>BTPG01000004.1:192091408-192333908 GCA_036245525.1 Semisulcospira habei | reverse complement strand
ACTACGTGTCGCCTCAGGGTGACGCACAGACGAGACGGTCAACTTGCCCAGTGTAGTAACTTGAGTCGCCCAGGATAAAGGCGACCATACGCAGCTTACCGATGGCTGGCTGGCTATCCGGGCTGGCTGGATGAATGGGTTGGATTGGGTGGGATAGGATAGACGGACGCCGGACGGAGGGGTGGGTTTTTGGAAGGATTTTGATGGCTGGCTAGCTGGCTGGATGAATGGATGGATGGATGGAAAGAAGGCCGGTTGCTGGGTGGGTGGTGGGTGCTTGGCTGGACGGTCGGACGGACGGAAATCGGCGGCTTTAGCTGGCGCATTGGGCAGTAGATCAGCGGCAGACTTCGACGATATGCCACGTGGGACTGGTTTGTGTTATTTAATATCCAGATAAATCTGACAGGTTCACCGTTGTGGTGAGGGTTAGCCCCCAGCGGACTTGTAAAAATGTTGTTTTTCGGGCTATAAAAGCTCACAATAAACAATACACAATAATATTACCCACTACGACACTTAACCCTTTGGCTGTCGGTAGCGCTTTTGTCGCGATGATTCAGCAAAGGGTTAACTTGTGTTTTGTTTGTTTGTTTCTTTGTTTCAAGCAGACTAGAATAAATGCCCAGGGGGGATGGGTGGGGAAGACGGTCAACTCGCCCTTGAATCGAACTTGTTCATTGTAACTCAGTTAAGTCGCCCAGTGATGGATGGATGGATGGATGGATGGATGGGTGGGTGGGTGGGTGGATGGATGGATGGATGGAGGATGGATAGATGGACGCGCATGGACGGACGGATAGATGGAGATACAAAACGGGCGAATTCGATGGGCGTCATAATTAGGGCATAATGACACATTTCCTTAGTCGAAATTCCTGAATGGTGTATCTTCCTGAATGGTATATCTTGCTCTCTGTCTTCCAGGTTAGGAGGCAGATCGGCCGTGATAGAGTTCAAGGATGACGCCAACACAATTAGCTTGGCGTCACTTTGATCGAGTTAAAGCTATTGGGGCACTACTCCTAAACCATCCTGGCCGATCCATATCTTCTTCAGTTATGTGAGGGTAAAAGAAGATCAACCCGTTCACTGCCCGGCAATGATCGCAGATTGTGTTTCTGACATCTCTTTTAACCCATTCAGCCCTGACGCACTAAGGCGCCAAGCTAATCTGGCACTACCCTTGAATTATCATGGTCGACCCATCTCCTGCAACAGGTGCATAGTCGTTAGATGACGCCTCCAAAATTTGAGAAATACGTCATGCGTCTGGCTGAATGAGCTAAATACTCAAAGCCCACGAGGCCCAAGGTCAAGAAACGTGGATGCAAAGTGGGTTCATCAAGAGGCGCAGATCCTCATGAGCCCCCGCGACTGCGGGGGCTCATGAGGATCTACGCTTCTTGTAGTTAGATCGCGTTAACGTTTTCTCGTCAGCGAAAGGTTAACCCCTTGACTTCTGACGACGGATACTGCTCGGAGGAAAAGGCGCTTGAATTTTCGCCGAACGATGAGTGTAGCAGTCAAAGTTTCCAGAAGTTTGCTTGATCTTCGGACACACATTCTTGTGGCAGAAGGCAGAAGGGAGATGTGTGTGTGCGTGTGTCAGTATAGGGAGGGGGCCGGGTCGGGTCGGGGGGGGGGGGGAGCTGGTGTGGGGGGGCGGGGGGGGGGCGGGGCGGGGGGGGGGGGGGGGGGAAAGCGTGGATGATGGTGGGTTACTGTTGCAGGCGGGAAGACAGTGTCGTTGTCGGTGATCTCGTTGTCCGTGTATTGATTATTTCAGTGCTACGTACATTTCTGACGTTTCTTTTATGTCATTGTTCAAGATGATGTTTTCCATTGTGATGGCGGAATTCAGTGCCCTTCCACTCAGGGTGGTTCTTTAATGATTTCGTACTTATTTTAAGAGTGCTTGGTTGCCGACTTGGTTTGTTACAGAAATGCTTTCAGAATATCGCACGCTCTTCATGTGTGTCAGTGCTGGTCTGTGAATTTCAATCTTACGGCTCTGGCTTTATGGCCCCAAATCAGCCACAGGCAGGCACACATTTCAAACCCCAGGACTACACTGCAACATCCCCCCCCCCCCACATCCCCGCCGTCTCCTCCCTCCCTGATAGCGCCAAGATAATCTGGCACTACCCTTGAATTATCATGGTCGATCCATCTCCTGCGGGAGTGCGTCGGAGCTAAATGGGCTGATAAATCACACTGAAATGCGCAGATAAATGCATACGCTGTAACGTATTACATTTGTTCCTGATCTCAGTCGACAAAACTTGTGCCACGCGGACACTCTGCTTGCAAACACCGGGACACCAGACCCTAGTGACCTTGTTAATGGATGAGGCTGTCAGCAGGGCGCCGGTCCCGAGGGATGTTTGTCCGTGTGGAGCAAGTGTCGCATGCTGTCCCAGTGGCGACGCAAACTTCGGTGTTATGAGCCCGCCTCATTGTGCTATCCATCATCTTTGACGATTTGCAATGAAGAAAAAGGCTGCGGTTACTGTGGCAAAAGTTAGCATGTCAGTTTTGAGAAAAGCGAGTTTTAAGTGTATAGCAATGAAAAATCTCGCTTTTTAAAAAATGAACATGCTGGCTTTTGCTGTGTAACGGGAAAAGAGCCGGCTGGGTGGGTTTGGTTCGACTGGATGCGGTTGGGGGCCGTTGGGAGGTCCCGGTGCAAATCAGTTCTGCCCCAGGAACTAATTTGCCTTGAGGTATTAGGAAGGCAATAGACAGTAGTCCATTCTTGTGAATAGCGAGACTTTCATTATATTTCAACTAAAATTTCGTTTTTCACACAAACTGACCTACTCTCTTTTGCCTTCCGATGGCAGAGTTTCGATGACAATAGAGAGAAATGCAGTGCTTCTGTCAACACATAAATAGGTACTAAAAATAGGGTTCTTCAAAAAGCGTAGGCCAGTTCAGTAGGGCCGGAGGGATGGACCGAAAACAGATAAACAATATTCTAGAATGTGTAACTCCGTTTGGATGTCGGGAATCAGTTATCGTGACAAAAAGCGCTACTGAAAGCCAAAGCGATACAAAGCAAAATTGACGGCACAACAACAATGAACTGAGGATGATCGATAGACACTACTTCAGTAGCAAAACGTGTTCGGGTCCACGACGGCCACAGTGGGCCCGCGCACAGTCGTGCGCGAGCCCACTAAGGCCGTCGTTGGCCCGAGGACCTTTACTTACTAAGCCGGAGATACAGAGCCATAGCTATGCATTCTGCAGCGCAGATTCCGAAACACTGCCTAGCTCTGTATCTCCGGCTTAGTAAGATAAGGTCCTGTAACGCACGCAGACTTGCCCACAGTCGCACGTACAGACTCTCACGCAACAGACGCATACACCGCCACTGACTCAGACGGGCGCATTCATGCGGTAAAACAAACACACGGGTTCCCTTTCTAAAGTGACTTTATACAATATAAATATACCAAAAAACGCTCACACTATCAAGCTATATACATCACATACACATCACAATATCTTTGCCAGGCTAGGTTTTAGTTTCACACTGTCTCCAACCTGTTTGATGTTATTGCCTGGTTACGTTGGTCCTTCTCACGTCTAGGCGTGAAAGTCCTTCGTCGTACGCTTCTTCTTGCCGTCCTGTCTCTTTGGCACGGACGTCCTCGTTCTCGTACGGTAGTGCAGTTCTCGCTTTGACTCGGGCGTCTTGGTCCCGGTCAGACTCACTCTCAGTGAAGAGCTGGAGGGATGACCTCACGTTAGGTCCCACCTGTGACTCGACGTCTCGGCGTCCGTCGTTCCACTCTTTACAAGAACTCTGAATAGACAACAAAAGTCCCAACGTAACACTTGCTAAACGCACCACATATTGGATAAATGAGAAACGTCACGTAACCTGGCTGATACAAATAACTCACACGTTCATTCACATACACACACGTGCTTCATAAACTGTCTACTTCCGTAACACCCCCATACCGATCTAGACCTCTGACAGACACAGCTTCCGCCTAGAACTCACTAAACAGAACTCACTAAAAATCCCGTACTAACCATGTCTTACAGATTTCCCGTGGAGCCTAATGCCACCCGGACTATCGGCACAAACAAACCGTTAACAAAACCCGTACCGTACTAATCCTACGGTGTGAGCACTACGCACGAGCATAGAGCTTCATCACAATTCCCCCTTCCTCGGGAAAAAAAGAAACGACCGAGTTTCTTTTTAAGACCACTCGACGTACACTATCACAAACCAAGACTAACTTTGACTATCTAGAATACATGAAAGAAAAAAATACTACATCCTTAAGCCTCAACGCACACACTCGGATCGCACAGCGAAAGCTAAAACAGAACTTACGCGCTAAATGAAATGAAAACGATCCAACGACTGCCCACTCTAATCCACACAATCGCGAGACTCCAATCTCCGACCTACCTACATATTGGGTGCTGAGCCGCATTTCTGTCCGCAAAAGAAGTATGCCGTCTCCAGCCAATCCGACTATTGGGCCACACCCGCTGACCGATCCCCTGATTCTGGACGGAAATAACACGATCTCTCTGCTCACGAGCACGCTTGCTCTGAGCTTCCGTCGCGACTGATGCGACTACGAGGAACGTGAGCTCGCCGTTTCATCGCCCCGACCCTACTGATGACTGGCTGCACACCCTTCATGTTACCCAGGACTAAATCTATTAATGGCTCGTCGATGACACAAGAAATTAGATCACCCGTGAAAAACTCCGTGTCAACCTCTATTCTAGCGGGGAAAACTTCTACCTTTCCTCCGAACGAAACTACTTTCTGCGTCTCGCCCGTGAACTGATCTTGCCTAACTAGACTACGTCTGACCCCCGCGGTCGTTGTACCGGAGTCACGGAGAACAGAAGCGAGACATCCGTTAACAACCCCGTCCACCAGCGGTAGGCAACCACCTCCGTCATCTGAACACACTCCGCCCAACTGTGGTTCCTCCCCGACTGGGACTGCAAAACTGGCTACGTGAGTGGGCCGCTCCGTCCCCGCTACCATACCAGTACTGTTAGGACATTGATGAGCCAGATGGCCGTACCCCTGACAGGTGAAACACTGAGCCCCTGAACTACTGCTAGGACAGTCACGACTAAAATGACCGTATGCATGACACGCAAAACACTGAGTGTCCGAATTCGCCATCCGTCCACGATCATACCCACGACCAGATGTTTCTCCTCGTGCGTACGGATCGCGACCGCCATTGCCGTTACCTCGATCACCGCGTCGAAAACGTAACGTACCTCTACCGTTAACTAGTTGGGCTCCACGTAACGTCATGATGCCTCGGTAACCCCCATTCGTGTTAGCAGCGACCAACCCGACTGGCGGTGTCTCGGTCGTACGCGCGAGGTTTTTCGTAGGATGCGCCATCCGAAAAGCCTCCGCGTTCTGTACTAACTCGTCCGTAGTCGAGGTTACGCTCCCTCAAGAATACCGCTAGATCCTTGGAAACGCTACCAAAGAACTGTTCAGCCAACATGAGATCGAACAATGCTTCGTACGTGTGGTCAATCTTTGACAATTCGACCCAACGTACGAGCAAATGGGACAACCGTTTGCCAAAAGACACAAACGATTCCCCTGTCTCTGGCCGACAAGCTCTCAAGCGTTCTCTAAAACCTTCCGCATTACACTGGAACTTCTGCAAAAGACACTCCTTCAAAGTCTCGTAATCTATGTTCCCCGAAACGTTCAAGCTATGGTAAAGACTCAAGGCCTGACCCTCTAGCACAGACGAAAGCAAAACGGGCCAGTTGGCAGGAGGCCAACACAACGCCTGCGCATGAGACTCGAAACGACACACAAAAAAGCGTCAACAGAGTCCACGGACTCTTTAAACATCGGCAGTCTCGGAAAATTCCGTATGCCCCGTCCTACTGAATCACTATCAGCTGTTCTAGACCCCGCATCTCGAGCTAACTGTAGTTGTACCTCTCTATCCCTCTCTTTTTCTTCTCTCTGATACTCTAGTTCCTTCTCTCTTAACGCATGTTCCCTCTCGTCCTTCTCTCTCTGAAACGCTAGAGACTTCTCGTCCTTCTCTCTCTGAAACGCTAGAGACTTCTCGTCTTTCTCTCTCTGAAACGCTCTCTCTTCTCTTTCTCTCTCTCTCTCTCTGTACTTCCCTTTCTTCTCTCTGAGCTTCTAACTCTTTCTCCTTTAAGACTCTTTCTTTCTCCTCTCGCTCTCTCTGTACTTCTAACTCTTTCTCCTTTAAGACTCTTTCTTTCTCCTCTCGCTCTCTCTGAGCTTCTAACTCTTTCTCCTTTAAGACTCTTTCTTTCTCCTCTCGCTCTCTCTGAGCTTCTAACTCTTTCTCCTTTATGGCTTTCTGAACTTCTAGCTCCTCTTTCTTAAGTACTCTATCTTCTCTCTCTCTCTCTGAGCTTCTCTTTCTCTCGCCCTATCCTCCCTATCCCTACATTTCTCTACGTAATCAAAAAGTTTATCATCTTTAAGCCCTAGCCTTTCGCCTTGCTTAATATAAGCCTCTACCGGGTCTACCTCCATGTTTGCTACAACACCTTCCCAAAACTAGAAACGTAAAAATACAAATCACAACCAACTGAAAGGCAAAAACTTAAAATGAAAACTCACAACAATTATCAACAACCTACGCAGAAAACAGTTACCTACTTGACGTCCAGATGGAACGAAAAATAATAACGATAGAAAGAAGAGCAAGGAAAAAGAATACTACCTATACAAAAGGAAGAAACAAGAACTAGCTCCTCGTAAGATCCAGAAAACTACAGAAATAACGGATCTTACCCCCTAGAATCGGAGAGGGGAATCTAACACATCAACATGCACATAACAATCCTACTCTAAAATCGCTACTTACTATCGCCCGCAGATACTTTAACCTACCGCTAAAACAGGGTCACCACTGTAACGCACGCAGACTTGCCCACAGTCGCACGTACAGACTCTCACGCAACAGACGCATACACCGCCACTGACTCAGACGGGCGCATTCATGCGGTAAAACAAACACACGGGTTCCCTTTCTAAAGTGACTTTATACAATATAAATATACCAAAAAACGCTCACACTATCAAGCTATATACATCACATACACATCACAATATCTTTGCCAGGCTAGGTTTTAGTTTCACACTGTCTCCAACCTGTTTGATGTTATTGCCTGGTTACGTTGGTCCTTCTCACGTCTAGGCGTGAAAGTCCTTCGTCGTACGCTTCTTCTTGCCGTCCTGTCTCTTTGGCACGGACGTCCTCGTTCTCGTACGGTAGTGCAGTTCTCGCTTTGACTCGGGCGTCTTGGTCCCGGTCAGACTCACTCTCAGTGAAGAGCTGGAGGGATGACCTCACGTTAGGTCCCACCTGTGACTCGACGTCTCGGCGTCCGTCGTTCCACTCTTTACAAGAACTCTGAATAGACAACAAAAGTCCCAACGTAACACTTGCTAAACGCACCACATATTGGATAAATGAGAAACGTCACGTAACCTGGCTGATACAAATAACTCACACGTTCATTCACATACACACACGTGCTTCATAAACTGTCTACTTCCGTAACACCCCCATATCTGTCACTATCTTGAAACGGACTATAGCCTAACTCTCTTGCTATACACTACTTTATACACTGGAAAAGGCTATGCTTAACCAACCACGTACTATCTTCATAGCGGCTTAGACATACACACCTCACATTCCTTTAGTTATCTATCGCGGTAAACAACTGTATACAAAAACACCGGTTACTTCACTGAATTCTAAACCAACATAACTAAACCAAACCGGTCAACACTATACAACAAATTACTCTTAGCAACGCATACTGTCTTTAACTAAGCAACTATCAATACTACATATATAGAAACATACCTGAAATCTAGGCTTCAGAGTCTTGGAATACGGGCTAGGTATCTCAAACACAACCGTTCCATACGACAAGACAGCCCGTACTACCGATCTAGACCTCTGACAGACACAGCTTCCGCCTAGAACTCACTAAACAGAACTCACTAAAAATCCCGTGCTAACCATGTCTTACAGATTTCCCGTGGAGCCTAATGCCACCCGGACTATCGGCACAAACAAACCGTTAACAAAACCCGTACCGTACTAATCCTACGGTGTGAGCACTATGCACGAGCATAGAGCTTCATCACAGTCCTCGTGGCCACAGTGCCGATAAGATAACAGTATGATAAGATAAGATAAGCTTGTCCATGCGCCTTCATGTGAACAACGTTTGCAGATCCGCCTATACTGAACTGCGACGTATTGCTTCAGTCCGCCACTATCTGACACCTGAAGCAACTAAAGTACTTGTCTGCGCTTTTGTTTTGTCTAAATTAGACTATTGCAAAGCTCTTTTGGCTGGCTGTTCCCAGAGTGTCTGATTGGCAAACTCCAGAAAATTCAAAACTCAGCTGCTAGGTTGATTCTTAGAGTCCCTAGATCAGATCATATCACACCCCATCTGTCTGCCCTTCACTGCTTACCTGTAACAGCTAGGATTCAGTACAAAATTTCATGCATGACTCACAGTTGTATTACCTGTTCCTGCCCACACTACCTTGCCTCTCTTCTCCAGCTGTATACGCCCTCAAGACATAATTTGCGCTCTGTTGCCGACTCTCGAGTTTTACGTATCCCTCTTGTCAAAACAAAGTCGTTTGGTGACAGGTCATTCAGATACCAGAGCCCAGTTGTTTGGAATGATCTCCCACGCGAACTGAGATACGTGGATTCGAGAGAGGCATTCAAGCGTGCCCTAAAGACCCATATTTTTTCTGTCAGCTACAAATGAATTTATCACACACCTGTCATGTTAAAGTCAACTCTATCTATGTTAGAAGTAGTGTGGGTGTGGGTGTGGGTGTGAATGCCAGTATGAGCCCATAAGCGTAGCACTTTTGAATGGTGACTTTATACCTTGTTTACAGTATGCGTTGTATTTTGTTTTTGTACTTTTTGTAAATTGCATTTTTGTAATTAGTTATTTTTGTACGTTAGTTTTTGTTAATCGCCTAGAGCTCTAATCTGAGGTTAGGCGCTATACAAGTACTCATTATTATTATTATTGTTATTAAGATAGTTTATTCCCATATGTTTCCATGTTTTAAAAAATATTTTAAAAAGTAAATAAACATAAAAATAAAAATAAATAAAAACATTGGAGCTGATGTGCATTGTTGTCAGTTACTAAAGACGAAAATAATATCGCACCAATTATCACACAAACTAATAACCACAGCATACATAAGGATGAAAACATAACACATAAAACTGTTACCACAGCAACCATCTCAATATGAACGGGTTATTTTGGCGAGGTAAACGACTGAAGCTAATCTGGTAATAAAGGGATGATGAATGTTGATTTAACCAGACTAAGACTTTTTCTACCCTTCATTCAGTGACAATCCGAGTGAACAGGAACAAGTAACAAGGGTTTCTCAACGGACCCTTGCGTGTAACGGGAGAACTCTTCTGCGTACACAGAGAAGAAGAGTATTAAAGTCTTTCATTTTACGACATTCAAACTGAAGTTATCCAGCAGACAGTAGTGCAAACAATTATAAGAAGAGATTGCGAACTATTAACCTCTTTGTTGCCTGGAGCAGGTCGCTTTAACTGATTGGGAAAGTGACCTTAGCTCCACTGAAGTTGTGACTGAATTCAACTGAAGACGAAGCCAGAGCTGATTTTGTAGATCAGTCTTCGTAATTAAGCCATTTAAAACTGTCCTTATAAATTCGTATAATTTGGAATTTTGACTAATGGAGAGAGAGAGAGAGAGAGAGAGAGAGAGAGAGAGAGAGAGAGAGAGAGAGAGAGAGAGAGAGAGAGAGAGAGAGAGAGAGAGAGAGAGACTCAAGACTCAAGACTCAAGAAGTTTATTGTGGCAGACCTTCTGGTCCATTCACAAGGGGAGGTGGGGGAAGGGATTATACAAAGCTTCACAAACATGGACAATGCTTGTAAACATATTTTCCAAACATGGTAGTCCATGTTTAGTTTATACTTAAAAAATACAAATTGTTTACTTGAAATGTCAGTACCAATGAAATAAATAATTCATAACAGTTTTGGCGATGGCTACAGTCTCTGAAAACTTCAGCACAACCGGCGTCCACCTAACCCATGTAATGTCGAAGAAAGGCCCGAATGATTTTCAATTCCATTTCAGCACGCTCACACACCTCCTTATAGCGAACACGGTTGATTGGCGCCCAGCGTCGGAGATCGCTGATGGTTTGATTCTCTTCTTCATTTAGTTCACCTGACAGTCGTTTGAAAAACCAGTGATCAACATGTTCGTTTCTGTTGTCAAACAGCAAAACTACATCGTCACTCTCACACACGAAAATTTCCTTCTCGAAACGAGTGTCAAGCACAATTTTCTTAAATTGCACATTTCTCTGTCTGTTCCTCAAACGCCTCTGCAGTCTTCTGTCCACTGCCCCGATGTATTGTTTCATTTGTTCCAAGTCATAACCTGTCTTTTCCAAGTCTATGTCTGTCGATCCAGCATCCAGCTCTTCCGTTTCAATGGCATGTAGGTCATCTGTCAGCTGTGTTGTCACGCTTTCTGTGTTGTTCTGTCTATTCGCCCTTGTGATGCAGGGATCGTTGTTTTCCGTGCGAGTTTCACGTGGGGGACGACTAATACCACACGGTGTGTTGTCGGTTTGTAGGTCAACGCGTGAAGTAATTGTGTCATTGTTTATTTGCTTCTCTGGTGGTGTTGGAATAAACAGCGGGTTGTAAGACGGGAAAAGTTCGTTTTCCTTACTGTCTTTCGCTTGCTTCCGTGTCTCTGCTCTTGTCTGGTCACGCAGTATCTGAGAGGGTGGTTTTCTCCGGTATGTTGACATCTTCTCGGGTGGAGGGCCGCCGGTCAGCCGAAGCACAACTATGGTTGTATCGCCCTTACCGTCGATTTTGTAGGATGACAGGGTGTTTTCTTTGAGCAGGGCATTCAGGATGACATCAACTGCTGATGGTAGTCCTTCAACAGGCATTGTCGCTTTGACTGGAGCCCCAAAATCAAAACCGAATTGAGAGAGCTCGAAAAGGCTGCCCTGTTTATTCAAGGGAGATCACCCCCCGAGAGAGAGAGAGAGAGAGAGAGAGAGAGAGAGAGCACCTCCTCTTACGAAAAAACAAATGCCAAATGCCTGCAGACTAAAAAAAAAAAAAAAAAAAAAAAAAGGTTTCAGCGGCAAGGCTTCCTTTGCACGCTCGTTAGTGAAAGCGTGGGTCGCTAAAGTCGTAGGTAGCCCGGATGACTGCCCTCAACCTGCGGATGCAAATGGCGCTGATATCCGTCTCGGTGAGTGCAAAAGCATAGATTCTCATGAGCTCCTGCGTCCTGCAGGGGCTCATGAAAATCTATGCCTCTTGAGATAAAATTGATTTGTATAGGCTACCCAACAGAGGAGCTTGTCAACACTGTTTGTTTTTCAACACATAATAAAAAATCTAATGACTCCAAAATGGAACTGTTCGAGAAAGCTTACAAGTGATTGGTCCGCAGGGTACGACCTTTGTCACGTGATATGCCAGTCTATTCTCATTGGCTTTTTCGTCACTTGATGGACTGGGGAGGCCGCATCTGGTGCGTTTAGGGACGCAACGAAATTCCCAACAAAAAAAGAAATACTCGCTTTGAAAGGGCAATTACAACACATTGTATTCAATTTTCCAAATAGACGGACAAAAAAAAAAAAAAAGGATTACGTGTGTGCCTACTTATCTGTTTCAGTGCTGCAAGTTGAGACTGAAGCCGCTAACAGCCAAATGGCATGGCCGCCGCGGCAAGCTGCATGCAACAGGCATAGCCTCTCATGAGCTGCTGCACCCTGCGGGTGCAGGGGCTCATGTGAATCTATGTCTGTTGCAGGTGAAACAGGATGTATGTGCAACTATAGAGATTAGATGGATGGTCTGCTGCATTGATGCAGGAATACACAAAACGCCTACATCTTGCCCTGAGGAATGATCAAATCACACGTACAACTGCGAAGACTTGCGTGAATCTACTGCCCAGGACATTGTTGAAAACTGGGAATCCAGGGCAGTGGTCGAGCGGACACACTCGCTGGCCGGCAAGACAGAATTCACACGGGGCCTGGACGTTTTCGTGCCACTTCACAACTCAGTGTCGGGACTGCTGGCCAAGCACATGTTACAAACAATATCCTAGGACTAATTCGATTGAATGCAATGTAAGGTCCACGATCACAGACCAGCGCGCGCACACACACACACACACACACACACACACACACACACACACACACACAAACACAAACACACAAACACACACACACACACACACACACACACACACACACACACACACACACACACACACACACACACACACGGCCTTTCGCGCAAAAAGTACGTTCTACAGCGAGGTTTGCGTGACTAGACATACGTAATTGTTATCTTATTACTTCACTGCCCCGTCCTAAAAAGTCTCTTCTGTCGTTTCACAGATGTCAAACTCAATGACCAAGAGCAAGTGTTTAGTTAATATGATTATCATGACCTTGACCTCAGAGGAAGCAACACAATTCTTGTCTGTGACACTTCCCTTAATGTAAGGATTCTTATTAGCTAAAGTTTGAGGCAATCTGCCCGCTGGTTTCAGAGATATTTGAGGGGAAACCTATATATAAAACATGGCTGCCTCGGCCATGACCTTCAGCCAGGAAGGTAGTGTCAGAATGTTTGTATATAACATTTTATATTTTTATCGCCTATCAACATAAACCATTTGAAACTAATCAGTCAAGTACTTTCTGAGATCTTACATAAAAGACAGGGGAACAAATATGGCCGCTGTGACCTTGACCTTTTTAGCGATAGCGGCTTAATCTGTTTGACTGACACGTTATTTAACAAAGTACTATCGTCGGCTTAGCGTTGAGCTAAATCGATTTCATGCCTGGGAAAAGAAAAAGCATGGACACCAACAGCAACAAAAAAAAGGAGAAAAAAAGGAAAAATGCAAGATCACAAGTAATCAGACACTTTGAATCCAGTACAACTACTCCTCACCCTATGTAACAAGAGAGGGTATAAAGATCATCCATAAGCTGAGTCGTCTACCAGTATTGTGAACAAAAATCTATAGGCCACCTCTAGCTGTAAAGTGTCGAACGTTAACTCATTCAGCCCGGAGCACGTATTTCCCAAATTTTGGAGGCATCATCTAATGACTATGCACCTGTTGCAGGAGATGGATCGACCATGATAATTCAAGGTCAGTGCCAGGTGTTATTTATCACACTTATTAGCATTTTCTGACATTATACCTTTGTCAAAGGCCACTAAAGCATGAAAATATATGAAAGTAGTGTGATAAACTTAGTTTCCTTAGTTAGACCTAGCCATTTTCCATAATGATCAAGATTCAGACACGTTTGTCTAAAGCATATGTGCCGTATAGCAACTGACCTCTTGCGACCTTCACATTTTATGGAGGTCATTCCGTTTGGGACGTTTAAACAGGTCTTACCATCGACTATC
The DNA here is from genome assembly GCA_036245525.1 of Semisulcospira habei. Lineage (NCBI taxonomy): Eukaryota > Metazoa > Mollusca > Gastropoda > Semisulcospiridae > Semisulcospira > Semisulcospira habei. The sequence continues at coordinate 192,320,346 of BTPG01000004.1, read as the reverse complement.
GCCATGCCAAAGTTAAACTATGTGGTTGAACTAGTCTCAGATAAGACACCTGCTGTAACGTTTACCGCTGTCAAATAATAGTATGACCTTAATAAGCCGACGGCCGACGTACAAACAAACAAAACATGTGTACCATTTACACACACACACACACACACACACACACACACACACACACACACACACACACACACACACACACACACACACACACACACACACACACTTACACTGGCATTCAATTGTAGCAAAACACATTTTCATTCCTTATAATAATTTATGGGTTGGCTGCAATCCTGATATAACTGAAAAGTGTCTGTGAGAGTTATCTCCCCTTATTTTAACGGTCGCAGAAAAGTAAATGTTACCAATCGAAACTGCGTTAAAATCTGTACACAACTGCCAAATTTTATAAGTTTGGGACAAATTTGAAGTATAGTTGGCGGTAGTACTGCCTAAAGTGATGCATTTTAAAAAAAAAATAATTATTTTTGTGCGGGCAGTTTCTTGAAAACAAAAATTGGATGGACCTACCTAGGATAAGCTATGGCGTTTTACGACGCATCTTTGGTGGGTGTTTTTCTATTATTTAGACGTAATGTCTACTAAATCAAAAGGAAAGATGTTCTTGATTATCATTCATGAGAAGACACTACCATTTCTTCCAGATACATGTACTATGCCGAGGATTTCAGACTTATCTCGTGTACTCACGGATAAAATGATGCCGGTCACTAAGCTCATGCCGGGAGATTTTCAGCATGTCTTTTCATATCCCTCCATAGCTTTTTGAAACCCTCTCTGATGTTGGGGTTCCTCACGGCGTAAATGATCGGATTGCACATGCTGCTGGCGTACAAAAACAATACTGATATTATTATAATTTCTTTTGGAATGAGTTTTTCGTAGAGTGTGATACTTAAAAGAATAATGAAAGGGAAATAGCTGAAAATATAGACACCTATAATGATGCCTATTGATGTTACTAACTTCATCTCTTCTTGTTTCCGCTGCAGCTGTTGGCGTGTTAATGATGAACATGTCAGTGTTACCTGCTGATTTATCTCTTGCCTTTTCTGACAACTAACCACACTACCAAGAAAGGACAGACTTGGAGAAGTGGCATCGGTGGAGGGTTTGGGGGGCTCTAGACCATGTTCCATGTCTTCCTCAGTTTCCTTCGACTCAACGACGGACTGTTGAGGAGCGAGGTGTACAATGGTTTCCGAGTTATGGTCAGGTGGGTTTGGGGTGGTACTGGATTCGGCGTGTAGCGTCTGCGACAGACCAATGTCCGCAGGCACCACTGTCTGGCTCTGTCGTGACACCTTTCTCCACCACCAGGACTGGGTAGGCTCTAGCGTACGTTGCACATTGGTCAAGTAATTCAATCTCTTGCTTGTGTGTGGTTGGCCTTCTTCTGTCTTCCTCAGTCTACACTTAGAGTTGGCAATGTGCTTGATGATGCTCCCGTAACAGACCATCATCACCAGGAAGGGAAGATCAAAGATAAATGTTAACCGTAGAGCACAGTACAGTGGTGTATTACACACAGCAACGCACACTATGATAAATGTGTCAGGTGCGTACAGAACGGTGCTCCACCCGTCCGCGAGGGGAACACAAAATAACGTTGCTGTCAGCCAGACACCTGTAAATATAAGGCAAATATGCACTGACGATCAAAAGCAGTGCGACATCATGCTAAAGTGTTTCCGATGACTGGAATGATCTCGCATTTCCTTTGCTCGTCAGTCCGTATCAAAAGAACGGCAAAAAGTTCATGGCTCACGTGCATGACTGATCAGCATCGTTTATCTGACCTTCTGTGACCATGACGTTTTTGACAGATCACTCAAATGAGCAAGTTTTCAAATGTTACACGGAAGTTCATGTAATAGCTGCACACTGCTACATCTTAAAATGTCAACGTTTGTACATTTTTAACGCATTTGTCGACCTGCCTTGTTCCTTGACATTAACGAGTAAGTGATCATCCAAATGAGCTCATCAGCTATACATCCATCTGCCGTGTTTGATTACAGTGTTACAGAAGTGAATATAAAGCATGCATTCTACGAAAACATGAGCATTTGTTCACACATCTGCCAACATCCTAGTACCATTCATCCAATTTAATATGCACTATAGATTTATTAATCCATCGTGACCTAGACCGTTGTGCGACATCACTCAAATTGGTATATTGAGAGCGGTTTTGTCACAGTTGGGCCCAGTATGAAACCTGTGTCTTGAATCGTCTCCTTAAAGTTATTTACCCCGGATCAAGCATCTAAGCACAGTCAGAAAACTGTCCGCAACAGATACTGCTGACAGTATATGTTTGGGTCCTTTGTGTATTATATGAGAGCTTTATGATGTAAGTACAATGCCAAATGTCGAAATTGATCGTTTGGAGGGTGTATTGTTTTTGTACCCGAGTCGCGGATTTATCGTCTGCATGGGCCTCGTTTTTAATTAATATGCACATTTATGAGCCTACGTCACAAGGCAGAACTCGGCCGACTATCAGTGTATCGCAATACTGCGACAGGTCACGAGGTCATCGGTGTGGTGTACACACGTGTTAGCGTACACGTGTACTGATGTTCTCCGGCATCCCTTTGACGTAATTTTTCACGAGAAACTAGAATAAACCTTTCATACTCGCTATGCTGTCAAAATCACAATGCTAGTATACTAATGGTCAACGGGCCACCCCACTTTTTTGTATCATTGTTTACGCAAGTACGCTAATAAAATACTATGTTCTTTCGATCCAAATGGGTTAAAAGTTGACATTAGACAGTCCACTGTACAGGGAACAATAGACAACAATTCATCAATTTCCACGAACGTGTCTAATGCACGTGAAACATCGTCAATTCTTTTGTGGAAAGCTGTGCGATATTGGCAAGCGTACCAAAGGCAGGCAGGTGGAAAAACTCGGTAAAGTCGTGATGCACGTGTTAAAGGGGTCAGTCGTGAACACTGAGCACTTCTGTTTCGCTACAAATACCGGTACAGTAGGGGCATAATTGTCACTTTCCTAACCATGCCACCACGGCGAAGCCTAACGCCAGTAGATCACGGTTGGGCGCTAGCATGGCTGCAGGATGGGATTTCCGAACGAGAAGTTGAGAGACGTCTTGGGGTGTCCCATTCAGTGATCCAGAGGCTGCTGGCACGATTCCAAGAAACTGGAAGGGCAGAACGATGACCCTGCTCAGGACGCTCGCGCTGCACCAGCAGAAGGGAGGACAGAAACCTGTGTGGCGGCTCTGCGCGACCGAACTGTCACGTCAATCACTCTGCGACGTCAACAAGCAAACAAGTAAGCTGCAAACGTTAACGTCAGCAGAAGCACAGTCTGCCGACGTCTGCGCGAAATTGGCCTGGCTTCATGCGAAGCAGCAGTGAGAATACCCCCTCATTCCAGCTCATCGCAGAGCCCGGGTTGCATGGTGTCTTCAACAAGTGAGGTGGAACAGACTCCAGTGGACTCAGGTTCTATTTACTGATGAGTCACGGTTCACTGTGTCTTTCAACGACGGCAGGGTGAGGGTGTGGAGACGCCAGGGTGATCGATTCACGGATGGATGCGTCCAAGAGGTGGATCGCTACAGAGGAGGCTCAGTCATGGTCAGGGCAGGCTTTAGCAGGGAAGGCAGGACCCCCTCCACGTCATCCGAGGCACCCTGACTGGACTGCGCTATCGGGACGAGATTTTGCAGCCCCTCATCCAGCCAGCTATCCAAGCCATAGGCGACAATGCTGTTCTGCAGGACGACAACGCTCGACTTCATCGCGCCCGTGTGGTGGATGAGTACCTTGAGCAACGGGGCATCATGAGGATGGAGTGGCCAGTTCGTTCACCTGATCTATCTCCCATCGAGCACCTATGGGACGTGCTGGGGCAACGTGTAGTCAGCAACCACCCCCCCCCCCCCCCCCATCTCAAGGCGTCCCCCAGCTGACTCGGTTACTGCATCAAAAGTGGGAAGCGATCCCACAACATGTTCTCTGAACCCTGGTGAACCCCATGCGTCAACGCTGCATTGAATACTTGGCTGCAAACGGTGGGTACACTCGCTACTGACTGGACCAGTCTTGTGTGACTTTTCAAATGAGGGGTGGGTGAACATTCTAACGTACTGCTGTTGTTACAATTGCTTGATTTACTCAAGTGAAACTTAAATGAAATTGTTACTGAATAAATTAGCAAAGTACTGACTCCAAGTATTGTTACATTATTTGTGTGGTGTTGTCGGTGCGTCTGCGATAAACAGTGGCCCTTAAGTAAGTTTTGACCATTAGTATATTTACTTCTTGCAGGCATCACCTCAGATCAACTATCTCGCATTCAGAGCATTCAAAACAACGCAGCCAGATTTATTCTTCGCAAGAAACGTCAACTTCTGACCATGTTACCCCTCTGTTAAAACAACTCCACTGGCTTCCTGTCAAACAGAGAATTGAATATAAACTGGCTACTCTGGCATACAAGCACTTTGACAACACACTCCCCCTGTACCTCTCCTCCAGTCTCTGCTCTCATAACCCTTCCCGTAGCCTACGTTCTTGTTCCCAGAAATCGCTAGTCCAACTGACAATTAACTTGAAGACTGTAGGTGCTCGGTCTTTTCAGTACTCGGTCCCTCACGTGTGGAACTATCTACCTCCCCATGTACGTCCCCGACACTCTTGCTCTTCAAAACCAACCTGAAAACGTATCTTTTTAATTTGGCATATCAGTGTTAATTTTCCTTTGTTTCCCATCATGTGATATTTGGATGGTGTTACTGTAAACAGAATGTGTTCGTTGTGTAAAAGACTGTGGTTAGTATGCCTGAACTGTTTTTGTTGTTGTGGTTTGTAGTTTATTGTGTGTGCTTATAATCATATGTAAAGCGTTCCGAGCCTGCGTAAGGGGGGAAGGACGCTATAGAAAAGCGCTGTATTATTATTATTATTTTATTATTAGTAGTAACGATCGTGGCTTATTTGACTCGCAAAGCCGGCGGGCCTGCGGCATCCACGGTACCTAGTTTGACCTTTGATCCTTTACACCTCGGAAACACGCAACGCATTCCATCATTGTAACACAACACTGGTATTTATACCCACTTTCTGCACTGCAGTCAATTTCACATCTCACACATCGAAGTCTACGTAACTGAAAGCATCATTGGAAACGACAAATGCACCATCGCAGCAGAAACAATATCTCTCTGAATCGAGTGAATCCCGCACAGACAAAAACATGTTACGACCAGCGATGTGCAACGGCTATGACACACACCGTAGTTTTCAGATCTTTGCAGCATAAAATATGATAACTAGCTCGTAACTATATGATAAAACAGGTTTCAAATCTTGCGAAATCAGTAAGAGATAAATTCTACTGAAAATCATGAATTCTGAAAATCACTAGCGCTCGCGGAACTATAGGAAGATCGACAAAGACCATAGATTACTCACTGATTCAGCAGGAAAGGGACAAATTCTAGGTGGGCGGTCAAGCCAAGCTCTTGCTTTACGCGTTGCCACATGTTAATATTCCCTTGTCCGATGTCAGCACTACTTAGGGGTATCTTGTCTCTCTTCCTCTTTCTTCTCTTCAATTCCGAGTCTGTCATTGTCGGCGCGAGTCGATGATACTTTCTTTCAGTTTTTCTTCGCTCTTTCATCCGCTATTTTGTCTCTGATTGGTTATAATTATGCAGATGACCTAAGGTCGTATAGAATAATTATGACGTCAGCTGCCATCGTCTATCAGAAGCAATCTTTTCACGGTGTCCCGTCACAAGATTCCGGTGGGCGTCTTTTCGCTTTGAACGGACGAAAGAAAGCATTTGGTGGGACAATAGGATGGTCACTGTCTAAGTGGGCGCGGAATGTTTACTGAATCCCAGTAAAAGCTTTTTGCGAACTGAAGCCTTCAAAAGATCAGGCGTGCTCCTTTAAAGTCTACCACAAACGCATGTGAGCTAAAACATTGTTTTAAAGATGGCTAGTACTGAAGGTATAGTTGTACTTGTCGATTGTTACGATTTACTGCGGGTATCACTTCGTTATAAAAAAAAATCAACAAACAAAACAAAAAAAAGAATGGCAGCAAAGCCCTTACGGCTCACGTGCATGACAGATCAACATACTTAATCTAACCTTTGTAACTTTGACCTTTCCGACAGGTCACTGAAATAAGCACGTGTTCTAACATAAGAAGAGTGTTGGTTTTGGGCCTGCGAAATCCATGTTTTTTTTAAAATGTACGCATTTTTTACTTTTGTTAACCTCCCATGACCCTTGACCTTTGTAAACCAAATTAGTATGTATAGAAATGTCTTATCATTAGCTACATTTCTGCTACATTTGGTTGAAAACTTTAGCTTAAAATCCTCAACAACAAAAAACACAGTTAAATTTGACCAAAGTACAGTCATCATTTGCTATCTCTTGTGACCCTTGACCTTTCCGATGGGTTGTCCAAATTAGCATGCATAGGAAGATCTTGCCATGAGGTATCTCTGTACCAGGTTTGGGATGGAAGTTCTAAATAGTATTAGAAAGAAAAAAAAACAATTGTCAATAAATGGCCATTTGTGACCTATTTCTTGATCTTTTGTGACTCTTGACTTTTCCGAGAGGTCATCCAAATTAGTAGGCTATCCATATGAATGTCTTACCATCAGGTATCTCTATACCAAGTTTTGGTTTGGAATTGCACGTGAATCGCATTTGAGAAAAAAAAAATCTTTTGTCAATATATGGTTCTTTTTATTTATTTATTTATTTATTTTGTACCTATTCCACGATCTCGTGTGACCCTTAACCTTTTGTCAACCAAATTAGCATGCGTAGTAAGGTCTTACCATCAGGTATCTTTGTACCTAGTTTGGGTTTCAATTTTGTGAATTGTATTTGAGAAAACATAAATTCTTCTCTGCATTTTACACGCTTGGCAGTCACCTTTTTGGTTTGGATTGTCAAAATATGGCTATTTTTGATATTTTTCATGATCTCCTGTGATCTTGGCCTTTGAGGGAGGTCATTGAAATTTGAATGTTTAGAAATGTATCCGTGGGCCAATTTTGAAGAATGTACCTTGAATAGTCGCCGAGAAAATGTCATCAGATTCAGATTCTTTATTGTGTTCAAGGCTTTCAGCCCATACACAAGGGGGAGTTGGGGGAAGGTGATTACAAAAAAACACACATTAGGAACCGTGTCTAACAACATGGACAATCTGATCGTGACATGGAAACCATGACACTTATACATATATGTTTGAGGAAATGTTCAGTCTGGCTCATAGTCACACACATACACTGTCAAACCTCCGTGATTATTGGCTACACATATCACAGTCTAACAACACGCATGTTAGCCCATGAGATATCGTACCGCACGTGACACACAGGCCATGTCTTCCAGCAAAACGTCACAATACTCTTTATATGGGTCAGTGTCAATAGCGTCCCACTTGCGTAAACAGGACAGTGTGTCACGATCTTCTTGAGACATCTGACCGTCGTACACCTTGATGAACCAACTACAAATTTGTTGCTTACAGTCATAGGTGAAGACATAATCATCACTGTCACATATAATGATCTCGTTGCTACCCCGTGTGTCTAATACTGTTTTCTTAAACGCAGTGTTTCTTTTGACTTGACGTAGATGCGACTGTTTGATTTTGTTTGTCAAACCAGCCACAACTGTCTTCACGTTCTCCATGACATATCCTCTCTCTGAAAGGAGCTGTTCGATGGACGTCATTTCTGATGTTTCTCCGTTAGAATCGATGGAAATGTCATAAAGGTCTTCTGTTGTAGTTTGGGCTGGTAGGTCACAACACATCTGTGTCGGATCACTCATGTTGACACTAACGTAAGCTGCACGTGAATGTTCATGTGTGTCAACTGTTAGGCCTACTGCGTTCTTTCTTGCTGTTTCAGCTTGCGTGTCCCATTCAGAAATAAGTGTGGGGGTAGGGCTTGGCATAAACAGTCCCAAGGGCGAAGTTCTATGATTAATAAAGTCACTTGCCTGACTATGTTCGTCATGCTTGTCAATCCTGCCTTTCACAGCCATACCTGCCCCCGTGTCAAAACGACTGCTATCATTTTCAGTTGTGGGGTACCCGATGGCATAGTCGTTACGCACTCCATCGCCGCTGCCGAGGTCGTCGTTGTCGTCGTCACCTTGACGTAGGTTGTTGGCTGTTGTAGTGGCAATTTTGTCCATGTGTTGTAGTCTGTGTCGTGCTGCTCGCTGTTGGTCCCTGCGAACCTGTCCCGGTGGTTTTCGACGCCACTGGCCAGTTGTGTGTAATGGCGCCACGCCCGGTTGTGTAGCTGACAGGCGAAGTATGACGACTGAGTTGTCACCCTCCCCTGTCACTTTCCAGGACGTGACATGGTGGTCGTTGCTGAGCAGAGTGGTCAGGATGTTTGATACAGCAGCTGGTAGGCCAGTTACTGCCATGGTGGCGGCAATATCCACTTGGAAAACCAAATTCTATCGGAGCTGACAGAAAGCGTGTCGACAGGCCGCCCGAGAAAATGTCATCGTTAACCCATTCATCCCTGCCAAGCTAATCTGGCACTACCCTTGAATTATCATGGTCGATCCACCTCCTGCAACAGATTCGTCGTCGTTAGATGACGCCTCCAAAATTTGGTAAATACGTGCGTCGGGCTGAATGAGTTAAAGTTTACCGCGGACAACGGCGGAAGGACGATGGCCGACGGGACGACGGACGGACGACCACTGGCCCAAACCATAGACTCACGTTTCTTCGCACGTGAGCCAAACATAATTGGAAGCAGATTTACCTTAACTCATTCAACCCGACGCACATCGTTCCCAAATTTTGGAGGCGTCAACTAACGACTATGCACCTGTTGCAGGAGATGGATCGACTATGATAATTCAAGGGTAGTGCTAGATTATGATCTTGGCGCCGACAGGCGCCAAGCTAATCTGGCACTACCCTTGAATTATCATGGTCGACCCATCTCCTGCTGTAGTGCGTCAGGGCTGAATGGGTTAAGTTATTGACGCTGTGGTAAACACATTAATCGGTATCGGTAACAGAATCCGTTCCTACACTAGTCTGTCGTCGGAAAATCAACCGGCAGGGGGGGCTATCAATAAAAGATATGAGGAGAATTACAAAGTTATCGCGAACACTGCGTATCTGATCTGATCTTATCTAGCTGGTCTGGTCATGTCTGACTGATCTTATCTGATCCTCAAATCAAGGCACCAACACCTTTATTTAACCCATTCAGCCCTGACGCCCTACAGCAGGAGATGGGTCGACCATGATAATTCAAGGGCAGTGCCAGATTAGCCTGGCGCCTGTCGGCGCCAAGCTAATCTGGCACTGCCCTTGAATTATCATGGTCGATCCATCTCCTGCAACTGGGGCATAGTCATTAGATGACGCCTCCAAAATATGGGAAATACGGCCGTCGGGCTGAATGAGTTAAGTCCGCCCCCCCAAAATATTTTTAATTTTTAGAAATATCTTCCCACAAAGTAACCCTGGGTCAAGCTGATCTACGATGCGGTGCATATTACATTCAATCCAGACCAAAAAGGTGACTGCCAAGCGTGTGAAATGCAAAGAAGTACCCAACGGAGAAAGAAACACGCTTAGAAAAAACGGTACAACACAATTTATTAATATTTCGGGTAAATACCCTTTGTCAAAATAGACAAACAAACAGAGACATTAGCCGCTACTTATCTTCATATGCAGAAGGAATGTGGCAACTCTATTACATTGGCTTTTGATAGCACACGTATAAGAAAAAATAAAACATTCCTTTTTAATTTCATTTTCTCTGTCAACTTACACGCAATTGTTATGGCGATGCCCCCTCTTGCACACAACCTGTCGTACAGCGTGCTGTAACAGATTCGGATGTACCTGTTGACTGTGATGGCTGTCAGCGATAAAGAGGTAGCAAATATCCATAGTGAAAACATATACCCGGCGATACTACAACCCGTTGGTGACATCTGATTTCTGAAACAATCCCAAGATTAAAGTATTACGGTTGTAATTTGTGTCGCGTCCTAACCCTCAAGAAGACAAAAAATATACATATTGTTGCCTACGCATCTGTTTTTCAATTAACATAATTATGTATATTATAATTATTCATATAATTGTCATTAAAATATACTTATCCAGATAATGATGTGTTCATTACCTTCCTCCAAAAAGGTTGTAGGCTGTCAGGGGCATGCTTGTGACAGAAACCATGATGTCTGTTGCCGACATACACAAAAGGAGGACGTTGGCGCCAGTTATCAGGCTCCGGGTTCGTAGCACCACGACCCAAAACAATACATTGTCCCCAAGGCTGACCAGGCTGATGAGGACACACGTTACTCCAAGGACAACTCGAAACAACAGCGATAACTGTTCTTCATCGACACCAGAAACCCGGGTGAATTGCGGGGACCAAACAGCATTGGCATCTGAAATAGGACCGCAAGCATTAATTACTTAATTGTAGTTCTGGGTTTGATATTCGGTCGGCCTTTTTGAATTTGTCCAGTACTCATCCATTTGAACAAGCGATTGAAAACGCACGATTTAACTGGCAGTAATTATGACGTTACGTTTCGATAAATAAAAAGAAAGGCATACCTTGATTTGTTTAACATCTCCAAACGCTTTTCAACTCGCACAAAGAAACAATAATGTAGCAAACATCACAGTTGAGAAGAAGTGCGTCAGAATGCACGTCATTATGATAAAAACAAAAAACTATAGAACCAGAAAACATTTTTAGAGAGGAAATGATGCACTTACGTCTCTTTTTGTACGTCGGGTGACGTTGGGAGTAAAATGACGTCCTCGCGTCAAGCATGGCAGGGCTGGATCAATTAGTTTTCAGGGGGGGTGGGGGTGGGGGTGGGGGTGGGGGGGTGCTCAAAAGGGAAAGAGTGTGGGGGGTGGGTGCAATAACATTAAAGCACCCCCCTCCTTCTCGGACCACATTGTGGACTGGCAGTGGATCCGGCCCTGGAAGGGGACATCATAAGTCTATTACTATATAAGTATAGAACCTTTCAAGACCACTTTTACATAGATAGAATCCCCACACTATATTTCCTAGTCATACCGCGCAAACCGCTCCAATTTGGGGAGATTTGGTCTTTGTCCAAGTCAAGAAAACAGATTCCAAACCAGATGCTTTTCACTCACTGTACGAACATTTTACTTCAAACATTTTCCGATTTTCAAATACTTGGTGTTACGGACTATTCTACGGTTGTCAAGAAGGTTTACCTTTACATCGCTGCCCGTGAAATGTTGGAAACAAGAGCCGAAGCGCGCAAACTTTACAACTAGATGTCCGAATGTCACACGGTGTGTGGACTGCGCTCTGTGAACATTTTTGTTCTGGTGACGCAGTATATTTGCCAAAACCTACATTCATAAAATTAGCAAGATTACAAAGTAAAGTAGGTAACAGCACTGTCAGGGGAGAGAAGTGTGCATGATCGACCAGTGATCATAGATCTACTGTGGCCAAAGCACAAAAAAAAAAAAAAAAAAAAAAAAAAAAAAAAAATAGGAAAGAGAGGGGGCGCTAAGAAAGTGACTGAAAGCAATGCATATGGAAGCCCCCCCCCCCCCCCCCGAAGGGAGGCGTATTACATATCCCACTGTTCCACTCAGTGCATGGAAATTTAAATCTAGGTCCCCAAAAGGGGGGTCCAGATATTTAGCCGGTGTGGACAGCTGTTTCGGTCTTGGCGACCTCTTCAGCACATCATCGGCAATACTGGAGGAGGCAGGAATTTCTGCCTACCTGCAATGACAACCACATTTTACTGTGATACGCCCCCCTTCGGGGGGGGGGGGGGGCGGGGGGGGGGGGCTTCCATATGCATTGCTTTCAGTCACTTTCTTAGCGCCCCCTCTTTTTTTTTTTTTCTTTTCTTTTTTTTTCTTTTTTGTGCTTTGGCCACAGTAGATCTATGATCACTGGTCGATCATGCACACTTCTCTCCCCTGACAGTGCTATTACCTACTTTACTTTGTAACCTTCCTAAAATATTAGCACTGGCAGTCTCCCCTTTTCTTTTCATTTATTTTCATAAAATTAGCGTCATGGACTTCCCACATAAAGAAGTCATACCATTCAGATGACGCTTTGTTTTCCCAAACTTTGACGTCACACATGTATCCATTTGTTGTGCGAATTCCCAACGTCCTGGGGCTGGTTGCACAACAATGTTGCATTTAGGTTCCGTGGAGAATGTTGGTAAAAGTAAAAAAAAAAAAAAAAAAAAAAAAAAAAAAAAAAAAAAAAAACACCGCATTTTGCTGACTATGACCGAGTCATCCAAGAGATGTTAAACTATTCGGTGAGAGCATTTGTTTTCATATAATCTGTATCAATGTTATGCAGTGAATGAAAGGAGTGAGATGTAGCACAGTGCTTGTATAGTTGGAAATAAAATCAAAGACCAGATATTTTAAGATACAATCAGACAAATGCAATGGTCATTTCTTTACACCCTAACTTGGTTCTAATTGTTATTAGTGCTGCTCGAAACAACTGTAACGTTTCCATGGTATAGCTGTAAAGCTACGGTTTCAAAAGCATAAATCCGATACGAATGCGATCCGAACCAGATGCGGTAATGCAATTTTACTTCAAAAACTGCATCATTTTCTTTCGAAGGGGATACGGATTTGTTTCCGCATCGTGCATATGGAAGCACACAAATAATTATGAAAAGGACTTGTACGACCGTTTCTATTTCGGACCCGCTTCGGATTCGGGTCGAGTTTGTATCGGATTCGTGTCTATGAGTCGCTCGGCACCTTAGTCTAAAACTAGTCCGTGCAACCATTATTAGACTATGTAGTTACTAATTTCTGATTCTAGTTGAGGAAGTCTGACGGCATGTTGTGCAACGGGTACCGGGTTCTTCTGAAAGAGGACATTGAATGTAAAGTTTATGACATATCTCCCTTTTATCTAGCTATATGCAAAATATATAGTAAAAATAAGAAACATTACGGACTTCAGTGTGAATCAACCGGTATTTGTGAAACGGCCATTACATCGGCAATGAGTATCTTAATCAAAACATAGAGAAAAAAAAGGACTCGAGATTATTCTTTTAGGAACAATATCATACAGTTTCAAGCTTGTCCGTTCTCAAACTAGGGCTGTAGTCGCTGTCACACACACACACACACACACACACACACACACACACACACACACACACACACACACACACACACACACACACACACACACGCACACACACGCGCGCGCGCGCGCGAACAAACACATACATATAATATGATATATGTGTATGCGTGTAGGCATTACTTGAAGAGGGAGTGAGCTTCATGATCAACTCATTCAGCCCGCGCAGGTATTTCCCAAATTTTGGAGGCGTCATCTAACGACTATGCACCTGTTGCAGGAGATGGATCGACCATGATAATTCAAGGTCAGTGCCAGATTAGCTTGGCGCCGACAGACGCCAAGCTAATCTGGCACTGCCCTTGAATTATCATGGTCGACCCATCTACTGCTGTAGTGCGTCAGGGCTGAATTATTTCAGTTCCACATTTTTGGACGTGTCAGTTACCTAACGATCATAGTTGTCCCAGGCTTAACCCATTCGAGATGTGTGCCGCGTACCCATATGTGGCGCGTCTCAAATGAGTTAATAAATCCAGGGCGGATCAGTTACCTCGAGGGCGGGGTGGGGGCGAGGATTCCAACTTTTTGTTTGGGACCTTCAACCTGACACAAAAGGCCTCCCCGAAGCTAGACCTTGCTTCCAAAGAAAAAAGACAGTAAAGAAATGGCTGGATTTTTCATCGACAGACATTACCCACATACTGTTGTTCAAGGATCTCTCCAAACGGTACAAAAACTTAGTCGTGCGAGTATACTGCAGACTAAACCTACCGCTGATAGTGACAGGCCTATCGTAACCATGATCTACCATCCCCACACCAATCCGGTTCGTAAAATCCTTCTTTCTAACTGGGGTCTTTTGTCATCCAGTAAAGAGTCCGCTGCTATCTTTCCTGAACCTCCGTTGGTAGCTTTCAAGAGGGATATTAATTTACGGGACATGCTTGTTCGCTCTACTCTCAAGCCTCGTCATACCACCAGACCCTCCGGCTCCACTCCGTGCAATGTTCCTAATTGCAAGACGTGTCCTTTTATTTGCATTTCCACCGTGGTGAATGGTCCACGTTACAAATTCAACATAGACAGATACTTCACGTGTCAAACCACCAACGTGATTTATGTCATCTCCTGGGTGAAATGCGGCCAACTCTATGTTGGAGAGACGGAAAGAACCACCAACGACCGTTTCAAAGAACATCTTCAGTCTGTCAACAGACCGGTCGGACGACATTTCAATCAGGCCAACCACTCCGTCTCGGACATTCGGGTTAAAGGCCTCTGGCTTATGCAAGCCAGTACTGTCTGGGCCAGGAAAGACCGTGAAAAATTTCTGATTAATAAACTGGGCACTGTGGCGCCACTCGGGATGAATATGAAAGATTAATATTTTTTTACCTTACTTGTGTCTGCTAACTGTACCTTTACCTCATTGTGTCGCTTCTGTTTTACTACTCACTAACCAGATAGGTGAGGCTGGCGCTGGTTGATATGTACACATCTCTTGGGGACTTTCTCAGCGCTGGCCGAACATTTAGTTGGATCCCTTGCCCTTCCCTGTCGGGCGCCCGGTCTCCGGCCCACGGAGTAATGCGCGGTTGTGGGGCGGGGCGATCGTGTGCATCGCTTGGGGATGTATGTGGTCGTCTTGTTGCATGCCTGTGTGTTTTTCTGTGGGCTGGTGGGTGCCTGTTATGTGGGGCTGGTGGCTCTGGCTGGTTGTCTTCCCCCCCCCCCTTTTTTTCCCTTCTCTCTCTCTATCTCTCTCCCTCCCCCCCCCCCCCTCCCCCCCTCCCCCCCCTTAACACTTCTCTCTAGCCCTCTTTCTCTCTTTACGCTTTTTCCTTTGCCCTTCTTCCCCTTCCTCCTTTCCCCCCTCTCCCCCCCCCCCCGCCTCTCTCTCTCTCTCTCTCTCTCTCTCTCTCTCTCTCTCTCTCTATTTTTTTTTTTTTTTTTTAGTTACCCTTGAAGGCGGTTTCACAACTACCTACCCTCCACTTATACCAATTTTCTCTTACTTTATTTGATTATTTGCTTTGTTTCAAATGACTTATTACTTGTTGTGTACCGTGCTAAATGCTGGGTTTTTTCCCGGGGTCCTCCCGTTTTTCCCCGAGGTAGTCCTCAACTTGACGGTGATATAAAGTTTGCCTTCGGGTTGGTGTTTATCAGGCTTTGTGTATTAGACACTCAGCCTACTTCGTGCCCAAGGGTACTCCCCGTTCGTTCTCTCTCTCTCTCTCTCTCTCTCTCTCTCTCTCTCTCTCTCTCTCTCTCTCTCTCTCTCTCTCTCTCTCTCTCTCTCTCTCTCTCTCTCTCTCTCTCTCTCTCTCTCTCTCTGGCTGACCCACCTCCCCCCTACTCCACGTATCCGGCACGTGGTTTTCCACGTAGGAATCAACAGTTGCAGTGTCAACCAGAGTACAGTTGCAAGTGACTCGTGGCTACAGTTAATCCGTCTGGTGTCCGCAGCTTTCCCACGGGCTACGACCCAGGCCCGTTCCATCATCCCTCCCTTCAGCAGTCACCACGCCCTGTCACGACCTGCGCGCCTGTCCAACTTCAACCTAAAACAGGTCTGTCAGCAAACAAACACTCAGTTTGTTGACCATACCTCTACCTTCCTGACCAAAAACGGCGCCCCCAAGCAGGTCATGTACAGGCGTGACAACACCATGACCCACCCTAGTGACGAGGGCACTAAGCTGATCGCTCTCAAGATCCGTTACGGCGACCCTCCCCGCGGCCCCTACCACCAACAGAGAGACGCCGGGGGGCACAGTCAACGGCAGTTGCAGTTGCAGATTTAAAAGGGACAGGGACTTCCAGCTATCGCTGATTTCGTCCGAGGGGGGGAGGGGGAGGCAGGGGGTGGGAGGGGGGTAAGGGTTGTCTTGCTGACTGTCTGTCGCTCCGTCGCGCAGTGGCTGGTGGTATCGCAGGGGCCGGGTGGTTGGTGGTGGAGGAGGCGGGTGGTGTGGCCGGTGGACCGTCGCTTTCAGTGCCAGTTTGGGGGGTGTTGATGAGCCAGCCACTCTAGCAATTCTTGTACGAGTGGTGGCGGTGGTGGTGGTGGCCGGCGAAACCGTGGCTGGGTGTGGAATGCCCGGGGGAGATGTGGTGGTGGTGGCGGTGGCCAGTGGATCCTAGGCCTGGGGGTCGGGCGCTGGGCTGCGCGTGGTGGGTATCGGTGGTGGGGTGGCAGGCGTAGATGGGGTGGCGGCGTGGGGAGTAGTGCCGGGCGCTGCTCTCTGAAGCGTTTGGGTGGTCGGTGACGTCGGTGTTGCCGTTGGGTGGTGGCTGGTTTGTTGAATGGCGGTGGTAGAGGCAGATGCGTTGGTGTGTTGTTGGTCTCTTGCGGTATCGGGTCGGTGCCCGTGTTCTTGGTCTCGGTGGTCTGTGTTATGGTTGGCTCCGTTTCGGTGCTTGCTTCTTGCATTGTGGGCGAGGTATTGCCACAGCTTTTGTGCTTGGTGTAGGTGGGCGTGGTGCCGGTTTTCTTTGTAGCTGTTTGGGGGGGGGGGGGCGGTGGTTGTTGACTGACATTCCCCGTTGGCTGTCGTGCCGCTGTCGCTTGGCTAGCTGCGTCTTCTGTCTTGGGGGGGGGGTGGGGGGGGGGGGGTACAAATCGCTGAGCGCACCTGTGTACACCAGCCACCGGGAGGTGACCAGTGCCCGATGGTAGGTGTCTCCGTCAATTGATATTGCTGGTATGGCGTCCTGAAGTAGGAGCACCAGATCTTCAAAGTCCATTCCCCGGAGCCGAGTCCCCTCCTCCTCTGACGATGCCGGCCGTTCCCGAGTAAGTGGTTCGGGAATGGTGACCGGCGGTGGGGAGGGTGGGAAGTCCGACTCCCCGGTCCGGCGGAGGCCACCGCCGGATCCGGTGGCGCCGTTCGGGCGTGGGGGGGAGGGTACGCAGGAACCACTCATCACATCATCCTTTTTTTTTTTTGTTTTTGTTGGGTTTTTTTGTCTTTACAAGTTACTTTCATTTATTTTTCCGCCCCCGGTATGTTAAGATTGCCCCCCCCCCCCCCCCAGGAGTTCGGAGGGAATGCCCCATAGGTCTCTGCCGGGCGGCTTTTTGACCAATTACCCCCCTCCCAGCGGGAAGAGGGTCCCGGGGGCCGGCGGCGGACCCCCGTAGCCCCCTCCCCCCCCCCCCCACCGAGTCTCGGTGGGACGCGCTCGGGGGCCGGGTCCGTCTCCTCCGTATTGGGGCGTAGGGAGGACACTCCTGGAAGGTCCACTCTACGGGATAGGGGGGTTAGAGAACCCAGGGGGTCGAGGTACCCACGATGGCACTCCGACACTGTGTGACTCCCCGCTCGCCTGCATACGGTCGCCGCCCATCAAAATAAATAGGGAGCCCAGGGAGGTTTAGCATCCTTCGTCCATGCACTCCCTGGGAAAACGGAGGGTACATCACCCCCCTCCAGAGATATACAGAAACACGTATAGGGGGGTTAGTAAAAATCAACCCCCCTCAAACAAAAAGGGGAATGGCCGGCGGGGCCAAAGAAAACCGGGCCTTGGACTGTGACTTTAAAAAGGGAGAGAAAGGAGGCAACACCACCGACCAAACAAGACGGAAGACCCGGGCACCCAAGGGAACACGGGCTCTCCCCAACGACCCAGCCACCTGAGGCGCGGACAGCCATGATGAGGGAGGAAACAAAGTGATGCGCGGACATCAGCGACAGACAGTCAGGATAAACCCCCACCCCCCCACCCACCTGGCCCACCCCTCCTGGACGAAATCAGCGAAAGCTGGAAGTCCCGATCCCTTTTTAAACTTCGACCTTCGAGATTATCGTCTGTCTTACATTTTCAATGAAAAGCGAGTGTGTTGCTACAACATATGGACTTCGTTACACACGAACTCTGACATAAACGCTTTTTTTATAGCGGGCTTTTTTTTTCAGATAGTACACTTGTCGTTTCTTACTCTTTGCTGCAAGTTTTTGTTTTTGTGTTCTTTGCGTGTGCTGTAATACAGGTTTCTGGCGTGAACCGCCGTTCAGCTGACGTACTGAGACTAAAGTCGACTTAGTCTTTATTTGTTTCATTTGATATTTTACTTGTACATGTAATTTCTTTCCTGGTTTAACTGCGTAACTTTCTACTATTTGTATCCTGTATCTTGGTTTTGTTCCCTGGTTCTTTACCTTATTATCTGAACATGATTTATACAACTATGAACAGACCCTCGAAAAAAGGCCAAAAATTTCGTATCGGTCACCTAAATATCTACCACCTGGCAAACAAAGTTCAGGATGTCTGTGTTTATGTTAATGCCTCAAACTGTTTCCATCTATTTGGTTTAACTGAGACTCGTTTGGCCGCCCACATCAGTGATGAAGCCATCGCCATCCCGATGTATTCTATTATCAGGAGAGACACGTCAGTACAGGGTGAGAATCAATCGATTCTACACATAACCCGCAGACGACAAGACCTAGAAACTGGTGATGTAGAATGTATATGGGTAGAAATCAAAAACTCTAAATCCCCGCCCTTACTTGTCGGGTTTCTGTATCGAAACCCCGCAGCCACCTTTGAGTGGTACGATAGCTTTTTACACATGATCGATAAAACAGACATTCACAACAAAGACGTTCTCCTTCTTGGAGATTTTAATATTGACTTTCTTAAACCCCATCCATCATGGGAATGTACTACTACCCTAGTCGGTCTCCACCAATTGGTACATCGCCCACCAGAATTACGCCATCATCAGCCCCTATTATAGACCATAGACCAACAAACCTCAAGCAGTTAGCAACACTCAAGTTAATAGTCTTAGTGTAAGCGACCACTATCCAGTTAGCTGCACATGGCTGTCAAAACTTCCAAAGCTAAAAAAGCAAGTCCACACGTACATAACTTACAGATCGTTTAAAAACTTTAATGAAAGTGTATTCTTGGCTGATTTAGCCGGCACAGCACGATTCATCGACGTGTATAACGATAGTGACCCAAATAAAGCATTAGATACCTCGTACCGGATTTTTCTTGGTGTGCTGAACAAACACGCGCCTCTGAGACAAAAAAGAGTGAAATACGCTACCGTTCCACCATGGCTGACTGCGGATCTGATTGAGGCAATGGAACATAGAGACCAGCTGAGAAGAGAGAAGCGGTTTACTGAATACAAAACACAGCGTAATCGTGTCAAATATATGGTTTTAAATACAAAGAGATCTCTTTTCGATAAAGTAGTTAAACAAAGCAAAGACTCATCTACTGTATACTTACTTACTTACGCCTGTCACCCTTACCTGGGTATAGGCCGTCGACGAAAGACCTCCAGCAACTCCTGTCCTGTGCTTCTCCTTCGATTCTACTCCAGGTGGTTCCCAGTCTCTTGATGTCTGCTTGGAGGTCTCGACGCCAGGAGTTTCTCGGCCTACCTCTTTTCCTCTTTCCCTGGGGGTTCCATGACAATGCCTGCCTAGTGATACTGGAAGCTGGCTTTCTCAGACTGTGACCGATCCATCCCCATCTTCTTCGCCCAATTTCATTCTCTGCTGTTATCTGCTCTGTTCTCTCCCAGAGTCTGACGTTGCTGATCTTCTCTGGCCAGTGGATTTTCAAAATTCTTCTAAGGCAACTGTTCATGAAGGTCTGTACTCTGTTGACTGTGGTTTTTGTCAATCTCCAAGTCTCTGCTCCATATAGGAGAACTGCTTTTACATTGGAGTTGAAAATCCGGACTTTGGTGTGTTGTGACAGCTCTCTGGAACTCCACACTTTTTTCAACTTAAGAAAGGCTGCTCTGGCTTTACCGATTCGTGCTCTGACATCTGCATCAGTGCCGCCTTTTTTGTCTATGATGCTCCCGAGATAGGTGAAGGACTCCACCTCCTCCAACGGGGTGCCAGCAAGCAAGACTGGTTCCTCCCTGGTTGCGTTCAGCCTCATTGTCTTTGTTTTCTGTTTGTGAATGGTGAGGCCCACCTGGGACGAGATGTCAGCAAGCCTCGTGGTCTTGTCCTGCATTTGTTGATGAGTGTGGGACAGTAATGCCAAGTCGTCTACAAAATCGAGGTCGTCAAGCTGTGTCCACAGTGTCCACTGTATTCCACTTCGTATGTGCTCTGTGGTCATCTTCATGACCCAGTCTATGGCCAGTAGGAAGAGGAACGGAGACAGCAGACACCCCTGCCTGACACCAGTTCTGACCTGGAGCTCCCTGGTGAACTGCCCTTCGTGGATCACGCGACATGTCATGCCATCGTAGCTGCTCTTGATCAGGCGGACGAGCTTTGTGGGTACACCGTAGTGTCGTAGGAGTTTCCACAGAGTCTCTCGGTCCACACTGTCAAATGCTTTCTCATAATCCACAAAGTTGACGTACAGCGGGGAGCTCCACTCCAGAGACTGTTCCATGATGATGCGGAGAGTGGCGATCTGGTCTGTACATGATCGGTTCTTCCTGAATCCTGCTTGCTGGTCTCTCAGCTGGGGGTCAACGGAGCTCTTCATTCTCTCCAGGATGATCCTGTTGAAGACCTTTCCTGGTACTGACAGCAAGGTGATTCCTCTGTAGTTGGAACACTTGCTGAGGTCGCCTTTCTTGGGAAGCTTGATTAGGTACCCCTCCTTCCAGTCAGCCGGCATCACCTCCTCTTCCCAGATCTTTCCAAACAGTGGGTACAGCATTTCCACTGTTGTCTCTAGGTCTGCTTTCAGAGACTCCGCTGGGATGCCATCTGGGCCTGCTGCTTTGCCATTCTTCAAAAATGCCACTGCTCTTCTGATCTCTTCCCGGCTGGGTCTGTCACAGCTGATGGGTAGGTCGGTCTCTGCCGGCTGGATGTCTGGGGGGTCGGGTGGGCTAGGTCTGTTCAGTAACTCTTCAAAATACTCGTATCTACTGTATGGCGTGCCATTAATTTAGTAACTAGAGGTACAAATAAAAATAGTGCGCCTTTATCGCCCCACCTCACAGCAAATAGGTTTAACGACCACTTTACCTCTATAGCCGAATCGTTAATCCCAACAGGAAATAACTCATGTGAGTATGTTTGTCCAAACGCGCTAGTACAGCACTGTAAGCGGGAAAATACGGACAAAGAACCATTCACGATACCGCCTATAGCAATCCACGAAGTGGTAACTTAATTTCCTCGATGGAAAATAAAAAGTCATCCGAGCCTGATGAGATCAGCTCAAAAATACTCAAGATATCTCTACCATATATCGTCGAAAGTATTACATATATTTACAATCTCTGTATAAACCAAAACTCTTTTCGGGACGCATTTAAAGACGCAAAAGTGATACCCCTACCAAAATCAAAAGATCTGAGTGAAATCAATAACTTTCGCCCCATATTACTATTACCTGTTCTGTCGAAGCCTTCAGAGCGGCACATCCATAAGCATCTTTCTGAATACTTAGCAAAAACCAAAATCTCATCTATTCACTGCAGTCAGGCTTCAGACCGAACCATTCCTGTCACACTGCCTTGATAAGGATGGCAGATACCTGGTTATCATCTATTAATGATTCCAAACTAACAGGTGTAGTCTTCTTCCGTAAAGCCTTTGATATGGTGAACCACGACATACTTATAAAGAAAATATCCTTATATACTAAAAGCGCAGTCGTGTTTTTCAAATCCTACCTAGAAAACAGAAGACAAAAAGTTCTCCTTAATGGTACATATTCTAGTCACTGCAAAGTAAAGAGTGGCGTGCCCCAGGGCTCTATTTTAGGATCTCTTTTATTCTGTTTGTTCATTAACGATCTTCCAATCACAATTAGTGATGATAGTGTTGCATGCGATATGTTCGCTGATGATGCTGCGATACACACTCCCGATAAGGATTTGTCAGTAATTGACACGCGCCTACAAAACACATTACAGGACATTAACAGCTGGTGCAGTAACAATTCCATGATCTTAAACCCTGCAAAGACTGAATGTATGGTTGTAAGTACCCGCCAAAAGCACCAGCTCGGCACTCTCTCACTCAGCTTGTCCCTTCAAGGCAAATCTATCAGCCAGGTAACGGAACATCGTCTTCTCGGCGTTACTGTAGATAACCAGTTTAAATGGCAATGCCATCTTAGTAATATATGTAAGGCAATATCAAAGAAACTTTTTATTTTTATCCAAGTTAAAACATATAGCTAATGTAGAAACACGAAAACAGTTCTTCAACGCCCACATCAGGTCACATATAGATTATGTTTCTACGGTGTGGGATGGCGCAAGCGAGGTCCAGTTAAAGAGGCTGAACTCTCTTCATCGTAGAACCGCGAAGCTTATCCTTTCAGACCCTAACTCAACAACGGATAATAAACTGAAAACCTTAGAAATTCTCCCCTTGAAAAAACATTTATTATACAATAAGGGAATAACGATGTTCAAAGTATTGAATAACAGACTCCCCGAGTATATTAAAAAAATGTTTTCCCTCCCGGCATCAACATACTCCAGATCAAGGCAGTCCATTACTGTGCCACGACCTAGAATCGATCTCTATAAGACAAGTTTAGCGTTCTCAGGTGCTAGCATGTGGAACACATTGCCCAAAAATGTTACAACATCAACAACGCTTTCGTCTTTTAAAACAGGTCTCTTCAAATACCTCACCTCATCATCGTAAGATTTTCACAGCAACCTGCACTTGCAGTGTACAATTTTCCCCTCTCTAACTCTTCAATTCAGTTATATCTTCAGTTAATACAAGATGCTAATGCTGCACGTATTGTGTGTGTGTGTGTGTGTGTGTGTGTGTGTGTGTGTGTGTGTGTGTGTGTGTGTGTGTGTGTGTGTGCGCGCGCGCGCGCGTGTGTGTGTGTGTGTGTTTTGTGTTTGTGCTTGTGTCTATGAATGTATGTATGGATATGTATACCTTAACAACTGTGTATGTGTGAGATTTTCTATGTTTATTTTCCACTTCTTCAATGATTTCTTTTGTAAAACTTTATATTTCAATTTTTCGTTTGTTATATATTTATTTTTTTCCCAATTTAAAGATAGTATTTCGTGATTTGTGCATTATATGTAAAGTAGATTAGCAACGGCAAGTTCGAAAAATGGTTTCACCAAAACTTTCACCGTTGTAAAATAAAAAATCATTGTCATTGTCATTCTCTCTCTCTCTCTCTCTCTCTCTCTCTCTCTCTCTCTCTCTCTCTCTCTCTCTCTCTCTCTCTCTCTCTCTCTCTCTCTCTCTCTCTCTCTCTCTCTCTCTCTCTCTCTCTCTCTCTCTCTCTCTCTCTCTCTCTCTCTGGCCTCACATACACGCATTTACTTTTGCTCGCTCCTGCGCGTGCTTACACACACTCTTGTCTCTCGTGTTGAATTTCTCTCCGAGTCTCTCTCTTATAATTTTTTCGTTGACGTCATTTTTACTTTTTGCGCACTTTTGTTCTTCCTTTTCTTTTATTTTATTTTACGTCACCTCCTTCAGTTGCCACATTCCTTCTGCGAATGAAGATAAGTAGCGGCTAATCTCTCTGTTTGTTTGTTTGTCTATTTTGACAAAGGGTATTTACCCGAAATATTAATAAATTGTGTTGTACCCGTCTTTTCTAAGCGTGTTTCTTTCTCCGTTGGGTACTTCTTTGCATTTTACACGCTTGGCAGTCACCTTTTTGGTCTGGATTGCTTGCTTCCAGGGGCCGAAAATTTGAAAAAAAGAGGGGGTGGGGGGGAGGGGGTGCGTGTGTGAAGACTCGCCGAAGTTTTACACATGGGGGAGGGGGGAGGGAGGTCCAAACACCCCAAAAAGGGACTTTGTTATCGCTTTTTTTTTTTAAAGGGGGGGGGGGGATCCAGAACCCTTAGGCCCCCCACCCCCACCCCCAACCCCAGATCTGCCCTTGGAATCAGTTATTAATGGAGCGACCAGCCATACTCAGGGTCATCTGCAGCGGTTTTCTCCAACTCAGTTGTTATACCGGTTCAAGTTCACGCAAGATTCAAATTTATTAGCTGAGCTAACCTTTCGCACCGCGAGTGAATGTCCTGTGTTTGTCCTGTACTGTGTTTGTCCTGTACTCAGTGTGTTTGTCTTCAGAGTGAATGCTCGTATTCCACGTGAGCGTGCGTGTTGGCCGGATTCAGTTTCCGGCGCTTTGAGCCGATAAAACCCGTCGCCCGGGGCCGTCGTCGGAACCCGTTGGCCCGCGCACGGTCGTGCGCGGGCCAACGGCTTCCGACGACGGCCCAATGGCCTTTTGCGCACTGGGTTATTGAATTCGGTCCTTTATCTCTAGCGAATTCTATTGAATTCTGTTCTATCGGATGGAAGTCATTTAGTTCTGGGAGTTCTAATGGGTTAAAATGAAGAGTATTATTATTAAATCTCTTCTGTTTATAGAAGAGACCGTGACTTTTTAGGATGGGACACACATAATAGGCGAGCTGGACTAAAACTGATAGTGAAGTAACAAGATAAAAACTACGTCATTTTTAGTTACGCAAACTTCGCTGTAGAACTGACGCACTTTTGGCCCGAAGCTCCGTTTGTGTGTTAAGATAAGATAAGATAAGATAAGATAAGATAAGATAAGATGGTTTATTGCCATATGTTTCCATGTACAAAACAATAAAAACATTGGAATTTGTCTTGATGTCAGTTACTAAGACTAAACACACACACACACACACACACACACACACACACACACACACACACACACACACACACAGAGAGAGAGAGAGAGAGAGAGAGAGAGAGAGAGAGAGAGAGAGAGAGAGAGAGAGAGAGAGAGAGAGAGAGAGAGAGAGAGAGAGATCTGATACAGTTAAAAACTGACTGTACACAATCATTCTCACTCGCCACTCGCGCTCTCTCCAATTAGTCCGGTTGATCAGAGAGAGCGTGAACAGCAAGAGGGAAAAAACTGTTGCGGAATCTGCTGGTCCTGGTACTGATGGACCTGTACCTGCGCCCTGATGGTAAAATTTGAAAAAGCTCATTGCCGGGGTGGGTGGAATCACTGGAGATAAGACGTGCTCTACGTAAGAGACGCTGCTGGTACAGTGAGTCCAGGCTAGGAAGATCTCTGCCTATGATTTTTGAAGCGGTCTTGACCACCCTACTCAGTCTGATTTTCTCTTTGGCCGTGATGGAACCATACCAAACCGTGATCGAAAAGGTGAGCACGCTCTCAATCACAGCTCGGTAGAATTGCATCAACATGTGGGCACCGAGACCGAAACTTTTCAGACGTCGCAGGAAGAACAAGCGCTGCTGTGCTTTTTGGACGATAAGGCGAGTGTTTTCCTCCCACTTCAGGTCACATGACAGGGTAGTGCCAAGAAACTTAAAGTTCTGGACTGTTTCAATGATTTCACTATTGATCACAAGAGGGGGAGGGGGAGGGGACTGTTTCTTTCTAAAGTCCACAATCATTTCTTTTGTTTTGCCAGAGTTCAGTTCAAGGTTGTTGTTATTACACCAACTAATTAGAGTCTCAACCTGACTACGGTAAGCGGATTCGTCTGAGTTTGTAATGCACCCTTCCACTGTGGTGTCATCTGCAAATTTCAGAACTTTAGTACTGGCATGGCATGAAGCACAGTCATAAGTAAACAGGGAGTAGAGCATAGGGGAGAGCACGCACCCCTGAGGCGTGCCCGTGGATAAAGTGAGGGTGGATGACACATTTCCACCAATTTTAACGACCTGTGGTCTCATCAACAGGAAATCGAGGGTCCAGAGGCACAATGTCTCTGGAACTCCGATTTGCTGGATCTTCTGGTACAATTTAGATGGAATAATGGTGTTAAAAGCAGAACTGTAATCAACAAATAAAATTCTGGCATAGGTGTTTGGGATTTCAAGGTGTTGTAAAACATAAAACAAACCAAGTGACACCGCATCCTCCACGGAACGTTTTTCGCGATACGCGAATTGAAAACAATCCAGCAGAGGGTCGGTAAATGTTCTCAGAAACCGGAGGACGAGGCGCTCAAGCGTCTTCATGACAACTGAGGTCAGAGCGACCGGTCTGTAGTCATTTAGGGAGGACACTTTGGATTTTTTCGGAACAGGAATGATGGTGGACCTTTTGAAACACTGAGGAACAGTGCACTGAGAGAGAGACATGTTGAAAATGTCAGTAAAGACGCCCGAGAGCTGGTCCGCACAGTTTCTGAGTAAGCGTGGAGAAATGTTATCTGGACCGGCAGCTTTCCTTCTGTCTAGACGCTGAAACATGCACCTGACATCGGCGTCTAGAATAATGAAAGGTGGGTTCTCAGTATGACTCCTCTCCACAGAAGGAGGTGGGGTCATATTCTTTTTGTCAAAACGACTATAAAAGTCATTCAGAGTGTCTGGAAGAGACGCATCAGTAACATCAGCAGTCTTGGAAGCTGGTTTATAGTTTGTAATGTCTTTGAGGCCTTGCCAAATATCTCTAGGGTTACTAGCTGCGATTTTCTGTTCTAGTCTGTATGTCTGAAGTTGCGCTTGGCAGTCTTAATTGCTTTTAGTACTGCATACCTGGCTTGTTTGTACCTTTCTCTGTCATTGTCTTTGTATGCGTCATGTTTTTCGTGGAGTTTGTGTTTAATGTCTACTGTAAACCATGGCTTGTCATTAGGAAAACTCTTGCAGGTCTTGGTGGGAATACAGAGGCTCTCACAGAAGGCAATGTAGTCAGTGACAGCCTCTGTGTACTCGTGAATGTCTGATGTTACCTCCTTAAACACATCCCAGTCAGTGCACTCTAGACAGCCACGGAGTGTTTCAGCTGCCTCAGGTGACCATTGTTTGATTGATTTTACTTTTGCTTTTGCACTTTTGAGTTGTTGCTTGTATGCTGGCACAAGATAAATCATGGCATGGTCTGACTGTCCGAGTGGAGCACGGGCGATGGAACGGTAAGCGCCTTTCATGGTTGAGTAACAGTGATCTAAAATTTTACCGTCTCTAGTGGGGCACGATACTTGCTGTGCAAACTTAGGCATCTCTTTGCTAAGATTAGCTTTATTGAAATCGCCAGCGACTACAACAAAAGAGTCCGGGTTTGAGTTCTCCGCCTGTGTAACAACATCACACAGCTGCGCTATCGCGGCTTCCGTGTTCGCTTGTGGTGGGATGTACACGGCAGTTAGTGTGTGTGTGTGGAGTGGGGGAGGGGGGGGGGGGGCACGCGCGCGCGTATGTATGTAAACAAGAAAACAAGAAAATCTCCGAAGTTTGCGTACATACATGGGGGCTCATGAGGATCTATGTCTTTTTTGTTGAGACTAATGTGTATGGATCCATATTCCTTAGACGTTGTGGCTTTTGGGTTGTTGACTGGACCGGCAAAGGAGTTCCAAAACAAAATATGCGTTGCAGTGGCAGCGAAGGGATTAAGCCCCCATTATTGCCGAGGCAAGGCGAGCACTGCCCAGTAAGATGCAAGAGACATAAATCCTCATGGACCCCCGCAGTCCGGCGCGGGGGCTCATGAGGATTCATGTCTCTTGTTAGTCCTGTGTTCTTTGTGCCCACGTTTGGTCCCATTTCATTTAGTGTGTTCGTCACGCGTCGAATGTCTGTCTGCGTGCAGGTGGTTTCAGACTCGAAATCCGCGATTACTGGAGGTGAAGGGGTTCATTATGGGCCTGGGAGATGCGCGTGGGAAGTCAGTCGCGGTAAGCGGCCTGGGACACAAAGCCAGGGGGGTCATGCGGCAGTGAATCATTGTTGACAGCCGCGCTGGGCCGACTGCGCAAAACTATGATGTGGTCACCGCTACACTGAGTCGTCGTCATTCTGGCGCCACGTTAACCCCTTCACTGCCAGTTGACGCAAAACTGCTCTTAAGAAATCTTTGTTAAGCCTTTATCCATCCTCATACACTTCCTCTTGAAATTTTTGTGACTGTGATAGTTCAAGGGTGTTGTCAGAATAGCTTGGCGCCTGAGGCGCCAAGCTATTCTGGCACCACCCTTGAACTAAAATGGTTGATCTCTCTCCTAATCTGTAATGTGGCCTTCATAGGACAGTAAGCACTTTTTTTTTTAAAAAAAGGGTCGGGATGTAATGGGTTAATGCAACGCCAAAGAGCCCCAGTAGCCCGAGACCGAGGAACGTGGACACAACGTGGCTTCAGCAAGAGGCATATATCCTCATGAGGCCCGTAACTGTTAGATTGATATTCTTGTGCAACGAAATAAAAGTACTTGGACAGTGAGGGTCGAGTGGGCTACCCGACAACTGCTCATCGGGCGATGCCGGAAATGCGAGCTTCAGCGAGCGGCGTCCCGCCCGCGCACACACCATGCAATCCATCAAAGTATTCTTCTACGTACTGAAAGACTTTTCGGTCCACCAAAAAAATAACGCCCGAAGTAGTGCCCGGAACGATTTTCAAGTGACAGTAAACCACGAGAGCCAAGGGCGGATCAGTTACCTCGAGGGGCGTGGGGGGGGGGGGGGTTCCAACATTTTGTTTGGGACCTTCAACCTGATACAAAAGGCCTCCGGCCGACGCTAGACATTGCTTCCAGGGGCCGAAAAATTGAAATGCGGGGATGGGGTGAAACTTCACTAGCCAAAATTTTAAACAAGGGGGAGAGGGGGGGGGGGTCCAAACATGCCCAAAAGGGACTTTGTTATAGCATTTTTTTTTAATTGTCGGGGGAGGGGGGGGGGTCCGGAATCTCTGGAACCCCCCCCCCCCTCCAGATCTGCACCTGAGAGCCGTGTTCAAGTAGTTTTTCTCTGCTGTATTTTCGTCATCGTTGTCAAGATAAACGGCATAAAGCCTCGTATAAGGATGCGGAATGTCTTGATTGAGTTAAGGTCTGACTGGCAAGACTCAACAGTTCTTTGTAGAAATTTCTATCCGGAATTTAAGCACAAGTTGACGCTTAGAAGTGTAGAACCGGGTGTCAAGCGTTTAACCCCTATTATTCGGAATACACCAGTGTGTGAAATAAGTGTGACTAAAATAGTTCAAGGGTAGTGCCAGAATAGCTTGGCGCCTCTAGGCGCCAAGCTATTCTGGCACCACCCTTGAACTAAAGCCATTAATCTATATCCTTATAGTATAAGTGCTATAATGTAGCTTGCATATGGCAGTGTACAAATTTGAAGCTTTTAGCCTCAGTGTGATATGGGTTAACTGCCAGGGCGACAAGGCGAACTGTACCCAACTGTAAGAGACATAAGCCCCCATGAGCCCCGCAGTCGCGGAGCCTCATAAGAGTTTAGTCTCTTATAAGTTCCTATACTCCTTATGCCTATAATTATATTTGTGTTCTGCACGCGAATGTAAAAGAAAAACGATATTGTTCAAGTTAAAACAAATGCTTCTGTCCGCAAGAAACACTGGACACATGCAACAGTAGTGCCAGATATTTATACTTCCATCTATCATGGTCTAAACGTTTCCACCTTTGTCACAGAACTTGACAGACTTATTCTCGAGCGCACTGGTTTGCGGCTGGCTCGCTCGGCGCTGTGGGCGAGTGTAGTTTTGCATGTATTAACATAACAGGGTGGAATAAGAGACAGTATTTCAGCCAAACGTGGGATATACGTAACGTCTGCAGAAGATCACAGTCCAACCGGGCTAGCTTTGGTTTCTGGTTGTGAAAACACTGAAGGATGGACTGACAGTCAGTAATACCTGTCCTTCTGTAAGAGCCAGTAGAAAAGCAAGACTTTTATTGTAAAACAATGAAAATCTCTCCTTTTTTCTTAGAAAAAAAGAAGAGATTTTCATTGTTTTACAATAAAGGTACAATTGGTACATGCTGGCTTTTGTGACGGCAGAGTTCGTGTCACGTAATTTTCTGTTGCAGAGGCTGTCACGCCGGAATTCATTGTTGGTATGAGCCGCCGAACCTTCCAACTGCGTGTTGAAATTTGTATAGAGACAAGAACACATATCTTCACAGTTGCAAGTTCTTACAAGAACCATACGCCTGCGTGAGAGAACATAATCTGTCAAACGCATACACAATATTTTAGGTGTTGCCTTATCTTCCAAGGACTATAGCTTGTTTCATGTAGAGACTGTCCGCCTTTTCCTGTGAAGGTGTGCGTTCGCTGTAATTTAAACGCCTAAGTGAACTCGGGCTCGGACATCAGGACGCTACTAATCCATTGTCGTGAAGCCACTGGACGCGGAGAAAAACCTGCCAGAACGATACAGAAATCGGCAGCTTTGGAAGAAGTTCCATAAGCAAACCCTATCCATATCATGAAAATGTCGTCGTCGTCGCTGTTGGTGGTTGTTGTGTTGGCAGTGCTGATGGGACACTGCGCTGAGGGAAAAGTTGACTACAGGTGCAACTTTGGACCCATCTTATCGGCTGAAGGTGAGAATCTTTGTATTATCCGCTTCACCTGTCGAGAGAAAAAGCGAACACAGTCCAACTGCAAGTGACATATATCCTCATGAGCCCTCGCATTCGCGAGGGCTCATGAGGATCTGTGTCGCTTGCAAGTCGCTCAGTTCGATAAGAATATACAATGCCCAATAAAAAATGTTTATATTAGAAAAGGACAGTAACAACATAATTATTGAGATACATTGTGCTGTAATTTACCTTTTCAAGCGTGTTTCTTTCTTCCGTGGGCTTTCCTTGACACAGCTATGCGACATTCGAAAGAAGACACCTTGCAGAATCTGTTGTAGATTTTCTCTTGAGCTTTCAACTCAGTCCCTACATCATTTTCAGGTGGTGGGAGGTGTGTTGGTTTTTTTTGTTTGTTTGTTTGTTTGTTTTAAACCTTTGGCTGTCGGTAGCGGTTTTTGTCGCGATGATTCCTGCAGGAATCATCGCGACAAAAACCGCTGCCGACAGTCAAAATCAGATTTATTGCTTAACGCAATGTGGTGTTTAATTTAGGCGACACTGACTACGTCTGTGTGTGTGCGTGTGCGTGCGTGCGTGCGTGCGTGTGTGTGTTTATATGAATACATTTTAGCGACATTTCTTATCTGTCTTATTGTGACGCAAGAGCCTATTTAATTACGTGACGTAAATTATGTGATATTTAATGTGATGTTTAAATTAATTAGCTTACATGTTTTTATGAGATATGCAGTCAGAATGTAATGTGCATAGTGTGTATATATTTATCGGTCTCATTTTATTTATCGGTCTCATTTGTGTTCTACTTATTAGATTATGATATTCTTACTAACCCTTTGACTCGTTCAGTGATTGTAGGCTATATGCGTTGCCAGAACACGTGTATCTAGTCTTCTCCATTGTGCAAGTCTGATGAACGTCATTCATTAGTAGGCAGATGCCAGTTAGGATTTTTAGCACATCTGTGGTGTCTCGGCATAGGCCAGGACGGATACGTAAATTGCTCTCCTGTATCTTTGGCGATCAATACTTTGCGGCAATGATTTTGAAGCACACTTTTTGTGAGGGTGATTTGTTTTTTTGTTTTTGTTTTGGCTCTCTCTCTCTCTCTCTCTCTCTCTCTCTCTCTCTCTCTCTCTCTCTCTCTCTCTCTCTCTCTCTCTCTCTCTCTCTCTCTCTCTCTCTCTCTCTCTCTCTCTCTCTCTCTCTCTCTCTCTCTCTCTCTCTCTCTCTCTCTCTCTCTCTCTCTCTCTCTCTCTCTCTCTCTCTCTCTCTCTCTCTCTCTCTCTCTCTCTCTGCCCCAAGGGTCTGTACTGGGCCCCCTATTGCTTTGCTTATTTATCAATGATTTGCCTCTACATATTACTTGCCAAGATGTACAATGCGACCTTTTTGCTGACGACACCTCAGTTCAATTTCCGACAACTTACAAGAAAGTCTTCATGAAGTATCGGTTTGGTGTATAAACAATTCTATGGTTATTCATCCAGCCAAAACGAAATCGATGGTAGTCACCACGCGCCAAAAACAGCAGATAACGCCTCTATTACTTAACATTTCACTTAAAGGTAGTCGAGTAGAACAGGTAAACGAACATCGCGTACTGGGGATTACAATCGACAGTCAGCTAAAAATTTAATGGCAAGCTCATACAGACGCCTTATGCAAAATAGTAGCAAAAAATCTCTTTATGTTATCAAAACTGAAATATTATACTAATTCAGATACCCGTAAACTATTTTATAACGCTCACATACGTTCTTATATCGACTACGCGTCAACGGTATGGGATGGATTTAGTGAGGTCCATTTAAAGAGACTCATTTCCCTACACAGACGAGCGGTCAAAATAATCTGCCCTGATCCACACCTAAGCACTGAAGAAAAGCTCTCAAAAGCAGGTCTCCTGCCTCTTCAATGTAGTTTTAAATATAATAAAACAATCTTTATGTTCAACGTGTGGAAACGCAAAACACCTGAGTACATCTCCACTTTGTTCCGTAAGTCTGAGTCCAAGCTTGAAAACATCAGAAAGCTTTTCATAGTCCCAAAACCAAGGATCGATCTATATAAAACTAGCGGCTTATCCTTCTCAGGGGCACTTATCTGGAATGCCTTTCCCGACCATGTAAAATCCACCTCCTTGCTAGCCTGTTTTAAAAGGGGTCTCTGCAAATATTTTGTGGATCACTCGTAGGGATGCCTTAACCACTTGTATTATATGTCTCTTTTTATGCTGGGTCCAATTTATTCCCAATTAAGCCTGTTATCCTTTTCTTTTATCATTTTGACTACTTAGCTCTGTCTATGTATGGAGGTGGGGTGGGGGTGTCTGTGAGTCTATGAGTATGTCTGTCTGTGAGAACAGTGTTATCAATTGTTTGCAAGTATTATGTTTACTTATATGTATGTATATTTGTAGTTAGTCTTGTAGTTGTTAGCAACGTCAGGTTTATAAAATGGCTGTGTTGATGACGATGTCAATGCCTAAACCGTTGTAAAATAAAGTTTCATTGATTCATTGATTGATTCTCTCTCTCTCTCTCTCTCTCTCTCTCTCTCTCTCTCTCTCTCTCTCTCTCTCTCTCTCTCTCTCTCTCTCTCTCTCTCTCTCTCTCTCTCTCTCTCTCTCTCTCAGTAAAGCTGGTTATTCTTCTTCTTGTTTTAAAAAAAAAACTTTCGGCATCAAAAGCTAAACAGTTTACTAAACTGTTTTGTCATCCAAACTCCAATGCCGCGTGACCTTTTCTTTATGTGCTGTTGCATGGTTCCATGCATTTTGCACTCTCGGTAATATTTATCAGTTTTTCGGAGTAAAGAATAACATGAAATAAAATTAATAATTATCGTCTTGGTACATATACATAAACACATTTTAACTCATTCGAGACGTGCCACCTCCGGATACTGACGCGGCTTTAAGCCGCGTATCCGGAGGCGGTGCGTCTCAAATGAGATAAGTCAGTTTTGACTGTGCCTTCCTCGTTCTAGAAGTGCTGCATAACATTGATTCATTGTTTCATTGATCGATTCATTCGTTCATCCCGTCAGTCAGTCCCTTGTTTTGTTCTCCAGACTCTACAGGTGTGATGCATCGCTTTTGCTCCACGGAGATGGACCCCCCGTTCATGCGACGCGGCGAGTACCTCCGGGCCAGAGACGAGCTGGGCACGTGCTACGAGTGCGTGTGTGAGGATCAGATAGGGATGGCGTGCTGCGAAGCTGAGAGGTCAGATCTCAGCAGGTCAGCAACTAGTCCCACGAATGATCCGTGGTAACCGCTGCCGTGTACAGAGTACCGATGGCTGCAAGAACAAGGGGGTTAAGAGAACACTTTCCAGTCCACTTCACCCATATAATAAAAGACAGATACAACAAAGTCGGATCTTATTCTCCGATCACCGAGGCTGCAGGGGCGGATCAGTTACCTAGAGCGGGGGACGGGGGGGTCCAACTTTTTGTTTGGGGCCTCCCCGACGCCCTAGACCTTTCATATGTACTTCCAGTGGTCAGAAAATCGAAAAGCGGGGGGGGGGGGGGGGGGGGGGGGGGGGGGGGGGGGGGGGGGCGGGCGAGGGGGGGGGGGGGCGAGGGCGGGAAGGAAGGAGAGAGGAGGCGCGAGTGTGTGAGGGATGGGGCAGGGGGAGGAAGGAGAGAGGAGGCGCGTGTGTGTGAAGACTTGCCAAAATATCAAACAACAGGGGGGTGGGGGGTGGGTAGGGGTCCGAAAAGCGACTTTGTTATAGCATTTTTCAACTTTTTACAATTTGTTTATTGTCCTTTGTCTTCTTTCAGTCTATTTATACCTTTTCTCATTGGCCTATTCTAAGGTAACATGGGATAAAGTAGACTCACTTATTACATGTTACGATGACATTACTCGCTGAGCAAAGCGTTCTCCCCCAAATACGTCTTTGACCAATCACATTTTCTCAGTACAAACACACCCTTATCTTCATTCAGTCAAACCTCAAAACAAAAAGATTTCAATAAATACACGTTAGGGGGCTACACAACAAAAAGAACTGTATGCTGGCGTTCGTGACACCGTTGGTACTAGTGTCATACAAAAGATAGCTGAATAATTGGATAATGAGTCTAGCAGATTACGCAATTTCTGCAGAGGTAAGTAGTTCGTCAAAAGAGTAACAATGTTTTGCAGGTACGAAACAAAAGTATTAATGTCATATGGTTTATGCATAACAACAATATTTGTCCTTAGGATGGAGACATTTTTTAAGAAGTGTTTTTCGAACGCTATTTGTTCGCTGAGGGGGAACTAGTCCTCGTACACAGCCCGGATAAGCCCGCAAGACATTTTTTTGTGCATAACATTGAAAATTTAAATCATACAAGTCACAATTTTATGCCAGTGAACAAATTAAAATCATGAGCAAATAAACATTTAAAAAGTAATATTTGTAATGCAGTAAGCATACTCGCGTCGTTAGTTTCAAAATGGCGGTCAGCGACTTGATGCCTTCGAACCGGAAGTCAATCAGACACGCATGGTTGATGCAGGTTTACTTTGCTCCTGAAGTGAGACAGATATTATTTGGGGTTTGAACGTTGAAATACGTCTTATCAACATCATATACGTTATTTTTCCTGTTCTTGAAAGCAGCCTTTCCCCCGGATAGAACTCAGTCGGCTTTTGTGGGAGGAAAGCATCAGTATTGAAAGTAAACTCGCTTCGCCGGCCGTGCATGTTTTGCTTTGTGTCTGCCGACCCGACCATCTTCAACATTCTGAAGACTTTTCTTTTTTTTCGAATTCTTTATTTCGGTATTTAAATTAGGCATACAGTATATTTTATATAAAAATATACATACATTATATACATATGCACACACACGCATATATGTACAAAAGCC
The DNA here is from genome assembly GCA_036245525.1 of Semisulcospira habei. Lineage (NCBI taxonomy): Eukaryota > Metazoa > Mollusca > Gastropoda > Semisulcospiridae > Semisulcospira > Semisulcospira habei. Next base: position 192,284,974 of record BTPG01000004.1, on the reverse strand, counting down.
ATATATACATAATTACATCAAATCAAGTTACACAATCACAGATCGAAAAGTATAGAAAAAATATCAGCACATAAGTATATACCCCCCTCCCCACCCCTCCCACGATCCTATTTACACCCCCCCCCCTCCCCGCCCCACTCTCTTAGAACACACACCGCTCGAACACACAACAAATGACAAGCAAAGTTTACATAGGTCTGAACAGTCGTGCTGGACAGACACAAATGTGACCGCCTGGGCATGCTTTCCTCAGTGCTATAGATGCACAAGGGAATCCAGCTAAGCCACCCTTGCTACCTTGAACTCTGAAGACTTTTTGTTAAGATACAGCATGCATGTTGTTCGTCTGTTTTCCAGCCTACCAGCTCTAAGTGTAGTTCTGCTCTTTTTGATTAGTGGAAATAGGATTTATAACTGGTCATGCACAGTCCGGCTTATCCGTCTGGTCTTAGGCACAAGCCAGGCGGACTGAAACCCATCACTGAACCGTTTCCATCTAAATCAGTCACTATGTTCAGATGAACACCTGAATGTCACTTGGAATATCAAGTTGTTTTTGCAACCCATTCAACCAATCTGCACTCAGGTACTCACAAGAACTCTTATGATCAAGCGTTCATCACGACTGCATGAGACAATACAGATAGTAGCGCTTAGTTGGTATACCTCGCCCTGTACCTAGGTTCAACGCATCAGCGGCGCCATTGTTGCTATTTTCACATCATGTGCACCAGAAATGCGCGCAAGTTTTGCGGTTTAGGAGATGGCTCAACCCTTTCGCTTCAAGGGTGGTGCCAGAATAGCTTGGCGCCTATTGGCGCCGAGCTATTCTGGCACCACCCTTGAACTATCACGGTAATCCATATCTTGCTGTGGCACGGTGTGTCGGGACTGAATGAGTTAACAACGAACACAATAACAACCGAACTCAAGAGAACAACATGAGGGTTAACTGTCACGGTTAGTGACTGTTTTGACATAGGTAGTCGATAGTTGCCGAAGCACCGGTCACGCAGGAATAGTGAGTTGTTGACAAGTTGGTAGAGACGGGCTAGTGTTCTTTGTTTTGCACGTGCGGGGCACGCTAGTGGGATGTAGCAGTGTGTTCACTGCCGAGTTTACCTTGTCGGGAGCAAGGGAATGATATTTTAGATAGCAGCTGTACTCGGTTGGATCACTAAAGTTGTCCTGCTTAGCTGACTGTCGGGAGTCAGTAACTGACTGAGGTTGTCAGTGACACAGCGCCGATCCAGTCCCGGGGTAATTGGTGGCCGGAGACTGGGGTTGTGTTTTGCCTACGGGTGGCGGCGTTGTGACGAGTCGCAGAGGAGGCTCCTGCTTTTGTTTTGCATTGGTTTTCGGGGTCGGGAACAGTTGGAGGACCGATGACGGGCATCGGGACCAACTACGCCTCGCTGGACCGGGTGTCGGCGTGGAAGGGGCGCGGTCATCTATACTGCCGAAGCCTAGGGGCGCCAAACTATTCTGGCGCTACCCTTGAACTATTTTAGTCAAACTTATTTCACAAACTGGTGTATTCCGAATGATATGGGTTAAAGGATGAAGCCAGATGACCTTGTCGCTTTCTCATCCATTTGTCACCCTGGTGGCTTAACTCCTTCTCTGCCGAAAAAAAGTCAACACGATCCAACTGCAAGAGACATAGATCCTCATGCGCCCCCCGCGACTTCCGGGGGCCCATGAGGATCTATGCCCTCCTTACTTACTTACGCCTGTCACCCCTCCCCGGGTATAGGCCGTCGACGAGAGACCTCCAGTGACTTCTGTCCTGTGCTTCTCCTTCGATTTTAATCCAGGTGGTTCCCAGTCTCTTGATGTCTGCTTGGAGGTTTCGACGCCAGGAGTTTCTTGGTCTGCCTCTTTTCCTCTTTCCCTGGGGGTTCCATGACAATGCCTGCCTAGTGATACTGGAAGCTGGCTTTCTCAGACTGTGACCGATCCATCCCCATCTTCTTCGCCCAATTTCATTCTCTGCTGTTATCTGCCCTGTTCTCTCCCAGAGTCTGAGGTTGCTGATCTTCTCTGGCCAGTGGATTTTCAAAATTCTTCTAAGGCAACTGTTTATGAAGATCTGTACTCTGTTGACTGTGGTTTTTGTCAATCTCCAAGTCTCTGCTCCATATAGGAGAACTGCTTTTACATTGGAGTTGAAAATCCGGACTTTGGTGTGTTGTGACAGCTCTCTGGAACCCAACATTTTTTTCAGCTGGAGAAAGGCTGCTCTGGCTTTACCGATTCGTGCTCTGACATCTGCATCAGTGCCGCCTTTTTTGTCTATGATGCTCCCAAGATAGGTGAAGGACTCCACCTCCTTCAACGGGGTGCCAGCAAGCAAGACTGGTTCTTCCCTGGTTGCGTTCAGCCTCATTGTCTTTGTTTTCTGTTTGTGGATGGTGAGGCCCACTTGGGACGAGATGTCAGCAAGCCTCGTGGTCTTGTCCTGCATTTGTTGATAAGTGTGGGACAGTAAAGCCAAGTCGTCTGCAAAATCGAGGTCGTCAAGCTGTGTCCACAGTGTCCACTGTATTTCACTTCGTCTGTGCTCTGTGGTCATCTTCATGACCCAGTCTATGGCCAGTAGGAAGAGGAATGGAGACAGCAAACACCCCTGCCTGACACCGGTTCTGACCTGGAGCTCCCTGGTGAACTGCCCTTCGTGGATTACGCGACATGTCATGCCATCGTAGCTGCTCTTGATCAGGCGGACGAGCTTTGTGGGTACACCGTAGTGTCGTAGGAGTTTCCACAGAGTCTCTCGGTCCACGCTGTCAAATGCTTTCTCGTAATCCACAACGTTGACGTACAGCGGGGAGCTCCACTCCAGAGACTGTTCCACGATGATGCGGAGAGTGGCGATCTAGTCTGTACATGATCGGTTTTTCCTGAATCCTGCTTGCTGGTCTCTCTGCTGGGGGTCAACGCAGCTCTTCATTCTCTCCAGGATGATCCTGTTGAAGACCTTTCCTGGTACTGACAGCAAGGTGATTCCTCTGTAGTTGGAACACTTGCTGATGTCGCCTTTCTTGGGAAGCTTGATTAGGTACCCCTCCTTCCAGTCAGCCGGGATCACCTCCTCTTCCCAGATCTTTCCAAACAGTGGGTACAGCATCTCTACTGTTGGCTCTAGGTCTGCTTTCTGAGACTCCGCTGGGATGCCATCTGGCCCTGCTGCTTTGCCGTTCTTCAAAAATGCCACTGCTCTTCTGATCTCTTCCCGGCTGGGTCTGTCACAGCTGATGGGTAGGTCGGTCTCTTCTGGCTGGGTGTCTGGGGGGTCGGGTGGGCTGGGTCTGTTCAGTAACTCTTCAAAATACTCGGCCCATCTGTCGAGTTGGTCTGCTCTGTCTGCAAAAGGCTTGCCTTCTTTGTCTTTTACTGGTCTTTCTGTGTGGCCATGCTTGCCCGACAATCTTCTGGTAATGTCGTAAAGCTGTTTCATGTTGCCACTGCCTGCTGCCTTTTCTGCCTCTGCTGCCAGGCTGTCTGTGTAGGCCCTCTTGTCTGCCCTGATACTCCTCTTCACATCGCGGTTGGCTTCCGAGTATTCCTCCTGTGCCCTTGCTTTGGCTGCTCTCGTGCGACTGTTGTTGACAACTGCTTTCTTCTGCTTCCTCACTTCTATCTTCTTCAAGGTCTGTGTCGACAGCCAGTCCTTGTGATGGTGTTTCCTGAACCCTACAGTGTCTTTGCAGGTTGAGTTCAGCGCCTCTCTAACTGCCTTCTACTGCTGCTCTGTGGTGACCGCCTCCTCTTCATTTACAAGCTCCTGTAGCGCTTGAAACCTGTTGGACAGCACCAGTTTGAACTCTTCTCTCACACCAGTCTCTCTCAGGAGGCCTACATTATAGCGCTGTCTTCTTGTTGTCTCTTTGCGGCTTTTCTTTAACTTGAGCTTTATGTTTAAGGTAAGCAGATGGTGGTCTGAGGCGACATCTGCTCCCCTCCTCACTCAAACATCTTGAAGGGATCTTCTAAATTTCTTGCTAATGCAGATATGGTCTATTTGGTTCTCTGTAGTATGGTCAGGTGAGACCCAAGTTGCTTTGTGTATTCTTCTGTGTGGGAAGATGCTGCCTCCAATGACAAGTCTGTTTAGAGCACAGAAGTCTACAAACCTCTCCCCGTTCTCACTCATCTCCACTAGTCCCTGTCTCCCCATCACCTCTTCGTATCCGGTGTTGTCCTCCCCTATTTTGGCATTGAAATCGCCCATGACGATGGTGATGTCTCGCTCCGCACATTTGTCCACATCACTCTGGAGTCGGTCGTAGAACTCCTGTTTCTCTTCCTCATCACTGTCATTAGTGGGCGCATAACACTGGATGACGTTCACTTGATCTTTTTCTTGGTTCTAAAGGCTGCAATGATAATTCTTGGCCCATCAGCGCTCTCTGTGCCACTGGTGACAGCATGAATGCCATTCCTTCTGTATGGGGGGAATTCTCCTCTTCATGACCTGAATACAGAATCATCTCCCCACTTAACAGCCTTTTGTGGCCAGACTGCGTCCATCTGGCTTCACTGATACCTAGCAGGGAAAGGTAGTACTTTTGCATTTCCGCTGCTATCTGGGCAGCCTTGCCGCTCTGGTACATGGTCTTGACATTCCATGTGCCCATGGTTGTGTCCCTGGATAGAGAGAGGCGGCTCGGTCCTGTGGCTTCCGAAGACTTCTGGCTTTCACCACAGGACGTCATAAATCTTCTGGTAGAAGAACCTTCCTCCTCTAGGAAAGGAATTACTGTTTGTCTTTTCGTCGGCGTTTTTGTAGCTATTCCTTTTTTTGCAGGGTGGGGAAGCTACCCCCACGCCCAACCCCCTTACTAGGAGGACCAGGGGTTTTCTGTCGGGGTCACCTTCCCTTAGACCATGTTGGTTCACGGCACCTTATTTCATTCGGTGCACCCCTCTCACGAGGGACCCCTTATCCACCACTCAGGGGATGCGCCTCAACGCCATATGGTCCCAGCGCGAGGATCTATGCCCTCCGCTGACACCAATTTGTATCCATATTAATCGGACTGTTTTGACCTTCGGTCGTTGAATGAACACTTATTTCTTCTAGTTCTTCTTCTTCTTCTTCTTCAGCGCTGGGGCTATTTACCCATAGTTGGGAGTCAGGTTCACGGGTATAAGGGCCTATCCACACACTGGTGGGCCTGCATGCCGCGTGTCTGGGGGCCAGACCTCCTCCAAGTCCCCGGTAGTTTCAGCCTGAGTCCATGAGGTGCTCAGTTACCGTGTGTCGCCGCAAGAAGGCACTACATGAGGCTTGTTGTTGGAGAGGCTATGTACTGGCAGAGAGAGACTGACGCATTCTGCCCTCCTTTTCGCAATACTGCTAGCCAGCGGTGGAAGCTGAGAGCGAGAAGTGACAAGCACTACCACTGCTCTACTACACTAGACGCATCACAACTATTTTGACACACGAACACAGATTTCAGAAGCATACGTACGTACAGTGGCAGGGAAGGGGTTAAAGCCTGCCGTTTATTCCGTCGTGTAATATAAGTTATTGGTCGCAGGGGTTTGCTACACGGACCCTTGTAGACCTGAGGGAGGTCAAAGGAACTATTGTACCCCCAATGCCTTCGGGGAACAATGGTTCCTTTGACCTCCCTCAGGCCTACAAGGGTCCGTGCAGCAAGCCCCTGCAACCAATAACGTATTTGTTTTCATTCCTCCACTATTTTTGTAAAAGAAATCAAGAAGACATCTTCCGACCTGGATCACGCCAGACATGACTGACGTCAAAGAAGTATACATTTATACATAATAGACATGACGTAATTTAAAATATTTCATGACGTTGCCGTCTCCAGTACTGGGTGTGCTTGTTGTTTCGAACAACACTAAGTAACTTAGTGTTAGGAACTGCAATGACAATGGCCGCCTACTGTTGGAGTTCTGTGCAGAGCAGCAATTTGTCATCACCAACACTACTTTCCAGCAAAAGGACAGTCGAAAGACCGCCTGGATGCATCCTCGCTCCAAGCACTGGCACCTTATCGACTATGTCATAGTGCGTCAGAAGGACCGGAGTGATGTCCTCATCAGAGTGATGCCCAGCGCAGAATGTCACACTGACCACCGCCTTGTCCGCTGCAAACTCAGGCTCCGCCTCAAGCTGAAACCCAAGAAAGGGGGCCCCTCCAAGAAAAAGCTTGATGTTGCCAGCCTTCAGCGTGACGATGTGAAAGCTGCCTTTCAGACAGATTTGCAGCGCATGCTCAAAGACACAGCTGATCCAGCAGACCCCTCCCCTAAAACACGCTGGGAACAACTGAAAATTGCTATTGCAAAATCCTCTGCGGAAGTCTTGGGCTTTGCTAGAAAGAGGAACAAAGGCTGGTTTGACGAAAACAACGTAGAGACCCAGGAACTTCTAGCAAAATAAAGAGCCGCCCACCAGGCCCACCTAGCCCAGCCTTCCTGCCCTGTGAAGAAGTCTGCCTTCCGCCTCATCTGCAGCAGTCTCCAGCGCAAGCTTAGAGAGCTCCAGAACGAGTGGTGGTCCAGACTCGCACAGAGGACCTAGCTTTGCGCTGACAACGGTGACTACAGGGGCTTCTACGAAGCACCGAAAGCAGTGTATGGCCCCAGGCACCTGGTTCAAAGTCCCCTGCGAAGCTCTGATGGACAGGCACTCCTCACATATAGTACGTCCATCTTGAACCGCTGGTCGGAATACTTTCAGGACCTCTTCAGCGCTGAGCGCACTGTTCAAGAAGCAGTCATTTTCCAAATCCCACATCTCCCAGTAAAGGTTGAATTGGACGAACCGCCCACCACTGAAGAGACCCTCAAGCTCAAGAGTGGCAAAGCAGCAGGCATTTACGGAATCCCGCCAGAGATCTGAAAACATGGAGGCCCAGCGCTGCACAACAAGCTCCACGACCTCTTTCTCTGCTGCTGGGAGAAAGGAACACTACCAAAGGATCTCCGTGATGCACCATCACCCTGTACCAGAACAAACGAGGGAAGGCTGCCTGCTCTAATTATCGTGGAATTACCCTGCTGTCCATTGCCGGGAAAATTCTCGCAAGGCTGCTCCTGAATTGGCTGGTACCTGCCATCGCTGAAGATCACCTCCCAGAAGGCCAGTGTGGCTTCAGAGCCAACAGGAGTACCACCGACATGGTCTTTGTGCTGAGACAGCTTCAGGAGAAGTGCCGCGAGCAGAACAAAGGGATGTACGTAACGTTTGTCGACCTAACAAAAGCGTTTGACACTGTGAGCAGGCAAGGCATGTGGCAGATCCTGGAGCGACTTGGCTGTCCCCCAAAGTTCCTCAGCATGATCGTCCAGCTTCACCAGCAAGGCCAGGTCAGACTCAACAATGACCTCTCAGAACCATTCCCCATTCTCAACGGCGTGAAGCTGCGTGCTGGCACCGACCCTCTTTACCGTCTTTTTTAGCATGATGTTGAAGCAGGCCACAGTGGACCTCGACGATGACGACGCAGTGTACATCAGGTATCGTCTCGATGGCAGCCTGTTCAACCTCAGACGACTGCAGGCCCACACCAAAACCCTAGACCGACTGATTCGTGAGCTGCTCTTTGTTGATGACGCTGCCCTCGTTGCACCCACAGAGAGAGCCTTACAGCGCATCACGTTCTGCTTCGCAGATGCTGCCCAGCTCTTTGGACTCGAGGTCAGTCTTAAAAAGACAGAGGTCCTCCATCAGCCGGCACTGAAGGAAGAGCATTGCCCTCCCCACATCACCGTCGGCGAGTCCGATCTGAAGTATGTACACCAGTTTACCTACCTTGGCTGCATCATCACGTCAGACGCCAAGCTGGACAAGGAGCTGGACAACAGGCTGGCAAAAGCGAACAGTGCTTTCGGGCGACTATTCAAGCGGGTGTGGCACAATCAACAGCTGAAAAAGACACCGAGATCAGGAGCTTTCGTCCTCATCACCCTGCTGTATGGTTCTGAGTCCTGGGCCCTCTACCGCAGCCAACTACGCCTCCTCGAACGCTTCCACCAGCGCTGCCTGCGTACCATCCTCGACATTCACTGGAGTGACTATGTCACCAACGTCGAGATCCTTGAACAGGTGGAAACTGTGAGCATCGAGGCTTTACTGCTGCGGACACAGCTTCGCTGGGCGGGGCACGTCTCCAGGATGGAGGATCATCGCCTACCCAAGATCACCCTGTTCGGCGCGCTCGCCACTGGACACCGAGACATAGGGGCACCAAAGAAGAGATACAAAGACGGTCTCAAAAAGTCACTTAGTGCCTGCCAAATCGACCACCGCCAGTGGCCTTCGCTTGCTGCGGACCGTGACACTTGGCGCACCATTGACAAGGCAGCCGTCTCCTTTGAGGACTCTCGCAAAGCTAGCCTTAAGGACAAGCGGCTCAGGAGAAAAAACAGAGATGTCGAAACTCAGAACCCTGGCCAGACCTTCCCCTGCAGCCACTGCGGTCGAACCTGCCTGTCCCGGATTGGCCTCCGCAGCCACGAACATGCCTGCAGACCGGGCAACCCCCATAAAATCTTCGTTCGCGAAGTCAAGCCAAGATAGAAGTAACTTTTTGCATTAGAACGTTTTGGTGATCTTTTATAGAGAAAACTCGCGTCCAAGATGCGTCAAAAAGAGGGCTACAAAAAGTCCGCCATTTGTCGCTACAAGGGTTCTTGTATTATGGTCACATGGTACAGTGTGCGCTAAAGGGACTGGTCATGTGACGTAGGGATGAAAACAAAGGCTTTTATAGCGTTCCCTGGGAAACACTATACGCGCTTTGTACGCGGTTTATGGCGGGCTTTAATTCATTCAAGGTGCCTCGCATCAATAGCTGCGGAAGTGTCGTATAGCGTTGCGAGGCAGCGCTACCCATACGACACTTCCGCAGCTATTGATGCGGGGCGCCTTAAATGAGTTAAAGGGGGAATGTGTCAATACGTAGTAGTGGGGTGTATAATTCACCTAATTGTAATTTGGTGATGTGTTTGTTTGCGGTTTGCGTTGATGTATAATGGAATCGTAATAACTAAAATGGAAGCTATGAAGTCCCCTGCTCTTGGTGAGCAGCTTTCGCACAGCCATTATAAAGGCTTATTCACGTAATAATGTAAAAATGTATTTAGTTATTTGGGTTTAACGCCGAGCAGGCAACTAAGGCCATCTCACGGCGGTGTAAAAATGTAATAATCGTTGCATTTAGTATAATATTAAGAGCAAGTATCATCAACAAAAACACCGGCATTACTTTCCTGTTGTCTTTTAAGTAAAAGTAAAATGCCTTCACATTGTTCGCCTATTTTGCAGTAATTATAACTTCTATCACTGTTCTGGTTTGCAGATGTCCGCCTAGGAGGATCCGCTGATCTTGCTGGCCACACAAAGTCCGGGTCTACTTGGAGTACGCTTGATGCACTGGGCCGGGGTCCATTCATTTAACTCTGAAACTCACAGAACTAAATGACTTCCATTCGACGGAATGGAAGTCATTTAGTTCTGGGAGTTTCAGAGTCAAACACACATCGTTTGAAATCGCAAACACACGAAAGATACAACAGATATTTCCGAAAATTAGAAGTAGGTAAAAAATAATTTTAAAAAACAACAACAACAAACAAAAAAACAACTGTGCACCTTTTAACGCAAACGGCGCAGTGGATTAAAAGCCCGGACAAACATGCGATATCGCATATTTGTCCGGGCGGCTTTTAACCCCTTGGCCGCCGGGGCAAGGCGAACGCTACCCGTCTGCAAGAGACATAAATCCTCATGAGCCCCCGCTCATGAGGATCTATGTCTCTTGTTAGTCCTGTGTTTTCTGTGCCCACGTCTGGTCCCATTTCATTTGTGTCCTTCACGCGAATGTCGGCCAGTGCCAGTGTGCAGTGATTTCAGGCGCAAAATCCGCGCCCGCTGACAGTCAAGGCGTGTATCCACTGGAGTTTATGTCAAAACACGTGCAACTTTGACGCGCTACTTCTGACATCCGAGCAACTTCTCAGTAATGTTAAAAGGGCACTGCTTTCAGTCAGTGACAATCATATACGGGGCACTACCGGCGCTTAAATCAGTAACGGTCGCGCTAGCCCCAAGGTTGACATTCCAAAAATGTCTGAGTTGTCCGGCCTCAGAATATTAATTCAGAAATTTTGAGAACGACCATGACAGCTCAGGGCCGGTCCCAAAAAAGCTTGGCGCCACTGTCATGGCCGTTCCATCTCGTGAATAGACGGACATACAGTATTTTCTTGAACTGACAACGTCTAAATTGGGGAATTTCGCTCTTAGAGATCAGTGTTTTAACCCATTCAGCCCTGACACCCTGCAGCAGGAGATGGGTCGACCATGATAATTCAAGGGTAGTGCCAGATTAGCTTGGCGCCTGTCGGGGCCAAGCTAATCTTTAACTGCCCTTGAATTATCATGGTCGATCTATCTCCTGAAACTGGTGCATAAGCATTAGATGACGCCTCCCAAATTTGGGAAATACGGCCGTCGGGCTGAAAGAGTTAATATTGATCTCAGCTCAGTGTTTCTTAGTTGTTGTTTTTTTCCTACTTAGAATTAATAAAATTACAGGTGTCTACTGGACGTATACATCAATAGACATTGTTCGGAAATCAGATGTAAGTCAAAATTGCATGTGTTTCGATGAAAACTGTGGATTAAAAGCCCGTACAAACATGCGATATCGCATGTCAGTTGTGTCCGGGGGTTTAATCCACTATATGGTTCACGTCAAGAGATGCGCAGTGTTTTGCATACTGGCTTCTGATTCTGTCAAGTTTCGGCATTCATTGACTTATGCATTTTTTAAAAACTTTCAAAAAATCTCTCTCTCTCTCTCCTCTCTCTCTGGCCTCATACACGATCCCCAGTCTAAGATTAGTAACGCGCGTGCAAATGTAAAAGAGCTCGTGGGTGCGTAATCGAAATTGCAGACAATCGCGTGTGTCTATGTGTGTAGTGTAATGGCCTCTTGTGCCTAATGTGACGGTAGTGTAGATCAAGCGCATATAAGGAGTTACAGCGCTTGGAGTCCATGCCGCCCATGTAAAAACGTGTAGGACTGGAGTCGCGGCGCGGCATACTCATTTGAAAAGAAAGGAATGAACCAGAGACGCAATCTACCTGGAGCTCCTATGTCGCCATAAACTCATGTAGAAGCGGGTTTTTCAGTATTAAATGCACAACTTGAGCCACTGTCAGCTACTGCCGCGACTCAGTGACCCGGCCATCAACGCCGATTGCAGCCGGGGCGGGCCTCCGGCCGCCATTTTTCAACCAAGAAAATCGAGTCATTTGGAATTTGGGCGGATAAATAGATTCCACGTCATTATAATATATGATGGTAACAAGAAAACACGGTTACTGCGTCACTCGACAGTCATATCCTTGTTCATCATCCTTAGACGCATTCTTGCAGTACATATCAGTGAAAACACTGTACTCCTTTGGAAGTTCGGGCTCTTTATGGGAAGAAAAAGAAAAATACTAAGTAATTCTGCATCACCAGCTAATACTTATACAAAGACAAATCTGCGGCGGAGATGAAAGCATCACGTGTTCAAAACTGGAGATTTTGTCCGGTCTAACCGTCGACGAAAACAACCTACCCCAAGCAAGGGAGATGCTCCGATTCTAGCGTGCGCCATGATTTCTGATGCGTTTGCCGGAAAGCGTAGGATCAAAACTAATATCTTATGCGCCACCGTCAAATCATCCGGTAAGTTAATGCGCCACTGATTTTCAGCGGTTGGATTCGGGGCCTCGGTTCTAGAGCCCCCCCCCCCCCCCCCACACACACACACACACACACCTCCCCCCACCAGCCCCCAAATAATTGAGGCCCCGGCCGGGGTTAGTTTAGCCCCCGTCTGCATGCAGTCACCGAGTCAGAACAAAAAGTAACGGTAGGAGCATGCACAAGAGGGTTAATTAAGTGGTTTTTTTCCCCAAGGAACTCGGCGCTAAACCCCAGCACTGCCGTAAACTAGACATCCTCCATCAGTTGCAGGAATTTTTTTTTTTTTTTTTTTGCCAACCCACTGTCGCTTTGCATTGCAAAAAAAAAAAAAAAAAAGGTTAAAAGTTTAGGACATAAGGTATTTTGGCCACCACGAAGGTGATTTCAAAGACGGGGTACTGAATAGGGTCTGAACAAATTTTGACCCCAGCTTGATTCGCACGCGCATCCTTCTGGTTGTGACCAGTCAAACGCTCTACCAGTTCCAGCCCCGGCCCGCCCCGCCTCTGCTACATTTGACTGTCACCGGTTTAATATTCGCTGTGCTTCGGCAGGGGAGGGGTTAGAATTAATTTCGTATGGACAGTGGGGCGTTGTTTTCTTTTTCTCCTTTAACTCATTCACCGCCGAAACAAACTGGACACTATCCAACTGCATGAGGCATAGATCCTAAGTCATGAGCCCCCGCCAGATTAATTAATCAACTTCATACGCACAAAAAGGCTATTTCAATTTTTCCTCTGTGTTGATTTTCCAGTACCATAGCAAGCCTGTCTTGTTCTTTGTGTGGAGGTACTGATAATATTGCTAATCTCACAGGCTGTTGTCACTTAGCGTGTTCTGCTTAACAGTTTCATTCTACACACCATTACAGTTGCCATTTTCACAAAATGAACAAGCAAGACAAGAAGAAACAAAATAAAACTAAACGGTAAATAACGTGAGGCTTTTTCTATGGTGTGTGTGTGTGTGTGTGTGTGTGTGTGTGTGTGTGTGTGTGTGTGTGTGTGTGTGCTTCGCGCGGAGTACACACTGCTCTGTGGGTTTTTCTCTCTATTCTGGGGCATGTGTTTCTGTCTACCCTTTGTCCATTCATCTGTATTTGCCTTTTTAAAACTCTCCCTACTGTCTGCACTGCCTGTAGCTCTTGATATTGGATGTGTGTTGCTAAATGGTCTTAGCTTTATTTAGGCCCCATGTGTTAGATTTATTTAATGTATTTGACCGGCTGGCGACATACATTCAATGTTCTGTTTAGTTTTGTTTTTTTCACAAGCAGTGCAGGCACGTCCTGAGAAAGCCTTGTTGCTGTCGGGACGTTAAGCAATGTACAATCAATCAATCAATCAATGCTCTGAAGTGTCGCGATATTCTCTGTTACTCGACATTTGTCATCCCCTTTTCGACGTACAGGGTACAATATAAGTTATTGGTAAATGGGGTTTGCTACACGGATCCTTGTAGGACTGGGGGAGGTACCGGCTCGGCCTTCGGGGTACAATGGTTCCTTTGACCTCCCTCATGCCTAGAAGGGTCCGTGCAGCGCGGCAAGCCCCTGCTACCACTGAATAACGTACTTTGTTTTCATTCCTCCACTATTTCGTAAAGAAATCAAGAAGAAATCTTCCGACCTGGATCAGTCACACCAGACTTGATGACTAACGTCAAAGGAATAATTATGCATTTCATACATAATAGACTTATGAAGTAATTTAAAATCTTTCATGACGTTGCCGTCTCCAATAGTGAGCCTGTTGTTTTGAACATCACTAAGTAACTTTGTACTTTAGAACGTTTTGTGATCTCTATAGAGAAAAACTGGCATTCAAGACGCGTCATACAGGGGGGCTACAAACTTGAAAGTCCACGGGCATTAGTCGCTACATGTGTTTTTGTAGCTAGGTCATATGGTACGCCGGTTTGCCCGTTAAAGTTTTGGTCGTGTGACGTAGGAATGAAAACAAAGACGTTTTCACACGTCCTCATCCAGTCCCTTCGTACAGACAACTAAAGCTTCAAATAAGCCTTTGCAATTTCAGTGCAAGAGGCATAGCCACATGAGCCCCTGCTATCGCAGGGGCTCATGTGAATCGGCTATGCCTCTTGCGGCCAACCTAGGCTGGCTGACTCTTGACAGAGGGGCCGGTCTGGAAGCCATTAAAATTATGTCCCCTCCCGACAAGGCTCCATCATAACATAAATGATAAGACTGATGCACGCAGCCAGAGCCAGCTTCATGAGCCTGAGCTTAGTCCTGCGCCAGCCATTAAGCAATGTGCTCCGCTATAGCGTAACACCTTACTTTGTGGCTTGCGCAGGATTTGAACTCTGTCACGCAAAAGAGGCCAGGGGCACATAGCAACTGGTATTGCCTCGCCTCCCCATCCGGGTCTGCCCCGGCTGGGGGACTTGTTCGGGGTTTACATTTTATTTTCCAGGATCACCCTGGTCAGCCCAAAAGGGTGGATTGATTGATTGTACATTGCTTAACGTCCCGACAGCAACAAGGCTTTCTCAGGACGTGCCTGCACTGCTTGTGAAAAAAAAACTAAACAGAACATTGAATGTATGTCGCCAGCCGGTCAAATACATTAAATAAACCTAACACATGAGGCCTAAATAAAGCTAAGACCATTTAGCAACACACATCCAATATCAAGAGCTACAGGCAGTGCAGACAGTAGGGAGAGTTTTAAAAAGGCAAATACAGGTGAATGGACAAAGGGTAGACAGAAACACATGCCCCAGAATAGAGAGAAAAACTCACCCTGTGGGGCTGACCAGGGTGACCCTGAGAACTAAAAAGTACCTAACCCCACCCAAGTCCCCCAGGGCAGACCCGGGCCCAAAAGGGTGGGTTTTCTCTCTTTTTTCTGGGGCATGTTTGTCTACCCGTGGTCCATTCACCCGCATTTTCCTGTTTTAAATTCGCCCTACTGTCTGAGCTGCCTATAGTCCTTGATATTGGATGCGTGTTGCTAAATCGGGTCTGCTGCACCTAAGAGGTGATAAGTTATGTGTTTGCGTTGAATGCATTTGTTAAAAAAAATAATTTCCCTCTACATATTTTGTAACTATTTATTTTCTACTCTCTCTTCTTTTTTTGTAAACTAGGGTACGACTAAATTAGCATGAAGGTCCAGCATCCGTATCATGTCTTACGTTTATTTAGCATATTAGACCTGCTGAAGACGTACATTCAATAATGATTCTGTTTAATTGGGTTTTTTCACAAGCAGCCCAGGCCCGTCTTTGTTGCTGTCGGGACTTTAACCCATTTAGCCCCGGGACCCTCTTGCATGTGATGGATTGATCAGTCATGGTAATTCAAGGGTATTGCCATATGAGCTTCGCGCCGTCAGGCCGCGCCGGCCAAGCTCAACCGACACTACCCTTGAATTACCATGATCTCCTACAACTGGTACATAGTCGTTAGGCAACATCTACACAATTTGACAAATGGGACCTTGCGGCTAAAAGGGTTAAGCAATGTACAACCAACCAACCAGCCCCTGTGACTTGCGACTGTCAAACTGCATTCTGTAGGCTACGTTATGTGTGAATTTATGCTTTCTGCCCTCACCTTTTAATGTCCGCACATAAAATGCCCATTATCGGCATTATGTGCACCGAGCCAAGCGAGTTGCAAATTATGCATGAACAATACACTTACGCCGACGTCCAGGGTGATCAGTTATCCCCTTCTCGCGCCCGCGGCCAGCAACAGACGTTTATTTCTGCCACAGCCAAGTGGCGTGCGTACGCTTTAGATTAGAAGCTTCCACGTAGAACTGTCTATAGATCCTCACAAACCAGATAGTTGAGGCTAGCGCTGGCAGAATTGTACAACAAACCAAGGGGAATTACTCAGCGCTGGACAACAGTTAGATCCCCTGCCCCCGCCTATCAGGCACCCAATCGCCAGCCCACAGAGAAATACGCAGGTATAGAATAAGACGATCATTTGCATCTTCAAATAAGATGCATCAGGTCTCTTATATAACCCATGTCTTTCTCCGGAACTTAGGAAGTACTAAGGCAGGGGAACCATACATACACAAACACGAAGGTGCATTACTATATGTGGTCGGGTAAATACCCTGTATTCCCACAGTAGATGCACAGAACATTACACAACAATGTAACGATACAAATTTGCCTGGAGTTACTACTGAGATACTCACAAACCAGATAGTTGAGGCTAGCGCTGGCAGAATTGTACAACAAACCAAGGGGAATTACTCAGCGCTGGACTGTGACAACAGTTAGATCCCCTGCCCCCGCCTATCAGGCACCCAATCGCCAGCCCACAGAGAAATACGCAGGTATAGAATAAGACGATCATTTGCATCTTCAAATAAGATGCATCAGGTCTCTTATATAACCCATGTCTTTCTCCGGAACTTAGGAAGTAGGCAGGGGAAACATACATAACACAAACACGAAGGTGCATTACTATATGTGGTCGGGTAAATACCCTGTATTCCCACAGTAGATGCACAGAACATTACACAACAATGTAACGATACAAATTTGCCTCGAGTTATACTGAGATAGTCACAAACCAGATAGTTGAGGCTAGATCATAACAAAGATCTATAGATCATAACTCCAAAGTCAATTACTGTACAACGTGTTCCGAGCAACCGCCTGCATGCAATAAAAAGCGATCTTAACGCAATCAGCTCCGACACACCACAGGCTCGGCAAGACATGGATCGAGCATGATAGTTGAAGGATGGTGCCAGAATAGCTTGGTGCCCATAGGCGCCAAGCTATTCTGGCACCAGCCTTTAACTATCACTGATAGTGCTCAATCCGTCTTTAGAATTTTAATACAGTCCTTCAGAGGGCCGCGACTTCAAAATTTGGGGATTTCGGTCCTGGGGTAGAATGTGTAAAAAAAAAAAAAAGCGTTGAGACGGGTGTTCTCAGTCTCCGGGATGAGAGGTCTTGAAGGGCAAAAGTGTTGCCCGTCATTATTTAACCAGTTCAGTGCCAGATGAAGCAGACTGTGTTTCTGCAATCTTCGTTAATTCAACCCGGAAAATACAAAAACACCTAGCTGTCCTTGGAGCGTGGATTCTGAGTGGTGTCAACAAGGCGGCAATAGGATCCTCATGAGCCCCCGCAGCTGCAGGGGCTCATCAGGATCTATACCTCTTGCAGTTGGATGATGTTCAAATTGTCCTGGCAAAGGTTCAAAGACTGACCATCCTTTAGGATGGGGCGTCTTAAGGGAGAGGTGATCCCGCGGGGTGATCGCTCGAAAGAATTTTGGAGGATGACTACTGAATGACTTACAACAGTGAGGTTACGTTTACACTGAACGACTCCAAACTACGAACGAGAGAGAAGGCACGGCGGTAAACAGCTTAGACAACGCTCCTGGGCGCATGAGGCTCTATGCCCCTTGGGGATGTTTGGAGTGTTGTCTACGTGCATGGTACAAGCCGTTTATCCGCCGTGACTTCCCTCTCGTTCGTTGTTGGGGAAGTCGTTCGTCACAAACCAAACCCTCAACAATATTTGACACCGCACGACCCTATCCTCTGTCCACTTTGACGTCGCTGTGATTATGGTCGCCCTTGCTAATTTCGCCATATTAAGTCTTATCAGTGTATCTTTGCTCTTCCCGACTGGTATCTACAGCTCAACATTTTATTTGGTTACCTCTTTTAACCCATTACATCCGGAGGCTGATTTTGTAAAATTTGGTTATTGTCTTATGAAGGCTCCATTACAGATTAGGAGATAGATCAACAGTTTTAGTTCAAGGGTGGTGCCGGAATAGCTTGGCGCCTCGGGTGCCAAGCCGCTATTCGGGCACCACCCTTGAACTACCAGTCAAATTTATTTCAGGTAATGGGTGTATCAGGATGAAATGGGTTAGTAGACATCATCAACACATCGCTAGAGAACGGCTCCGTCCCTGATATCTTCAAGTCCGCCATCGTCCGTCCTCTCCTAAAAAAACACAACCTCGACCCAAACGAACTCAAAAACTATCGCCCAGTCTCCAATCTCTCTTTCCTGTCCAAGCTTCTTGAGAAGGTCGTTCTCAACCAGCTCCGCAACCTCCACCTCGCCGACAACAACCTCCTCAGTCCCTTCCAGTCTGCCTATCGCAAACATCACAGCACTGAAACAGCCCTTCCACATATCTTAAACGACCGGCTTCTCTCCACCGACTCGGGCAACATCTCCCTTCTTACGCTACTCGACCTCTCTGCCGCCAACTACTAGACAAAGACAAACTCGACAACACTCAGTCACTACTGACTCGCACGGCTGACTGCTACGAAGACGTGAAAAACTGGATGACAGCAAACAAGCTTAAACTGAATGACGACAAAACGGAAGCCATGCTGGTAGGCACTCGCCAGAAACTTTCCCAGCTCCCTCCACCTTCAACTCGACAGCACCCCCATCTCCCTCTCTGACTCGGCCAAAAACCTCGGCGTTATCCTCGATTCCTCTCTTTCCATGACCAGCTTCGTCTCCGCCACGGCCCAGGCATGCTACTACCACCTCCGCCGCATCAGTCAGATCAGAAAATACCTCACTACCGAAGCTGCCACCAAACTTGCTGTCGCTCTCATCATATCTCGCATCGACTACTGCAACTCTCTCCTTTCCGGCCTCCCTCACTCCACCACTTTCACTCTCCACCGCGTCCAGAACAATGCTGCCCGCCTCGTCCTCAGAAAGAAAAAATCCGACCACATCACTCCCCTGCTCAAACTCCTTCACTGGCTTTCCATCCCCCAACGCATCCAATACAAGATTCTGTCTCTCTGCTACAAATCCCTGAACAACTGCGCTCCCGCCTATCTCTCAAACTTACTTCACCCATACACTCCTCCCCGCTCCGCCTCCACATCCCCCGCATCAAACTCAGCACTTTCGGCCCCCGCTCCTTCTCAGTGTACGGTCCATCCACCTGGAACACTCTCTCTCCGTCAGAAACATTCTCTCTCCTCCTTCCAGTTCGCCCTCGAAACTCACCTCTTTCAACAGTTCTAGCACTATACCACCACACTCCCCACCCCAAGCTGACCGTCGGAATGTATTTCACTATTTGTGGTACGTGAGTCATTGTCTAAAGCGTGCGCATGTGTGCGCGAGTTGTGAGTGCGCGCTTAGAGTTATAATTATTATAAGATAAGCGCATTATAAATACCGTAATTATTATTAGAGGACTATGGCCATGAATTAGTTAACAATAATAGTGGGGGTGTAATTTTGAAGACCCTACTTGCCTGTGTTCGATGCAATGAATTGATTCAACATCTTAGCAATGAACAAGGTTCGTGTGCCTCTACCAAAACAACAACAAACAAATAAACAACAGCAAGAAATGACTAAATGTTTCTATGTACGTTATTCGCGTATAAAAATCATGCCCCCACAATCAAGCTACACACTGGACACATGGAGGGGTGTATATTTGGAATGCCGTTATCTACACAACCGTATGTCGTAGGCTAGCCAAATTGTGTACGGTTGGCAATTAAATGGTGATGCTCACAAAGACATTGCATTTGAAGAATCTACTTCTTCAGATGAAGGGCATCCCGACACCCCTCGTACGTCGCAAAAAGGAGGGAAGCTCTCTCTCCCTCTTCGTAGGGGAGCTGGGTGGCTCGGTGGTAAAGGTCCCAGATTCGAATCCTGCTTGGGTCAAAATTTGTTTAGACCCTATTTCGGTGCCCCGTCTTTGATATCACCTTCGTGGTGGACAAAAGACGTTAAGCCCTAAACGTTTTTTTTTTCACCCTCTCCGTAATAATAATAATAATGGGTATTTATAGAGCGCATAACCTCCTGACGGAGCTCTAGGCGCTTTACAATGTTTGCTTGTTGTTGTTTTTTAAAACATAATGCAAACATAAATATACAAATAAATAAATATTAACAAAATAAAAGAACAAAACCAAACAGCCACAAAAACACCAACACTGGTGTGTATGTGCACATACATGATCACACCACACAGGCACACACACAAACAAGTCATCAGTAGGCAGACTTAAAAAAGATATGTTTTGAGTGCGCTTTTAAACGAATGACTGCACTGTGCATAGCGTATTTCCGTCCCTGAGAGAACTGAAACTTTTATTTTCTCAGGATGGAGACAGTAGGCATGTAGGCCTTTTTTCAAGGCTGTTCTCAACCCATTTAACCCCACGGGCGCATTTCATCCAAATTTTGGAGGTGTTACCTACTGACTTTGTACCAGCTGTACGAGATGGTTCGACCAATGTAATTCAAGGGTAGTGCCAGATGAGCTTGGCGCCTTCAGGCGCCAAGCTCATCTGGCACTACTCTTGAATTATCATGGTCAATCCATCTCTTGCTGTTGGGCGTTGGGCTAAATAACATTTTAAATAAGTAGTCATAAACTCAGAAAGTATTTACACACACATACGCATTCAGAAGAAATGCAGCATAAGAGTAATACAGGATGCCTGTTACTCGAGTGATGCATTACAACAACCACACACACGCAGAGAAGCTTCAGTCAGATACAAGGCAGCACAAGAGTAATGCAGAAAGCCTGCTACTCAAGTGATGCATTACACAAGCATGCGCACACATACACATTCAATTTATATTAATTTCAAAATGATCATGAAAGCTATTAGCTATAAAATTTCAACTAAAGACTAAAATAGAATAGTTAAAACGTCAGATCAAAAAATCAGCATAAAACATTGACTATAAATTTAATAATTGAAAGAAGAGCATGTTAAAAGCATGTTACAACACTCGGTGGTTAACACACACACAGTACATGTACATAAAATATTACATTACAACACAGACGACAAACTTGAAAAGTAAATACGCATATTCCGGAAAACAAAATAGGTCAAAATTGCACATTTCTACAAAAACAGTGCCCAGACAAACATATGGATATCTCATGTCTGTCCATTCTTTTAACCCATTTAGCCCCAAGACCCTACGGCAGGAAATGAATGGACCGTGATAATTTAAGGGTAGTGCCAGATTGGCTTGGCGCCTTTAGGCGCCAAGCCAATCTGGCACTACCCGTGAATTATCACGGTCCATCCATCTCCTGTCCTGCAACTGGTACATAGTTGACAGACGACAACTCCCAAATTTGGGAAATGGGGCCTTGGGGTTAAGATGGTTAATCCACTGTCTTGTGGAAATGCGGGCAAGTTGGGCTACCTTCTGGTTTCCGAACGTGTATTTATTCATAATTGAATATATCCTTTGAACGCACAGCATGCAACGGGGCTGTAAATATATGAACAGCCGAGTTATGACATTCACACCGGAACACGCACTCACGCATTTATCATTCTCTTTCACGTCCAGCACCAACCGCAGGAACGGATGAACTAAGAGTACCTACTCATCATCATCCACCACACCGAGTTTTAAACCTGTTGTGCATGCATCCGCCGCTACGGTTTACAGCAGTAGCGGCCTTCACCGCCGAGAAAAAGTGAACGCAATCCAACTGCAAGAGGCATAGATCCTCATGAGCCCCCGTGACTGCGGGAGATCACCTAAATGCAAGAGGCTTAGACCCTCTTGAGCCCCCACAAATGTGGGAGCTCATGTGCCTCGTGCTGTCTCCACTCACATCTGCCTTCCTGACGTAGAATGGCTATCCTGCTTTCAGTCTGCCATGGTTTCAGATCAGATATTTCCGTCAAGGCCTCTGACAGTCAAAGCTTTAGCTTGACCAGGATAACATTTAAAGTACGATGATGCATAACTAGCTCAAATTTCAGCACCATTTTTGCCGGTTATGTTGACACACCAAATGAACGTCTTCAGCAGCTGGAATATGCAACAAATGCACACTCTAAATGAACCAGTCAGCTAGACCTTTTGGTAGCGTTTCCTGACCACCTGATGCAGAAGCGTTTCTTTGAACAGATTTGGTGATAGTGGGCTTTTAAATGCAAAAGCTGGGAGGTTTAACGGCCGCATTTTCAAACTTTTGGAGGTGTTGTCTAACGACTATGTACCAGTTGTAGGAGATGGATTGATCATGATAATTCAAGGGTAGTGCCAGATGAGAGCGCCAAGCTCATCTGGCACTACCCTTGAATTATCATGATCAATCCATCTCCTGCTGCAGGTTCCTGGGGCTAAATGGGTTAACTTTTCATAAAATATCTGCACATGCACCTATAGGATACACATGACATACAGCAAGTCAATATGCATGCATGTACATAAGTACATTGTAATGTTAAACACTATAAATTTTACATACACTCACGTGTACCAGTACATATGTATAAAAGTGTACAAAGAAGACAAATGTGTATCTGTCTTTGTACACGTGTAAACATACAATGTAAACTATTATAAAATTTGCACGGACAAAAAAGCTGTGGTATCTGAGTTTGTGTCCAACATGTTCACCCTTGAAGCTAAGTGAATGGGCCATGAGTTGACAGTTAAAGGATAGTGCCAAAATAGCTTAGTGCCTGGGAATGTGCCAAGCTAAACTTGTATTAACATTAAACTATCGTCAATCCACCCCCCAGCTCGATGGATAGACAAACCACACCAGTTGAGCCATCACAGTTCAAGGGTCATGCCAGAATAGCTATTCTGGCACTACTCTTCAACTATCATGTTCTATCAGTCTCCTACTGTATTGTGTAAGACCTCAGACTATTGTGGTCGATAGCACTTTCTGTCGTGATGATTTATTATAGGAACGGCCAAAGGGTTAAATTAGTGTGCTTGATCAGTCCAGATGTCATGGCAAACTGGCGTCATAATCCTTATGTGTGATTCAAATCCTATGTCAAAAACCAACTCCTTTGACTTTGATACTGAGTTGAATCCTGAGCCTCATCTTCCAATGCTTCTCCATCATCATCAACATCTACACCTGTCTGTTCTCGCTTGATGTTGCAAGTCCGTTTTTCTGTCTGCGACTGATATCTCACAATGACTTGCTGAATTTCCAGCATGCACTGTTTTCGTTTTGCATAGTCTGTAATGGCGTCCAGCTCATTGGAAATGTGTCTGGAAAACACGAATGAGGGGTGGTCCTGTGCTGAAAGTGATTTGGCCATCAACGTTTGTAAAGTGTGAAGGGTGTTGGCGATGGATGCCATGGCAGGGTCATTGGCCCCATTGTGCACGCAGCCAGTGTTCACAGTACCAGTGGATGCATGCACAATGTGGCTAATGGAAGAAGGCGAGCCTGTCAGGGGTTCCACCAAAGTTGGGAAAGGAGAGGAGGTGATAGGGGTGTGAGCCAAATTTACTTGTGAAAAATTTGGCAAAATATAAACAGGAGTACTCTGTACTGGGTGTTTTGTCACAGGAGGTTTAGATGACCGTGGATACTCTCTTTTTCTCGATGGCCTTCTGGCTGCTGATCGTTCACCCAAAGTCACATCCTTGGTCATGCTATGAGTGCCATTAACCCCCTTGTTCACGCCACCACCCTTTCTGTTAAGATCACTTTTGGCTGAAAGGTTAACTGGTTTCCTTTTCTTAACTGAATGCACCAAATTAGACAGCTGACTTAAATTTCTGCCCACAGCAGATGGGGAACCTCTTTCCACTATGTCAGAGATATTATTCATCTGAACGCTTGACCCAGAGTGGCCATCGTCCATAGGGGTAATGCTATTGTGGCTTTGTACACTGGTGATGCTTTGGTCACCAAATATAAACTGGTCAGGATCTTCAATGTTGGCACTGTCTGGATTTTCAATCTGCAACAAACAGTAAAAGAAATGGTGTGCAAGTTTCTTTGAGCAAGAACTATACATACATTCTTACTTCCCACAGCATTCTATAGCACACGATAAATTACAACTTTTCCTGAGTCCCACACTTTAAAAAAAAATAAAACTACAATTATGCTGTTATAAAACCTGGTAAAGAAAATCTGTCACCCCCTGCACTGATTTATTCTATCAGAAGTTTAACTCATTCGAGACGTGCCGCCTCTGGATACGCGGCTTATGCCGCGTATCAGGAGGTGGCATGTCTCGAATGAGTTAATGCACATCACCAGTGTGAACTAAGCAGTAAGCAGCAGCTGGTGTTTCACTAGCTGTTTGCCTCCCCTGAGCAATGAAAATCTAGATTTTGTTTTCCATTCTGAAACAGTAAATTGTTGGGAGAGGTCAAACTCCAAATAATAACACAATGAGCCGTTAAACTGAAATAACAAAACTTAAGAGCTGTCTTCATGCATGTGTTCAGAAGACAACTTGTCCATGACAGTTCATGGTTGGTGACTTAATAGTCTGGTGCCTACTGGAACAAGTATTCTGCCACCCTCCTTGAACTGTCACAGTATTCCTCTATAAATAATTTATGGTCCTTGCTTCACACTTCTATTCAAAGAAAAACAAAACAAAGATGCCCCCCCCCCCCCCCCCCCCAATAAAAATGTTAAAAAACAAGTAAAAGTAAACTAAAACATAAAATTTTTCATCAAATATAAGATTAGAGCAAATAAAATGTTTCCCATAATTACTTTCCCGTATATCTTTTTGTGTATGAGCATTTTTTGTTTGAATGTTACATTTGTTATTCTTATTTTTCTTGTATATCTTGTTGCGCGAGTGTGTATGTTAGGGAAAATATATGTGTTGTTGGATGCAAGGTGTATATATATATGTTAGTATGTCATTTGTACGGCGTTTAGAGATTTTCTATCGAAAGTATAGGTGCCTTAAAACTATACATTATTATTATTATTACTTCATCATAACTTCATAAGCAGTACCTTTTTTAAAACATGTTTGTGCAGGAAGGAATCAAGGAAGCTGAACCATCGCCACTGTGAGTGATACACACTGTTTTCGTTCGATTCCATTTGTGACTGCAAGACTTTTTTAAGCTCTTCCTCGTAGTCAGACAGCAAGCACTTGATCTTCCACGCCACTTGATGAACTGAAACAAATAAGATAAAATTATATGAAAGTGAAAACAACTATCATCATTCCCACAGGACTTTTTAGTGAGAGTCACTATGACTGACTTTAAGTTTAACCCATTACATCCTGAGGCTGATTTTGTAAAATTTGCTCATTGTAATACAAAGGCTACATTACTGATTAGGAAATAGATCAACTGTTTTAGTTCAAGGGTGGTGCCAAATTAGCTTGGCACATGAGGCGCCAAGCTATTCTGGCACCACCATTGAACTATCAGTCAAATTTATTTCAAGCAATGGGTGCATCAGAATGATAAGGGTTAAGCGGGCCTTTATCTGTTGCAAAACTGACAGCTAAAGGGTTACAAAATAGCTGTGTATCAACATGATGCACACGTTTCAGAACTGTGCATCAGAAATAAAATCTGTTGTGTGTTTATGGGGAACACCGAGTGAATTACTATCTGCTAGTATCTTCTTGAAGTCTCCTGGGTAAAATGTTTTTTTAAAGTTTAGTTTTACAGTACATTTTGCTGTACTGTATGATGTCTCTGAGGTGAAAATATCCATCTATTTCAAGATGCTCAAGACGCCGTAGGGTTGCGAGCTGGAGCTAAGAAAACCTGCTGCAAATAAGCGCTAATTTAGGTGCAAACCTCCACCCTGCTATTAACTTTGTTGCATGGGACGTATTTCTGTTTCCATTCCACTGGCCCTAATTTTCAAATTGTGGAGATGTGGTTCTTTAACTCATTCTACCCCAGACACACCACAGCAAGATAAGGATCGACCATGATAGTTCAAGGGTGATGCCAGAATAGCTTGGCGCCTATGGGCGCCAAGCTATTCTGGCATCACCCTTGAACTATCATGGTCGATCTGTGTCCTGCACTGCAGTGCAGTCTTCAGAGGACAACGGCAAAATTTTGGGATTTCGGTGTTGGGGTAGAATGAGTTAACGTGCGTACTTGATGATTATGCAAGCTGTACACACAAAGGCGGGTCAGGCACCGTAAACCGAGCCTGTACATAAATTTGGCACAAAAGGAATGAGGAAAAATCTACATCCCATGTATAATTACAAGTTATGTGGGCATTTGTAAGTACTACCCTCCTGGCCATCAGGGAACTGTTCTGTAATCCTCAGCTTGAGGGATTTAATTCAGCTGTGTGTACTGTGAAGAAAGAAAATGAATAGGGGAACGTACTCGTCAGTTTTAGTCCGGTTTCTGTGTGCAGTCCTTTGACAATACCACGAAAAGCAGCTGAGCGCATTAACTTCTCATTGTAATCCGACGCCTGTGGGTTCCAAAGACACTCGCTTCCTGAATACAAGCCCATCAAAACGTCGGTTTCAAGTTTCGATAGTTCGGCCACTTCTACTGCAGCCATTTTGAATGCAACCGGAAAATGCAGACGTCTTTCGTCTGATTGGCCAAAACTAAATCAGTATGAGTGATTGCTCTTGATATGGAAAGTAAAGGTACAGAAATGTAATGGTAGAAATGTACTGTCTTTGATAATGGCAGTCGGTTGCCGGTGTGTGTGTGTGTGTGTTGTTTTTTTGTGTCTCTCTCTTGGCTTGATGCTATGCTATGCTATTATTGAAGGGACAAGGACTTCCAGCTGGCGCTGATTTCGTCCGGGGGGGGGGGGGGGGGGGGGATGGGCCAAGGGGTTGGGGGGGGAAGGGGGTTTAGTTCTGGCTGTCTGTCGCTGGTGCCAGCGCATCGCTAGTTTTACAGTCTTGCATCCTGGCTGCCCGCGCCCTATGGGTCGAGTCGTAGGGAGGGGGGGGGGGGGGGTCTCCTTCGTTCTTGTCGTCCCTGACGGGTCGTTTGTTTAGATGTGTTGGATCCATTGGATCAGGGGGTGTTTGTTAAGTAGTTGTATTGTCTGGTTTGCGGTGGTGTGCCAAGTGTCTGGGGTGGGGTTTATGAGACCTTCCAGTGTGAGAGGTGAGTTTAGTATGTCTTCTAGTCTAGCTCTGGCGTGGTTTATGGTAGGGCAGTCTAGGAGTATATATGTTCTGTTGTGAGTGTGTGGCCGCATGTACATATGACTGGGTTGGGGTGGACCAGGTATCTCTCGCCCCCTAGTCTGATTCTTGTTAGTCGGGTTTGGTCTTTCCTTTTTCCTGAGAGTAGGATGGGTACATTGTTTAGGACCCTCGTGAGGCCTTTACGTGTACCTCTTTTTACGTGATGAAATTCTTTTTCCCATAGATTTTGGAAGGCTGGCCGGAGGGCGTGTGATCTTTCGGCTGCCGACAAGGGTAGGTCGAAGAAGGTCGATTCTTGGTCGAGGCCTTTCTTCGCTATTTTATCTGCTTTCTCATTACCTGGGATCCCTACATGGGAGGGAACCCAAATGAACTTAATTTCCTGGCCTAATTCTGTGAGTTCCGCTATTCTGAGTCTAATAAGATATGTTAGGTCTTCTCGGAAGGAGTCCAAGTTTTGGATCGCCTGGATCGCTGATAGGGAGTCAGTGACTATGAGAATTTGTTTAGCTGCATTCAGGTCTGCTTTTTTTACTTTGATGGCTCCTAGGATTGCCGTGAGTTCGGCTGTGAAGACCGCCGTGTGATCCGGTAATTTGATGGCTCTGTCCGATTTGTGAGGAACGTGTGAACGTGGATACCTAGTCCAGTTGCGTGGGTCGTGGGACCCATCTGTGTAGATGATGGTGTATTAGTTGTACGTGGAGTGTTCGTTTTACGTCGAACTCTAGTCTCATTTTGGGCCCGTCTATTTCTTTTTTGAGCTTGGTTAGGTCCAGGTCTACTTCTATTTGGGGTAGTTTCCATGGTGGTACGCTTATTGGTGCGTTGGGTGCTTTATTTGGTAGCTTAAGATTTATGGATTCTTCTAGCTTCTGTACCACTGTTTTTATTTGGGGTTGTTGAGTGGGTTCGAATTTGGGTGTGTGGTTGGTGTTTAGGGTTTGTTTGGCCGGGTGGTCATCCGGCATACCTATTGTTTTATAGAAGAGGTTAGCTGCTCTTTCTGCTATTATGATGTTGATGGGTCTCTGGCCACACTCCGCCAGTACAAGTAGGTTGGGGGTATGTCTTGGGACTCCCAAGACCACCCTCAGGGCCCCGACCTGGACTGTCAGGAGTTTTTTTGTTAGAGTTTTGTTGAGGTTGGTGAGGAGGGGGGCTGCATAAAGTAGCCTGGACATCACGTATGAGTGGTATAGATTTAGGAGTGATTTGGGGTCCGTGCCCCAATCTGCTCCGCTTACTTTGCGCATTAGGTTGATTCCTTTCCTGGCCGACTGACAGATTTGGTTTACGTATGGTGCCCAATTATTATTGTGTGTGAATATTACTCCTAGGAATGTGACTTGTTTGCGGTATTCTATGTCGGTCCCGTCGATTTGAAGCTGAGGCACGGGGGTTCTTATTTGGTATCTTTTGGCTCGGTTGGTTTGAAATATGATAGCCTGGGTCTTTTGGGTAGAGATTTTTAGGCCTGCTCTAACTAGCCATTTCTCGACTCTTGTCAGGTCTTGTTGGAGTTCTTGAAGTCCCACTAGTTCCATTTTATTCCCTTTCCATTTGTTCGTGATTTTTCCTGTTAGGGACGTGTCGTCTGCGAATTGCATTATGTTACTGTTCCTGACTACGTGTTGTAGACCCGTGAGTAGGATTGTAAATAGGAGGGGGCTGAGTACCGATCCTTGGGGTACCCCGTTATCTAAGGTGTATTCTTTGGATATCGCGTTGCCTAATCTGACTACTATCCGACGGTCGGCCAGGAAGGCTTGGACGAAGTTGTACATTTTGTTGGATATCCCTAGGTCGCCCATCCTACTGAGTAATTTTTCGTGCCATACCATGTCATAAGCTTTTTCTATGTCTAAGAATATTCCCACCAGTTCGGTTCTCCTTTCCCGGTGGGTGTTTAGAATTTCTTGTTGTAGGGAGGCCAACTGGTCTAATGTGCTGCGTTTTTTCCTAAACCCGCTCTGTTGGGGTGGTAGGAGTTGGTGTTTTTCGCAGTAGGACGTGAGTCTGATTTTGAGAATTTTCTCCAATAATTTGCCCAGCTGAGATGTTAGTGCTATGGGCCTGTAGCTCCCTGGCTGGTATGTCGGTTTGCCGGGTTTAGGGAGTGGGAATACTATTGCTTTTTTCCACTGGGTGGGGTATTGACCACTAGTGTTTATGTCATTAAATAGGGTTACAATGGCTTGTTTCATGGACGGGTGGCTTTTTAAAATCATTTTGTATGTAATTAAGTCCGCTCCTGGGGCTTTGCCTTTCCCCGTACTTTGCAGGGCTTGGTTTAGTTCAATGATGGAGATTTCGCTGTCTAGTTCATAATTCTCTTTCCATGTGGGTCTTTCAAAACATCTTGGCTTGACTTCGCGAACGAAGATTTTATAAGGGTTGCCCACGACGTCTGCAGGCCTCCTCGTGGCTGCGGAGGCCAATCCGGGACAGGCAGGTTCGACCGCAGTGGCTGCAGGGGAAGGTCTGGCCAGGGTTCTGAGTTGCGGCATCTCTGTTTTTTCTCCTGAGCCGCTTGTCCTTTAAGGCTAGCTCTGCGAGAGTCCTCAAAGGAGACGGCTGCCTTGTCAATGGCAGCAAGCGAAGACCACTGGCGGTGGTCGATTTGGCAGGCACCGCCATAGTAAGTGACTTCTTGAGACAGTCTTTGTATCTCATTTTTGGTGCCCCTCTGTCTCGGTGTCCAGTGGCAAGCTCGCCGAACAGGGTGATCTTGGGTAGGCGATGATCCTCCATCCTGGAGACATGCCCCGCCCAGCGGAGCTGCGTCCGCAGCAGCAAAGCCTCGATGCTCACAGTTTCTGCCTGTTCAAGTCGAGGACCTCGACGTTGGTGACATAGTCACTCCAGTGAATGCCCAGGATGGTACGCAGGCAGCGCTGGTGGAAGCGTTCGAGGAGTCGTAGTTGGCTGCGGTAGAGGGCTCAGGACTCGGAACGGGGCAGCAGGGTGGTGAGGACGAGGGTGGTGTACACGCTGATCTTGGTGCCTGTTTTCAGCTGTTGATTGTGCCACATGCGCTTGAATAGTCGCCCGAAAGCGCTGTTCGCTTTTGCCAGCCTGCTGTCAAGCTCCTTGTCCAGCTTGGCGTCTGACGTGATGATGCAGCCAAGGTAAGTAAACTGGTTCACTGACTTTAGTTCAGACTCGCCGATGGTGATGTGGGGAGGGCCATGCTCTACCGTGGGTGCCGGCTGATGGAGGACCTCTGTCTTTTTCAGACTGACTTCGAGTCCAAAGAGCTGGGCAGCGTCTGCGAAGTAGGACGTGATGCGCTGCAGGGCTCTCTCTGTGTGTGCAACGAGGGCAGCGTCATCAGCAAAAAGCAGCTCACGAATCAGTTGGTCTAGGGTTTTGGTGTGGGCCTGCAGTCGTCTGAGGTTGAACAGGCTGCCATCGAGACGATGCCTGATGTACACTGCATCGACATCGTCGAGGTCCACTTTGGCCTGCTTCAACATCATGCTAAAAAAAGATGGTGAAGAGGGTCAGCGGTGCCAGCACACAGCCCTGCTTTACACCGTTGAGAATGGGGAATGGTTCTGAGAGGTCATTGTTGAGTCTGACCTGGCCTTGCTGGTCCTCGTGTAGCTGGACGATCATGCTGAGGAACTTTGGGGGACAGCCAAGTCTCTCCAGGATCTGCCACATGCCTTGCAGGCAAGGCATGTTTAGCTCTGAGACTAAGACCCCAAATCCAAATTTAGTATCAGTGACACATAAATTTAGCTGATGTGTGTGTGTGTGTGTGTGTGAACTCGAGTGACAGTGTTGTCAACGACATAATTATTGTCTGCTTTGGCAGTAACGGGGCTGATGCTGCACTAAGTGAAGAATCAGAACTAAAGTCAAACATTGTACGGATTTCAGGCATTCGCTAGATTCAATAGTCTGCCGGTTTATGTTTTTTTCACAAGCAGTGCAGTCACATCCTGAGAAAGTCTGGTTGCTGTCGGGACGTTGAACAATATACACCCAATCTCTCTCATACTGAGAAACAGTCTTATTGAAACGATGTTTTCTGCACTGGTTCATATCATTTTTTTTATTCAGGTGCATATATTGGTGCTGTGAGTTTCCTTCTTAAGTCCCAGACTGAGCAGGATTGTATTATCATACTTTCTCTTTGATGGGCGTCTTCAGTTAGTTTTTGGTTTACTGGTCATGCTGTCTCATGGGTAGAGTCAAACTTAAAAGACAGAACTCAGACTGTTACTGAGGGTGGATTTGAGCCTAACTCATGCACCTTGTATTTCAGTGTACCACAAGGTCTGTCCTGGGACTGCTGCTTTTGCTAATTTACACACAGCCACTGCCTGATGTTATAGTCATACTGTATCCCACGCCTCTTATGCTGACGACGCCCAGTTGCACGACCACAGTGTGCCTGCAAGAGAAGCTCGTGCTGTAGTTAAGCGTATAAAATTCCCTCACTGACATACACTGCTCTCTTCAGCGCCGGATCAATCAGTTTTCAAGGGGGGGGGGGGGGGTGCTCAACTTTTATTTTCTCTATTGCCAGGGTCTAGAATATATCAAAACACCACAACCGCAACCATTCTTCTGACGTTTTTTAAAGTTTGTAGCTGGTGTTATGTACGGCACTGAAACACAAGCGTTACACCTCAATTTTAAACACATTTATAGTTTGATGCCAGCCGAGCGGGGGTGGGGGTGCTGTAATACCAAAGCACCCCCCAACCCCCCGCTGGATCCGGCCCTGCTCTTTGATGACTGTGGACCTGTCTATCTCACTGATCTGTTGCACATTTACACTCCATCCAGGCAGCTGCGATCTTCATCTGACACCCGCACTCTGTGTTCCCTCCGCCAAAACCAAGTCCTTTGGGCAGCGCCGTTTCAGTTTCGTACCAGAGTCCTCTGCTATGGAACAGCCTCCCACTCAAGAAATACAGTACGCACAGTGCAGTCACGTCACTCTTTCGCCGCCAGCCGCATCCGGATGCACTGCATAAGCCGCGCATCCGGATGCGGCCGCCGCGTATGAGTTAAAAGCTCACTCAAAACATGTTTATTAAGTCTGCCTACTGATGACTTGTTCGTGTGATCGTGCATGTACACATACACCAGTGTTTTTGTGATTGTTGGTTTTGTTTTTTATATTGTTAATATTTATCTGTATATTTATTTTTCTTATATGTAAAAAAAAAACAAAACAACCAAACATTGTAAAGCGCCTAGCCGAGGTCCGTCAGGTTAGGCGCTATATAAATACCCATTATTACCCCCGGTATATATGTGCGTTTTTTTGGTCTTTTTCTGTTGTTTGTGACATGCGTCACTGGTGGGAAAGTGCAGTCTATGATGGCTACATTTCATGCCGTCCAAGAATACATAGGAGTGTGGGGGATAGGCTTGTTTCTGTAAAGACTGGCACAGTTGTGTCTTGAAATGTTTACTCTCTGAAAGGGAAGAAGCTTCAGCATTACAACAGAAACATGAGAACATGTCCCTCACCCACGCAGTTATTCCCTTAATAAATGATTATTTGCATAGATCGCATTTTACCATCTAAACAATAGATTTATTTATGTAAATAATATGAAGTGACCTTGACCTTTGAGAGAGGTCACTCAGATTGTTATGTTTATTAAGGATTTGCCACAAAGTATCCTCGGGCCAAGTTTCAGGACTGTGGCTTGAATAGTCTCTTAGAAAATGCCAACGTTAAAGCATACCAAGGACAACAGAGGACGGATGGGGCGATCACTAGCCCAAAACACTCACTTTTGCTTTGTACATGAGCCAAAAACCCACACATTTCCCCGTTTAGCGATGACCAGATATATAATCTGAACCAAAGTCTCAATTGCTGCAACACTCATTATTTAATCAAGTACTTCAATTATCATTTGTAAATGTGACGACGCTCCAGTACATTTTTAGTCATTGAAAGAAAGGTAATAATAAAAATATCACACACACACAAAGACGGTACTCAGAGCAATGCAAAAATGCATATTTTATTCTCAAACTGTCATAGTTATGTCCCTACATTTGCCACAGCAACAGTTTCTAACATTTGATTCTGGAGTACGTGTTTGATCTTCAAACATAATTTCAAACACGCAAGTGTGTGCAATGGAAGTACCCAGTTTGCCCCTCGGGCTGACATTGACTGCAGATGGTCTACGCATCGCTGTGCATGGGCCGCCTGCAGCCAATGACTGCCACCTGAAATTTTGCTTAAAGGGTAGGGGACATGAGTAATCAAATGTACATAAAAGACAAAAACAGAAATAGTTATTACGCAATGACATGCTTGTACGAATTAGAGGTACCGATACACTGTTCAGGCCCACATGAACATGGAGATGCCAGTGCTGTTCACAGAACACTCAAGGGGGGAGGGGGGCAGCTCCTTCACACCTTCTGACTTGCACAACACTAGAAAAGGTGCATATGGACCGTGTCAGCTGTGGGAAATGCATCAGCCCACACTGGTGGTCTCCCTTGATTTGCTACTCAGCAGTGAATCGAGGTGGACAACCAGTGTGGGATCAGCCATGAATGACTGTTAAAGGGTGGTTCCAGATTAGCTTAGAGCCTTCACAGGCGCAAAGCTGATCTGGCACCTTCTCTGAACAATCCTGGTCAAGCCATCTCCCACTGTGGTGCCCTAACCCCTTCACTGCCAGTGCACAGATTTTTTAAATCATTGTCAATTCGTCAACAATCCCCAGCTGTCAAAAGAACAATACAAAGCGATTCCTGCAAGAGGCATAGATCCTCTTGAGCCCCCTCAACTGCAGGGGATCATGAGGATCTATGCCTCTTGGTGTGGTGTTCACTTTTCTCAGTTGTGAAAGGGTTAAAAGGTGAACGTTTTATTTTCACCAGTTTTGGCTCGGCATTTTGGCTTGTTTTAAAGTGGGGCAATATTAAAAATGATTTTGGTACCCTTATTTCATACACACAATACAGCCAAACCTGCTGAAGGCGGCCATCCAGGGAATATCAACAAGTGGTTGCCTTAGAGGTGTTCTCCTTGCACAGGGTGGTATAAGCAACATAAAAAAGACAACAGGCCCAACAAAAAAGCAGTGTGGTCCGCTTACACGGGGTCACCTTATACAAGGGTCACTGTGACAGGCTTGACTGTTGTCATGAGGTGTGAACCTTTGTCCACCTGCAGCACCTGGCACTCTCACATATCGTCAGGACAAAAAACACACCCAGCTAATTAAACACTACCCTTGAACTAACAAAACCTGTTGATCTCCTGCAACCTAAACACAGCACACCCTAAAATGTGACCAGCATGCGATCACACACATCCTCACATTTGACACTCGTCTGTTCAGCACTAAGTGCACCCACTATCTTAACCCTTTGGCTGTTGGTCGTGCATTTTGTCGAGGCGATTCCTGCAGGAATCATCTCGGCGTGTGACCGGGAGCCAAAGGGTTTCAGTGAGCTATCACGGTCAAGCCATCTCCTGAATCTGGTCCAGGAGATGAACAGTGTCAGCTCTGTGCTGTAAGATCCAAAATCACAGACCCGCATAGAAATGTTGGAGAGGCACTTGAGCACTACACACAGATACACTGCAGCAAGGTACCGTACACGAACACAGACCCTGACTTTTACAAACACAAGTGATAAAGACGGATCAAGCAACAAAGCATTTAGTAAATCTCAAATACTGCCTGTTCAATAAATTCACTGTGCCGACAAGCAACAGGTGTGCATAAATGTGATGATGGAACAAGAAAACAAAACATAATTGCTGCAAAGCACTTACAACTGCAACCAAAACGCACAATTTCCAGTAAGAAACTGAAAAGTGAGGTAAACTGAACCAGATGCAGCAGGAGATTGACTGACCATGATAATTCAAGGGTAGTGCCAGATTAGCTTGGTGCCAAGCTAATCTGGCACTACCCTTGAATTATCATGGTCAATCCACCTCCTGCAAATGGTACATAGTCATTAAGTAACACTTCCAAAATTTGGGAAATGCACACAGGGGTCTAAAAGGCTTATCATTTTTATTCAGCAAGTAAATGAAATTCAGAATATCTACGGTCTAAAGCAGCAACATCTGACCTACAGCTAACAGTCAACTGACTTTTGCATGTGTGACCCGTTTGGACAACTGAGTCCTGGTACATGGACATCAAATATGGAGTGAAATCACCATAAACTGTGTTGGCCTGTAACTCTGGAATTTACAGCTGAGAGCAGTATGGTCCAAAATTACAGACCAACACACACACTGGAAGCTAAATGTACCAATGCATCAACACAATTTTCACCCTGTCAAGTTCAGAGGTGCAGTTTACATCTGCTGCCAACACACACTAGACAGTCAAAATACTTAACCCATTCAGCCCTGACGCACTACAGCAGGAGACGGGTCGACAATGATAATTCAAGGGTTGTGCCAGATTAGCTTGGGGCCTGTTGGCGCCAAGCTAATCTGGCACTGCCCTTGAATTATCATGGTCGATCCATCTCCTGCAATTGGTGCATAGTCATCAGATGATGCCTCCCAAATTTGGGAAATACGGCCGTTGGGCTGAATGAGTTAACCATTTGGATGATGGTGGCATTTTTTGTCACGGTGATACCTGCAGGAATCATCATGACATAAACTGCTACCGACTGGCAAAGGGTTAATACTTTGCAATCTTCGTCACTTTGCTACCCTGTAGAATTAAAACTGCCGGTGGAGACTAACCCATTTAGTCCTGATAAAACTACGACATGATAGTTCAAAGGTGGTGTCTGCGCTCTTCTGTGAAGACAAATGACTAAGACCATTCTTGTGAAAAGGGAAATATCAGTACTTTGGCTGTTGGTAGTGGATTTTGTCACGATGATTCCTGTAGAAATCATAATGGGGGAAAAAACATAACAGCTACTGACAGACCAGAGGGTTCTCTGTACATACAATGAAAATCATGCTTTAACACTATTAGCCCCAGATCCTTACAGCAGGAGATGGCTTGACCATGATAATTCAAGGGTAGTGCCAGATGAGCTTGGCGTCTCAAGGCGCTAAGCTCATCTGTCACTACCCTTGAATTATCATGGTCAAGCCATCTCCTGCAGCTGGTAAATAGTCGTTAGGTAACACCTCTAAAATTTGAGAAATGGGACCTTGGGGCTAAAAGGGTTAACCGGGCAGAGAATAGTGCGTGCCTTGCAGTTGCACCACCGCTGGACTATAATGGCTGATCTGTCTCCTGATCTGTAATGTCATCTTCTAACGCTTACAAAATATGTTCGGAATTTTGATCTTCAGGCTCAATGTGTAATGGTCAGAAACATTTCTAAGCGTGCAAATATATGAAATGATGTCAGAATTTGGTATAAAATCTTCACCATGGTCCTATCTATACATTGAACATGCATCAGCACTGTCTGTGAGAAAAAAACTCTAAAAACTGGTGGATTAAAACTGCAATACTGCATGTTTGTCTGGTTTTTAATCCACTGCTTGAATCAAGAAGACTGTTTTTGACCTACCTGATTTACAGAAATCATCAACTGGTCATGAGTACAAAGGATGCCATTCAATGACCTAAAGCAGTCAAGATCTCTAGCAAATGGACTACATACATTGTACACTACACTGCAACAATTCGGAACAGCTTGATTTGGCAACAAAATAGGCAGCAAAATGATCCAAACATTTTTCTCCTTGGAAGAAATGTTTTTCCTCGGAAACCAAATGGTCTTCCTTGAAAAAATCAGAGATCCAAAGACAAGTTATAAATCGAGCTACAATACTTGATATTAACCCATTCAGCCCTGATGCACTACAGCAAGAGATGGGTCGATCATGATAATTCAAGGATAGTGCCAGATTAGCTTGGCGCCTGTCGGCACCAAGCTAATCTGGCACTACCCTTGAATTATCAAGGTCGACCCATCTCCTGCAACAAGTGTATAGTTGTTAGATGACGCCTCCAAAATTTGGGGAAATACATGTGTTGGGCTAAACGAATTAAAGCTCGTAACCCCTTCACTAACAGTGCTCGCAGAAATCGTTAAATCAACGTCCAGTAACAGCCGGGACATAGCCAAAAAAATGGTGTTAAAGAGGCATAGATCCTCATGATCCCCCACAACTGCGGGGGCTCATGGGCATGTATGTCTCTTGCAGTTGATCTTGTTCAGTGTTTCTAGCAGGGACAGGGTTAATATGCAATTAAACATCCTGACAGCTTGTGACTAAAAATGAGCATTTGGAAATCAGTGTGGGGGTGACGAGTTCATGCTCTAAGGAAGACCATCTGATGCAGAAACATTTCAGCGACAGTTTAGCGACGAGCAAGATTTCGTCACTATCTGGGTGATCGTTTTCATAAGCAAAAAAATCATACACAGCACCTTGACCACACCAAGCTGGTAGACGTACCATGATGGCTGGAGGGAGGCGACTGCCAAGCTAAATTAGCATGGCACCTGAGCTACCAGAGATCAACATGACCATTGTATCAACCTTTGTATCAGTAGTCATACGGTGAATAGAAGATGAAGTCAGTCACGTCTAGTCATGACTTTCAAAACTCTGCAGGATGTTTAACCCTTATCATTCGGAACACACCAATGTGTAAAATAAGTTTGACTAAAATAGTTCAAGGGTTAGTGCCAGAATAGCTTGGCGATTTAGGCGCCAAGCTATTCTGGCACCACCCTTAAACTAAAGCCATTGGTCTATATCCTTATCTGTAAGTACTATAATGTAGCTTGCCTATGGCAGTGTACAAATTTGAAGCTTTTAGCCTCAGTATGATATGGGTTAAATACACTGTGTACCAGCTGTGGGAGATGGATTGGCCATGATAGTTCAAGGGTAGTAACATGTTAGCTTTGGACCTAGAGGCACTAGGATAATCTGGCACCATCTATGAACTATTTTAGCTGATCCATCCCTCCTCATGGGTCTTATGAGTGGTGGTGTAAAAATGTGGGGTATTTTGTTACGTTAATGAAAAGAAACATGGCACACACTCTCTCTTCACAATAAAATACAACCTTTATACACGCAAGTATAGATACACACATAGTACAAATAAATTACGATCGCAAGCAGACACACACGCTAACCAGTTATCTTGTATGTATGGTACAATGTTTGTATTGCCGATAGGAGAGCACATAAAACAAAACTGTACGCACTGCAAGTATACCTTGATTATAATGGGCACTTTTTGTCTCATGTTTACCAGCGTGTATATACATTATGTACGTTACACTGTGAATTTAACTCATTCTGCCCGCGACACACCACAGCAAGATATGGCTCGACCATGATAATTAAGGGTGGTGGCAGAATAACTTGGCGCCTACCTATAGGCGTCAAGCTATTCTGCCACCACCCTTGAACTATCATGATCCAGCTGTTGCCTGAATTATAATGCAGTCATCAGAGGTTAACTCCACAATGTGGGTATTTCATACCTCAGACACAATGAGTTAATGTCAGACCTGTTTACACATACGTGTATTCTGATTAACAGAATTGTGTACTCCTCATAAATTCTGTGTACTCAACCTCTCCCCAAACCAAAAACAAATCTGCTCCAAATCATTATCACACATGAGAAATTGCTACAGCAAATTACAGCATTTTGGAAATGCATCCGAGAAAACTGTGTTGGGACGTTGTCTGCACATTGCTTAACATCCTGACAGCAACAAGACATTCTCTGGATGTGCCTGGGAAATACAAAGATCAGAGGTATTACTGACCAGTTTCTTTTTTTTTTTTTGGGGGGGGGGGGGGGGGGGTGGTGGTGGTGGTGTGTGTGTTATGAAAATCCCTACTAAGTCGTTGCTTTGCCTACTGGGGCACCAATCTGTGTACGAAATACACTTGTACAGGTAAACATGTCTGAAGTGTTAACCCATACAACCCTGACAGCACAGAGAGCATGAAGGCCAGCAAGAGGCATGGATCCTTATGAGCACCCACAGTCGTGGGGTATCATGAGGACCTATGCTTCTTGCACATGGGTTAAGGTTATTTCCAACATGAAAGTGTACAAATCAAACACTTTTTCTTTGACTGCATTTTATGAAGCTTCAGTTCAAAATAAACTTTAGGGCTTCACCAATGCACACATGTACTCTACAGCACTGCTGGTTCACCTCTTGTGACCTCTTCATTGTGCACACACAAGTAAACAAAGCCAGAGAGGAGGAAACAGATTCGTAACAGAAAGAAGCAATGCAAAAATGAACACTTCATTGTATCTGAGGCTTCTTCAGTTTCCGTGAAAAATGATCTCAGATCTTTGTAAATATACATGTTTGTTAAATAAAAAACCCCAAAACCTCAAATCAAACTGATTAATCAGAACGCTGCCTACATTTTGCAAAGAATGACTTAATTTCTGGTAATAAAACATTTAACTAAAATAAATTCAATTTACAAAGTATCAAAAGGCAAGAACAAAATAACGAAAACGTCATCATTAAAACTTAAACTCCAGCAAAATCCATAATGAAGGAGCTTCTGCTGATCATGTAAAAAGAAAAAGAAAACACAAGAAAGAAAGAAAGAAAGACTTTTCTATTCAGAAAAGCGTGCTCCCTTTTTTTTGGGCTTTTTTTTTCCTCTCCCCAAAATGCAGCATTTTATCAGTGATCTGATACAGAAATCAAACAGAGAATATTTTACAGCAAGTTTTGCTGCTACTTTATTTGTGCATGCAGAAGTATTTCACAACAATGAGATAAAAAGGTGTGACTGTTAACGCTTACATTCCAAGATGAGGACAAGGCCAGTTGGATGATTGATCTTAGTCCTGCCCCAGCCACAAAGCTCACAGGCAACTGGCCCAAGGTGAACTAGATAGACATGAAAAAGCATAAAAGGAGAGAACTGTGTACAGTTATCTCCTTTACTTCTCAGGGCATAACCGCCCCCCCCCCCCCCCCCCCCCCCCCATACACTGTACCTACCACGTACATCTTAACTCATTCTACCCCAGACACACCACAGCAAGATAAGGATCCATGATAGTTCAAGGGTGATGCCAGAATAGCTTGGCGCCTATGGGCGCCAAGCTATTCTGGCATCACCCTTGAACTATCATGGTCGATCTGTGTCCTGCACTGCAAAGCAGTCTTCAGAGGGCAACGGCGAAATTTGGGGATTTCGGTGATGGGGTAGAATGAGTTAAGTCTATTACTGTAAGTATGCAACACATGTGCAGCCCATGTAGTAACATGTTGAAACTTTAGTCGACACATAATGTTCAATGGCCCTAGTTTGAAGGCTCTGTAGCAACATTTTAAAAAAAGATAAAAGTATGCAGAAAAAAAATCAGGAGGGTATCATGGGAAGGTTGTGTAGAAATTCCCAAACACTGTCATCGTCTTACGCAAAAAGATGTAATCATATAGCATTGCAACATGGCGACAAATGCGGTCATTCAATGGTCCTTGAGTTTTTCTGAAAAAGATTAAAGATGGAGAAACGAAGTGTCAGATGAACCTGGATAGCAAGGATTCTTCTGTCTGATAATTATAAATATAAGACCAGTCATAATTATAAGACCAGCCTTCATCAGGATTTTTGTTTGCTTAGTTATGTCTGTGCAGGTGCAGAAAAAAGGATTAACTCATACCCTTTCCTTTTGTCATCTCATGCAGCCACTTGTCCATCACCATCCACATCCAATCCCCCCCCCCCTCCCGTTTAAACAGATATCATACAAAATCCTGCATTGTACAATATTCTTTCAAAATTGCAAGCTAAAAACATGACGTATACATGCCAATAAACAATTTACTACATAACAAATTTTGGGGCATCTGGCTCATGCATTTCTTCTGTCAACAGGTCTGTCACTGTGCTCTCGACACCGTGTCTTAAAATAGACACTTGGAAAAGAACCTGTTCAAGCGAGTGTTGCCAGCGACAAAACGTGTCCACCTTTGCCACAGGCATTGCATACTTATAGAAATAGACTTATGCCTACATGTACATGATCCGTTTCACAAAAACATTTCACGGCACTGTTTGCTTAAATGTCCCGTTTTATTGCCAAGCATCACAGTGCCATGAATTACTGTACATAGTCTGAACACAACTGTGACCCACCATACACTGTATCAAGCCCCTTGTGCAACATCCAATGGTGCTGTTTACAGTAGCACTGCCAGCAGCTGTTGCACAAGGGGATCAAGCATCATAAATGTTCCTTTCAAAATATAAGTAGTTCTCGTTTTGTACACAAAGCCTCCATTTCATACAATGTATGTGAAGATGCATGGTGATAGAGAGCAAAGCGTTCGAGCCAAAACACCTCCTTTACCCCTCCAGCAAAAACAGCCCTTTCACAGTCGTAGTAGTGAAAGCTGACCTCAATCTGACAATAAAAACAAGGCCAAATTCTGCCAGTAAAAAGCCACTTATTCTCACGAGTCCAGCAGTTCATGTATACTGTCTGAACGTGTGTCAGCTTATCTGTAAGTAATAAGAACAAATAACTCCAATTCCACAATTGACTTAACTCATTCAGCATCGACACACCATGGCAAGACATGGATCAAGCATGATTGTTCAAGGGTGGTGACAGAATAGCTTGGCGCCCACAGGCGCCAAGCTATTCTGGCACCACCCTTGAACTATCAAGCTCGATCTGTCTCTAGAATTGTAATACAGTCTTTCAGAGGGCAATTGGGAATTTCAGTCCTAGGTTAGAATGTGTTACAGGCAGAAATTAAACGGACAGTCATCCGTCATATACTTTTGTGAATCTACCCTCCCAGGCCTCTTGCAAAAGTAACAGAATGGACGACAAACCGAACAGTTCAAAGAAAGTGCCTGAAAGGCTTTGGCGCCTTAACCGTCTTTAGAAAAAGATGCAAAGAAATCATCACGGTCATATCCGTGAATACAAAACCTAAATGCCGTTGAGCCATAAGCTCCAAAATCGCAGACCAGCACACAAACACTACTCCCATGACACAAAATCTACTCCCCGTCCGCGAACCTTACCACCCCCTCTCTGACCTCTCCCCCTTTCCTCCCACTTCGCCCCAACGATTGCATCATGTCCCAAAGTTTTCCCTGGCGTCACGTTCCCTTTTTCTTCTTTTTCCCTGGGGTGGATGGTGTCCCTTTTGTCTTGGGCAGTTGCGATCGCTGCTCATCGAGACGACTGGACTGCACCTTCATGATGAGGCTGAAGAAATCCTCATCAGGCACAGTGGGGTGAGGCAGTTCTTTTGGCAGTTCGAACCTCTGGTCCTCCAGTCGTGTGGCCTGCAGGGACAATACATAGTGGATGGACAATGTTAGAGTCAGAAGAACAATCATCACTTCCAATACCATCTGAGGCACTACAGGTTTTCTGTAAACCAGAAGTAGGTCAAAATTGCACGCCTTTGATGTGACTACCCACCTAACCCCCTCGTGCAAGCAGCCACTTGCACTGTGCAGTGTCAGTGACTGCAAACACAAGATGGTTAAGATACTGAAATCACTCGAGCTTCACATGAACTTCATTCCTTAACCTATTTAGCCCCGAGTCCCAACAGCAGGAGATAGATTGACCATGATAATTCAAGGGTATTGCCGGATGAGCTTGGCGCCTGAAGGTGCCAAGCTCATCCGGCACTACCCTTGAATTATCATGGTCAATCCATCTCCTGCAGCTGGTACCTAGTCATTAGGCAACCTCCAAAATTTTAGAAATGGGACCTTGGGGCTAAAAAGGGATTTTTTTTTCTTTTTCCCCCCCCCTGCCATGGAAAAATATCTTAACCCATTCCATAAAACTGATGCATATTTTATTTCTGAAATCTTGTTCACTCGAGAACTGTCCAAGGAACATGGATACATGCTAGTCTAAGCAAGAGTCATAAAGCATAGCTCCTCACAAGCCCCACAGTTATGAGGGCTCACGAGGATCTATGACCTCTGTAGCTGGATCGAATTCACTGTTCTTAGCAGTGAAGGAGCTAAACTTAAGGCCACTAGCAGTGACAGAGTTAAGAGTAACGCCTCACCTGGCATCGCATGAGCATCTCAAAGAAACTGTCGTCGGGGACTTGATTGTCCTGCCGGTTGGTCAGAAGCTGGTTGATGACCGCACCTGAGTTCAAGCCGGGGAAGGCGGGCAAGCTAGCTCGCTGGTCGTTCATGCGCGAACCCTGCACCCCCGCCACCATGTCCATCAGCTCTTCTGTGCCTGGCGAGGCCACTGTAGTGGAAGGAAATAAATGCTGATACTGGTTTCAAGATTCTAGCTAAGTAAATCAAAAGGAGTCAAACATCAGTGGTTCAGTCAGCCCACTCCAACTGCATGAGATGTGGCATGTTCTCATCATTTCCTGCAGCTGCAGACACTTGTGACAATGTAAGCTTCTGCTAGAAAGAAATGGACTCATTTAAACCGCTGGTTGTCGGCAGCACATTTTGTCATGATTCCTGCAGAATCATTAGGGCAGAATCATTACGACAGAAAATGCTACTGAGAAACAAAGGGTTAAATTACATCATCCCTTCAAGGTACACGTGTTTAACTGTATAGCTGTTTCCAAGACATGCCACAATGATTGCGGGAATCAAGAAAATCTGTCTCTGTCTACGCACTGTCTGGATGTCTTCGGTGTCAAGGGGAACAATCTACTATCTCTGACCTATTTCTGATTAATAATAATAATAATACTGTTTATTGCCATTTGCCTTAAGACATAAAGCATAG
This sequence comes from Semisulcospira habei, assembly GCA_036245525.1. NCBI lineage: Eukaryota > Metazoa > Mollusca > Gastropoda > Semisulcospiridae > Semisulcospira > Semisulcospira habei. Next base: position 192,241,603 of record BTPG01000004.1, on the reverse strand, counting down.
GAATGTGTGTTGGTGTCGTTACAATTACAAACATCTCAGTCGACTCTATCACACAATTCAATGCTCTACATACACTGTCAAAACTTTAAAACTGAACAACTAATCTCACAACCCAATGCGTACTGAGGATGTAGGAATAACACACACAGTACATAACGACAAAATAAATGCGGCTCAACCATAAGCTTAAGTTAAACTGTTGGCTGGTCTATATAAACGTGTGTACAGTCCCAACGAGTCATTTGAATCTTAGCCGTCAGCACGAAAGCATAGCACCGCAAGCTCAGCTGCTAAACCGAAGGCACACCTTGGGGACCCGAGCCTTGTGAGGTGCCAGGTCTTCAGGTGAACCCACTAGCAGTAGCAGCAATTCCATTAGTTCCATGGCATAGTACTTTGAACCAGTAAACAGTACTGGCGACCGCATACTCAAGAGCCCTGAGACCCTACAGCTGGAGATGGACTGACCATGATAATTTAAGGGTAGTGTCAGATTAGCTGGGCACCTCCTACAACTGGTACACAGGTAACTGGTGTTAGGCAACACCTCCCAAATTTGGGGAATGCGGCCATGGGGTTAATTAAGTTAACCCATTTAGCCCCAGCACCCTACAGTAGGGGGATGGATGGACCATGATAATTCAAGGGTAGTGCCAGATTAGCTTGGTGCCTGAAGGCACAGCCCTGAAAGTCTAAAATTTTGCCCACCAGCCTTTGGCTAGTGACTTGCAAGTTTTACTAGCCAAACTGAAAATGTTACTAGCCAAAACTGAAAATTTTACTACTGAAAATAGCCCCCCAACTCAACAATATAATGTACCACAAGTGTTTGACGCCCAATGTTAGAGAGTGTTTTCTGCCCAGAGGCATTGAAAACAAATATTTGAACAGACAATCATAACCAAGTTAATGGTTATGTCCTGACTTCAGGCTTTTGATAGTATCAAGTGGAGAAATAACTGACAAAATCCCCATGTGAACTGTGGTGGGATTTTTTATTTATTTATATTTTGTAAGTTATATTTTGTAAGTAGAGCTGGGCTTCTGTTTGCACAACAGGTTAAAGGGTCTGTAGACCCCCAGGTATAAATTTTAGAGGGTATACAGACCCACAGACTAGCATTATAGAGGGTCCGCAGATTTATTTAAGAAAAACTGCATCATCTGTATGTGCCTTAAATTATCCACACCCGGGTCTGCCCTGGGGGACTTGGGTGGGATTAACTACATTTTAGTTCCCAGGGTCACCGTGGTCAGCCCAACAGACAGGGTGGGCTTTCCCCTCTAGGGCATGTGTTTCTGTCTACCCTTGGTCCATTCACCTGTATTTCTCTTTGTAAAACTCTCCCAACTGTCTGCACTGCCTGTAGCTCTTAATATTGGATGTGTGTTGCTAAATGGTCTTAGCTTTATTTAGGCCCCATGGCGTAGGTTTATTCAACGTATTGGACCGGCTGGCGACATACATTCAATATTCTGTTTCTTTTCTTTTTTCACAAGCAGTGCAGGCACGTCCTGAGAAAGCCTTGTTGCTGTCGGGACGATAAACAATGTACAATCAATCAATCATTAAAATAAATTATCTCATTTCGCTCTCTCCTCTTTAAATGTGTTGTGACAGTGTGTGTGTGTCCTTTCCATGATCTGATTCTTTAACTGGTGAGCTATCGCGCAAAAGCCTGTCTCCCTAGCTCTCTCACACACAGAAAAAAAGATCTCTATTTATTTATTTGTATGATCATTTGATAATGTATTGTAATAGAGAATATAGCGTTTTCTGCTGAACGCGGCAGATTGACAACCGAAGTGTGACTTGTCTAAACTCTGTGTGTGTGTGTTTGTGTGTATGTGTGTGTGTGTGTGTGTGCTGTGCTGTGTGTGTGTGTGTGTGTGTGTGTGTGTAAACTGATGTACTTCAAAGTTAGTTTCAACCCGTTTAACCACTCAGAACTGAGACGTGTTTCTCCAATGTTTGCCTAATAACTGTGTACCAGAAGATGGATCGACCACGATTAAAAAAAACCTGACAAACTTATTTCTGTTCAAATTTCTGGACTTGCTTTTTGAGTTTGCCTCAGTGCACATTGTGCATGCCATTCGAGTGCCGTCGAGCTTTAGCCATGGAAATACACTCAGCACAGCCATGGACTCTGAAAACTGTGTCGTAGCGGCGGTGCCACACACGGCCCAGGGGTAGCATTTATGGTACTGTCGCTTGTCGATGGAGATGGCGATGTCGAAGTGCAACTTTCTTCTTAGCGATTATCAAGATCAGACGGTGCCGGATTAAAGAATCCGAAGCATTCCAGCTCTTCCTTTGTTTTTTCTCCGCCATGTCAGTACAACTTCGTTCTAGATCGAAAGCGAAACGCACGATGCCGTATCCCATAATAGTATGTACGGTGACGTCACAGCAAGTAACGCGTTCAACATGTAGCGCGCACTTTGTAATAACATGCTGACACCACACATAAACTAACAGTTTACCCGCCCTGTTACACTCGCACGGACGCCGGCGTCGTCGGGTCGATTCTGAACGCAGCCGCGACTGAGTGAGCCGCTAAACGAACCAATTCGTCACTAAAAATAGAACGACTGTCACCGACCACTGTTATGGTACTCACAGTTCGAGTGACGTGTTCGGCTACTGCCGCAAAGTGTAGGCGACTCGCGGTGCGGTCAGGTCACGCGCCGGCGTACCTGATGTTCGGCTGGCGGTTAGCCGTTGGATTGAAAAACGCACGAGCGCACTCGCATTTGGCGAGTGAGTATTTTTTTTTACTCGCCAAATAAAAAATTCACTCGCCATGGCAAATAAATTACTCGCCATTTTCAGGGCTGAGGCACCAAGCTAACCTGGCACTACCCCTGAATTACCATGGTCCATCTATCTCCTGCAACTGGTTACATAATCGTTAAGTGACGCCTCCAAAATTTAGGGAATGCAGCCATGGTATTAAGTGGGTTAAACAGCAAACACTAGATCCATATATGACTCAGCCACCAACCTAAGGACGCCAGGTCTTTGGGCGGATCTGCAGAGGCAGCGTTTCTGGGTGTACGGTGGGGTCCATTTTCTAGCAAGCGTGAAGAGCAGCGTTGGTCATCAATACGTCGACTCTGGAAACGCGACAGCAAGTCAAAGAAGCTGTCCTCATCCATCTCTTCCGACAGGCCATTCTGTGGAACAATGAAAGAGTTCAAGGAATGACTACTTCACTTTCAATGCCAAATGTCTGCAATATATTCACTCTGCTAGCCGGAAAGTACATGTCAGACTCTTCATATCGCAATACCTGGAAACCATAGTGAGGTTATAACCTTGCACAAGCTTATGAAGTAAAAACACACAGTAAGCAAATACTAAGGTTGGAATCGGCCAGATGACTTTTTGTTCATTGGGAGCCACTGATTTGACCACGTTAAATCTGATTTTGTGATATTCTGATGCACAGAATACTGAGTGTGGCACGCCACACCAGAATGGCTTGTTGCTTCACAGAGACCAATCCATAGAACAGCACAATATACAAAACACTGAATGAACACTTTGTTTCCATGCCAACTATGGGCAACAGATCAACTATGCCAGTAGACAAGTAGTAGCAGTTTAGCATTTTTCTCTGGACACAGGGCAGCACAGCAGGACCTGTTTTGAGCAAACCAATTTTCCTTGCAAGAAAAAAGTTGTCTTACAAGACAGGTGCACTCTCAAGAGAAGTCTTGAAGAAAAAAAGTGTCACCTGCAATTAAAGACCATCATTTACATGGCTTCACTTCACTTACGCCTGTCACCTGTACCCGGGTATAGGCTGTCGACGAGAGACCTACAGCAACTCCTGTCCTGTGCTTCTCCTTCGATTCTACTCCAGGTGGTTCCCAGTCTCTTGATGTCTGCTTGGACGTCTCGACGCCAGGAGTTTCTCGGCCTACCTCTTTTCCTCTTTCCCTGGGGGTTCCATGACAATGCCTGCCTAGTGATACTGGAAGCTGGCTTTCTCAGACTGTGCTGACCGATCCATCCCCATCTTCTTCGCCCAATTTCATTCTCTGCTGTTATCTGCTCTGTTCTCTCCCAGAGTCTGACGTTGCTGATCTTCTCTGGCCAGTGGATTTTCAAAATTCTTCTAAGGCAACTGTTCATGAAGGTCTCTGTTGACTGTGGTTTTTGTCAATCTCCATATAGGAGAATTGCTTTTACATTGGAGTTGAAAATCCGGACTTTGGTGTGTTGTGACAGCTCTCTGGAACTCCACACTTTTTTCAACTGGAGAAAGGCTGCTCTGGCTTTACCGATTCGTGCTCTGACATCTGCATCAGTGCCGCCTTTTTTGTCTATGATGCTCCCGAGATAGGTGAAGGACTCCACCTCCTCCAACGGGGTGCCAGCAAGCAAGACCGGTTATTTACATGGCTAGAATGTGTTAAAGGACCTCATTTAGGTGGCTGTAGCCATTTACATGGCTACAGCCACCTAAATGAGGTCCTTTAACACATTCTACCCCAGGACTGAATTCCCTAAATTTCGAAGTTGCCATCTGAAGGACTGTATGCCTTTCAAGAGACAGATCGAGCATGATAGTTCGAGGTTGGTGCCAGAATAGCTTGGCACCACCCTTGAACTACCATCCTCGATTCTTGCCTTGCTGTGGTGTGTCAGGGCTGAATGGATTAATGACAGATGATCTTTCAAAAGGGTGGTTGCTCAAAACAGTTTCTGTGGTATTTCCATAAGATGTTCAGGAAGATGTTTTAACCCAGTGCACAAAGGGTCACCACTCCTAAGTTGACCGCCGCTGGCACACACACACAGCTGTGTGGGCCAACATCGGCTCCCTGGCCTTTGCTTGCTAGGGAGAGCTACCTTCTTGTCTTTGTTGGCAGTAAGAGGTGTCTGTCCTGGGTGGGCAGCGTGGTCCATGTCTGTGGCTATACTGGCTGACTTCTGCACCTTCTGCTTGGGTCGCGCCCCTCCCTCTACTCTCAGCTTCTCCTGTCAAAGACCATGAAATGTTTAACCCATTCAGCCGCGGGACCCTGAATCAGGAGAAGGATTGATCATAATTTAAGGGCAGTGCCAGATGAGCCAAGCTCATCTGGCACTACCCTTGAATTATCATGATCAAGCCATCTCCTACAACTGGTGCATAGTCATTAGACAATGCCTCCAACAGTTTGGAAATGTGGCCGTGGGCTTAAGAGGGTTAAATGCAGGCTGCAACTGAAACTGGTCATGTATTTTTTGTCTGCTCTCTTTTATGCTGACCACCACAAAACCATTCCCTTTGATAATAAAGTTGCATGAACATGTTTTGATCTTTTTACAGTACTATTCACAACACTATTTATCCCATATGAATTGCACAGACTAAAACAGAACAGCATAACCATGATGTACAATCTTGCAAGGAGTCTTTAAAGCCGTTTGCTCCACAGCAGGCTTGATTGCTAAAATGTGTCCGTGCAATGGGTTCTGAATGTTGTCTTGCCTCAGCTAAGGTTACTACCCTTCCATGCGAGTAGTAGGCACACACAACAGAGGTGTTCTATTGCCACTAGAGTGCACCAGGGGAACTCTCCTCTGTACAAAGGAAAAGAAAAGCAGAATAGTCTTAACTTTATGACAATCAAACTTCATAAGTTAACCTCTTTATGCAGTATAATACATACTATGGGTAAGAATATTAACCCATTCAGCCCGGACGCACTACAGGAGATGGGTCGACCATGATAATTCAAGGGTAGTGCCAGATTAGTTTGGCGCCGACAGGCGCCAAGCTACTTTGGCACTACCCTTGTGTTATCATGGTCGACCCATCTCCTGCAACTAGTGCACAGTCGTTAGATGACGCCTCCAAAATTTGGGAAACACGGCCGTCAGGCTGAAAGAGTTAATACATCAGATATTTTGAACTATTAATCCACTATTGCCTGAAGCAGATCGCTTACATAACAAAAATTTTGCTAACATTTCTTTTCAAAGTGATTGAAAATAAAAAGCATATTATGGCTGTAGAATTCCACTGTTGAATGAAGCATCTCCTTACAGTCAGGCATCAGATGAGCACCAACCTTTTTATCTGGTGTAAGTTTCATGACCTCCATGTTCTCCATACTGAACCGCCGTGCTCGCTCAGGCCGTTCTAAATAAAGACAGGTACACATGTGAAAAGAAACCACTGCCCCCTTGCACAGACTGAATGTATGTGTGCTGGTCTGTGATTTTGTACCTTACAACTGGTATGCATAGGGTCTAAAATCACAGACCAGCACACTGATAAACAAATGAGGGTTGAGAAATGAATTTTCCCTATAAAATGTATTTTTTCAAAAAATACTTACCGATGACGTGACTTTGTGGAAGTGTCTACTACTTACTCAATTTAGCCTAAGAACCCGTTGTGCTCCAACACAACCCGGGAGGCACTCGGGGAACCCCCAAGTGGGGCCGAGAGAAGCCTCCCGTCCCTGCCCATCCGGTTCCGAGGTGACCAACCAGTCGGAATACTTAGCTCACCAGCGGCAAGCGGGGCAGGTGAGAGGGTTCTCCGAGTCATGTCATCGGTAAATATTTTTCGAAAAAATACATTTTAGAGGAAAAATTCATTTGTTTCCTCCAAATACTTTACCGGTGACATGACTTTGTGGAAGAAATGCGAGAAGGAGGAGGATGCCGCGCCCAAAACACTGCCGCAGATGGGTTATAGTCAGAGCCATCCTCCCTGCCGCAAACTCCCGACAATTTTAGCTAAGTGCGGGAGGGAGTGTTGCGCTGCAGTGATGTCCCCCACCAGAGCGAGGCTGTCTCGCTGGCCTGCCAGATCCCGGAGGTATAAGCGGGCGAAGGTCGATCTGCCCGCCAGCCCACAGCTGCCAAGATGTCTTTGACAGCACAGTTCCGGTTGAACGTGACGCTCGTTGCCATGGCTCGTACCTCGTGTGCGCGTATCTTCAGCCTCTTTGCTCCCTCCGGGGAGAGGTCCCGGTAGGCGGACCGCATGACCCAGCGTAGCCAGGAAGATATCGTCTGGGCTGTTGAGTCAGTTCTGCCTGGATTCAACGGCAGAAAGAGGCGTGAGCGTCCTCTCCGGATGGCTTAGGATCTGCATAGGTAAACGCTTAGGGCGCACACGGGATCTTGTTGCCTGGTCTCCTGGGGAAGTTCACATCTCTCAGCGGCCGTAAGGTAATCACCTGTGGCGCGGTCCAAGGAGACCTAGTCTTGGCAAGGAAGGCCGGGTCTGTGAGAAGCTGCACGGAACCCTCCGTCTGGAACTGCAGGCATGCAGGGTGCGCTGACAGCGCGCATAGCTCGCTTACTCGGGCGGCTGTGGCAGGGGCCAGCAGGAAGCACGTCTTACGCGTCACATCCGCGAAGCGGGCCAAGGACAGCGGTTCGAACCAGTCGGAGTTCAGCCACGTTAGTACCCACAGGATGACCCAGCGAGGAATGAACGAGCGGGGGACTGGACGCTGCAGGCCGAAGTGAGTCATAAGATCGGCGAGGTCTTTGCAGTCGCCAGGGTCCGGGCGGCCGAGGCAACGGTAGGTTTCAGCAATCATGGACAGGTATCCCTTGATCGTGAAGGGGGCCAACCCCTGGTCCCCGAAGAGCCAGAGGAAGAAGTCAGTGAGCTGGGGGTTCGTCAGTTCGGTGGAGGAGAGTCGCTGGTCAGCGCACCAGGACCACAGTACTCGCCATTTCCCCTCGTAGACGCGCCTGGTCGAGGGTCTGCGGGCTGTAGCGATCACTTCCACTGCTGCACTTGAGAAGCCTCTAGCGGTGAGGGCTTGCCGCACAATCTCCAGGCGTGAAGGAGGAGACGCTCCGGGCACGGGTAGAACAGTGGCTGGCGAGGTTGCCTGAGCATCCTGCTCAGTGGGCAGCAGCAGGGGGAAGGGGGGGGGGGGGGGGCGTGGTGAGGTTGAGGAGGTCGGCGGTCCAAGACCAGTTCCAGGAGAAAGGGGCTACCAGCAAGACGACCGCAGTGCATCCTCGAAGCTGAGGAGGACTAGGGAACGAGGACCGTCAGGGGGTACGCAACGCGATGAGGCCGTCCCACGGGAAGGAGAGCGCGTCGCCTGCCCAGGCCAGGGGGGCTAGAATCGGGGAGGCGAAGAGGGGAAGCTGGTGATGCCACCTCGTGGCAAACAGGTCGATCATAGGCGTCTCCCAGTGAGTGCAGACCATCTGAAAGATGTCCTTGCGTAGCGTCCACTCCGTGTGTAGCTGCTGGCCGCGCCAGGAGAGAGTCGGTTAAGACGTTCCGGTGGCCGGGAATGTGCCGAGCTCTGAGGGAAATGCTGCAGCCCTCGCACCAGCGCATCAGACGGTAGAGGAGCATGCACAGGTTGGGTGAGCGCGCACCGACCTGCTTCCGAATGTAGGAACCACCATCGCGTTGTCCGAGAGGACGAGCAGCTCCTGGTGACGGAGGAGTGCTTCCCATGCTATGAGGGCTTGCCAGACCGCTTGCAGCTCCAAACAGATGATGTGTCTGTCCGCCAGCTCTGGAGGCCAGGGGCCTGATGTCCTGAGGAACCGCGGTAGCAGGTGGGCACCCCACCCAGAGAGACTTGCATCGACACACAGGGAGAGCTGAGGGGGCGGAGAGGCCAGGGGGACTCCCGAAGCGAGCCACGACGTGTCCGTCCAACGCCACAGAGGGGACGAACCATCCGAGTCACGGGCACCCGGGCAGCTATGTCGCCGGAGGACGGACGTCAAAGGAGCAGGTGCAGCTGTAGTGGTCGGGAGTAAGGACGACAGAGGGGGAGGAGATCTGCCACCGCAATCATCACGCAGAAAATCTGAAGCCAAATTTTGGCGGGGCTGCGTCCTGCTGGGTTAACTGGCCGGCTAACTTCTGGATCCGAGGCTCCGGCAAACGCACCCTGTTGAGGTTGGTAGCCAAAACCATGCCGAGGTGGACGAAGCGGTGTTAGGGAGTGAGGTCCGACTTGCCCGCGTTGACCAGGAAGCCCCAATCACGATAACAACCGTATCAGCGCATCCCTGTCCATCGTCAGGTCGGCCTCCAATTGGTTGCGTAGGAAGAGGTCGTCAAGGTAGTTCGACGTCGGACTGGAAGAAGACTGCCGGGCCTTGGCAACTATGGCGTCCATGATGCGGGTGAAAACCCAAGGGTTGAGGTTGAGACCGAACGGGAGGGCCCGAAACTGGTTGATCACGCCAACGAAGGCGAAGTGGAGATACCTCCGGGAGGCGGGGTGCAAGGGGAAGTGGAGCAATGCGTCGGAAGAACCAGACTGACAGCGAAGTCCACGGGCTGTACGGCGGCCCAGAGGGCCCTGGTGGTCTCCATGCAAAAACCCGTGCAGGGCAGAGAGATCGAAGACCGGCTTGGGTACTACGAAGAGACGGCTGTAGAAGGCTGGGGAGTTTGGGTGCAATCCGACCTCTGAGGCGGCCTTCTGTAGAAGTGCGGCGACCTCTTCACATAGGGTGTCAGCTTGAGCTCGTTGGGCGGAATGTCAGACCACCGCGGGAGCGACGCAGCGGCGGCGAGCGCAAGGTGATCCGAAGGACCTCTGCGACGGTAGCGAGGATCTAGGGGTCGCCAGGATCCCCGGATGGTTGGCAGTCCACGGCAGACTAGAAGCACGGCATCCTGATGCATCAGGACACAAGGTGGCGGCAGTCAAGGTGCTGACCGGCGAAGAAACGGCGCCCGGTTGGCCACTTCCGCGAGGGTGAGGAGAACTCCGAGTAGGACGACCACGACGGGCGCCAAGCATCCTCGATGGGGCGGACGAAAGCTAGGGTCAGCAGCTCCAGGAAACCTGAGCAAGCCAAGGAGTTCCGGACGAGCGACCCAGTCTTGAGCAAGCCCCAGGGAGGGCGCGATCATTAGAGCGGCGCCGCCATCTAGCACTAGGGCTGGAGGGTCCAGGGCAGACAGGGAGCAGGAGAAGACTGGGGAGGCGACGGGACCTCTTCACCTGCCGACCGGCAGCAATGAGGTGGAATCTACCTCTTGAGCGGAAGGGGGGGGGGGGGGGACGGGGGGGGGGGGCCACAGCGGGAAGCGCGGCCACGAACAGACGAGATGCCGCATCCAGGGCGAGAAGAGTCTCAGTACGGAACGGAGGCGACGACAGCTCCATCGCGCCGGGCAGCAAGAAGCACTATAGACGATAGGGCGACGACGACGGAGGGACACGCCGGGGCGATGGAGCAAGGCCGGTGCCGGGAGGAGCAACGATGATCCTGGTCGAGCACCGACAAGGAGCCGGCGACGTGGCGGGCGAGGCGAGTGGAAACGAGACGGACGAGAAGCTGGCTGTGGAACTGAAGCACGAGACTAGGCCGAAGCGATGAGGACGCAGAGGAGTTAGACAATGACGTCAACAGCACTTGGTTTTCCCAGGCGGTCACCCATCCAAGTATTAACTGAGCCCGACGTCGCTTAAATTCGGTGATAGACGAGAACCTGAGTGTTTAGCGGGTAAGACCGTTGGCTGCGAGTGCTGGAGTGTCGCGCGTCACGGTCCTTCCCACGCTGGTTCCTGGACGAGCGAGAGTGTCTAGAGCTGCTGGCGGAGCGGGAGGGTACAGGTCTGCCAGTAGTCCGCAGACGAGGGGACACAGGGCTCTGCTGGCCGGGCCCCAGAGAGGCGGTGTCACAGCCGGTTAAACGACTCCCCATAAGAGTCAGCAGCCTTCCGAGGCGAGACAAGTCAGGACAGCCAGAGGACAAACGATGGCGCGAAGTGTGTCTCTGCAGGCCGGTCTCCTTGACCGTGCAGGCGCCAGGGTGGCTTCAGTCCTGCTAGAAGAGCTGGGCTCACGTGTCCGACGTGTCGTCCGATCCCCACGGACGGCATGGGTGAGTGCGGTCACTGCTCCGGGAGCGGAGGGGGCGCCACGATGCTTTGGAGCTGATGGTGGAGCGGGTGACTCCGGTCCAAGGCCAGTCTTCGGACGATTGGACACAAGTCTCTACGGGCCGGGTTCGATGAGGCGGGCGCTCTGCCGGCTATATGACCCCTCGTAAGAGTCAGCGGGCTTGTCGAGGAGAAATATACCAGGACTGCCAGTGCACAACGTAAGGCGTGAAGCGCGTCTGTGCAGGCCGGGCTCAGCGCGGCGGGGCACTCTGCCGGCTATACGACCCCTCCTAAGAGTCAGCGGGCTTGGCAGTGGGTGGAGTCCTATGGTATGCGCTGAGCATATAAGTGTCTTATGTGTCGTCCGTTTCACAAGGTCGGGGCGCGCGCGTGCAATCACGTCTCCGGGAACGGAGGGGGGTGGCAATAGAGCCGATCGGTCGCTAGACAGCGATGGCGCTCGCGCCGGTAGGTTCACAGGCGAGGCCAGCGTAGCTTGGGCCAGTTCGAGCAGACATCCCAGTCGTGGTCAGAAGAGCAACCAGTCTCGCGGAGACCGACCTTGTGGTTATCACTTGGCCATCGTAAGTCGCCGCACTGCGAGCAGGTGAGCCCCTGGCAACTGCAACACATAAGACATGATAGGCGACCGAGCGTGGGCACTGAGAGGTCCCGCCAAAACTAAGTTGAGAGTTCGCCGCGAAAGCATAATACGAGCGCAAGAAGCGCCTCTAGTCGACGCAGCTGCCACACATGTCCGACACAACATGCTAACGGCGAGGGCACGAGGGGCCCCACCAAGCTAAGACGAGCATCGGGCGCAAAATGGTACAACGAAGTACGAGGAAACGAAGTGCCTCTGAACGAAGCTGGCGCCCAGCCCAGGGGCCAGCAGAGGGCTGTTACCGCTACCTTACCTCTCAGTCGAAGCGGGGATGGGGAGGGGAAGGAGGGGGGTGGGGTGGGGGGGGGAAAGGAACCTCCAAACCACCCTCAATGCGCGACAGCAGGGGGAGGGGGGCGGGGGATGTGGGTCCCAACAGAGTCAGCGGACCGGGCCACTCCAGGAAGTCGCAGAAGAGACAGGCCGGTAGCACAGGCAGCGAAGCCCTCCCAGAAGGCAGAATAGGCAGCAACGCAGATGGAACACCAAAGTCCAAAGCCAGAACAAGTCAAGACGACCGGGCGAAAACCGGCCCCACCATACACAGTCAGGGTCCGAAGGCTAATGCTGAAAACACGTTTGCACAGCGTGAGCCAAGTAGAACGACTGGTTGGTCACCTCGTGACTCGGAACCGGATGGGCAGACGAGAAGCTACTCTCGGCCCCACTTGGGGGTTCCCCCGAGTGCCCCCCGGGGTTGTGTTGGAACACAACAGGTTCTTAGGCTAAAACTGAGTAAGTAGTAGACACTTCCACAAAGTCATGTCATCGGTAATGTATTTTGAGGAAACAAATACAGGTGTTCGTTTTGTGTGTGTGGTCGAAAGCTCGAGGAAAGCGAGGGGCTTCATAGAAACAGGTTTTACCGCACGCAAGCAACAGTGCTTTCACTTAAGAGGAGAAATCGCAAGCGCTAGGGGGAGAAACAAAATAGACACCAGCTATAGGCTTAATCTATTTAGTCGCGATAGACTACAACAGAAGATGGAGAGACCATGATTGATAATGCAAGGGCAGTGTTGAAAATTAGCTTGGCGTCATTAGGCACCAAACTAATCTAGCACTACCATTGAATTATCTTGGTCGATCCATCTCCTGCAACTGACACATAGTTAACCCTTATCATTCGGAATACACCAGTGTGTGAATTAAGTTTGACTAAAATAGTTCAAGGGTAGTGCCAGAGCCTCTAGGCGCCAAGCTATTCTGGCACCACCCTTGAACTAAAGCCATTGTTCTATATCTTATCTGTAAGTACTATAACGTAGCTTGCATATGGTAGTGTGCAAATTTGAAGCTTTTAGCCTCAGTATGATATGGGTTAAGTGACACATCCAAAATTTGGGAAATGCGGTCTAACTCTAAGGTAACCTTTTCAAGATGAATCGCACTTAAGCCAGAAAGTATGATGAACATACCAGCAGGGACCCATTCTGCCCTTACAATAATCACACAATAAGATACAGATTAATCATCATAGTTCAAGGGTGGTGCCAGAACGGCTTGATACCTGTATGCACCATGCTATTCTGGCAACACCCTTGATCTTTTCAGTTTCCTACGGTAAATCTGGGCCCTGGAGGACCACTGTAAAATTTGGACATGTCAACCTCAGCACTCAATGTGTTTAGCAGTACATTTACAGTGTAACCTGTGTTGAACCACCATCTTTTTCTTTTTTGCTAGATAAAGTGGTATTAAAAACAGGTGCTCTCACAAGAGAAGTCAGTGAGGCAAAAGGTGTCACCTGTCATTAAAGACTATCATTTACAGTGCAGATGGGTACAGCCACCTAAATGATGGTCTTTGATGACAAGTGCTACTTCATAGCAAGTTCTGCTGTACTACAAACGTTACAAGAGATTCCTCACTCAGAGCAATGTCAGCCATGTCAATCTTGTCTCGTGCAGGCTGGTCACCTCTGCAAAATACACAAACAATAAACTCCTGCAACTGGTGCATAGTCATTTAGATGACACCTCCAAAATTTGTGAAATACGGCCGTCGGGCTGAATGAGTTAAGAGGAAACCATCAACATGTACAGTTTTGACCCCTTCCTGCCAGTGTATACAGACTGTGTTTCTAAAATCTTTGTTAATTCAATGCCAAAGAGTCCCAACCACCTAAGTAACATAGGTACAAAGTGGTGTCAGAAAGAGGTGTAGATCCTCTCAAGCCCTTTCAGCTGTGGGGGCTCATGAGCATCTAGGTCTCCTGCCGTTGGATTCTGTTCAGGTTTTTTCAGCAGGGGTTAGTGATTATTTTCAGCAGCAAACAAATTCAAACGGCACTCACATGGCGATGATACCGAGCATAGACTTGAGGTCTGAGAGGTTCATCTGGGCTGTCATCTGACCTGTCTCATCTCCAATCTGCCCACAATTCATTACATTCAAATCATATGTACCATATGCAAATTACACCCAGTCAACTGTTTCTAGGTTGAAAATCACCATCTACTAGTCTAGTGGTACTAGTCTTATAGAGACTTTGTTGCATCCTTTGTATGGCCAATGCATGTGAAAAGATGTGCACCTATATATGTGTTGGTCTTTGCTGTACAATAAGTGTGCTAGTCTGTGATTCCAGATCTAACAGATCGTAGTCTTAACCAAAATAGCCCTGATTCTCACCAGCAGGGGATGGATCAACTATGATAATTCAAGGATAGTGCAAGATTAGCGTGGCACCTGATGGTGCCAAGCTAATCTGGCATTACACTTGAATCATCATGGTCGATCCAACAGCTAGTTGTTATGTGACACCTCCAAATTTGAAAATGCAGACGTCGGGTTAAATGTCCAAAAGCTTGAATCTGCACATATCTGCCCTGTGAATGCAAAAGACATCGAGTGCATAAAATTTAAAATCTTGATACAAAAAACAATCGACTTTCTGTCTTTTTCTTTCACACACAGACATAATTACAAAGCTGCCGTCAAGTGTAAATCACACAAAATGACTGCTGCCAGAGCCCAAAACAGTCTCCATTGACTCAGTCAAATAGAGCATGAAACTCATTTTTTTCCTGGCACGGCTTCCACACAAAGTGACCATCAAAGTCGTCATAAAAATGTGATCAGCATTTATCATGAAATTATCAAAAAGGATCTTGCAGTAGTGTCAGGGTGAACAGAGCATCCGATGTTCCCAAGAAACACAAATCTTCATGAACCCCTACAGCCCGCAGGGGCCATGTAGATCTATGCCTCTTGCACACTTAAAATTCACTGCATGACATTGTAGACTTAACTCTTAATGTCCCTTTTGGTGGAGGAACACAAGATGTGGCCAGCAAAAGGCATAGATCTTCATGAGCCCCTGCAACTCCTATGCCTCTTACCAATGGCTGGTGTTCACAGAAAAAGGTACTGCAGTGTATCAGTACTGTAGGCTGAACTCCTGACGTCCCCTTGAGAGAAGTAACACATGAACATGAGGCCAGAAAGAGGCATAGATCTTAATGAGCCCCTGCAGCTGCATGGACTCATGCAGATCTATGCCTCTTGCAAATGGTCGGCATTTGCTGCAAGTTAAGCTTTCAGACCAAACTTACACACAGCAGATAGTTAATGCACTAAACATATAAACAATTTTAGCAATTGTCCTACAAAGACTACTTCTGAACTATCATGGTCGATCTACCTGCTGTACTAGCGTTCAGGAGGCTGATCAACCACACCAGTTCAAAGGTAGTGCCCAAACAGCTTGATGCTTGCTAATTTGGCACTACCCTTTACCTACTTGTCTTGTTACAATGTGCAGACAATGTAAAAACATTTTTGGACTGTACAGCACTGCTTACTTCTTTAGAAATCTGAAGATGTTTGCTGGCGAAGTCGAGTGCATTTTCATGGTTACCAAGTGCTGAATGCGCATTTCCAAGGCTCCAGTAGGCCCGACCTTCCCCAACCCGATCAGACAACTCCTGAGCAATGCGTAAATGTCGCATGTGGTACTCGATAGCCATAGGGTAGTCTCTCAGCAGTGTGTATGTGTTACCCAGACTGTAGCATGCTTGTGCCTCCAGTGCTCTGTCTTGTAGTGACTTGGCAATGGCTAAACTTTTCCTGAAATAAATGAATTAATCAATAAATAAATGGATGGACATGCGAGTGAAAGTTGGCAATTTTTTAAAGAAACACAAAGGCTTGATGAGTCCCAGGATCACATGGGTGCCAGCACTGCTCTGCATTTTTCAGTATTTTTTTTTACTTTCCTGCAGTCTACAATAGCAATATTTTATTTGCGCTCTTGGTACAGTAGAACTTGCCTTGAGCAACCAACGTTCTTTTTGAAAAATGAAGTACATGTAGTCTTATTCTTAAACAACAGAAAGTTCTGTAAATGTTAGTTTCCTGTCTGTCCTTTCCCCACCCTGCCACTATATTCGGGGGCCCTCTTTCACCCAGCCACAGCAGAACTTGTTTGAGCAACCACCACTTCTGCACAAACAAAGTGGTTTTAAAAGACAGGTGCTCTCTCAAGAGAAGTATTGGAGAGGCAATAGATCAACTGTCATTAAAGATCATCTTTTAGGTGGCTACAGTCACCTAAATAATGGTCTTTATTGACAGCTGATCTCTCATTAGGGTAGTCGCTCAAAACAGGTTCTGCTGTATTACAAGAAAGGGTCTGATTTTTTTAAAATATGGAAATTTCTATAGACTGATAGAGCAACTTTTGAATTAATGGATGTCTTTCAGTTCGCCAAATTTCACCAGTGGATCAGACAAACTGATGGCAACAAACCAAATAGGTGAGGCTAGCGCTGGCAGACTGATAAAACTAAACTGATTGATAAAACCATCACTGAATGATTCAAATTAGCCAGACTGATAAAACCATCACTGAATTAGTCAAGTTCTGCCCAAAACAGTGTGTGTGAACATGAACAGCTGTAACTGAACAGAATCAGGAAAAGCTGCTAAAGCTTACTTGTAATGTTCTGTGGCCACCTCAAATTCACCAAGAAATATGTGTGCATTGCCCAAGTTAGTGAAGGCTCTCCTCTCTGCTGCCTTGTCCCCAAACTCCTTGGCAATGGACAGTCGCTGGAATCAAAATGCAGCAAAATTATGTGGGTTTTTTCCTTCCTAGCAAAGAACACAATCCATCTGCAAGAGGCACAGATTTTCGTGATCCTAGAAGACAGGGTAGAAATTTGTCAGCATGAGGCATAGATCCTCATGTTCCCACGTAAGCTCATGAGTATCTATGCCCCTTGCTGACAAATTTCCAATTTTCTATCTGAATACTTTAACAATGGCCAGTCGCTGGAATAAAATTTAGATTTGTTTCCATCCCAGCAGAGAACACAACCCATGTGCGTTCTTTGACAATGGCCAGTCGTTAAATTCAGCAACAAAATTTAGATTTTCTCTTTCCTGCAGTGAATGCAACATATTTGCTACAGGCACAGATCCTCATGGGCCCCTGCAGGCTAAGAGGGCTCATGAGGATCAATGCCAAAAAAACTCAAGTTTTCCTGTATTTTTTTAAAATGGATATGCAGCCACTGAAACTATGGGATCAAAATTCACAAAATGTAAAAATATACATATTTCTTCCACTGCAGAGAACATAATCATCTACAAGATGCATTGATTCTCATACACCCCTGCAGGCTGCGGCAGAATATGAAGATCTATGCCTCTTGCTGACAAATTTCCTGGTTTAGTTTTCTGAAATTAGAATTCTTTGACAATAGCCAGCCACCAAATTCAACAAATGTAGCAAAGATCTGTCGGTGCCCCCCCCCCCCCCCCCCCCCCTCCTGGCTTGCAACAACCACAACCCAACTGCAAAAAGCATAGATCCTCTTAAGTACCCACAGGCTGAGGGCTCATGAGGATCTAAGACTCTTGCTGATTTCAATTTAACCTTGTGTGCCGTATGTAAAACTAACTTTGCTGTTGCAACATTGTCCTGGAATATCCAGAAAAATCAATGATTTCTCAAACTGCAGTGAAACTTTCGAAATTGGAACAAAAGCAGACAGAATGTAAAATTTCACCCCAAAGACAATAAAGGCTCATGCAAATGGTTGTTCATGGTGATTTTCAAGTGATTAACTCATTTGAGATGTGCCAAATACAGATACCTGGCATGAAACTGCGTATGCGGTAATTCATGACTGAGTTAATGTCATAACCTTAGAGACCATGGGGTCACATAACCCATTTTTGTGAGCATAAATGATTTCAACTTTATTTGCATCCCATAATGAGTTGCTTTCTGCCCAGAGGCATTGAAAACAAATATTTGAACAGACAATCATAACCAAGTTAATGTTTATGTCCTGACTTCAGGCTTTTGATAGTATCAAGTGGAGAAATAACTGACAAAGTCCCCATGTGAACTGTGGTGGGATTTTTTATTTATTTATTTTTTGTAAGTAGAGCTGGGCTTCTGTTTGCACAACAGGTTAAAGGGTCTGTAGACCCCCAGGTATAAATTTTAGAGGGTACACAGACCCCCATCCTAGCATTATAGAGGGTCCGCAGATTTATTTAAGAAAAACTGCATCATCTGTATGTTCCTTAAAATAAATTATCCACACCCGGGTCTGCCCTGGGGGACTTGGGTGGAGTTAACTACATTTTAGTTCCCAGGGTCACCCTGATCAGCCCCACAGACAGGGTGTGTTTTTTCTGGGGCATGTGTTTCTGTCTACCCTTGGTCTATTCACCTGTATTTCTCTTTTTAAAACTCTCCCAACTGTCTGCACTGCCTGTAGCTCTTGATATTGAATGTCTTAGCTTTATTTAGGCCCCATGGCGTAGGTTTATTTAACGTATTGGACCGGCTGGCGACATACATTCAATATTCTGTTTCTTTCTTTTTTTTCACAAGCAGTGCAGGCACGTCCTGAGAAAGCCTTGTTGCTGTCGGGACGATAAACAATGTACAATCAATCAATCATTAAAATAAATTATCTCATTTCGCTCTCTCCTATTTAAATGTGTTGTGACAGTGTGTGTGTGTCCTTTCCATGATCAGATTCTTTAACTGGTGAGCTATCACGCAAAAGCCTGTCTCCCTAGCTCTCTCACACACAGAAAAAAAAGACTCTATTTATTTATTTGTATGATCGTTTGATAATATATTGTAACAGAGAATATAGCGTTTTCTGCTGAATGCGGCAGATTGACAACCGAAGTGTGACTTGTCTAAACTGTGTGTGTGTGCTGTGTGTGTGTGTAAACTGATGTACTTCAAAGTTAGTTTCAACCCGTTTAATCTCACTGCGATCTGTACGTGCTTTAGACTGATCTGGAACTGATCACGAGTTCCGTTATCTTCAGCGCCATGGCGTGACTAACTTGACCCCTCAGCGACGCTGAGGACTATCATGCGACGTCTACCAAACGTGATATGTCCGATAAAACTCAAGTGGTGCGCTACCGCAAGCGAGACGGAGTATCGCCCAGCGTAGCGATCTATACAAGTACTACGATTGACACCACTATCTTAATTTGCTGATCAAAGCCTCAATTCTATAACTATCGGACAGGCTCGCTCAGAGGGAGCGGGAAGGTGTGTAGGGGTGAAGTAAGTTGGAGAGATAGGCAGGAGCGCAGTTGTTCAGGGATTTGTAGCAGAGAGACAGAACTTTGTATTGGATGCGTTGGGGGATGGGGAGCCAGTGAAGGAGTTTGAGCAGGGGTGTGATGTGGTCGGATTTTTTCTTTCTGAGGACGAGGCGGGCAGCATTGTTCTGGACGCGTTGGAGAGTGAAGATGGTGGATTGAGGTGCACAGTGCACATTGCGCATGCCATTCGAGTGCCGTCGAGCTTTAGCCATGGAAATACACTCAGCACAGTCATGGACTCTGAAAACTGTGTCGTAGCGGCGGTGCCACACACGGCCCAGGGGTAGCATTTCTGGTACTGTCGCTTGTCGATGGAGATGGCGATGTCGAAGTGCAACTTTCTTCTTAGCGATTATCAAGATCAGACGGTGCCGGATTAAAGAATCCGAAGCATTCCAGTTCTTCCTTTGCTTTTTCTCCGCCATGTACAACTTCGTTCTTGCCAACTCCTTATGTATGCTACTACCTGTACTGCACACAGTACTGGCAGCAGCATGCACCAGGAGGTAATGACAAAGTTACATCTGATCTTACCTACAAGGCAAAGCCCTTATGGCTCACGTGTATGACCTATATGTGTGACAATAAGTAAAGGGTTGGCTCCTGCACCAGCAAAAATCCATATTTTCTCACAATTTAATCAGTTTCACACGTCTGTCAAACCCCCTTGACCCTTGCAAAGAGTCAAATAAATTAGTATACAAATTAGTAGGAAGGTCTTATCATCTGCTACCTTTGTGCCTAATTTGATTGAAAAGTTTGCCAAAATGCTGATAACTACCATTCTATCAAAAATTGTCATTTTACATACATTTTGCCGATCTCTTGTAACCCTTGACCTTTCTAAAGGGTCATCCAAAGTACTAAGTATAGATAGGTCTTACCATTAGGTATCTTGGTACCAAGTTTGGGTTTGACATTGTGAATAGTATTTGAGAAAAAATAGCTTTTGTCAAAATAAAGCAATGTTTGACCTATTTCCTGATCTCATGGCCTTGACCTTTGTGAGAGGTCACTCAAATTGTTATGTTTAGAAAGGTCTTGTCACAAAGTATCCTTGGGCTAAGTTTGAAGACTGTGGCTTGAATAGCATCCGAGAAAATGCCAACATTAAAGTGTATCTTGGACGACGGCGGATGGACTACCACTGGCTCAGAACATACTCACTTTGCACATGAGCCAAAAAACTGCTTACATCTCAAGAATGACCATTAGCTTAAAGCTGATGTTACAGGACTAGAACCATGATAGCTCAGAAGTAGGAACTGATAGCAGGGGTGGATCCTGAGGGTGTCTCAATTGGAGGGGGGGGGTGGGGGGCGCCAACAGCCCTCCCTTCATCACCCCCCCCCCCCCCTTTCCATTTTCCAAACTGTCATGCAAAAGAAATCCAGATGAAAACAGTGACTATCAGCCGAGCATAAAATCATAAGAAAGAAAGAAACACACTTAAAAAAAAAATTACAAATACATTGTGTTGAAATTATTCTTCCTTGGTGCTTTTCTTTTTGGGATTTTCTTTAAAATTGTACTATAGTGTTGTTCTCTCTAGGCGAGTTTATTTCTTTTTATTTTTTGTTTGTTTGTTTTGATTGGGGTTTTCTCAGACACACTTAGAGTTTTCAGAGGTTATGATTTTTATTTGTTAAAACTTTTCTTTTTTTTATCTCGGGACACAGCACCGCTTTTGGCACCTTTTCAAAAGGAAGGGCTGAACATATCTACATGCACTAGTCCTCCTCCCTGCCTCCACCCCACCTCCCTAACAGAACAAGATTAATTGGGCACTTCTGATTCTTATATGGTGTTAATTATTTTATTGAAAAGAATGTTCTACCTGGAGTTTCTGCAGGAGCAATCACCTTGTGTTTGACAACACTACTACACTACCAATTACTCCTCTGTCTGAGGAACAACACAGCCATTTGTGAAAATTGTGATACTGCTCTATACACCCACAAACCTCCTCCATATGAGGAACACAGGTTAGTTACTTAGTTATTTGGGTTTAACGCCGAGCAGGCAACTACTGCTATACACACCCACAAACCTCCTCCATATGAGGAACACAGGTTAGTTAGTTATTTGGGTTTAACTCCGAGCAGGCAACTAAGGCCATCTCATGGCAGGATGGGTAAAAATCTGGCCAGCCAGACTAAAAGAAAGGTCTTAAGACAAGATGTAAATATATCTTTTAAATATTTCATGCTAAAATGGTGCACAGGTCTTTAAAGGAAACGTCTACAGACTCTCAAAATAATAGAATTATCATAGTCCATGAATGCTCAAATCTTATTAAAAATATGACACTCTCTCAGAAAACTGAAGATCTTGTCCAGGATACATCCCGGAACAAAACCTTCAAGGAGTCTGCTGTGAAGTGTTTATATTTTGTGGCAATTAAATCGGCACAAGACAGCAAAATGTCTTTAACAGAATACTGCTCATCACAGGCATAACACCATGGACGCTCCTCCCATTTTAGCAAATAAGAGTGCGTAACATACGTGTGCCCGATGTGGAGCCGAGCAAGGACAGTCTCCTCACGGCGGCTGCCACAGCGGTAAGGTAGACTGTCGGACACCTTAGGAAGAGCTTCATGCAGCTTGTTAGCTTGCTCGTTGTCCCACTTGGACTGCCACTCACGGGCCACGTGCGCACTAATCACAGGTTTAAAATCACTATAAACGGTCGGTATAAAATCACTATAAACAATCACTATAAACAGTCAGGAACAGGGTACTTGTGGGCATCGTTGGCAGCCACATGCCTTCTCAAGATCAAAGAAAATTGCATAGACATGCTGCCTGTTGACAAATGCATCTCGAATGAACGACTCAAAGCCGAAAAGATGGTCAGTTGTACTATGAAAGTGCTGGAAACCTCACTGGAGATCTGTGATGAGACCCTGTGACTCAAGATGCCACACCAGGTGGGCGTTGACCAGTGTTCTATAGTGTTAAATAAACATGATGTCAAAGCGATTGACCGGTAGTTGCCCGGGTCAGAAGGATCCTTACCCGGCTTGGGGATCGGCACAACCACAGCCTGGCGCCAAGATTGCGCAAAATGGCCAGTTATCCAAATAAAGTTAAAGGCCTCGAGAAGTACGAGGAGTGACTTCTCCGGCAGAGGCGTTAGGAGCTGATAGTGGATGGTATCTAGTCCAGCAGCAGGGTCATTACATTTCTGCAGGGCTTGCTGCAAATCTGATATTGTAAAAGGGGTATTATAGTATTCTGAGTTATCCGAATTAAAATCACAGATACAAGACTCTAGCTTCTCCTTCTCTCTCTGGAAGAAGGGTGAATAATGCTCTGTTGAAGAATTATGGGCAATGGTGAAAGCAAGCAACTTACGCCTGTCATCCCTGCCAGGGTATAGGCCGTCGACGAGAGACCTCCAGCAACTCCTGTCCTGTGCTTCTCCTTCAATTTTACTCCAGGTGGTTCCCAGTCTCTTGATGTCAGCTTGGAGGTCTCGACGGCAGGTGTTTCTCGGCCTACCTCTTTTCCTCTTTCCCTGGGGGTTCCATGACAATGCCTGCCTAGTGATACTGGAAACTGGCTTTCTCAGACTGTGACCAATCCATCCCCATCTTCTTCGCCCAATTTCATTCTCTGCTGTTATCTGCTCTGTTCTCTCCCAGAGTCTGACGTTGCTGATCTTCTCTGGCCAGTGGATTTTCAAGATTCTTCTAAGGCAACTGTTTATGAAAATCTGTACTCTGTTGACTGTGGTTTTTGTCAACCTCCAAGTCTCTGCTCCATATAGGAGAACTGCTTTTACGTTTGAGTTGAAAATCCGGATTTTGGCGTGTTGTGACAGCTCTCTGGAACTGCACACTTTTTTCAGCTGCAGAAAGGCTGCTCTGGCTTTACCAATTTGTGCTCTGACATTTGCATCAGTGCCACCTTTTTTGTCGATGATGCTCCTGAGATAGGTGAAGGACTCCACCTCCTCCAACAGGGTGCCAGCAAGCAAGACTGGTTCTTCCCTGGTTGCGTTCAGCCTCATTGTCTTTGTTTTCTGCTTGTGGATGGTGAGGCACACTTGGGACGAGATGTCAGCAAGCCTCGTGGTCTTGTCCTGCATTTGTTGATGAGTGTGGGACAGTAAAGCCAAGTCGTCTGCAAAATCGAGGTCGTCAAGCTGTGTCCACAGTGTCCACTGTATTCCGCTTCTTCTCTGCTCTGTGGTCCTCTTCATGACCCAGTCTATGGCCAGTAGGAAGAGGAACGGAGACAGCAAACACCCCTGCCTGACGCCAGTTCTGACCTGGAGCTCCCTGGTGAATTGCCCTTCATGGATCACGTGACATGTCATGCCATCGTAGCTTCTCTTGATCAGGCAGACGAGTTTTGTGGGTAGACCGTAGTGTTGTAGGAGTTTCCACAAAGTCTCTCGGTCCACGCTGTCAAATGCTTTCTCGTAATCCACAAAGTTGACGTACAGCGGGGAGCTCCACTCCAGAGACTGAAACAAAATGATGCGGAGAGTGGCAATCTGGTCTGTACATGATCGGTTTTTCCTGAATCCTGCTTGCTGGTCTCTCAGCTGGGGGTCGACGGAGCTCTTCATTCTCTCCAGGATGATCCTGTTGAAGACCTTTCCTGGTACTGACAGCAAGGTGATTCCTCTGTAGTTGGAACACTTGATGAGGTCGCCTTTCTTGGGAAGCTTGATTAGGTACCCCTCCTTCCAGTCAGCCGGCATCACCTTCTCTTCCCAGATCTTTCCAAACAGTGGGTACAGCATCTCTACTGTTGTCTCTAGGTCTGCTTTCAGAGCCTCCACTGGGATGCCATCTGGCCCTGCTGCTTTGCCGTTCTTCAAAAATGCCACTGCTCTGATCTCTTCCTGGCTGGGTCTGTCACAGCTGATGGGTAGGTCAGTCTCTGCTGACTGGATGTCTGGGGGGTCGGGTGGGCTGGGTCTGTTCAGTAACTCTTCAAAATACTCGGCCCATCTGTCGAGTTGGTCTGCTCTGTCTGCAATAGGCTTGCCTTCTTTGTCTTTTACTGGTCTTTCTGTATGGCCATACTTGCCCGACAATCTTCTGGTAATGTCGTAGAGCTGTTTCATGTTGCCGCTGCCTGCTGCCTTTTCTGCCTCTGCTGCTAGGCCGTCTGTGTAGGCTCTCTTGTCTGCCCTGATACTCCTCTTCACCTCGCGGTTGGCTTCCGAGTATTCCTCATGTGCCCTTGCTTTGGCTGTTCTCGTGCGACTATTGTTGACAACTGCTTTCTTCTGCTTCCTCACTTCTATCTTCTTCAAGGTCTGTGCCGACAGCCAGTCCTTGTGATGGTGTTTCTTGAACCCCACAGTGTCTTTGAAGGTTGAGTTCAGTGCCTCTCTAACTGCCTTCCACTGCTGCTCTGTGGTGACCGCCTCCTCTTCATTTACTAGCTCCTGTAGCGCTTGCAACTGGTTGTACAGCACCAGTCTGAACTCTTCTCTCACTCCAGTCTCTCTCAGGAGGCCTACATTATAACGCTATCTTCTTGTTGTCCATGTGCTGCTTTTCTTTAACTTGAGCTTTATTCTTAAGATAAGCAGATGATGGTCTGAGGCGACATCTGCCCCCCTCCTTACTCGAACACCTTGAAGGGATCTTCTAAATTTCTTGCTAATGCAGATATGGTCTATTTGGTTCTCTGTAGTATGGTCAAGTGAGACCCACGTTGCTTTGTGTATTCTTCTGTGTGGGAAGATGTTGCCTCCAATGACAAGTCTGTTTAGAGCACAAAAGTCTACGAACGTCTCCCCGTTCTCACTCATCTCCCCTAGTCCCCGTCTCCCCATCACCTCTTTGTATCCGGTGTTGTCCTCCCTTATTTTGGCATTAAAATCGCCCATGATGATGGTGATGTCTCGCTCCGCACATTTGTCCACAGCACTCTGGAGTCAGTCGTAAAACTCTTGTTTCTCTTCCTCGTCACTGTCATCAGTGAGCGCATAACACTGGATGACGTTCAGCTTGATATTTTTCCTGGTTCTAAAGGCTGTTGTGATAATTCTTGGCCCAAGAGGTTCCCAGCCCATCAGCGCTCTCTGTGCCACTGGTGACAGCATGAATGCTACACCTTCTGTATGGGGGGCATTCTCCTCTTCATGACCTGAATACAGAATCATCTCCCCACTTAACAGCCTTTTCTGGCCAGACTGTGTCCATCTGGCTTCACTGATACCTAGCAGGGAAAAAACTACCAAGTGAGTAGGAAAAGCACTGTCAAGGGAGAGAAGTGTGCACGATAGACCAATGATCATAGATCTACTTTGGTCCAAGCACACAAAAAAAAAAGATAGGAAAGAGGGGGCCGCTAAATAAGAGACGGAAAGCAATGCATATATGGAAGCCCCCCCGAAGGGGGGCGTATCACATATCCCACCGTTCCAGCCCCTAGGTGCATGGAAATTTAAATCTAGGTCCCCCAAGTGGGGGTCCAGATATTGAGCCGGTGTGGACAGCTGTTTCAGGGAAAGGTTGTACTTTTGCATTTCCGCTGCTATCTGGGTGGACTTCCCGCTCTAGTACATGATCTTGACATTCCATGTGCCCATGATTGTGTCCCTGGATAGAGAGAGGTGGCTCAGTCCTGTGGCTTCCGAAAACTTCCGGCTTACACCACACGACATCATAAATCTTCTGGTAAAAGAACCCTCCTCCTCCAGGAAAGGAATTGCTGTTTGTCTATTCGTCGGCGTTTTTGTAGCTATTTCTTTATTTGCAGGGTGGGGAAGCTACCCCCACGCCCAACCCCCTTACTAGGAGGACCAGGGGTTTTCTGTCGGGGTCTCCTTCCCTTAGACCATGTTGGTTCACGGCACCTTATTTCATTCGGTGCACCCCTCTCGCGAGGGACCCCCTATCCACCACCCAGGGGACGCGCCTCAACGCCATATGGTCCCAGCGCAAGGGGAAGCAAGCAAACCTGCCCCTAATTCTTCGAACAGCCTTCCAGACTTTCTGGGAGAGAGTCCTAGAAGATAAAGATGAGACGAAACGTATCCAAGAAGCACGGCATTCACGTTAAAAAATGTAACAGGCTTTCACCCTCTGTCTTTTAAAGGTTAAAATATTCACTTGCGACGGATTACGAAAAGCACGTCGTTGAGCAGATTTGTGAGTTTTTTGGGCCTTGCGGCACTCTCCAAGGGACTGATGTGGAAGTTTTAGGGATGGTTTCACCTGCTACATCCAACAAAATAGAAGTAAAACCAAGAAACAGGTTCTTTAGCTGACATGACCACCTCCTATGTAATACGAGACTGACAGAGGGATGCAAACAGAGGCCAGTTAGCTTTCTTGAGATTCCTGCACCCCACTGGTGGATCCTCCTCACAGCTGACCGATGACAGGACTACTGGGAAGTGGTCACTACCACACAGGTCATCGTGAGCCTTCCAGTCAAAGTCCAGCATGAGAGAAGGATCACACACAGTGAGGTCTAGAACAGAACTAGATCCTGGGTAAGAGTAGGTAGGTGAGCCATCGTTAAAGACACGCAAGTTGAGAAAAAACATCTTCTAGCATCTGACCTCTGCCATCATAGTGGTCACTACCCCACAGGTGAGCGTCACCGTTAAAATCGCCCATGAGAATAAAGGGAGAGGGCAGCTGATCTACTAAGTTAAAAATATCATTACTACAGACCCGCACGGAAGGTGGCAGGTAAACACTGCATATGGTTATGGTCTTCTTTAAGGTAACCTGAGCTGCGACAGCCTGAAGATCGGTGTCGATGCTAACGGGGCTACATAAAATTTGGCTACTAATGAGAAGAGCCACTCCACCCGAGCGCCTCTCCGAATCAGAGCCTTTATGGCTAGCATTAAAACCATCAAAAGACACAGGGTCAGAAGTCTTCAGGTAAGTCTCCTGAAGAGATATTAATGAGGGGTTATAGGACTTGACTAAAAGACGCAATTCCTCAAAGATAGCGTGAAAACCACGACAATTCCACTGAAGCACAGAATACATGATTAGGTCTTATGTGGGAGAGAGGAGCGACTCCTCCTCCCCCCCCCCCCCCCCCCCCCCCCTTTGCTTTAGGAGTCGAAGAAACAGGGGGTCTGCTCCCGGGCCTTTTCTGGTTCTTTGGAGATGAGGGGAGTGGAGCTGCTGCAGCACCAGCTATGACAACTTCCACTCCCTCCATCTGCTCCTCCAATACAGCATATTTATTTTGAAGGGGGCCATCAGTGTCCCCCTTCTGGTCCCGTGCGCATAGCGGTCCCGCAGCTTTCTTAGACTTCTGGCCCTGGGCAGCATTCCTGCCGCTAGAGTTAGTGGCCTTAGAAGGCTGACCAGAGCCAGAAGCCTTTGTAGTAGACAGACTGACAGGCTTAGATGGGGGATGTGGCTTGGGGGCAGCAGAAGGCGGCGCTACCGGACCGGTAGTGTCCGCCTTTTGCGTTCCCTGGTTCCTCATCACCACTGGAGAGGGTTACTCTCCAGGAGCAGGAGGAGCCAAGCCTCCGCCCCCCCCCCCCCCCCCCCCCCCAACCAAGAAGTTAAGGTTTGACAGGAGAAGTCTTTGGTGGGGCGCTTGCCTGCCACCGCAGCACTGAAAGTAAAGAGAGAGGTGCTACTACTGTTTGATGCTGCCTCAGCTGTATCAGGGCCTTCAACTAGATTTTTTTTGCACTTGCAAAGGACAGCCCCTTCGCCACACGCACCTGCTGAATCTTGCACTCGGATATTAAACGAGGGCATTTCTTATCTGAAGCCATATGCGCCCCCTGGCAATTCACACACAGGGGGGGGGGGGGGGGGGGGGGGGGGGGGGGTGGTGGCTGTGCAGGACTCAGAGTGTCCGGGCTTAGTGCAACGGGCGCATGAGGCCTCTGCCTGGTGGCATGTCTTCTGCCAATGGCCATACTTTTGGCACTTAAAGCACCGGATGGGGAGAGGGACCTACTTCTTCACTTTCAAGAAGTAATAACCTCGCCAAATGGTAGTAGGAGGGGTGGGGGTGCCAAACGTCAGAATGATGGTAGGGAGACGGATCCCCCTACCACCTCGTTTGGAAGCGAAGCGCCTGACGTAAGTCACCCCTTGCGACTTAAGCAGGGTCCGTACAGAAAAGCAGGGACGAAGTTCACAAACTTTTCATAAACGTTTCACAAACCCAAACTAATGCCTGAAGGTTTACATGCTTTAATTAGATCACTCTGTATCAGCAGCTCATTTGAAGCTTTCGTGCCTAATGCATGAAGAGATACCCAAATAAAAGAATGCTTAGCGAATGGCGGAGCTCGGTAGAAGCGTAAACAACCAATCAAAATGTTCGGCAGAAAGGCCATGCAGTCAATTTATGATCAGAGCTAAATATAGATCACTTTCAACAAGCATCAGCATGATCGTTCGCAATAGAAGTCGCAAATTGGGGGAGGAAAAAAAGTAGACAAAAGTCTGCCAGCACTTTGTCATTTTTTACAAACTTTCACAGACTTTAAGGAAAAGGACTGAAATTGACAGACTTTCCAGGGCCCTGAAAAAGCCTTGTCATTTTTTAACAACTTTCACAAATGTTCACAGACCGTACGGACCCTGTTAAGGTTCCGTACAAGTTCATCTTCTGACAGTTCTGCCAATGCTTGATCTTTTATCACACCCAGGGCTAGAAATTAACTTTTTTCTTTGGGGGCCACCGGGCCCCTTGATTGAAAAATTTGAGGGCCCACAAGCAACTTTCGGGGCCCAACTTTGAAAAATAATGCAAACAAAAAACAAAAGAATTATTGACAATATAATAAGTAGAAAGTACAATTTGTCTGATAATCTAAAATAAAAACAATTGAATTTCCAATTTTGCTGAGTGATGTCATTTTTATTTGCCTTTTCTTTCACTTTCAAACATTACCAACAAAAAAGGGGAAAAAAAACACACACACACATTCAGTGACACACATATTCCAGTGACTAGTGAGCCTGAAATGGCCATTAAACAAAATAGAAAAAAATCAAGTGAGTCTCTTGTATAATACTTTTCAGTTTTGTGACTGAGTATTGCACAATACACATTAAATTTTTAATATGAGTAACCTAACAAAAAATCTGACCTCAATGCACAAAAGTTCAAAACAAAACCATGAAAGGGAACTAAACTTAACAGTACTCTTCCTGATAAACTAAAGTGAAACAAACAGATTTTGCCTTTTCTTTTCTTTTTCAATCATCTATTCATATTACACTTATGTGCACTTGAGTTAACAGAAGTAAACTAAAAATACAATAACCAAAAAAAAAAGAAAAAAGAACACAATACTATTACTGTGAGTGAGGGCACCGGTGTGGGTTGCTTCCCTTGGCCCAAATACGAAACTGCCGAGTAGAGCTAGCTGTAGCAGACGAATTATTTTGCGGGCCAAGCGGGCCCTTCGTTTTTCAACTTTCCGAGCCCGAAATCAACTTTGCTGGTTTTTGGCCCCGGGCCCCCGCTAATTTCAAGCCCTGACACCTCTAGAAGACTTCATCGTTTTGTGGGGTGTGACCTCTACTGGAGTTTCTCCGATGGAAGAGAGCCTCAGTAGCCCGTTGGAGTGTGCCCAGGTACGGCACTCTACCAGCATGTCACCAGAGGCGCTGGGCATCAGGCCTGCCAACATGGTTCGTGAGGGTCTCCCCCACCAGGAAAGGATGCAGCTTGGAAACAGGCTTCTCTTTCACTTTGCTGTGGACAATGAGGAAGCGAGGTCAGACGGCCGACACCTGAGGCGTCGCTTCCTCACAGTCCGAGTCACTATCAAGTACAATGTCGGTGGCTATGTGCCGCTTTTGTGCCATTTTTGGGGGGTTATATTATGGTTTCCATATTATAGTAGTAGAGATATATATTCATCCCCCGGGGGTCCCCGCCCACCACCGAGCCCAGGGAAAGTGCATCTGTCGGCAGGTCTCCAGCTGACGCACAATGGAGACTGCCCGAAAGATATACTCTGTGGGTTAAGCCCGATTGTACCATCTGAGCCACCGCCTTCTATCACATCGTTGAATGAAGGGGAATACTGGCGTAAAGCACCTAATCAGCAGCAGATGCTATAGCTCCGTATATCAACCTGCATGTCAACAGTGGGATAGGGCTCAACGTGACAAGAGCCAATTGACTAGGCCGGTACACCTAGCCTCCCATTTAAGTAGAAAGCCAAAGTGGAGTGTTTCAGCCACCAGGATCCTCTTCTCCCCTGACACTGGTCTCCAAGCAAGCACGGCAAACACTTGGGATCCAAAACTAATGAGTATTTTTAAGGACCAATCTAACATGGTAAGACCTGGGTAAGCACAGCTCCTTAAAATCCAGACCAGGACCAGTGAAAAAGACTGAACAACTTCCCTGCTGACGTCAAGTCCTAATCCTGGACAAAGATGGCACCCCTTCGCTAGCCCACTCAGTCAGTGACTGAGGAGACTACCCAACCATGCCACGTGGAGGCCCGTGCCGTAGTGGGCAGATCATACAGCAGAACCTGTTTCGAGTGAACACCCTTATGAGGATAACCTGTCATTAAAGACCATCATTTAGGTGGCTGTAATTACTTCAATGATAGTCTTTAATGACAGGTGACATTTTTACCCTTCAAGATTTCTCAAGACCAGTTCTTTTCTTCTTGCAGAAAAGGTGGTTGCTCAAAACAGGTTCTACTCTACATCACTTGAATCCTACAAAATGAACTGACCTCTTCGTGGTAGTTGATGGCCTGGCCAAAGTTGCCCAGCAGGTAGTGTGTGTTGCCAAGGTTTCCACACGCACGACCCTGGGCTGACCTGTCCCCTAGTTCCTTTACTACTGACAGGTTCTCTCTGCAAAACCAAATACACAGGCAAATGGTCGCAGTGCTCTTATAAAGTCAGGCCAGTCAAAGCAGACACAGTACAGTTGCATACCAGTATGAAAATTTCTACTGGTATTTTAAGTTAACCCTTTTAGCTCCAAGGTCCCATTTCTCAAATTTTGGAGGTGTTGCCTAACGACTATGTACCAGTTGCAGGAGATGGTTTGACTATGATAATTCAAGGGTAGTGCCAGATTAGTCTGGCACTACCCTTGAATTATCATGGTCGAGCCATCTCCTGCTGTAGGGATCCAGGGCTAAAAGTATTTGTATGTCATACCAGAATTCCAGGAACCTCAAACATAGCTGTTATATAAGCGTTCAGCCACATATGCTAATATCTCTCTCTCACACTACAAACAGATATTGATTGACTAATTGTTTGACTGATTGATTGATTGATCGTCAAATCATTATTTTTCAAAGATAGAACCTATAACAGGACAGACCGACCCAAATTTTGTTCCTTGCAGAGGTGGAAAGTGCAGTAACCTACTGACCTATTTTCAATGTTTTTTGTTTTTTTTTCAGTTGACAGAATCTTAAAACCTAGCTGTAGTGATATACCATACCAGTACTTCATATCATACTTTGTCCGCTAATACTGTTCAACTCTAAGATTGAGAGTGCAGTGGACAGTGTTTAAAGTTTAACTCATTCGCGGCGTGCCACATCCGGATGCGCAGCATAAGCCGCGCATTCAGATGCAGCTGGCCGCGAATGAGTTAACCCCTTCTGAGAAAACTGAAACCATCCATCTGCAAGAGGCATAGATTCTCATGAGCCCCTGCCATTCGCGGGGGGCTCATGATGATCTTTGCATCTTGCTGACACCACTTTGTATCCATGTTCGCTTGATGGCTGGGGATCTTGGCGCCAGATTTACGATTTCAAAAACACAATTTGCGGCCACTGGCAGGGAGGGGTTAATGATAACTTTAGTTGTCTTTTAATAGTTAACCCCTTTCCTGAGTGAAAACTCCATCACAAAATTAAAGCTAAACAAGGGTTCTGCTTGCGGAAAACATATAATGTATAAATGTAGTAAACAAAAAAGGCACAGATCCACATGAGTCCCGTGAATGACGCTCATGAGGATTTATGCCTCTTGCATTGGATGACCTTCAATGTGTCAAGAAGTAAAACAGTTTACTGTAACACCCTAGCACTCTTTACTGTAGCTGATCTTAACTCATTCTACCCTAAGACCGAAATCCCCAAATTCTGAAGTTGCCCTCTGAAGGACTGTATTACAATTCTACAGACAGGTCGAGCATGATAGTTCAAGGGTGGTGCCAGAATAGCTTGGCGTCTATGGGCGCCAAGCTATTCTGGCACCATCCTTGAACTATCATGCTCGATTAATGTCCTGCTGTCGTGTGTCAGGGTTGAATGAGTTAAGCCTTTGGCTGTTGGTAGCACTTTTTGTTGCGATGATTCCTGCAGGAATCATCATGACCAAACGTGCTGCCAACAGCCGAAGGGTTTGCAAAAGCAGACTAATAAGCCCCTGCCACTACAGGGGCTCATGTCAATCTTTCTCTCGCTGAGGGAAGGGGCATAATGATGAACTGCTCTGAGAAGCTGTCATTAGTGTCAATGCTGAAATTCACACAAAAAGCTACATCGAAGTGTTATCAAACTCAGACCATCTCAAGAAATGAAATAACAAGAAAGGCAAAACGTGTATGACCAATCTACATGTGTGACCTTTGTGACAATAAGTAAAGGGATGGCTTCTGCACCAGCAAGATACACGTTTTTTATAAAATTTAATCGGTTTCACACATCTGTCAAACCCCCAAGACCCTTGACCTTTGCCATGAGTCGACTAAATTAGTATACATAGGAAGGTCTTATCATCATCAGCTACCTTTGTGCCAAATTGGATTGAATATTTCGCAAAACTGTTGATAACTAGTGGCATTCTTGAAGAACGGCAAAGCAGCAGGCCCAGATGGCATCCCAGCGGAGTCTCTGAAAGCAGACCTAGAGACAACAGTGGAGATGCTGTACCCACTGTTTGGAAAGATCTGGGAAGAGGAGGTGATGCCGGCTGACTGGAAGGAGGGGTACCTAATCAAGCTTCCCAAGAAAGGCGACCTCAGCAAGTGTTCCAACTACAGAGGAATCACCTTGCTGTCAATACCAGGAAAGGTCTTCAACAGGGTCATCCTGGAGAGAATGAAGAGCTCCGTTGACCCCCAGCTGAGAGACCAGCAAGCAGGATTCAGGAAGAACCGATCATGTACAGACCAGATCGCCACTCTCCGCATTATCGTGGAACAGTCTCTGGAGTGGAGCTCCCCGCTGTACGTCAACTTTGTGGATTATGAGAAAGCATTTGACAGTGTGGACCGAGAGACTCTGTGGAAACTCCTACGACACTACGGTGTACCCACAAAGCTCGTCCGCCTGATCAAGAGCAGCTACGATGGCATGACATGTCGCGTGATCCATGAGGGGCAGTTCACCAAGGAGCTCCAGGTCAGAACCGGTGTCAGGCAGGGGTGTCTGCTGTCTCCGTTCCTCTTCCTACTGGCCATAGACTGGGTCATGAAGATGACCACAGAGCACAGACGAAGTGGAATACAGTGGACACTGTGGACACAGCTCGACGACCTCGATTTGCAGACGACTTGGCATTACTGTCCCACACTCATCAACAAATGCAGGACAAGACCACGAGGCTTGCTGACATCTCGTCCCAAGTGTGCCTCTCCATTCACAAACAGAAAACAAAGACAATGAGGCTGAACGCAACCAGGGAAGAACCAGTCTTGCTTGCTGGCACCCCGTTGGAGGAGGTGGAGTCCTTCACCTATCTCGGGAGCATCATAGACAAAAAAGGCGGCACTGATGCAGATGTCAGAGCACGAATCGGTAAAGCCAGAGCAGCCTTTCTCCAGTTAAAAAAAAGTGTGGAGCTCCAGAGAGCTGTCACAACACACCAAAGTCCGGATTTTCAACTCCAATGTAAAAGCAGTTCTCTTATATGGAGCAGAGACTTGGAGATTGACAAAAACCACAGTCAACAGAGTACAGACCTTCATGAACAGTTGCCTTAGAAGAATTTTGAAAATCCACTGGCCAGAGAAGATCAGCAACGTCAGACTCTTGGAGAGAACAGAACAGATAACAGCAGAGAATGAAATTGGGCGAAGAAGATGGGGATGGATCGGTCAGCACAGTCTGAGAAAGCCAGTTTCCAGTATCACTAGGCAGGCATTGTCATGGAACCCCCAGGGAAAGAGGAAAAGAGGTAGGCCGAGAAACTCCTGGCGTCGAGACCTCCAAGCAGACATCAAGAGACTGGGAACCACCTGGAGTAGAATCGAAGGAGAAGCACAGGACAGGAGTTGCTGGAGGTCTCTCGTCGACGGCCTATACCCAGGTAGGGGTGACAGGCGTAAGTAAAAGTAAGTAAGTTTATAACTACAATTATATAAAAAAAATTGGCATTTTACACACATTTGACAACCTCTTGTGACCCTTGACTTTATAAGGGTTCATCCAAATTAGTATGCAGATAGGTCTTGCCATCAGGTATCTCTGTACCAAGTTTGGGTTTAAAGTTGTGAATAGTATTTGATAAAAAACATCTTTTGTCAAAATATGGCTATTTTTCACCTATCTCCTGAGCTATTGTGACCCTTGACCTTTCCCAGGGATCAACCAAATTAGTATGCATAGAATGGTCTTACCATCAAGTATTTCTGTACCACGTTTGGGTTTAAAGACTTGAATAGTATTTGAAAAAAAATGAATGATGTCAAAGTATAGCTATTTTTGACCTATTTCCTGATCTCCTGTGATCTTGACCTTGGTGAAAGGTCACTCAAATTGATATATTTAGAAAGGTCTTGCCACAAAGTATCCTTGGGCCAAGTTTGAAAAATGTGGCTTGAATAGTCTCCGAGAAAATGCCAACGTTTAAGTTTACCACGGACGACCGACGACGGACGGACAACCACTGGCCCAAAACATACTCACTTTTGCTTCGCACGTGAGCCAAAAATTGCGTTTCTTGCTAGAAACCACTAAGGACATTTCCCAACGTTAAAGTTTACCACTGACGCCGGCTTATAGACAACGGTGGGCGGATGGACGGATGACCACTGGCCCAGAACATAGTTCACTTTTGCTTCGCACGTGAGCCAAAAATGTGAAACAGTCAAATGAAATGAATGCACTCACACACACACCACACACACACACACACACACACACACACACACACACACACACACACACACACACACACACACAGTGAGTTCCTATTCATGGAAGAGAAGCTTACTCATAAAACTGTGCAGCTTTCTGGAGGCACTCTTTGACCTGAGGGGGGAACTCGCCAGGGTCCTGATTGCCAGTCCGTCCCATCTGTTTCCCTTTGGCGTGCCATACGTTGCCCAGGTTATACAGAGCTCTGGCTTCACCGAGCTGCAGAGGAAAGGAACATATGCCATTAGAGGTTCAGGATATGTGAAGTCAGATCCTTGCTACCTTTCCGTACTGTGGCAAGGATCTAACCTCAGACGTTCCTAATGTCAAACCTCAAATTAACCCATTCAACCTGACGCACTACAGCAAGTGATGGGTCGACCATGATAATGCAAGGGTAGTGCCAAATTTGCTTGGCGCCTGTCGGCGTGAAGCTAATCTGGCATTGCCCTTGAATTATCATGGTCGATCCGTCTCCTGCAACTGGTACAGTCATTAGATGACGCCTCCAAAATTTGGGAAATATGACTGTCGGGTTGAACGAGTGAGTTAATATTTGTTCCATTTGGGTTCCAAATGTTAGAAAATTCAAATCCACATTTTCAAATTCACACTACAGGTTGGGCAGGGTGAATTAGAAATATAAACAAAATAAAATGTAAAATGAACAAAAGGAGTAAATCCAAAAATTGTCACATAATTTCATTTCTTTGGCAATCATACACCTGAGGAAAAACATGTGGAAACTAGACAAAACAATGGACTTTATACAAATATTTTGAATTTTCCCCAAGTGAAACAAAGGAAATATTATTCTATTATTCGTTCTGTTCAGGTTTTCTCACATTTTCCCCTCTTTTTTACATACTAATGTAAAGAAGAAGAAAATAATGAAAACCTTAAGACCCCCCCCCCCCCCCCCCCCCCCCCCGAATAAAAAAGGAAAGAAAATAAAATAAAGGGGTGAAGACAGCAAATCGGCTTTTTAAATTCCTGGAGGAATAAAAGCTGTGAGATAATCAAATTTTACACGCCACTGCAATCCCCTGAATCTAATTTCACTCACCGAGACATAACCCTTGGCTGTCAGCCGCTGCAAATTAACTTTATTTCTGTCTAGTCCCTGACTTAACCCCCTTGTGCATGCAGACAACAGTACTGTTTAACCCTTTGATTGCAGACAAAAAGGGAACACAATCCAACTGCATTAGCCATAGATCCTCGTGAGCCCTTGCAGATGCAGCGGTTCATGAGGGCCTGTGCCTCAAGCTGACACTACTTTGAATCCATTTCGATTTTTCCTGGGAAGGATGGGAATTTAGGCGCTGAGTAAGGAAGATTGTAGAATACAATCTGCGACCAGTGGCAGGAATGGGATTACAAAGACTGTTGGCCGGCCTGCATGCACAAGGCGGTTAGTACAGCCTACACTACTCCATCTGAGACACGGAGATACTGGAGTGATTTGACTGATCCTAACCAATGTATAGCATGAGGATAAGACTCACATGTGCCCCTGTTGCTGCAGGGACTCATCAGAATCACCCCTGTTGCATACGGAAAATAAGCAGTCTAGTTACTAATTTAACCTCTTTACTGCCGAGAAAATGTGAACACAATTCATCTACAAGAGACATAGAGCCTCATGAGCCCCGCAGTTGCAGGGGCTAATGAGAATCTATGCCTTTTGCTGACACTACTTTTTATTCACGTTCCTTAGATCGATGGAGATCTTGGGCGTTGAAGCTAAAACGATTTCAGAAACAATCTTTGTTCACTGACAGTGAAGTGGCTAACGGTAAATCTTCGTCACTGTATTTGAGAAAATGAGTTGTGGGTAAGTTGGACTGGTCTTAAATACCGATTACAAACAGCATGAGGTTTCTCGTAAGTACCTGCAGGGGTACATTAGAGTCTATGCCTTTTGTAGATGGAGGTTGCTGGCTGACGGACTTCGCCGTTTCTTCTTTATGTCTAATCTGGTCCGCGTTCTGTCTCCCTTGAATGATCTCTGACAAGAAAAAGTCTGTTGGGAATAAAGCCAGCTGTAGGGGTTCATAAAAATGAACAGGCAGAGGCTTAGAGCCCCTGCAGCGACTCATGAGAATCTATGCTTCCTGAAGATCGCTGATGAACTATGTCTGCCGTTTCTATCTCTATGCCTATTTGACCAGCGCTCTATCTTACCTGCAATGATCCCTGACAAGAAGACATTTTCTTCAGGAAATAGGACTACCGATAAATATAGTTTATCCGCCTTCTGAAGTGCTTTTATCTTCGTCAAAGACAATTAACCCATTTAGCCCCAACGCCCTACAGCAGGAGATGGATGGACCATAATTCAATGGTAGTGCCAGATTAGGTTTGCGCCTTTTTGCTCCAAGCTAATCTGGCACTACCCTTGAATTATCATGGTCCATCCATCTCCTGCAACTGGTACATAATCGTTAAGTGACACCTTCAAAATTTAGCCTTGGGGCTAAATGGGTTATCGAGACCTGAGGATTTGCTTGAGGACAGGTCGTTTTTACAGAGGTCGAATACAACAAATACAGGAAAGTCACATTATATAACACTGTACGTGGGCGCCATTTAGTCAGACGGTGTTTGAAACACATTGTCGGGAGAATCTGACACCAACTTACATAGCAAGCTGGAGTTGCCTACCAAACTACTATTGTCGGGAGAATCTGACACCATCTCAACAGCTGCACTGGATTCTGCCGACAATAGTAGGCGAAGTGTTCAACTGCTGAAAGTAGAGTCTCACATCAAGCTGCCATAAAACAGTCGTCACATTGCTGTCTCCACAGTTCCATTCTGCCACGCTATGCTCGATCAGACTCATTGTCTTGACAGCCGAGTTCATGCCTAGTTGACACATTATTCAGTGTAATACTGTCGGACAATATTTTTATGACCGTGAGTACCGATGGAAATGATAAAATGCAATTTACAAATGTTCAACACTATCAACAAGATGTATATTTATGTTCACTATGTGCTGGTTTCCTGTGTAAGTGTGATTCCTGAGACCAGAATGTGATATAACTGATTCTGCTGTATAATGGTGCATGTAACACAGAGGCTGAATCACAAAATGGAAGATTTCTGTAAATGAGAAGTGCGTCAAAAGAACAGATGCATTTGGCACAATCACGGAATTAAAAAAAAAAAAAAGGGGGGGGGGGGGGGGGGGGGGGGGGGAAGATACATCTGAGGTATCAAAAATCTCTAGTACTAGAGATGAAGAACATGTATGGGGGTGAGAGTGGAGTGAAAGCCGAGGAGATGGAGGGGGTAGAAAAAAAACGTCCCAAAACAGCTTACCCTATCGCTGAGCTCCCGTGAGATCTCCAGATGGCGCATACAGCAGACGATGGCCTCGTCGAACTTGCCAATCACTTTCAGCGTGTTACCAAGGTTACCGCTGGCTTTGGCCTCGCCGACAGGATCTCGGCATGTTCTGGAGGGGAAAACATTTGAAACATTGATTTTAAAAAGTTTGGGCTAGTTTACTGTGGGCTGAGAGAGACAGAAGTAGTCGTAGGGGAAGGGGGAGCTGTAGGGCAAGGGAGGTTAGTTGTTTTTTTTTTTTGGGGGGGGGGGTGGTGTATAAAAGGAGGGTGAAATAACGTCGAAAGGGAGAGGAAAAACAACAAAAACATGTTAGAAAATGGCAAAAAAGTATCAAACACCCTTTAGCATGAAAAAACTTGTTACAATAATCACTTTTATGTCAA
This sequence comes from Semisulcospira habei, assembly GCA_036245525.1. Taxonomy (NCBI): domain Eukaryota; kingdom Metazoa; phylum Mollusca; class Gastropoda; family Semisulcospiridae; genus Semisulcospira; species Semisulcospira habei. Next base: position 192,202,687 of record BTPG01000004.1, on the reverse strand, counting down.
CCATCCTTAAAAAGTTATTCTCACATATCTCCCCTCAGTGATAAATAAAATTAGCCCAGCCAGCACAAGGCTGCTTTTTCAAAAAAATCTGTGTGAGAGGAAATAATGATCATCCCCATAAAATCCACTCACAGGCACGACACAAACTCAATGAAATACATGCGAAGAAAAAAAGCACAAGTATCATGATTAGGGCAAAGTACTCTTTATCTTCAGTACCCAGATTAAATGATTCGGAATCTGACATGAAAATATCAGATTCTGAGTCAGTTTTTCCTGTCAAAATCTGAGTCAGTTAACCAACATAATATTTAGTCAGGAATTCTAAAGCATCCATTCTCTTATGTTTTGTCCTTGTTATTTAAAAGCCCACTTTCTTTTTGTCTCGGTGAGTCATATCTTTGCATTTTACATGCTTTGGAATCACTCTTTTGGTCTGGACTTACCGACTACATACACACACACATAATTATATAATTACATTTGTATGTGAAAAGTTGTGTGTTTGTTTGTATAATGTGCATTACATCTCTCATGTTTTGACAAAAGCCAGTACCATTTACGTTCATTACTGAGCAAAGCAAGATTTCTATTGTTATGCAATGAAAAGCTTGATTTTGTCAAACAGGGGCATACTTAGTTTGCCATGTAACAGCAGACGTGTAAAGCACCTAGAGTGGTAATCCTCAGGCCGACATGTGCCATAGTTGACCCACACAGGCTGAGGTCTGCCCGAGCACCTTTGCATGCTGGGTTACTGTTTGTTATGATTTTACCCAGTATACATGTACAGATCAGCCTCTGTATTATGTGCTCCAGTATACTGCAGCATCCGATATGACTCACATAGGTTTTTGGATGTCCAGCAACCAAAAGGTCCTCAGTCCAACAACAGCCTTAGCTGGCTTGCACACAGCTGTGCGTGGGCCAGCCAACGCTGACATCAGCCAGAGGACCTTTTGCTTCACAAATACCGTACTTTTTTTCGCTTTGCAATTCTATGTAACTTTAGTACTGCCGTAACGCAATCCCTAATAGGCAGTCTAACCCTTTTAGCCACGGGACCCTGCAGCAGGAGATGGACTGATCATGATAATTCAAGGGTAGTGCCAGATGAGCTTGGCGCCTTCAGGTGCTAAGCTCATCTGGCACTACCCTTGAATTATCATGATCAATCCATCTCCTACTACAGGTACATAGTCGTTAGGCAACACCTCCAAAATTTGAGAAATGGGACCTTGGGACTAAAAGGCAGTCTAACTTGTTTTTCTTAGGGTAGGGGTGGGAAAGGTAGCACTCATGCGCTCACCTGGCCAGATTGAGGTCATGTTTGTGGTACTCCAGGGCTTTGGCATAGTCTTGCAGGTAGAAGTACGCATTGCCCAGCTGACTGTAGATGGCGCCCAGTGTCTTCAGGTCGTCTGTACCTGCCTGCACCGCCGCCTCGAAAAACTGCACTCCTGCCCGACAGTCGCCTGCCTTGCAAAGTCGCTCCCCTTGCAGGGCTAACTCCATACACGTACATGACATCGTCTGAAACAGAAAAGGAGATGTTTTTTCTTATTCTCAAATGCAATGTGATAAAACACCCCTCTTCCAAAAATTAAATAATTAAAAAAAAAAAATAGAATAAAAAAGAATGAGAAGTCATTCACTGCCTTTCCCTGCCACTGGACACATAATTATTTAGTTTCTGAAATCTTTGTCCCTTCAACGTCCAAAAGCCACAACCATCCCAGGGACAAGGATACAAAATTGGTCTCAGCAAGAGGCATAGATCCTCATGAATCCCTGCGACTGTTGGGGCTCATGAGGATCTATGTCTCTTGCAGCATGATTGTGTTATGTTTTCTCAGCAGAGAAGTGATTAAATCAAGGTGTGAAGAAGTTACTTCAAAATCAGAGGTTAGCCCTCAATCAGAAGTGTCACAAAATGTAAGCATTTTACTGTGTTTCTGTACATTCTGTCACCCCACTAAATCTGCAAGACATATAGTAATTTCCAGCATAGAAAGAAACACCCTTAGAAAGAACAAGTATAATACAATTGTGTTGTACTTGTGCATGTTTCTCTCTTGGGAATTTCATTGCATTTTACACATTTGGCAGCCACCTTTTCCAGTTGAAACGGTCCTTGTGTACTGTTTGGACGACCCTAGTACTGTCAAGGGGTGCTACCTCCATTATTTGATTTAGAAATACATGTAATTCTTATTCCATGTGTGGCTTTGAAGGGGGGAAAAAAAAAAACAACGTTAGGAGATCCTAAACTGCAAAAGAAATCTAGACAAAAATGCTGACTGCCAAGTGGTTGATATGCAAAAAAAAAAACCCCAAAAACATTCCAACAAAAGAAAAACGTTTAGAATGGACGATTACATACAACTGTGCTGTAATTGTCCTTTCTACGCGTGTTTCTTTTTTGTGGTGATTTTCCTTGGCAAGTTGCGCTCATCAAACGGCTACCCAGCCGATTCTCACGGGTCAGTGTGCCTGGAGGCTGCACGACCGACCTCATGACTCGGCGATCCCGTGAAACGCTATCTATAGGCTTCGTGCAGGGAGATGCCAAGTCCGACCTGCCTAATGGCTGAAGGTCGATGCAGGATTTTAGTTCTGACTAATGAAGAACATTAACCCATTCAGCCCTGACGCACTACCCTTGAATTATCATGGTCGATCCATCTCCTGCAACAGGTGCATAGTCATTAGATGACGCCTCCAAAATTTGGGAAATACGTGCGTGGAGTTGAATGAATGAGTTAAATCACTATCTCTTGCTGTCGAAAAGAAATTGAATCAATCCCAAGCTGCCAACTGGGCTGCAATATGTTTCTTTCTGTGGTAGCAATGTTTCTTTCTGTGGTAATCGGTTGAATGATTATCAGTACACTGTAAACACAAGTGTATTGTAATGACGGATACATGCGAACCGTTTGGCTGTCGGCAGCACGTTTTGTCACAATAATTACTGCAGGGATCATCGCGACAAAAAGCGCCATCTACAGCCAAAGTCAACTTGAAAGCCATCAGCATCAGCATGCACACCATATGTTTAACACGAAACAACACGAAAACTCTTCACCGCCAAGACAACGCGTACACCACTAAACTGCCAGAAACATGGATCCTCACGATCACCTGCGTCTGCTGGGGCTCATGAGGATCTATGCACCTTGCTGACACTGCTTTGTTCCACGGACGGCTGGAGCGCTTTGGCGTACAATTAACGAAGATTTCAGAAACACAAACCCCGAAAGGGTAAAAGTAACTGGGCTGTTAGTAATTGTGTCCCTGTCTTTCTGCCACGCGTTATTTCTCGCTTTTCCTCATGCATTTTGTATCCTTGGCAGTCGCCTTTTCCGTGTATACGGTATACCTGCCGAGATTGTAACTATGGAAAACACGAACAGCTATAGAAGTCGTATGAGTAGCAGGTTTAAGGTGAGCTAGGCCACTTCAGCGCAATTTTTTTTTTTGGTTTATGGACATATGTTTTATTGTATGTCATTAGAATCAGTATTTGTCTGTCCTAAACGCTCTGACATGCTCATTTAGTCAGGTATGCTCACTGTTGCCATGGCAACGAACACTAAGTGACCTTTACACCTCGTTGCTAAGGAAACAGAGTTCGGCTACCGTTGATGCTTCTGAAAGGCCAAATTTGGTCAAAACATCAACCGATATCATCATTATGGAATGTCAGTGGCGATTTTGAATATCTTATCTGGTTTTGAAGAATTTTTTTTTTTTAATATGAATGTTCTGGTTTTGGTCATTTCTTGAGTATGTTAGCCAAGGGAAGCTATTCATAGCTCCCAAACTAAGCTGAAATTAAACAATCGGCACTGACATTCCATAATAAACCCATTTGTGAACTTACGTGTAAAATTTCACTATCATCTGACAAGTACATTTTCAGATATTTGTTTCCTCAGTATGTACCACCCCCCAAAATTACAATTTTGAGAAAACCGCAAAAACAAGTTTCTTCAATGTGCCGTTTTTCCCCCATCATACACAGCTCTAACATGTCACCTGAAATCGTTGGCTTATGATGTTTTTCACACGATAAAACCTTTATGCAGTGCAGACATGCAAACTTTCCAGAAACCTTGTGTGCATTATGACCTACACCCCGATGCTTTAGTTTTGCATGCTTAGTGAGCATTACTTGTTGTACTCGGCCTGCACACTTATTGTGTCAATTTTGTTAATAAGTACTAATGTCACAACTGCTTGGTGACAGTAACCATTTTAACAACATTCTAAATCGTTTAGATCACCAAGCAAACCCAGGTGGATTAGGTATTGTGAATTAACTCTACCTCGTGTAGACACAATGATGCACTATTGAAGCACCCCAGTGCCTGTTTGTTTTCCACTGTATACGCTTCAAGCAGACAACTGGTATTCAGACAGAATGTATGGTAGATGTAAGCAGAAGGTTGGTACAGTAATTGGCAATATTTGTCAGGGTCATTACTCACAACCATAGGTTCCTAACTTAGATGTAGTTGCACTTGTCAAAGTGTGACTCACTGGTGAAAACCAATCTGTCCCGGCTGTTTTGTCATTGTAAGAGTATCTGTGTGTTTAATGTGGCAGCATATGACCTTGGGCTTTCTCACCACAGGAAACAAATTCCATTTCTATCATTATTGTTCAACATTCCTAAAAGTCGGAAGGGTAAGGCAAGGATAAATATACATGAACACGTGTCTCACACGAGTTTACATTTATGGCTTTCTTGTGTTTCAGCAGATACACATTATGCTTGTACATCCGTGAGGTTTACACAAACTGTTAATGCTAAATTATATACTCTGTTGAAGACTGAAAAATGGTTTAGAGATCTGTCAGCTTTGAAGAGTAGTGCTGTTCCTAAAGCATCTGAAGCTGCAATCTAGTTTGTTACATGCCCCTGCACTGTGTTCATTACATGCACAGGCCATAGCCAGTTGTTACATTACTTGAAATAGGAGAGACTGAATTCGTAATGAAAACATAATGATTTACCACAAGTAAATAAAGTATTTAAACATCTTTTATGTCTGACAATATATAAATCAGTTAGTTCATGACACGCGCATACAGCTACAAAAAGCGGCCTGTGCACATCACACCTCATACACACCCATTTTGCATGTTCATGGCGATTGCTGTGGAAGATGTAAAACACATACCATACTAATGAGGCTGCATTTTATAATTTGGACCATACTGGTTTACTGCAGAATCATACCAACACCATCACAACGACAGCTGCATCTTGTCTGAGTTCAGAACTTTCACAGTGCACCTTGTAGCCTCTTTGACCAAGGAGAACAAATACGTGTATGTACATTGAATTTTTTTTTTTTACAATGGAAAATCATATAATGAAGTGTTTGCTTGTGCATAATACGGATGCAGGTAGATTGTGTTCCACTACAAAAGTGGTAAATAGCGTTTCAGTCCGGATGACAGATAAGTCTGTTTCTTTGAAAAAAACGGGAAGAGACTGAGATGGCACAAATTTTTCTGGATCACAATGGCTTCGGCTTTTGTGGCGACTTCCATTGACGTGCCGGGTCACATCGTTTAATCCTCCATCAGGCATGCCTACCCACAATTTGAAGTTTCAGTATAAGCCATTTGAAATTTCAGTAATACTATTAAAATTTCAGTAATACTATTACTATTGTTACCTATTATTTCTGCACTTTTTTTATATTGTGCCTTTTATATTAGCACGAGCACAAAAATAAAAATGACACACACATCACTTACCAGGACACATATAGTTTGCACATCTCTGTAATGGGTTAAATAATGGTTGGCCCCACCCCCCCCCTCCCCACTTAATATTTTTAAATTTTTTTTAAAACTTGCACATTGCGAAATTTTCTGATCATTGCACTTAGGTCCAACCAAGGGAAAGCAGACACCGACAGGTTGGTTTAAATAAAGGGACGTAATCAAGCAAATTGTTCTAGTGTGCTTACTCCCCTTGTTATTGTTTTAATTTGACTAACTCCAACATTTACTTTATTTCTAGATTTAAAAGGCAACTACTATTCATGATAAATTAGAAAATCATATAAATTATTATTTTATGTACCAATTTAATAAAATAATTGCATTTTTTGTCAGATTAGAATATCTTTTATTGTACAACTTCACCCACAGCTTTAAACTAAAATAAACACTTGGATTATGTTAACAACAACGATATTTATGATGTAGAGCTTGGTCCCCGATCACATTCGTGCCAGCGGGACGTAAAAAAGGAAGAAGATAGATAGATAGATGATGTAGAGAAAAATTCATACGGCATATGCGACCTGTCGGAAACCTGTCACGGCCAACCACAGGCCGACGAGTTTGTTTGGTGCATTCCAACCGGCTTCACAATGATTGGTTCAAAGCCTAGTAACTTAGTTGGGTGACCTTGACTCGACCGGCAGCCTACACTGTAGCCACAGGCGCTCAACGAACCTTGAATTTTTTTAAAAAAAACTATTTATTTTGCTTTTCAGTAGTATTTTTACTACTTCCGTAGCTCCGTAGTAACACATCTACTACCGTAGTGGTTGGCAACTCTGTAATAAAAGGTCAAGGTCACCTAAATTTGTACTTTATGAAAAACATTATCATATTTTTGAAAATGTGATAATAAAACTTACAAAAAGTGATAACATGTAAAGGCTTCCTCACACAACGAAACGAAACATTTTGTCGAAATGTCTGCATTTCAGACATTTCTCCAACATTTCGCGTTTCACAAAATGTGAAATGGCACATTTCGAGCAATAGAACCTATCTCTATTCAGGAAACATTTCGGCGAAACATTTCTCTGGCCTCCCTCACTCCACCACTTTCACTCTCCAGCGTGTCCAGAACAATGCTGCCCGCCTCGTCCTCAGAAAGAAAAACTCCGACCACATCACTCCCCTGCTCAAACTCCTTCACTGGCTTCCCATCCCCCAAAGCATCCAATACAAGATTCTGTCTCTCTGCTACAAATCCATGAACAACTGTGCTCCTGCCTATCTCTCAAACTTACTTCACCCCTACACTCCTCCCCGCTCCCTCCGCTCCGCCCCTCTCCGCCTCCACATCCCCCGCACCAAACTCAGCACTTTCGGCCCCCGCTCCTTCTCTGTATACAGTCCATCCACCTGGAACACTCTCCCACTCTCTCTCCATCAGAAACACTCTCTCTCCTCCTTCCAGTCTGCCCTCAAAACTCACCTCTTTCAACAGTTCTAGCACTATATCACCACACCCCCACCCCAAACTGACTGTCGTAATGTATTTCACTATTTGTGGTATGTGAGTCGTCTAAAGCGTGCGCATGCGTGCGCGAGTTGTGAGTGCGTGCTTAGAGTTATAATTATTATAAGCGCATTATAAATACCGTAATTATTATTATTACCCATTGCCCAATCAGTGTCGTCTGCTCGGTCACTTGCTAAATCTGACGTCATTCAAGCCAAAACACTGAAGATGACGGGTAAAGCGATGACGTGGAGTCAGGTATATTATGGCTAAAAACGCTTGATGTGACGCACGATTCTGTAAGATTTAAGTGGGAGGATCATTTTTTAAATGGAATCTGTAAAGTATCACCACTAAAGTACCACCAAAATATGATTTTAGGTCAGTTTTCTGAACCCCACTTTCATCGGCTTTCTCTGCGAAGCCTACAAGATGGCGGCTATCGCTTCAAGACGGCGGCATCCTCGATTCACTTGAACCATCCCTGTTTAGGCATTCAAAAGCTCTTAAATTTATTTGATATGGTCAAGAATTCACTTGTATTGTGTAAGAGAAGGCACACATGTCTTATATGTTTAATTTTTAAGCGTCAGTAGTCAGAAATATGACCCGATATCCACCGATACAACCAGAGCATGTGTCTGTGAAGAGTTACATCCCCTGTACCAATTGAAATGAATTTTCATTGCGTTTCTGCGTGTCCGGAGGAGGCATTTTGATGCAATGAAAATGTTTCATTTCTTGTTTATTTCGTTTCTCCGTGTAGGGAAGCCTTAAGGAATTGCTATAAATAGTTGATAAACGATTAGACGTGACCTTCACAAAGGCCAAGGTCGCAGTTTTTGAAGAGTTCATAAAAATATTCAGTTCACAATAGGGGCCACACATTTGCTCTGATTTTAGCAATATTTGCTCACACCCCGATCTCTTACTATTAAATCATATTTTGTTGAGTTGAGATTATCAGGAACATTATAATAGATACCCTTTATAATTAAGGTCAAGGTCACAATATGTACAACTGTGCACTCAATCTGATAAGTTAACTGTTCCATGGTCCTGAAATTCTCTCTCTCTCTCACACACACACACACACACACACACAAATAAAGAATCTAATATAGGTAGTAGAAAAAAAAGGATCTCATTTATTGTTCATGTATGGTCCATTCTGATAAGTATGGAACTTCTGCAGAGCCTGTAGCCCTGGCAAGTATATATATGCAAGTCAGCAGATCAGTTGCTTAAACCAGCTATAAGACGGTACTGATGTAGTTCTGCCCCCCCCCCCCCCCCACCCCTTCGCAAGAAACACTTGAACTGGAAATAACATTGAAACAATAAGCTATCTGGATTGTTCACGCTACCAACAAGTCAGTGCATGGGCTGATGACACAAAACAATGTTCAAGCATGTTACGAGTGTTCGCAAAGAATGTACGTGTTAGTTTGAAACATGGCGCCTGCAAACAGATTGTGGTTTACTGGTCATGTGAGTAGTCACACTGAGAGAAAAGATTCCCTCCCCCCCCCCCCCCCCCCCCTCTGTATATTTTGACGAGCAGTGAGAGTCCCGACACATGTCCCCCCCCCCACCCCCCCCCCCCCACCCCCCCTTTAAATGTTTGATATTTCAGTGACTGGTGACTTGAAATTTTTCGGCCATTGGAAGCAAGGTGTAACATTGGTAGGCCTTTTGTGCCAGGCTGAAGGTCCCAAACAAAAAGTTGGATCCCCCCCCCCTTTCCCCCCCCCCCCCCCCCCCCCCCCACCTTTCTGTTGTTTGATATTTCGACGACTGGTGAAAGTTTTCGAACATTGGAAGCAAGGCATTTTGGGAGGCATTTTGTGCCAGGTTGAAGGTCCCAAACAAATAGTTGGAACCACCCCTGAGGTAACTACCCCTGGTGTGTGTGTGTGTGTGTGTGTGTGTGTGTGTGTGTGTGTGTGTGTGTGTGTGTGTGTGTGTGTGTGTGTGTGTGTGTGTGTGTGTGTGTTTTCAAACGCAAAAATAGCGTACACAGCTGATTTGATGGGAAAATGTTAACAATCTACGATACCGTACACAATGATTGAATGAATATCAAACGCGCCATAGTTTAATAAGCTTTTGACGTTGTCTCATGCAATATGGCTGTTTGGGCTTACTGGACTGTCTGCTCGGCTGTTGGCCCACCACTTTCGATATTTGAAAAAGGGCTAAATGCCTTTTAGCACAGTAATAGTACTGTTTTTACCGAAACAAATTTAATGTGTGGTTAGTTCTTTTGTGTCTGACTCTTGGATTGTGCCATCTATCAGGATGTTATACGCTGCTATGATCTGCCACAGTAGTATATTTTTTATTAGGTTCATAGATAGCTCAGTTCACTACTGACATAGTCTAGAGGTAAACTTCGGAATACTTCTAGGCAAGGTGGGCATTTTATGAGTTGCCCCTCATGATCGTAACAGAAAAGACGTATCCCTGAACTGCTGTTTTGATTACACATGCCCACATTTTAATCGCAAACCCTTACCTCTACCAGCCATTTTTGAAAAGCATGACACAGCGACATACACACGCACCATGGCACACACACACTGAACAAATGATCCTGACATTATAACTGCTATTGCATTGGAACTAGTATTAGAATCCCCTCATTCATACGCTGGTTTGTCACTGACATAAGGTAAATAGATGTGTTGTGCAGCTCGTATTACAGGCGCCCTACTAGTCTTATGCGTATTCTTTCATTCTATTCCAATTGGGGCAGCACAACTGTAGGTATACATAATTGTAGTCTCAGTCTTACACTAATTAGAAACATACTGTAAGCTCTGTGTGTGTGTTCATTGCTGCACCCCCCCCCCCCCCCCAACACACACACATATTTTCACCCACCTGCCTCCATTTAAAAAAAAAATTATTCCCAGCATAGACATAGTACTCACAGTCTTAGCATAAACTGACTAATTTCCACCACACTTCAAAGCCTAAAACATTACAAAAACTTTAGCTGTAAAAATTCATATTCTGGAAAAGTAATGAAAATCAATCCACTTTAAGCTTAAGGTACTATATAATTTTATGATGTCACCATATTTTACAAACTGTGTAAATTTGAAGTGCACATATATTACTGGAAGTATTTTAGCACATAAAAAGTCTTTTGTGTGCGTGTAATTCCATTAATCATGGAAGTAGTGCATCAGAACACAACACCTAAAAAATGGTGCCATATTCATAGGGAATGCTGTGACATCATCATGTATAAAAAGAAGAATATAATAAAGTTTATTATTTTCTGAATGCCCGATAAAGGACAAACATACTGATACCAAACCGACCTACCCATCAGCTGTGACAGACCCAGCCGGGAAGAGATCAGAAAAGCAGTGGCATTTTTGAAGAATGGCAAAGCAGCAGGGCCAGATGGCATCCCAGCGGAGTCTCTGAAAGCAGACCTAGAGACAACAGTTGAGATGCTGTACCCACTGTTTGGAAAGATCTGGGAAGAGGAGGTGATGCCGGCTGACTGGAAGGAGGGGTACCTAATCAAGCTTCCCAAGAAAGGCGACCTCAGCAAGTGTTCCAACTACAGAGGAATCACCTTGCTGTCAGTACCAGGAAAGGTCTTCAACAGGATCATCCTAGAAAGAATGAAGAGCTCCGTTGACCCCCAGCTGAGAGACCAGCAAGCAGGATTCAGGAAGAACCGATCATGTACAGACCAGATCGCCACTCTCCGCATCATCGTGGAACAGTCTCTGGAGTGGAGCTCCCCGCTGTAAGTCAACTTTGTGGATTATGAGAAAGCATTTGACAGCGTGGACCGAGAGACTCTGTGGAAACTCCTACGACACTACGGTGTACCCACAAAGCTCGTCCGCCTGATCAAGAGCAGCTATGATGGCATGACATGTCGCGTGATCCACGAAGGGCAGTTCACCAGAGAGCTCCAGGTCAGAACTGGTGTCAGGCAGGGGTGTCTGCTGTCTCCGTTCCTCTTCCTACTGGCCATAGACTGGGTCATGAAGATGACCACAGAGCACAGACGAAGTGGAATACAGTGGACACTGTGGACACAGCTTGACGACCTCGATTTTGCAGACGACTTGGCATTACTGTCCCACACTCATCAACAAATGCAGGACAAGACCACGAGGCTTGCTGACATCTCGTCCCAAGTGGGCCTCACCATTCACAAACAGAAAACAAAGACAATGAGGCTGAACGCAACCAGGGAAGAACCAGTCTTGCTTGCTGGCACCCCGTTGGAGGAGGTGGAGTCCTTCACCTATCTCGGGAGCATCATAGACAAAAAAGGCGGCACTGATGCAGATGTCAGAGCACGAATCGGTAAAGCCAGAGCAGCCTTTCTCCAGTTGAAAAAAGTATGGAGTTCCAGAGAGCTGTCACAACACACCAAAGTGCGGATTTTCAACTCCAATGTAAAAGCAGTTCTCCTATATGGAGCAGAGACATGGAGATTGACAAAAACCACAGTCAACAGAGTACAGACCTTCATGAACAGTTGCCTTAGAAGAATTTTGAAAATCCACTGGCCAGAGAAGATCAGCAACGTCAGACTCTGGGAGAGAACAGAGCAGATAACAGCAGAGAATGAAATTGGGCGAAGAAGATGGGGATGGATCGGTCACAGTCTGAGAAAGCCAGCTTCCAGTATCACTAGGCAGGCATTGTCATGGAACCCCCAGGGAAAGAGGAAAAGAGGTAGGCCGAGAAACTCCTGGCGTCGAGACCTCCAAGCAGACATCAAGAGACTGGGAACCACCTGGAGTAGAATCGAAGGAGAAGCACAGGACAGGAGTTGCTGGAGGTCTCTCGTCGACGGCCTATACCCGGGTAGGGGTGACAGGCGTAAGTAAGTAAGTAATACTGATACCAAAGTATTTTCTTGTAGTTATCATAGCTTTACTGTCCATCTAGTACCCGTAACCCCAAAAATTATGACCCCTTTGGGGGATGGGTTCGGTCAAACTCTTCGATACAGTGTTTATTTTGGGCAAACACGTAGTTTTGGATTGACTTTAAGAAAAACATAGTCTCTGATCCCCCACAGTGTGTGTGTGTGTATTGGGGGGGGGGGGGGGGGGGGGGGGGGGGGGTCTATGGAGGGCCAAAGGTCTAACATAACTTGTTTCAATGTGGTAAGAAAAATGTGCACTTTGACCAGGTTCGAAAGTAGGCAAAATGCACATATTTTGAGGGGGGGAAATGTAAACAAACCCCGGGTACTTTGTTTACTTAACATTTATGGGTGTTCGATAAAAGCTCTGATGAAAAAAACAGTATGTTTTCGCATAGAGGACACTCAGAACTCAGAAAATCTGGAAAACCCAAAACAGCCAACGTGACAGATTTTTTACATTGGAAGTGTCCTAGCTCGCCTTAACCCTTTTAGCCCCACAGGTGCATTTTCTAAATTTTGTTAGAGTTACTTAACGACTATGTACCAGTTGCAGGAGGTGGATTGACCATGATAATTCACTAGTACTACCCTTGAATTATCATGGTCAATCAATCTCCTGCTGTAGGGTGTTGGAGTTAAGTCCCAAGTGGGTTAATCCTTTAACTCCCATAACCAAATGATTTCCAGCCTACTGAATGAAAGTCATCTAAAAGTTAAAAGGTTAACACTTTGGCTGTCGTTAGCGGATTTTGTCGTGACGATTTCTGCTGGAATCGTCGCGACAAAAACCGCTACCGATAGCCAAAGGGTCAAAGCGCTACTGAATGGAAGTCACATTGTTCTGGCGAGGTAAGCGGTTAAAAATAGTAGCAAAAACCAACGCAGCACTGATTTACCCAGCAATTTACTTGTTGTCGTGAATTACCTACAGAATTTCGCTCTAATGTGTGATCAGCTAGCACGTTCTAATATCTATTTGTGTAGCTGGAGCAGAGATTAAGCACTGAGAACTATTTACATAACAGGGTGGGTATGGATAGAGGAAAGGAAAGAGAGAGGCAGATGCTCCAGGAAAGGCTTTGATTGCTAAAAATTACTGATACAACGGATTTTCTGTCTTGTCTTGCCTAAACTTAAGCGTTTCTACCCTTCTTTTACAATCCATGTCATCAGGCGCCTATACAGAATGTGTACAGCAGTGAGAAATAGATAGTTGAAGGGCGTGCCTTACTAATCTGTCATTTCCTTTGAAGATGATCCTGATTTATGGCTGACCCATCTCCCACTGTTTTTTTCTATCGTATTGAAAGTACGGTAGACTTTGTGATGGGGGTGGTCGGAGCCTGTTCAGTAGAATGCAAATGACATAACAGGCGGGCGAGCCACATAGTCTGTCAAAGAAGTAACAAGGTAACAAGAAAGGGAAAGCCATTATGGCTCAAGTGTATGACTGCTTTACAAATGTGTAACCTTTGTGACAAGGGCTGGCTTCTGCAGCAGCAAAATCCATGTTTTCTGAAAATGTAAGCATTTTTCACACATCTGTCAAACCCCCCCCCCCCCCCCCCCCCCCCCCCCCCCCCCGTGACCTTTGTGATGAGTCAACTAAATTAGTATGTATAGGAAGGTCTTATCATCAGCTATCTTTGTACCAAATTTGGTTGAAAAATTTGCAAAAATTTGGGAATACCTATAATTTTATTAAAAAAAATCAGCATTTTACACACATTTGCTAGCCTCTTGTGACCCTTGACCTTTCCAAGGGGTCATCCAAATTAGTATGCATAGATAGGTCTTACCATCACTCAGGTATCTGTACCAAATTTGGGTTTGAAGTTGTGAATAGCATTTGAGAAAAAGATCTTTTGTCAAAATATGGCTATTTTAGACCTATTTCCTGAGCTCTCATGACCCTTGACCTTTCCGAGGGATCAACCAAATTAGTGTGCATAGAAAGGTCTTCCCATCAGGTATCTCTGTAGCAAGTTTGGGTTTAAAGTTGTGAATAGCATTTGAGAAAAAACATCTTTTGTCAAAATATGGCTATTTCAGACCTACTTCCTGAGCCCTTGTGACCCTTGACCTGTACCAAGTTTGGGTTTGAAGTTGTGAATAGTATTTGAGAAAAAACATCTTTTGTCAAAATATGGCTATTTTTCACCTATTTCCTGAGCTCTTGTGACCCTTGACCTTTCCGAGGGATCAACCAAATTAGTACGTATAGAATGGTCTTATCATCAGGTATCCATGTACCAAGTTTGGGTTTGAAGTTGTGAATAGTATTTGAGAAAAAATAAATGTCAAAATATAGCTATTTTTGACCTATTTCCTGATCCCCTGTGACCTTGACCTTTGTAAGAGGTCACTCAAATAGGTATGTTTAGAAAGGTCTTACCACAAAGTATCCTTGGGCCACGTTTGAAGAATGTGGCTTGAATAGTCTCCGAGAAAATGCCAATGTTAAAGACGGCGCACGGACGGACGACCACTGGCCCAAAACATATTCACTTTTGCTTCGCAAGTGAGCCGAAAATGGCGTCACGTCTAGCTACGCTAACCCTGCTGTTGAACGTTCTGGCGCGAAGAGCTCTCTCTCTGTGTGTGTGTGTGTGTGTGTGTGTGTGTGTGTGTGTGTGTGTGTGTGTGTGTGTGTGTGTGTGTGTGTGTGTGTGTGTGTGTGTGTGCGTGCGTGCGTGCGTGCGTGCGTGCGTGCGTGCGTGAGTGCGCGCGTATGCGTGTGTGCGTGCACGCGCGTATGCGTGTGTGCGCGCGTATGCGTGTGTATGTGTGCGTATGCATATGTATGTAAACAAGAAAATCTCCGACCTTTGTGTACCTACAAGCTTGAAAATAAAGGAAAACAAGTGGTGTCTACGAGGCGCTTTCGAGCATACTGAAATTAGATGTCTCATTGAAGAGTTAAATGACCGTTTGTAGAAAGTCAGTTGACCCATATTGGAGTCCGTAATTGTGATTATATGCACTTGACATTTTGGATATTGCTAGTTTGGAGAAGGACATTGGATGCGTTTAGACAGCTTTGTACTTCTTCAACTTCTTAAATAATAATTTATTTATTTTTGCAAGTTTTGGAGCCACGTTGTACTCCCAAAGTCAGCCTTGGAAGAGGCTGTGTGAAAAGAAAAAAAAAAAAACAGTCAGCCCTGGAAGAGGCTGCGTGCTGTTCGAATGAGTGATGTGACACATCAAATTGGTGACCGAGTACATGGCGGCGTGGGAGTAGCGATGCCATGAGTGAAGCTTATAGTTATAGTGACGTCATTTTGCTGCTCCTGCCATACTTCTTCAGAATTCCTGTCTCTACTCCAGCCCACAGAGCGTACCGATGGCGAGATGCGCCGTGTATCCGTCTTTATTTATGTGCGCCTGTGTGTGTTGATAACAGGTTGGGTTAGAGAGAAGGGAAATAGAGAAGGATAAGCTTAAAAATATGAACAACTCTGAATGCACCTAAAAAGAAAAACGCATGTGAGCCCCAAACAATACAGTTGACTTTGGGATGAAATCCTCATCTTGTTTTATTATGAGAGATCTCCTGCCATTAAAGACCATCATTTAGGTAGCTCTAGCCACCTAAATGATGGTCTTTAATGACAAATTGAACGTCTTGTCCTTCAAGACTTCATTTTGTTTCTTGCAAAAGAAAAACGCTGCTCAAAACAGGTTCTACTGTATATGTGATGGGATAATGTTGTATTCTTAAAACACAAATCCTGCATTAAGTACCTACCAAACTGATATCCTGCAAGCTGAGTACATCAAGACCAATATCCACCGGCTGTAAGAAATGGCGTGTGCCCCCACCGGAACTTTCCTGAAAGTGTACATCCATGTTGAATTTTATGCAGTCTGTAGTCATTACACTATCCTTGGGTTTTCACGCAGTCTTTATTCTATATAGTAATCCTTGGAAACACCCATGCCGCATCTCACGTGGTCTTTTAGTCCAGGCAAAAACCATTGCTCGCATCCATGTTGAACCTCGCGCTGTCTTCAGTCATCGTAACAACCTTTGGACACACATATCCATGCTGAATTTCACCCAGTCCGTAGTAAATACACATGCAATATTTATTACAGCAGTCCTCGGGCATACTTCATCCAACCAGCATAGCACCACATGCCTATCACAGTATTACGGTAGTTATAGAAGTTACCAATTTATATCGAACTGTTTATTGTCATAGAGCAAGCAGGCACATTGACACAGTTCCAAATCTCACCCCGCACGGCACCTATTTTCAACAAGGTGGACACATTTCGTAACACCAGAACCGAGGACACTGTACAAATCCAGCTGTTAATTGTCAAGGTATCACTGAGCGCGAACGGGCACGCACACATCCAACTTCTACCACTGCAAGTCGCACTTGCGTTGAATGTCTCGTTCACTGGTCAACGACGATGGCAATTTTCGCAAGCGATGAAGCACGTAGAAATGACATTAAATTTACCGCACGATCGGAATGCGTGCTGATTGCATTCATAGGTGTGCTGAGCGACGCTGGTCGGTCTGTTGATTGTTGGGACCTCTTGAGGTAGACACTGTTTCCATCACAATCAGCGGTAAGGTTCAAAATGACAGACCAGCACACGGTTTATGTCGACACGTCAGGGACAAACAAATTCTTGCAATAATTCACAAAGGCAACTGCGGGCTCCCGCTCTCTACCTACCAAGTAAATACGACGAAGATGAAAGCGTCAACTTTTGCGACGAAGATAAATAAATGCGAACACTTTCCGCCTTGTTTCTGCCAAGCCTGATCGCGCACTGAAACTAACGTTGAAAGGACTTTTGGGAGCAACATGTGTAATAAGTAAGGCCGCCTAGCCGACGTCAGGTTAGCGATTAGACTGAACCAGGCTCAAACTAAACGCGCTCAGCTAGCGGCGAGATTAAAATCTATTTCAGAGAGATCTGTACAAAGCGGCAGCTTCGGGTGGCGATTCAAACGAAGGGCTGTTTTATTGTGGTAACCTTTTCCACTCCGCATGTCGCGCGTGTTCATGAATCAATTCCCGAAGAGGATCACCACACCGGGGCGGTGGGGGTGAAAGGGGTTGGGGTGGGGTTAAAATCCTAGTTCCAAAAATTAACCCTTTGACGAGAACCATTTAATAGCCCCCGAAGTTGCATTTGTTGCACACTGAAGTCCAAGAGGCACTAAAGAGTGCTGAGTGTCATACCCAAAGACTGGCGTATGAAATGCGTTTACAAGATGCACAGTACGTATTTCTCTCATTCACTGTGAAACACGACTTACATACTGTGACTAGAAGAACTGAACACTGCGCATGGATAAACATGGTGAAAACGCATTCCTCTAGCCTAGCAAGTAATCATACCTAAAAGTAAACAACGCTGTCTACAAGGAACAGCAGTCCAATCTGCGACAGAACAATCCACCGACTGATAGAATCGGACAGGGGTTCCTTTATTTACCGCACGCACAAGGAAAATCTGCTTAGGCACGGCACTGATTAACATCACATAAACGAAAACCAACTGACCTCCACTGCAGTAACATATACGTACATGTGACGAGGAGCTGATTGAAATAAATACAGATTCATATTGCCATGTCGATGAGCCGCCGCTAATTTGCAACCTTATCTCCAGGATTACAGAGGTAAATGTCGCCAGCAACTACTTATTTATTACTAAATTAACCTTAACCAGACTCCAAGCTACGCCCCGGACAGACGATAACAGGCAAAGTACATAAGCAGATCGGTCGCCATATTCTAAATTACGACGTCAACCTGTAATCCCTCCGATCTGCTAGAGGCATAGATCCCCATGGGCCAATGGATCACAGGCTCAAGTAAAAGTGCTTCTTTTTTTCGTCGGCAGAAAAAGCAAACATGCCGTGTTTTAACAGCAATACTTTTAAAACACCGCATCCCTTTTTTGCCTGCTGACAACCTCCAACTGAAACTGAATATTTCATCAAGATTTCACTGAAAATTCAGTTGCTTTTAGTACCAAAACTTGAAATTAGTTTAATGATCTCCTTCGTGTGAGGCTTATAGTACTTAAACCCTTGACAGTCGGTAGTGTTTTTAACCGAGGTGATTGTTGCAGGAATAACCTGGACTAAAAACGCTAATGACTGCCAAAGGGACCGAGATTTAATTTGGCATAGAGGAGTCATTCGTAGATCTGTTCCTGCCAGATGAGTCACGAAAGCAATGCACTGTAAAGCGTAAAAGGGTGTCGGATAAAAACGTACTTGTTCAAATGTTAATCATAAAACTGTTATACTCTTGTATATAGAGCAATGGTTTAGAAACCTTGCTTACAGCTAGATCTACACTGAGAAATTAGTGCATAAAATAACTGTTTTAAGCAGCCCTCAGGGGAGGCCGGGGCAAAATGACTCATCGTTCGACGTTCTCAATCTCATTACATTTCGTGAAGTCCCAAAAGATGAAAACATGCGTCATACTTCTAGTGATGATACCCGAGGAATTATTGTTTTTCTTTCAAGGGAAAGATACTGGAAAACAAAACTGTCGTGAAATGAACTAAAACCCAGGTAACAACCTCGAGCGGAGGAGAAAGGTCTGATCCCCGACAGCAAGAGGCATACATTTACATGGGACCATGCAGCTGCAGGGGCTCATGAGAATCTGTGATTATTGCAAACGGACGAGGGAACATGCTAAGCACGCCAAATTATGTACAACCAACCTAGCATATTTCATAAGCAGGGGGAATTGATTTTCGTGAGCCCTTGCAGCTGCAGGAGGTCATGAGACTCTATGCCTCTTGCCGTTGGCAAACTGATGCAAACAAATCGAACATAATACAGTAAGCACGCTAGAAACCAACACAAGTCTGTCAAAAGCCTCACATGCTCCAAATGCAAGAGACATAGATTTCATGTGCCCCTGCAGTCGCGAAGACGGCGAAAAAGGACCAGTTCTCCAGATATGGTTAAAGGCCTTGAGAAGTACAAGGAGTGACCTCTCAGGCAGATGCGTTAGGAATTGATAGTGGATGGTATCTAGGCCAGCAGCAGAGTCATTACATTTCTGCAATGCTTGCTGCAATTCTGATAATGTAAAAGGGGCATTATAGTCTTCTGAGTTATCGGACTTAAAATCACAAATACGAGACTCTCGCTTCTCCTTCTCTCTCTGGAAGAAGGGTGAATAATGCTCTGTTGAAGAATTATGGGCAATGGTGGAGGCAAGCAAATTGGCCACAGCTTTTTTATATGTGACCAAGCTGGCACCATCTCTAAGATGGCCGACAGAAGCCGAGCCACCCCTGCCCCTAATTCCTCGAACAGCCCTCCATACTTTCTGGGACGGAGTCCGAGAAGTTAAAGATGAGACGAAGCGTCTCCAGGAAGCACGGCGTTCACGTTTAAAAATGTAACGCCAACGGGCTTTCGCCCTCTGTCTTTTAAAGGTTAAAATATTCACTTGCGACGGAGTACGGAAAGCACGTCGCTGAGCAGATTTGCGCGCTTTTTGGGCCTGGCGGCACTCCTCATTGAACCATGGTACTCTCGGCTTCAGAGGGACTGATGCGGAAGTTTTAGGGATGGTTTCACCCGCTACGTCCAACAAAATAGTAGTAAAAGAAGAAACAGGTTCTTCAGCTGACATGACCACCTCCTCTGTAATACGAGACTGACAGAGGGAGGTGAACAGAGGCCAGTTAGCTTTCTTGAGATTCCAGCGCCCCACCGGCGGATCCTCCTCACAGCTGACCGATGACAGGACTACTGGGAAGTGGTCACTACCACACAGGTCGTCGTGAACCTTCCAGTCAAAGTCCAGCATGAGAGAAGGATCACACACAGTGAGGTCTAGAACAGAACTAGATCCTGAACCTGAGTTAGAGTATGTAGGTGAGCCATCGTTAAAGACACATAGGTTAAGTTGAGAAAAAACATCTTCTAACATCTGACCTCTGCCATCATAGTGGTCACTACCCCAAAGGTGAGCGTGACCGTTAAAATCCCCCATGAGAATAAAGGGAGGGGGCAGTTGATCTACTAAATTAAAAAAATCATTACTACAGACCCGCAGGGATGGTGGCAGATAAATACTGCATATGGTTATGGTCTTCTTCAAGGTAACCCGAGCTGCGACAGCCTGAAGACAGGTGTCGATGCTAACGGGGCTACATAAAATTTGGCTACTAATGAGAAGAGCCACTCCACCCGAGCGCCTCTCCGAATCAGAGCCTTTATGGCTAGCATTAAAACCATCAGAGCCTTTATGTATAACGTTAAAACCATTAAAACCATCAGAAGTCTTCAGGTAAGTCTCCTGAAGAGATATTACTGAGGGGTTATAGCACTTGACAAAAAGACGTAATTCCTTAAAGTTAGCTTGAAAACCACGACAATTCCACTGAAGCAGAGAGTCCATGATTATGTCTTATCTGGGGGTGCGGAGTTTTCCCCCCCTTTTTCCTTTGCCTTGGAAGGAGTTGGAGAGGCTCCCGGGCCTCCTCTGGTTCTTAGGAGATGAATGGGGTGGAGCTGCCGCAGCATCGGCAACGACAACTTCCACTCCCTCCATCTGCTCCTCCAATGCAGCATATTTGTTTTGAAGGGGGACATCAGTGTTCCCTTTCTGGGCCCGTGCACACGGCGGTCCCATAGATTTCTTAGACTTCTGGTCCTGGAAATACCCTTGACAAAGGTCAAGCACAAGACAATTTATGTCACTACAACTGAGGACAATGCTATTGTAATCCATAGCGCTGCACAACCAAACAACAACTACCGACTGTCTGTGACCTTTCTAAACATGTTACTTTCTTTGTTGGATGCAAATCTTGCATTTCACACGTTTTTTTGGTCAGGAATACATGTACCGGCATTGTTTCCCATGCAGCAAAACAATCTCTGAGTGTCATCTGTAACCCACGCCTCTCGCTGAGCGAGATGACCTACAGCTGCGCAGAAAATTGGTGTTATTTACTGTTCAGCCATTTGGGGAAGAATAAGAATATGAACGGCTCGCACTGGTTGTCTTTGTCGATTCGTCACACTGATAAATCGAGGCAGACAGCCTGTGTGTGCACAGATATGTCTGTCCTTTTCTTCCCTTTAACACATTCTGCCCCAGGACCAAAATACCCAAATTTTAAAGTTGCCCTCTGAAGGCCTGTATTACCAATCTAGAGACAGATCTAGCATGATAGTTCAAAGGTGGTACCAGAATAGCTGGGCACCTATGGGCGCCGAGCTATTCTGGCATCACCCTTGAACTATCATGCTCGATCCACGTCTTGCTGTGGTGTGTCGGGGCTGAATGCGTTAACCCTTTGGAAGTCGGCAGTGAATCTTGCAGGAAAGCAGAACGCGCTACCGACAGCCAAAGGGTTAACCCCTTTACTGCCAATGGACGCAAATCGAGTTATGAAATCTTTGTAAATTTAACGCCAGAGAAACATGGATACAAAGCGGTGTCATTAAGAGGCGTAGATCCCCTGAAACTGCTCCACGGGATCTACTTCTATTGCACCTGGGTCGTCTTCACTATTTCTCAGCAGTGAGAAGTTTGAGATTAATCCCCTTCTTACTCGAATAAACTGCATTCCCCTTAAACTCAGTCAGGGCCAACATCTTATTTTGATCAATATCCAGGCAGTACTATTCAGAAAGAAAATCCCGAAATAACGAGCAAACAGTAGCCTTGTCTATGTTCGGCAGCTATTTAAGACAGAAAAAAAAATCTCCCCACAGATGAAATCCTTCATACAAATATACACGTCTACAAGAATCTTACTTCTTTTATAAATACAAGACACAAGAAGGTATAGATAATTTAAAGAAGGTATAGATAATTTAAATGTCTGCACACATACACACACACACACACACACACACACACACACACACACACACACACACACACACACACACACACACACACACACACACACACACACACAAGCGCTCTTATTTATATGGACCGTTCGTCGTAATAAGCGACAACGATCGCGACGAAAATAGACTTGTTTGCGCCCACTCACTAAGATGGACTGATAATGATAGTTTGAGGGTAGTGTCTGATTATGTTGGTGCCTGAAGCTATAACGACCGACACATTTCCCGCGTTATGTATCTTAGCCAGGAAGAGGATTCTAATATATCCATTGATCAAGGCGCCAAGCTAACCAAGCACTCACCCAGAACTATTATTATCGATTCATCACTCGAGACGTGTGACGCTACGAAGACGATGCTGTTGCGCAAAACACTTGTCTCCAGAAGCGAAAGGGATAGGCGTGACGACTGCATCAGCATCGCAGTACATTTTGTACAATGCCGGACAGGGTGGCCATACGGTGTCATTTCAAAGCACAATACAGCAAACGCATGCACACGATCCAAATTGTAAATCGACTACATGTATGTTAATACCGTCTGGCTGTATAAAATGTACTTGGATGGTGAATATCTGAGTAAACTTTGTACAAGCAGACCATGGCCTGAGAGAACAGTTCTATTCCACAGGGATTCACAGAAAACGCATGAAAAAGCTTTTAATTCTGACCAGGGTTTCAAAAGCAAAGCCTTTCAAACCCTCCTGAAAGACAAGGACAACTCCTGCAGTCCCTAGAGAATTCATGGCGATCACAAATGCTTTCGTCACGGTAACCAACTAGATAGAAATACACATGCAGACATTTACTGTTAACACATTCGAGACGTGCTGCCTTCGGATACACGGCTTTATGCCGCGTATCCGATGCGGCACGTCTCGAATCAGTTAAACCGCCTTACAGTGTTGTATCCTTTATGCTAAGAGCCTTTCATTCGAAAGGAAAGTACCAGTGAACTTTGGACAGCAAAAAAAAATATGCCAGGAAGCCGCGATTCTGTTGTGAAGATTGATATCTGCGAAGTAATTTAGATTTTCACAGAACATGTGTGTTCGAGACTTTTTGTGTTATCCGACCTTGTAATAAGCGAAGCAGACTTCATAGTGGCGCCATAGCATACAGCGTGTCCGGATGCGGATCGTCTCGAAAGAGTTACGTCAGGCCTAAATGGGGCAAACTCGAGGCACTGCTTCTCGTAAGTCCGCGCAGCCGGATACACTCGTGAGCCCATGGTTCCTGCATGACAGACTAATTATTTGCGACTTTACCAGAACATAAAGGTGCTGGATGATATTTTCGTTGAAAAGGCTAATTGGTTCAGAACTGATTTCGCACACTGTATGACTGACAGACGCCACTAGGTACTAATCGAAACAGCCACCCCAAAATAGAATCCTGAAGATACATGGATTCTTTTCAAACTCGTCTTTTCACTTACTTCTTGCCTGGCGGAAATAAAAATAAGTAGATGTGGTCAATTTTTGTTTTAAAAATAGTTTAACCGGAAAATGTAATGAATTATGCTGTACTTGTCCTTCACATGCATATTTTCCATCTTTGCTGGCAACTTCTTTGTATCGAAAAATAGTATTCTCAGCAGACAAATAAATGAACAAGGCACACAGCGTGCCTTTCTTATTTAGTGGTTTGCCAAGAACGGCTGCAGACGTGACAATTTGCACTTAATAGACTGCGGAGCGGAAACAATTCACGTTGCCGACATCCATCGTTTGCCCTGACCCTCAAAAAGCACCGTACTGTCTTCCCTTCATGAAGCCTTTCCTTCACAACTAGACCCGCCCTTCTTTCAATTGAACCCTTCACTGCCAATGGACGCAGACTGTGTTTTCGAAAGGTAAGTTCATTCAACGCCAAAGATCCCCAGCCGTCCAAGGAACACGGACAAGAAAGTGTTTTCAGCATAAGGCTTAGATTCTCATGAGTCCCCACAACTGCGGGGGCTTATTAAGATCAATACCTCTTTCGTTTGGTTGGTGCTTATTTTTTCTCGCCAGTGAAGGGGTTAAAACCAAAAGCGTGTCCCTCTTTCAGATGTAAAACGCGTTTTTTCTTCTGTAGAAACTAAAAGCCCATCTCCTATTCACAGCTAAAAGCCTTTTAGTTTTACACAGACCATTGCTTTTTGTTTATGCGCACTCTTAGGAATTAATAAGGACACGCCGGCGTTTTGTTATAAACAGTTACGCAGTCTGTACAACAACTACCCAAATCTTACGATTATTTGAGTTCCAAGTAGTCGCCAGCTCCTGCCCCTGCCCCTCCTGCACTGACATTTCTGCCCTGTGAAGGCACAAGACAGCAAGACCATTTGTGTGAAAAGCGAAATGAAATTTTTATTGTAATAAACGAAAATATCGTTTTTCACTTAAATAGACCCGCGGACATTTGCCTTTCTAGGACTGGTGCAAAATTACTGATGCTGAATCACCTGATACAATTTGCGTCGTGTGGAGATTGAAGGATCAAGTTATTTAAAGGATAAAAATAGCTCTCTGGTAGTGCACCTACAAAACTAGACAGAGTATTCCCTCCCCGCCCCCCCCCCCCCCCCCCCGCCCACCAAAAAACAAACAAAACAACAAAAACAACAACAAACAACAAACAAACAAAAAAAAAAAAAAAAAAAAAAAAAAAAACCAACAACAGCGGGTTAAGACAGATAAAAGGAACAAGTTATACAGCACTAAGGGAGGAAAGGAGGGCTGCCACTCGCAACGCAAATTTGTTTCTTCTGAATGCAAATAAAAAATAAAATAAAGGTCAGACTTACGCATCAGAATATAGCGAAACCGGAGAGAACGCGGTCTGGTCTGAGATCCAAAATCAATACTCAAACAGCAAAACGTTCGCTGGCCGACGACAACCTTAACTGGCCCGCGCACAGCTGTGCGCGGGCCAGTTAAGGTTGACGTCGGCCTGATGACCTTTTGCTTTCTCTCTGTCTCTTTATTTATTTTTTCAACGAGCCTATGTAATTTTAGCACAACATTCACGCGAACGCTAATGACGCGATATATTATTAAGGCTGGCCTGTAAAAATATTCATTCAGTACACGGTGGTCGTTTGCCCTTAGAGAAAAGAGAAAGCAGAAATGGATTTGATAACATACTGCGTCTTAAAGGGGGGATAAAACCCAGGGAAAATCAATTCTTTTGCCAAGAAATCCAGCGCCTGCCCCATCTGAATGAGCTGAATCTCAAGTGCCATTAGTGGTGCGTCTGTCATCCGTCAAAATACGAGGCTCGCACTCAGTCACAGGTTGAAACCCCATTACCTTTCTCCACCTAAGGAACACAGATGTAAAATGCAACGCATATAGATCGATCATAATTCTTTACAGAGAGAAATAAAACCAGGAAAAGGATTAGCCGCGGGCATAGATCCTAATGACGAATCAGTACGGTGATGAAGAAAGACAAACGCAGAGATGCCAACCCCTTTCACTACCTGACCGTACCATTTTCAAATTTTGACAGGAAGAAATAAAATTTGACAGGAAGATTTCGCGTGAACATAAAACTCGGTCATTCAAGGTTAAAGTTAAAGTTCGATGCCACGGCATGCAAGATTGCACACACGAACTTCCTCGTCAAAGCACTGGCACTGACCAGCTTTGCGTGGCTAGAGCACAAAACCACAACTAAAAACAGAATGAACCATACGAGTTCACCTCAGAACCAACGAACTTATAACTTGAAGTTCCGTAAATCCACAGAATTCCGCGATAGGAGTGAAAATGGGGCATATACAACCTAACCCCGTACCCTGTTGACTCTGTTGGCACCCAAAACCAGGGACTACAAACGCAATAAACCGTACGAGTTCACCCCTAAAAACATGCGAACGGATTAAATTCAACAAATCCACAGAAAACCTTTGATACCCACTCATAGTGTGTAAAAAAAGGACGCACATCAAATTTCTAAACGACACCCAAAAAACCAGGGGGAGGAGAGTGGAGAAAATAAAAGGTGGAGGGGAAGGAGAAAGGAAGGGGGGGGGGGGGGGGAATGGCGCAACTCATGATGGAAAATTGTCTGACACGAAAGTTGAACCTCACAAACACTAGGATACAACTCTATGCAAGCATCCTTCCAAAATTGAGCCAACGACCTACGAACACAAACAAGTCTGTAGGAAAACCCTAGAGCTATCAATCCTAATCCCTAGCCAATACGGGGGATAGGCTTAAACGGAGATTGAGATACGTGCAGCAGAACGCTACACTAAATTTTTATCTCCACGGTTTGGTCCGCCGACGATGAGGAGTACTGGCAATTCAAAGCAAAGCGTCCTCGAAACACACATGAATTAGATATAAAAATTCAGACTGACTTGTGTCGCTCAAGTGTGTACGGCCGGCCGATAAACAGGCCATTGCATCATATAGTGTGCGATGTCAAACACATCTTTAGACAACTTATCAGCGAAATCCCAAGAACTAATGAACTGAACTGAAATCACACTATTTCCGATCATGTCCATTTCAGATTCCGATTGGTTGCGCTAATCAAAGGACACTTCTGATTGGCTCATTATTTATCTCGAGGGAAACGCGATGGCTCGGCGGTATAAGAGCAGCAAAGTCAGCGAGAAATTGGTAACTTTTAGCGGACAATTTCAGCGCTTTTGTCGCCGGAAGATAATTTATTTGGCCGTAAAATCTTTAAAAAAAATAATTTTGGCGTAAGAAAATACGGCGAAATCTCTGCAAACGGAAAAGTCGCAATGTCAAGATAATTATATAGCTCTGCAAAGGATTCCCAACAAAAAGGACAAGTACAACACAATGGTGTTGTACTTGTCCTTTTTAAGCGTGTTTTTTTCTTTGTTGGGAACCTCTCTCTCTCTCTCTTTTTACACGCTTGGCAGTAACTATGTTTTTTTTCCTGGATTCTGCAATATGAGCAAACCGCCTAATGACAAGTTCTGATCGGTAGTACCGTGCCATTCTGCGTGTTCAGTTCAATTCGCTTGATTTAATTCTGCCAGTCGAGGGGGTTACCCGATATCTCTGCAATGAAAATCGCACACACGCGATCCATCCCATCTCTAAGAGCTCTTCTCTTGACATACATGTGAGCAGCTCTGCCATTCAGACAAAAGCAGATTCGCGTTTTGAGAAGAACAAAAAAAAAAAAAAAAAAAAAAAAATCCATTGTATTACAACGAAAATCTCTCTCCACACTTAAACAAACAAAGTTGTTGGTGACAAATCTGAAAGGCGTGGTGACGTGAGGAATGCATCGTCCAAATTCCTCCTCTTCAGATAATTCTACAAAACGACAGACCAAGTAGGCGGAATAAATGTTGAACTCTAAAAGCCAGAACTGCCAATTTGCATGAAGCAAAGAATGCACGTTCTCCAAAATACATTGTGGCGTGGGTAACACGCCACAAGGATTCCTACAACAGCGGGACCACTTTGGCATGGGCATTTCCTTGTCGGAGGTTGCACGCCATATAACTCTGTCCGTCGCCCATACCAGATCGACACGGGATCATTGTGACATGTAGACGTTCGAAAATTAGCAGTACATCAAATGTGCACGTGTTTTGATAAAAGCAGCGCTTTAACTCATTCGCGGCCAGCTGCATCCGGATGCGCGGCTTATGGCACGCATCCGGATGCGGCTGGCCGCGAATGAGTTAAACGCGGGGACAAGCATGCGATATCGCATGTAAATGTATGTCAGGGCGTTTAATCCACTGTTCTCGCCGAAAACACATGCACATTCGACCTACTCCTGAAATTGACTATTTGGTGGAATTGGTCAAAATGATGTTGTGGAATTGGGTCACTATAACGGCACAAGAACGGTCTGGATGGATCACCCACGAGCTTCTTCGAAAAGAAAAATCACTGGTAGGGATTGTCTACATGCATTTTTAGTGGCGTATCCATTTAGAATAAGGCCGTACTGGGCCATCATAATAGCAAGCAGCAAGTGTTAAAAAGTAATCGATTACGCAGAGACCATCCCATGCTTCTAATTCTAACGGCAGAAGAAAAGTCTTACTGGCTTGGCCATGACCCTCTCTTGAAACAAGCTGCCAGGCCTCATTTACAGGGTCAGTTTCCAGAACGTTACCATGGGGGAATCTGTAAGCTCGTTTAAGACTTCCATAAAAGATTTTCGCTGGTGTTTTGAGGTACGTTTCAGTGTCATTTTCACTCGAATCCGTCACCTCCAATTTCACTAGCACTGTACCCAGCCTGTCACATTACCTTTGTTGTTGAGTGTCAAAAGTGATATTTCCCCTCGACATCACGAATCTTCATCTTCAGACTTCACTATTTGTCACATTATTTTACTCTCGAGTTAAAAGTGGCATTTTCCTCGAAATCTTCATCTCTGTCCAAGTACTTTTGCTCTTGAGTGTCTAACACATTTAGCACTTAAGTCAAACTTCCCAAGTATGGAAGTTCTGAACACTACACACGTACCAGTTCAGAAAAAAAAAAGATCGACGATGATCTGATAGCTGACGGGTGATGCCACAATAGTTTGACGCCAAGCTATTCCCGCCACCACGCTTCAACTAGCACGGTCGATCCCTACCTTCTCGTGGCGCGTCACTGCTGAATGGTTTAAGCATGGCCTCCAGACTGATCGATCAACACCCGCGAGCGAAGGCACTGTGTGCATGTGTAGATAACTAAAAGGCCTCCCCCTTCTTCACAACGTGTAAGGTGAGACCAGCCACGACAGACGTGCAAAAAAAGGAAACTGCAAATCGCCTGCTTGAAAACAGAATCCACACCAGCGAGCGAAGGCGTTGTGTGCCTGTGA
Organism: Semisulcospira habei; assembly: GCA_036245525.1. Lineage (NCBI taxonomy): Eukaryota > Metazoa > Mollusca > Gastropoda > Semisulcospiridae > Semisulcospira > Semisulcospira habei. The sequence goes on along the minus strand of BTPG01000004.1, from coordinate 192,173,807 downwards.
CGATTATTACAAGGTCTTCTTCACCCTCCTCAAACAAGGCAAGGTGAGACTAGCGACGACAGACGTGAAAAAGAGAAAAGGGAAAACCCGCCTGCTGCAAACGGAATCGTGTCCATTACGATTCGCGCAAATATAAAATCACGAGTCTGTCGTATCCTCTTCCTTGTACGCTGTGGTAATAAATGCGTGCTGGCCTGTAATTGTGAATCTTGCGACCTAGAGCCGTAAGATCCAATATCACAGACCAGCACGCAAATGAACTCAGCGGAAATTTCTCAAATGTCCACCGTCTGGATCTGGTTAGGTCTGCATGTCAAAATCCAAAAGGTTCACACGTGCACTGCATGCCACTACTTACAAAAAACCCCGCGATTTGTCTGATTATCGCCCTGTGAAGGCAAAAGGCAGTATCTACACTGTTTGTGAAATGAATCTGGTTTTCACACAAATGGTCTTTCTGTCTTATGTCTTCACAGGCCAGATTTGCACGTCGTTCTCAAGGCCTTTCATCTATCTCGGTCTCTGCATCCGCTGTACGACTCGATGATCGATTACCTGGCACTGACAGAACGGCCCATGACCTCCCTCGCTCAAACACCGCGAGTATTAGCTCTACTTCGCAACAGGCATAATGTAGAGAGGCGGTCGTGGTGGTGATTGTGTGTGCGTGCGTGTGTGTTTTGTTTGTTTGTTTGTTGGGGGTGGGGGTGGGGGAGAGATGACTGAGATTTCTATAAACACCGGAAGCCAGTATAGCGGCGCACCTTGCTTAGTGGCTGGCGCAGGACTAAGCTCGCTCATGCAACTGGCTCCGCGAGTTTTAGGCATACTGTATGTACAGAGGGCCATGACTAAGAATTCTATGAACACTGCGAGTGTCACTTAGCAAAAGCCCCTCTACAGATTCTACGTTCATCGCGAATGCTAATTACCCTAAGGTGTAAACGCCTTATAAAAGTTGCACCCGCAGTGTTCATAAATCTTTATTTATAAGCACACTATATCCACGAGTCTGTCAGATGTTGAGACCATTAAAGGCCCTGGCCAAGAATAAATGAAGACCGAATGAACACCACGGGAGTTGCTTAGCAAAAGGCATATATTGCTCCCCCGGTGTCATTCAGTCTTCAATCCAGTGCATCTGAGGCCAGCTCATGATGGGGCTCGTGAAGATCTGTCTCCTGTAGACAGGCGCGATCGATGATGTGTAAGTTTAACATTCAGGGAAAGGTGAGGGAAAAAACCTGATGTCCATGCAAATAATGCCTTTTGCAAGGTTACGTCCACCTTGTCCACTGAATCTTCCACCACGTGCACCTTGACCCCGGCTCATGAAGACCAATGCCTTCTGCAAAGGTAGGATCGACGGAGAAGTATACAACTCTGCCGTCATATTGCGAAAATCAGCATGTCCATTTTTTTAGAAAAGCGAGCTTCCACTGATATACCATAAAAATCTCGCTTTTCTAAAAAATGGACAAACTGACTTCAGCAATATATTGGCAGAACAGTAAATGCGAAGGGTGCGAAAAACTAAGTTGCCGAAGAACATCAAGCCTTTTGCTAAGCAGCACTCGCGGTATTCATATATAATCTTCAGTCCAAGGCCTTCTTGCGTCCATGGAGCCAGCAGACGCGCGTGGTTCATGAAGATCTATGCCTTTAAGACAAATGCGACCGACACAGGAGTATAACATTAACATGGAAAGATTTTTTTTTAAATGGTGCCAATGCAGTTGTTTGCAATCAGACAAAAGCCTTCGATCTAGTTACGTTCCGCAAACACGCTCTGGTAATCAACACAACATCGACTGTGGTTTTCTTCATAAACGTGCACTGACACCGCCGGCCTGGTCTACCTCTAAGCCAGAAGCCTTAGCCTACTGTCAAAACAGCATGCTAAGCCTTCCAGCTTAATCTGTTTAAATACAAGTATGCATACCATCTGATGACTATGGAAGCTGATGTTAGTCGACTTTTCTCCAATCAAAGAATATAATCTTTTCTCTTAAATTTAATCCTGATCGATTTTGTGTCTGATGAAAGCCTCAGCATTAACCTGTCACAGGCATACAAACACAACGTTCGCCCAGGTTAAAGCTAAACATCGTAAGCGCATTATGGGAAAACGCATAATTTGCCATTGGCCTTCGATGTTTTTTCTTCTTCCGTACACATAAAAAAATAAAATAACAAAAGAACCTTCAAAGCAAAAATCGTTGACATTAGTAAACTACAATAAAATCTCAGTGTTTTTTTTTTCGGGCACGCAACGCACAAGTGAGATTTAACTCCTGAGTAATGAAAGAAAATAAACTTTAAGAAAGAAAATGAACGCGTTGCTGAAATGGTTAATAGATTTTTTTCGGGGGAGGGGGGGGGGGTGTCTGCGCAAGAAATATGATTAAATACAAAACCGAAATGCTTTTAAGAAGCAACGAAGTGTGTCAATATTTTCTATTTTTCTGTAAATGATCTGTCTTGGTGCGCTACCACTCTGGATGTCTCCCTCGACTCGTTACCGCTAAAACGATTCGATGGAGACAACCAATATGGGTGCACGATTGTCTTTTGCTTGTTTTCTTTTTCTTTCTTGTCTGAGGGGTTAGGTATTGGAGAAGCGGGAGTTGGGGTGGGCAATAACGCTGGTACATTATGACGCAAGTCTTTAAATCGCAGACAAAATTGCGCCTCATCCCTCCCTCCCAAGGTGAAACAGGCACAGTCCTTCATCCAGCATCTATCTTAAAGAGGCATAGATTCTTACGAACAGGTGCAGTCGCAGGGATTATGAGAATCTATGCCTCTTGCGGAACAAAAGAAACGGTTTCAACTCCTCCTGAAATCCAGGGTGAATTTCACGGATAAGGTTACAACTCGGCAGCTAAATCCTTTTCAACGACCAGTATTGTTCAGAGGTGAAATCGAAAGCCCATCTTGCTTTACGCCGCTGTTGTGCTCTGTTACAAAATAGGCATTACGCGAGCAAAGGAGCCATAAAAGGCAAGAAAAAAGGAGCTGCTACAAAAGGAGAGAGAAGAATTACGTACAGGAAAGGGCCCATAAAGACACGACAACACGACCAGGACAAAAGAAAAGAATACGACGAAGACATGGAAAATGGAACGGTAAAGACGGTGAAATGCCCTCACAAAATTACACCAAGAGAATACGACGAAGACACGGAAAATAGAACAGTAAAGACGGTGAAATGCCCTCACAAAATTACACCACAAAAAACACAACACCCCCACGACCAAATCGTTACAGCCGCTCAAGCTCTCGCTGTAGGCTGGATCTCGTGTCTACCACGTAACTGCAAACAACTCAGCACGAGGCATATTTCTTCACGGTCCAAAAGAGCCACAAGAAAATAGGTTTCGCTTCTTGCCAGCTGGCAAGGGCTAATTCCAGTTAACCTAAATCACAGCCGAAATATCGTTCCATCTGTTAGATACCATTTGACGACGTCATTGCAAACTAGTTTTGAGCGACAACTCTTATGAGAGGACACCTGGCGAAGACCATCATTTAGGTGGCTGTAGCCACCTAAATGATGGTCATTAATGATCCCCTGAGAGAGCCTGACGCTGGCAAGACCTCCTCTGAGAGAGCATGACGCTGGCAAGACTTCCCCTGAGAGAGCACTTATCCTTTAAGACCGCTTTTTTCTGGCAAAAAAAAAAAAGGTGGTTGCTGAAACAGGTTCTACTGTAATCCACTCTACTTGCTAACAAGGAACAGTTCCGACTGATGCGCATAACTATGTGCTGGTCTGTGATTTTGGACCTAACGGCTCCCGACATATTCCTGAGCCAATAAACGAAATCGGCCATCCACGCCCCTTGATCGCCAGCTTTTATTTACATCCGTGTTACTAGACCTGGGCAAGAAAATTGCGTTTCTTGCTAGAAACCACTAAGGACATTTCCCCGGGCAGGCGGAGAAATAGGACAATTTCAATCCAATCAATTCTTACCTCGCGGACACTTGCGTTTAACTCATTCGCGGACAGCCGCATCCGGATGCGCGGCATAAGCCGGGCATCCGGATGCGGCTCGCCGCGAATGAGTTAAGAGTTTAACCTTTTTTTCCAGCGGGGTTGGGGGCGTGAGGGGAGTGCTGCCGCTCGATCAGATTTCCCGGCGTTTTACGGCCACTTGCAGGATCACGTCGGTGAAATCTGTCGTGGTGCTTCATACTCTCTGAGACGCATCGCATCTGTCCGACAGTCTTTCTGAATCAGCCACTGACATAGTGAATGCTTTAGTCACGAGCCGTCTTGACTACTGCAATTCTCTGCTTTTTGGTCTTCCATCTGAGCAGACTAGCCGCCTTCAGCGAGTTCCAAATACTGATGCCACAAGGCTTGTGAAGCGCAGGCAAAACCCACGTAACCCTTATACTGAAAGACCTTCACTGGCTTCCAATCCAATCCCGCATACAGTTTAAGATTGCGACCCTTGCATACAGCCAGTTTGATGGCAGTCTTCCGTCATACCTTTCCTCCAGTCTAATTACTTACCTGCCCCCTCGCTCACTGCGTTCATCGGGAGTTCCAAAGTACCATCTCAAATCTGCCGGTGAACGCTCTTTCAGATGTACTGTACCTTTAATTTGGAATTTCTTACGGACCGAGCTGAGAAATGCCCCTCCACCACCCCCCCCCCCCCTCCTACGCAGTTCAAAGCGAAGTTAAAAACTTACTTTTTCTCGCAGACTTTCGTGTAATTTCTACGGTTCTCTGTACACCGCCCCCCCCCCCCCCCCCCCCCCCCCACGTTGCAGACTCTGTGAATGTGTGTGTGTGTGCGTGTCGTTTTCGCCTGCGCATTGAGTTATATTATAAATATGAAAAATGCGCCATATAAATACCATGTATTATTACTGTGGTCCGTCCAACTGCAGACGCACCCCCCCCCCCCCTCCCCCCGAACACACCCACCCACCACTAGGCGACTACATCGCCGACATTCACCTGACCATAGACCAAGAGTAGGTATGTCTATAGCATACCGCTGCCAAAACCAGATGTGATGGTTTGTGATTCTGGGCCTTACGGCACCGTGCCGTAAGGTTCAAAGGTTGGTTGCTTGAGTGAGCTTAGTCCCCCGGCTAGCTACTAAGCAAGGTGTTCTGCTATACTGCATAAGCGAGCTCAGTCCTGCGCCAGCCACTAAGCAATGTGTTCCGCTATGTATGAACACCTTGCTTAGTGACTGGCGCAGGACTAAGCTCACTCACTCAGCTGGCCCCTGAAACACACCAGCACACCTGCTGCCGTATGTATGGTCCAAATGGCAGACCAGCTCACCCAGAGTAGCCGTTTCTTCCCCAACGCCAGCATCACAGACATTCGCCTGACAATACCAATATTTTTTTTATTTGTGTGTGTGTGTGTGTGTGTGTGTGTGTGTGTGTGTGTAGACGAAAGACCTAAAACGGGTGACTGTCTTTACCATCCTTATGGAAACTGGGTATGTGTATAATTCTGGGTTTCCAAGTCAGACACCCATTTTTTCTGAGGGTTGTTTCTGCATTGTCTTGCGGTAAAGATTCATAAAAAGTAAAAAAATCCGTTTTTCTCATTTTGGCGTTAACACATGCACTTTTGTGTTTAACAGACACGCCGGTAGTGTGTTTGAAAACTTGTCCCTCCCAGCAATGTGTGTGTGTGTGTTGTGACACAGAACCCTGAAAATGAGCGTGTATGTATTACATCACCCTTCTCAGCTAGCTATAAATAACTTCATAGCTGATATGGGTCAGGGGGGATATTTTGTTGTTTTAGGGAATAAATTGTTTATGTTTCTACAGAATTAGGTTTGTTATTTGAGGGTGTGGTTGTTTTGTTAAAAAAAAAGTGTTGAGTTGTAATGTACTTCCGGGGTGATGTGGAGAAAGGTCATGTCTAGTGGCAGATTTGAGATTCATGTATACGTTCACCAGGGACTTAGCCTATACGTTTTCTACGTTTGTTTCCATGTCAGATGAAGAATATTTGATCTGAAACGTCGTTCTTTGTTTCTATTTTAAAGGGTTTTTCGCCACTATCTTCTGTTTTAGTTTGACTTAGCCTATAATTATATTCGTGCGCCGGTTGCTAAGAAGTGAAGTGATTGTATGAGTGCGCATTGTAAGAGAGGACGTTTAGACTTTGGGTGAGGCTGCTGTTGTCTTTTGTCCTGCCCGACCTTTTGGTTGAACCTGTTGCTTTATTTTGTAGGTTTGTCGATGTTATCAATGCCGCATCTCCTTTTGGATTGTATGCACAAATTGATTGAATGGAAATGACGTCACAGAGTCAGCGTCGTTTCATGCGTCGTCTGCACCAGTCAGTCGTTTAGTGCAGTTAAAAGAGTGCAGGCTTGGATGGGCCATTTTCTGATGTAATAGTAAAGTATTATTTGTGTGAATGCTGTCCGTTTGAAGGAAGGTTGATTGATTGTACATAGCTTAACGTCCCGACAGCAACAAGACTTTCTCAGGACGTGCCTGCACTGCTAGTGACAAAAACTCAACAGAATATTGAATGTATGTCGCCAGCCGGTCCAATACGTTAAATAAAACCTACGACATGGGGCCTAAATAAAGCTAAGACCATTTAGCAACACACATCGAATATCAAGAGCCACAGGCAGCGCAGACAGTAGGGAGAGTTTAAAAAAGGAAAATGCAGGTGAATGGACCAAGGGTAGACAGAAACACATGCCCCCGGAATATAGAGAAAAAACCCACCCTGTGGGGCTGACCAGGGTGCCCCTGGGAACTAAAAAGTCCCCCAGGGCAGACCCGGTTGGGGGTGTTTGAAGGAAGGACTGGAAAGTCGAGTGTTGAGGGCAGACCGGTTGGGGGTGTTTCAGGGAAGGACTGGAAAGTCGAGTGTTGAGCGAAGCCCGAGAGAAGGCGAGGATGGGAAAAATATCCAGCACTATACGTTGGAATAGATGCATATCAGTTACGACATGCTTGTAAATTAAAACACTTTTAACCCCACCCGGGTCTGCCCTGGGGGACTTGGGTGGGGTTAACTACTTTTTATTTCCCAGGGGCACCCTGGTCAGCCCCACAGGGTGGGTTTTTCTCTCTATTCTGGGGCATGTGTCTCTGTCGGCCCTTTGTCCATTCACCTGTATTTGACTTTTTAAAACTCTCCCTACTGTCTGCACTGCCTGTAGCTCTTGATATTGGATGTGTGTTGCTAAATGGTCTTAGCTTTATGTAGGCCCCATGTGTTAGGTTTATTTAATGTATTTGACCGGCTGGCGATATACATTCAATGTTCTGTTTAGTTGTTGTTTTTTCACAAGCAGTGCAGGCACGTCCTGAGAAAGCCTTGTTGCTGTCGGGACGTTAAGTAATGTACAATAAAACACTTTTAACATTAAGAAAAGTTGAGTTAAAAGAGGTTTTAAAACAGTTTTCATAAAAACTTTTGCCCGACACGCTTCTAAAAACAACATTTTCTTAGTTTTAAACCTTGTACCCGCGCCATAAACGCCACGATTGCTTTTCAGTCTTAGCTGTCCTATAGTGTGGAATGTGGGACTTTGCCAACTGGATCCATCTGGTGCACTCCAAATGAGTATTTGTGAGTGGTTTGACGTGCAACTCAGTGTGCGCCTCTGAAATGACCTACTGATTCCACTGATAATGAAACTCTTTCATTCATAAGAGTGCATTGAGCAGCTCTATAAACCAAAAGTGATGACCCCCTCTCCCCCCCCCCCCACCCTCCCCTCCCCCCCCCCCCCCCGCCCCGCCCCCCCCACACACACACACTTCTCCCCCCCCCCCAACCCCCTTACAACCCCACTCAAACAATCATAATAGTAAAATCAACCAAAGGTATCTTTAGTGAGGTATTTTCACTGTAATCCCAGTTTTGTGTGAGAGGCACCCACTTTTGGGGTAAACACCCATTTTTTTTCCATCCAGTGGCTCTGTTTCTAGAAAATGTCTATTTTATTTTAAGTTGTAGAGCTTAGTTATAAGGTGAGTTCTAAACATTGGCATCAACTCCAGAGCCCTAGAATAAATAGAAATATGGGAACCCATTTTCACATAAAATGGTAGGTCACCCAGTCTGAGGGTTTTGTGTTCATGTGTGTGTATGTATGTGTGTGTGCGTGTCTGTGTGGTGTGGTGTGGTGTGGTGTGGTGTGGTGTGTTTGTGTGTGTGTGGGTACGTACGTATGTAAAAGTACATTTTTGGCTCACGTGTGAAGCAAAAGTGAGTCTATGTTTTAGGCCAGTGGTCGTCCGTCCGTCCGTCGTAAACTTTAACGTTGGCATTTTCTCGGAGACTTTTCAAGCCATATTCTTCAAACTTGGCCCAAAGATACCTTGTGGCGAGGCCTTTCTAAATATAACAATTTGAGTGACCTCTCACAAAGGTCAAGATCACAGGGGCTCAGGAAATAGGTCCAAAATAGCTATATTTTGACATTTATTTTCTTCATTCGGCCCCTGGAAACAAGGTCTATCGCATTGCCCCTCCCCCCCCCCCCCCTCACCCCTGCACTCCCCGCTGTTTGATTTTTCAACCCCAGAAAGCAAGGTCTGTCGCTCCCCCCCCTCTTTCCTCCCCCCCCCCCCCCCCCCAGCCCCTGCCCCAGATTTGAATTTTGCGGCCCCCTGGAAGCAAGGTCTGTCGACTACCCCCCCCCCCCCCTCTCCCTGTTGTTATATTATTTGACCTCTGGAAGTAAGGTCTGTCTGCCCCCACCCCCCCCCCCCCACCCCCCCCCTCTCCGTTGTTATATTATTTGGCCTCTGGAAGTAAGGTCTGTCCCCGCCCCCCCCCCCCCCCCCCCCCCTTATCGGGTTGTTTGAATTTTGCGGTCCCTGGAAGCAAGGATGGTCAAATAACCCCCCCCCCCCCTCCCTCCTCCCCTTTGTTTGATTCTTCTGCCCCTGGAAGCAAGGTGTGACGCCCCCCACATTATTGTTTGATTACAATGTCTGACAACACCCCCACCCACCCCACCCCACCCCATTTGATTTTGCGGCCAATGGAATCAAGGTCTGACGACCACTAGTACCACCCACCCCCCTGTTGTCTGATCTATCAGCCCCTGGAAGCAAGAGCCTGATGCCTACCCCCCGTTTTCCTAAACCCTGGAAGCAATTCATGTTCCCAAACAAGAAGTTTGCCCTCCCCCCCCCCCCCCCTCCCCTGGAGTAAGGTGTGATCCGACCCTGTGATGTGTTCTTAGAACATTTCGGCAGTATTTCTGATTGTGTCTTAACCCATTTCGCCCGGGTCCCTGAAGCAGGAGATGGATTGACCATGATAATTCAAGGGTACTGTCAGATTAGCTTGGTGCCTTCAGTGTTATTTTGCATGATCCAGCTACACTGGCTGCATCTGAGGTGGCATTCTGCTGTAATTGTCATTAAGGATGTCTCTGGTGTCTATTCTGAGCCAAACACAACCACTTTTACACTGCGTAAAGCTCATTTGAGTGCATTGTAATGGGACCGGCAGTCGTGGCTACCAGTACAGGCTTTTACAGGAGTGTTGACAGGTTTGGCACACACATGCCTGCTGCATTTGCAACATGAGTTGAGGTCTTCTGAGACTCTGACACGTGTGTTTTATATAAAAATGAACTGTACATAACCATTTTTCCCTGCTACCCTCCTAAATAAGCACTCCAGACACTTGTTTGGGTATGCAGTGTGTCCCGCGTAGCATAGTTTTGGCTGTTTTGTGTAGTCTTTTGTCTGTGGGTTAGTTCAGTAGACTTAATGTTTAAATTGCCACAGCTGTTTCATGACCCCTGTTGACTGTGGAAAAGATTGCAAGCAGCATATAGGGCATGGCAGCTGGTTACAGGCCTCTTCCTGCTTGTTGACAACAGGGTCAACGAGGATGCCTGAGCATTGTCTTTTTGGCTGCCCTGAGATACACAAGGAAATGGCCTTGGGTCTGAAAGCTCATTTTTCATCAATGTCAGTGTCATGGTAACCTTTTTCAGTTGTCCAGCCCACCAGAAGTCAGTTTGATTCTATTGCATGTGTGTGTAAACTTGGAAAAACAGAAAAAGTAGGGGGGTAGGGGGGGGGGGGGGGGGGGGTAGTGGAAAAATATGGAAAAAAAAAAACCTTTCATGTGTCTGTGTCTCAAATCCAACATTTCTGAAGATCAGATATATTACTTGATGTACATGCCAATTTTGGAGGCATTCTGACCATATATAGTCTGTTTTTCATGGCATCAACAGCATTGTGAACGCCACAAGAACGCGCTTCACATAATGGGCCATAACATAAAGATGCAGCAACATTCAATGGTGTCGCTTTGGGTTTGACTTAGCTAGTGTCTAAGGGTTGCACTGATGGCAGATTGAATGGTGTTCAGGTGGGAGAGTCTGTCTTTCAGGTCAGGCAGTAAGAGGACCGGTGTTTTTAAAAATAATTTTTGTCTTGTTTGAAAATTTGTAGTAGGGCTGAATGTTGGAATTTGCTGGAAATTTCTGGTTAGCTGAGAGGAGACATGTTCGGTGCTTTGATTCATACCATCCTGAGCTTATACAGTGGACAATTGTGGGCCTATGTTGAGTTGCCGTTGACGTAGTGATTTGAGGGGCACGCTGATTTCAGCGGTGATTGGGTGTGGGGTTGGTAAGGAATCAGGTTCAGAGCCAAGAAATGAGACTGTCAATGTGCTGTTCTTTTGGTTATTTTGTGCATGGCAAATGTGCAGCTGGTGGGCGCTGCTCTTTAGGGGTTTGAAATATTAGGGGATGCCTGGGACTGACTATGGCTAAGAGACTGGGCAGTACAAAAACGGCACTGTGTTCCGTGGCCTGCACTTGATCGTGACTCTAATGTATGAGGTAGGTTTGGTCAATAAGAGTGCATCATGGGACAGGGAAATCCCCTCTTACATAGATTCCAGCGCCAACTTTGAGTGCTTTTGAGCGAAGAAATTGCGAGTTTTTCTGACTTTTTTGGAGCGGTGCTTTTTCGTGATGGCTGAAACTTCGATAGGGCAAAGTGAGCGGCACAAGAGACTATTCTACGGAGGAAGTTTTGCGTCGTTTGAACCTCCTACGATCACAAACTGATGTTGATTCGAACGAGGAGCCTCCAAAGTTGACCATGAGTTTTTTTGTGTGTGGAAATTTGCAAGATAGCTCTGATAACGATCCTAGTGCGAGCACTCTCGCAAGCAGATTTCATGTAGAAGAGTGTTGTGTATTCTTCATGGACGACTATGCTTGTGAGTTAGTGTGTTCGCCCGGCAGTGGATTATCTGTAGAGCTCTGAACAACCGACTATGCTTCAGTTGTGAGTTGAACATTTTCTTAATATATTTCTTGACATGTTATCATGTGTTTGTTACTGTGTTGGTGACTGCCTTGTGTGTAAACTGTCTGTTGTGTGTGTTGAGAACACAGATTTTGTCTATTCTTCTTGCATCAGGCCAGATATAAAACTTTGATTGAGTGAGTCATATGAAGAAAAAAAGGTGTCAGTGTACAAATTTTGTTTTCTCATCTCCATGTTGTTTTTTAAATGAAGTAATGAACTGGGAAATGCAACATTTTAACACCTGTGGCGGCGAAAGGGTTAAATTTCAGTCTTATGTGCGTTTGGATTATAATATCTGCAAAGGAATACAACTCCGCCATAGCCAGTCCCAAGCCTGGTTGGGAAAGGAGGAGGGTTTTTTTTCTCAAATACTGCTCACAAAGTCTTCAAACCCAAACTTGCTACAGTACAGAGATACCTGATGGTAAAATCTATCTATGCATACTGATTTGGAATTGGATAACCCTTCGGATAGGGTCATAGGCTTGCAAATGTGTGTAAAATGCCGATTTTTGATAACATTGTAGGTATCAACATTTTCACAAAAATGTTCAATTAAATTTGGCACAAAGGTTGCTGATGATAAGAGTAAGACCATCATGTGCATACTAATTTACTTAACTCATGTTGCAAATGTCAAGGGTGGGGGTGTACATATGTGTGAAAAAAACTTACATTTTGAGAAAACATAGACTTTGCTGGTGCGAAAGCCAGTCCTTTACTTATGGTCACAAAGGTCACACAAAAGTATATATCGGTTGTCCACGTGAGCCATAATGGCTTGGCCTTTCTTGTGGAAAGAATTGTAGTTGCATGTATCATCAACAGTTTTGCAAAATTTTCAATCAAATTTGGCACAAAGGTAGCTGATGATAAGACCTTCCTAAGTAATAATGTATATTATACTAGTTCAGTCAACTCTATGATATCATAAAGGTCAAGGGTCACGGGTGTTTGACAGCTGTGTCAAAGCATGTGACTGTGTGTGTGTGTGTATGTGTGTGTGTGCGTGTCTGTGTGTGTGTAGACGAAAGACCTAAAACGGGTGACTGTCTTTACCATCCTTATGGAAACTGGGTATGTGTATAATTCTGGGTTTCCAAGTCAGACACCCATTTTTTCTGAGGGTTGTTTCTGCATTGTCTTGCGGTAAAGATTCATAAAAAGTAAAAAAATCCGTTTTTCTCATTTTGGCGTTAACACATGCACTTTTGTGTTTAACAGACACGCCGGTAGTGTGTTTGAAAACTTGTCCCTCCCAGCAATGTGTGTGTGTGTGTTGTGACACAGAACCCTGAAAATGAGCGTGTATGTATTACATCACCCTTCTCAGCTAGCTATAAATAACTTCATAGCTGATATGGGTCAGGGGGGATATTTTGTTGTTTTAGGGAATAAATTGTTTATGTTTCTACAGAATTAGGTTTGTTATTTGAGGGTGTGGTTGTTTTGTTAAAAAAAAGTGTTGAGTTGTAATGTACTTCCGGGGTGATGTGGAGAAAGGTCATGTCTAGTGGCAGATTTGAGATTCATGTATACGTTCACCAGGGACTTAGCCTATACGTTTTCTACGTTTGTTTCCATGTCAGATGAAGAATATTTGATCTGAAACGTCGTTCTTTGTTTCTATTTTAAAGGGTTTTTCGCCACTATCTTCTGTTTTAGTTTGACTTAGCCTATAATTATATTCGTGCGCCGGTTGCTAAGAAGTGAAGTGATTGTATGAGTGCGCATTGTAAGAGAGGACGTTTAGACTTTGGGTGAGGCTGCTGTTGTCTTTTGTCCTGCCCGACCTTTTGGTTGAACCTGTTGCTTTATTTTGTAGGTTTGTCGATGTTATCAATGCCGCATCTCCTTTTGGATTGTATGCACAAATTGATTGAATGGAAATGACGTCACAGAGTCAGCGTCGTTTCATGCGTCGTCTGCACCAGTCAGTCGTTTAGTGCAGTTAAAAGAGTGCAGGCTTGGATGGGCCATTTTCTGATGTAATAGTAAAGTATTATTTGTGTGAATGCTGTCCGTTTGAAGGAAGGTTGATTGATTGTACATAGCTTAACGTCCCGACAGCAACAAGACTTTCTCAGGACGTGCCTGCACTGCTAGTGACAAAAACTCAACAGAATATTGAATGTATGTCGCCAGCCGGTCCAATACGTTAAATAAAACCTACGACATGGGGCCTAAATAAAGCTAAGACCATTTAGCAACACACATCGAATATCAAGAGCCACAGGCAGCGCAGACAGTAGGGAGAGTTTAAAAAAGGAAAATGCAGGTGAATGGACCAAGGGTAGACAGAAACACATGCCCCCGGAATATAGAGAAAAAACCCACCCTGTGGGGCTGACCAGGGTGCCCCTGGGAACTAAAAAGTCCCCCAGGGCAGACCCGGTTGGGGGTGTTTGAAGGAAGGACTGGAAAGTCGAGTGTTGAGGGCAGACCGGTTGGGGGTGTTTCAGGGAAGGACTGGAAAGTCGAGTGTTGAGCGAAGCCCGAGAGAAGGCGAGGATGGGAAAAATATCCAGCACTATACGTTGGAATAGATGCATATCAGTTACGACATGCTTGTAAATTAAAACACTTTTAACCCCACCCGGGTCTGCCCTGGGGGACTTGGGTGGGGTTAACTACTTTTTATTTCCCAGGGGCACCCTGGTCAGCCCCACAGGGTGGGTTTTTTCTCTCTATTCTGGGGCATGTGTCTCTGTCGGCCCTTTGTCCATTCACCTGTATTTGACTTTTTAAAACTCTCCCTACTGTCTGCACTGCCTGTAGCTCTTGATATTGGATGTGTGTTGCTAAATGGTCTTAGCTTTATGTAGGCCCCATGTGTTAGGTTTATTTAATGTATTTGACCGGCTGGCGATATACATTCAATGTTCTGTTTAGTTGTTGTTTTTTCACAAGCAGTGCAGGCACGTCCTGAGAAAGCCTTGTTGCTGTCGGGACGTTAAGTAATGTACAATAAAACACTTTTAACATTAAGAAAAGTTGAGTTAAAAGAGGTTTTAAAACAGTTTTCATAAAAACTTTTGCCCGACACGCTTCTAAAAACAACATTTTCTTAGTTTTAAACCTTGTACCGCGCCATAAACGCCACGATTGCTTTTCAGTCTTAGCTGTCCTATAGTGTGGAATGTGGGACTTTGCCAACTGGATCCATCTGGTGCACTCCAAATGAGTATTTGTGAGTGGTTTGACGTGCAACTCAGTGTGCGCCTCTGAAATGACCTACTGATTCCACTGATAATGAAACTCTTTCATTCATAAGAGTGCATTGAGCAGCTCTATAAACCAAAAGTGATGACCCCCTCTCCCCCCCCCCCCCCTCCCCTCCCCCCCCCCCCCCCCGCCCCGCCCCCCACACACACACACTTCTCCCCCCCCCCCAACCCCCTTACAACCCCACTCAAACAATCATAATAGTAAAATCAACCAAAGGTATCTTTAGTGAGGTATTTTCACTGTAATCCCAGTTTTGTGTGAGAGGCACCCACTTTTGGGGTAAACACCCATTTTTTTTCCATCCAGTGGCTCTGTTTCTAGAAAATGTCTATTTTATTTTAAGTTGTAGAGCTTAGTTATAAGGTGAGTTCTAAACATTGGCATCAACTCCAGAGCCCTAGAATAAATAGAAATATGGGAACCCATTTTCACATAAAATGGTAGGTCACCCAGTCTGAGGGTTTTGTGTTCATGTGTGTGTGTGTGTGTGTGTGTGTGTGTATGTGTGTGTGTCTGCGCGCGCGCGTGTATCCCCGATCACTACATGTGCAATGGGGACCAAACTGCGACCAGCACACAAAGAGCCGTGTCGTCTAAGTAAATTCACCGACCAGCACACGAACAGCCGTGATCACAACCATCACACTAGTACACACAACAACCAATGATCATACGTGTGCCAGAAACTATGAGCAAGTCGCGGCAGAAGGACCCATAGTGACAGCTTGAGCGTTGTGCCTGGTCTGCTCGGGACCTGTGATGTGAAGGTGACTCATCACGGGCAAACCTATATGCAGAACTTTAAAAAAACATGTCTGATCAAAACCCAATTGAAGAACGGTGTCTTTCAGACAATCTTCCGACAGCAAAACCTGCAATAGTACGCTCTGTAATGTCCCACAAGCAAATAAAAACAGTGCCGGCAAGAGAGTCTCGTCAAACAAAATCGATTCAAGGTCAACAGAGCGAAGACCAAACGCGTGATGTCTGCTCAGCCGTAAGGCCCCAAATCACGGACCAGCACATACATAATTATCGCCAAACACACATAATCCCCACACAAGTACACTATGCATGTCCTGTCTCACAGTCCGGAAGCACAGATCAGCGCAAACAAAAATCCGAAGACGCATCCCCAACAAGTACAAGAACACCGACGACCAATAAAAAAAAGCAGTGAGGTACGCAGTCACAACAAGCGTGTTGTGTTGTGTATGACTGCGACTAAAAACGTCGGCGGACTAAAAACGTTCTGAACAGTACTCACAAACCAGATAGGTGAGGCTAGCGCTGGCAGAATTGTACACAAACCAAGGGGAATCACTCAGCGCTGGACAGACAAACAGTTAGATCCCCTGCCCCTGCCTATCAGGCACCCAATCGCCAGCACCACAGAGAAATACGCAGGTATAGAACAAGACGATCATTTGCATATTATAAATATGAAAAATGCGCCATATAAATACCATGTATTATTACTGTGGTCCGTCCAACTGCAGACGCACCCCCCCCCCCTCCCCCCGAACACACCCACCCACCACTAGGCGACTACATCGCCGACATTCACCTGACCATAGACCAAGAGTAGGTATGTCTATAGCATACCGCTGCCAAAACCAGATGTGATGGTTTGTGATTCTGGGCCTTACGGCACCGTGCCGTAAGGTTCAAAGGTTGGTTGCTTGAGTGAGCTTAGTCCCCCGGCTAGCTACTAAGCAAGGTGTTCTGCTATACTGCATGAGCGAGCTCAGTCCTGCGCCAGCCACTAAGCAATGTGTTCCGCTATGTATGAACACCTTGCTTAGTGACTGGCGCAGGACTAAGCTCACTCACTCAGCTGGCCCCTGAAACACACCAGCACACCTGCTGCCGTATGTATGGTCCAAATGGCAGACCAGCTCACCCAGAGTAGCCGTTTCTTCCCCAACGCCAGCATCACAGACATTCGCCTGACAATACCAATATTTTTTTTATTTGTGTGTGTGTGTGTGTGTGTGTGTGTGTGTGTGTGTGTGTCTGCGCGCGCGCGTGTATCCCCGATCACTACATGTGCAATGGGGACCAAACTGCGACCAGCACACAAAGAGCCGTGTCGTCTAAGTAAATTCACCGACCAGCACACGAACAGCCGTGATCACAACCATCACACTAGTACACACAACAACCAATGATCATACGTGTGCCAGAAACTATGAGCAAGTCGCGGCAGAAGGACCCATAGTGACAGCTTGAGCGTTGTGCCTGGTCTGCTCGGGACCTGTGATGTGAAGGTGACTCATCACGGGCAAACCTATATGCAGAACTTTAAAAAAACATGTCTGATCAAAACCCAATTGAAGAACGGTGTCTTTCAGACAATCTTCCGACAGCAAAACCTGCAATAGTACGCTCTGTAATGTCCCACAAGCAAATAAAAACAGTGCCGGCAAGAGAGTCTCGTCAAACAAAATCGATTCAAGGTCAACAGAGCGAAGACCAAACGCGTGATGTCTGCTCAGCCGTAAGGCCCCAAATCACGGACCAGCACATACATAATTATCGCCAAACACACATAATCCCCACACAAGTACACTATGCATGTCCTGTCTCACAGTCCGGAAGCACAGATCAGCGCAAACAAAAATCCGAAGACGCATCCCCAACAAGTACAAGAACACCGACGACCAATAAAAAAAAAAGCAGTGAGGTACGCAGTCACAACAAGCGTGTTGTGTTGTGTATGACTGCGACTAAAAACGTCGGCGGACTAAAAACGTTCTGAACAGTACTCACAAACCAGATAGGTGAGGCTAGCGCTGGCAGAATTGTACACAAACCAAGGGGAATCACTCAGCGCTGGACAGACAAACAGTTAGATCCCCTGCCCCCGCCTATCAGGCACCCAATCGCCAGCACCACAGAGAAATACGCAGGTATAGAACAAGACGATCATTTGCATCGATGCAATATGTGCATGTCAGAACTTTTTTTGATACAAAATTATCTTTTGCAGGTTGCGAAAGATGAGGGAAGAAGAGTTCATCGGGTACATCTCTCCGCGATGGCCAACCGACGAGAAGGCAAAGGAAGTGAACTGATTGTCCTGTGTAGGAGGGCAGACATCCTGTTATTTTGATGTCCATCCACCAGGCTGGCCACAATGTCAAGGTTTTGGACAGTCACATCATTCGCAATGCAGCAAAAGCCTGTGCCTTACTGCCTGAGCTGATGCATAGCCATATATTAGGAGAAGGGAAAGCAGGCTTTAGGCCTGGCTATTCAACTGCAGACACAACAGCAGTGGGGCAGTGACAACAAAGTGACAATGACAAAACTCGAGAAAATAGAAATAAAGAGGGAGTGTTTCCATAAGCCTGACATAGAAGCAGCGGGGCGACAAAATTGTAACGTGCAGTCGAGCAGTTCAGGGGCTATTGTACAGTGATGGGGGTGTGCTTTGTGTGTTTTCATATAACAATGTGACAAAGCAATTTGACACCCATGTTGTAATTTGTAGTGCAGTAAAAAGGTGAAAAATATCTGTATTTTGACCAAAAAGATGTTTTCTCAAGTATACACAACTTCAAACCCAGACTTGGTACAAGGTGGTAAGAACTTTTCATGCATACTAATTTCGTATGCATGAAAGGTCAGAAAGGTCAAGGGTCACAAGAAATCGGGAAATAGGTACAAGATAGCCATATATTGCCCAAAGATTTTTTTTTTCCTCAAGTATTCCTAACTGTAACCCTAAACTTGGTAAAGAGATACCTGATGGTAAGACCTTCCTAAGCATATTTATTTGGATGACCCCCTCAGAAAAGTTACTTTGTGTCACTCTCCTGTCATGTCGCGCTTTGGAAATGCAGCTTAATATGTATTAGTTTTTGATTATCCAAAGAAAACCCCTTTACTGACAATGTGTTCATTTTTCGAAGACATTTCATCATATGAACAGGTCTTTATTGTGACAAGTTCCTAAATGCTGGCATACATCAGTCATTCAAAATATGTACTCCACAGCTGACACTTATGGGGTAGGAAACAGTGGTACAGATAGATTTTGTGCAGCATCGGTGTGAGACAAGGAGAAAACTTATCATTGCTCCGCTTTGCATGATTCACAATGATATACAGGGCTCATTCTGAAAATGGTCAGTGGCCTCAGAGTATAAAACCCTCGGGTCCTTTCTGAAGAGGGGATGTGCGGAAATATAGAAACGTGGGGATGTATATTTATGTCATTAAACCCTCAGCTTAAAATGTTGTGCAAATGTGGACTTGCTCAATGAAATACGCAATACTTCTCAAGAGTGAGTTGACCATGCAGTTTTTGCATTACCCTCCAGCTGTCACAGCAGATTTAAGTGGTTGGGTGATAACTGATCATAGGCATATGATATGTACTGTACTTTGTGTTTGTTTTGTTTTTTTCTTCCACTGTCAATCTTTGACTTTCAGCTGTGTGGCTTTACTTATCGTATCAGAATTGCTAACCACATGGTTCATTTCACAAGTTTTACAGATGTACTGTACATGACACACGCCTGCAAACAGAATGATCCGACTATGATCCGTGTCCATTTGTGATTTGTGCTAAGGAACATGCGTACAGTGTAGTAATAAGGATAATATTTCATTTCTGAGCACATTCATGTAAGTTCTTTTGTGATTTTTTTCATGCCCCAGCGGGTCCAAAATTAAATAAAGTAAACTGATGCCAACATTGTGTACAGGGTGCTATGCAGCAATCAGTTGTGACATGATAGCCTGCACCATGTTGAGTTTTTGGAGAGCAGCAATGGTATTGCTTGGATTACGGGCCAGCATGGTGCAGACTCTGTTGTAGACACTTTGCCAGCGTAGCACTCATGTATTTTGTAGTGTTATATGGTCGATTTTGTATCAAGAGCAGTACAGGTATTGTTTGGTGTGGATGCCTATATTATGCAGACTAGGTGACACAGTGCATTGTACCCTTGTTATTCAGTTGTTATGGTATTTTGTGTTGACATCAGCATTGTGCAGTGCAAGTTATGGGGCTTGAGACTGCATTTCACTTTGTTGTGCTGCAATTGGACACAGTGTGGTACTGGTAACAGTATTGTTTGATTTTCATGCCAACATTGTGCACAGTATCTGTGTAATGTAGTTGGGTACTGCATTTCACTGTTATTATGTTGTGGGATGTGCAATGTTGAATTATATCAGGACTACAGTGATGGTACATGGTCTCTCTCTCTCTCCGCCTCCCTCTCCCCCTCCCTCTCTCTATATATATATATATGAGCAAAATAATATATGTAGTGGAAGGCTCTAAATGATAAGTCTGTCATTCCTTCTCTCCTATCCCCCTTCTTTTATATACTGTGCAGTTGGCTCCCAAATAAATACCTCATGAGCAAGTGGTTGCCGGTGTCATCAGCTCCACTTTTCTCCCAAATAGCTTGTATACAGTCAGCACTTTGTCAATGTAAATGTGAATAATGTTACATGTAGTTGAAATATGTTCTGCAGTAAAGCTGTATTTTGAGGGGGAGCTGGGTGGCTCGGTGGTAGTGTGTTTTTGTCTCCTTATAATTTGTAACCAAAAACTGCTGGGAAACTGAGATTCAGCTAGAGAGATAGGTACATCCACTACCAATCTGTTTACAAACATCTTTCAACCAGAGATGTTCATCGACCTGCTTTCACGCAGACACCAAACGAGCATGTAGCATTTCTTGCAGCAGGTATATTAAAATAAATTCACATCAATTAATGTTTGTAGATGATGCCAGTAAAAATTATTTAAAAAAACTGTCTGTGACAACACTCTTTGGTGTGCTTTTTCATCAGTGAAGCTGTGAATGATTGAATGAATGTAAACATGCTCACACAATGCCTGGCTGAAAAAAATGAATGAACAAATGTACCGAGGTAACCAGTGTGCATTTTTATCCAAAACTGAATCCGGTTGTTTGGTTTATGGTTTAACATTCACATTACCACAGTGATGATAATCGCATATTTAAAAAATAAAAATAAAAAAATAACACGCGTTAATTTTTTTTTTTTTTTTTGCTTTGGGTTTAAAGTGTGTTTCATTTAGCGAAGTAGAAACTGTATGGGTTTCAAATGTGAGCAGGAAAAAAATGTCGCCATCTACGGGACTCGAACCCTGGTCACTGCGTGGCAAAGAAAAGTACCTTACCCCTGCACTAACTAAATTACTAAGAAACAGCTATGCTATGCTATTTTAGAAAGGGATCGGGACTTCCAGCTTTCGCTGATTTCGTCCAGGGGGGGTGGGACGGGGGATGGGGGGGAGGGGGTTTATTTTGACTGTTGCTGATGTACGCGCATCGCTTTATTCTATTCTTCATCATGCCTGTCCGCGCCTTGGGCGTTTGGGTCGTTGGGGAGAGCCCGTGCTCCAGTGGGTGTCCGGGTCCCGGTCTCGCTGGGTCGGTGGTGTTGTCTGCCTTCTCTCTCCTTCCTTGTTTGTTTATATGTACTTAACTAGGGGGTGCTCGTTGAGCAGGTGTATTGTGAGTTTGGTGGTGGTGGACCATGTTGTAGGGTCAGGGTTTATGAGGCCTTCTAACATGAGGGGCGTGTTCAGTCTTTCTGCTATTGTGGCTCTGGTTTCTTCTATATTTTGGCAGTCTAATAGTACGTTCTCCGTAGTGAGTATGTGGCCGCATTTGCTATGCTATTTTAAATGGATAGAAACTTCCAGCTCTCGCTGATTTCGTCCAGGGGGGGGGGGGGGGGGGGGGGGGGGGGGGGGGGGCGGGGGCGGGGATGGGGTCTATATTTTGCCTGTTTGTCGCTGATGTTCGCGCATCGCTTTTTCGTTCGGCCTCTCATCATGGCTGTCCGCAAGAAACAGCTCGTGCATGTAATTACTTATAGATAAACGTTTTCATCCCGTATCTGCCGTTGTTGTTTGTTCCAGTTTACTGTCACAAATAGTAATCGAGGACTAGCAGTTTGGGCGTAGTTTGCAACAGTTTGGGCTTAGGTTTTCCCTTGTAAGTTTGGCATAGTCGTTTTCCCTTCTTTCTAATGCCGGCTACGGCGGAGATATGATCTGCCGGAAGTCAGACATCGCTTGTATCCCTTATTGAATACGCACTCGAAAACGACCCAAAGTGCCCAATTTTGTGCGGGACCCCATATTTTCTTCATAATCAATGTGATAGTTATAACATAAAGTACGACTTTATCGAATAAAAAGGGCCTGAGCAATTGCCCAACATTGCAAACACTTGTAATGTTATTGATAACATCCGGGCAATTTGCGAATTTACAACATACATTTTTTTAGATTTCACTTAGAATTCCAATTATCAGAACACACTTTTTTTACGAGAAAATACTAACATACTTTATGAAGTGACCGAAATGTTTCTTTATCATTTTAACACACTATTCGATAAATTTTTATTGTGTTCTGAAATCGGCTATTTTGCGTGTTTTTTCTCGTGGGGTACCTCAGAAAAACGGCTGTAACTTACAAATATGCCCGGGACCATGGGTCTGTGAGGGTGGCAATAGCCTCCAGACTGAACAAGGCTCTCAAAAAACCCTATAAAGGGCAGTTTTTAATTAAAAAATGTAGGTATAGTATACAACCTTAAATGGGTCAGCTGTCATAGGTAAGTATATTGCCACTTTAGACAGGCCCATCTAAGACAAACTCCAACTGTGTTGCACTTGACTTTTCTAAGCGTGTTCTTTGTTGGTAATTTCTTTATCACTGACGCGCTTGGCAGTCACCTTTGTGGTCTGGATGTAGGTCCATCTCAGTTTCAGCAAAAACAGTGGGGGATGGATCGACCACAATTATTAGCTCAAGAACAATGCCTGATCTAAGTTTCCTGAACATTTATCCAGCATTTGACGCTGGAAGTGACAGAGCCTCAATATCCAAGCCACAGTTTGTCTCTCTCCATTTTGCTACCGCTGATCTGCGGTAGCAAAAGGAGGAAGACAACCAGTGTGCACTGAAGCAGTTCGCTTCGCTGAACCCGACACCAAATATGGGCATCTACCATAAATGTATGTAAAGAGCGACTCAGCTGTCTTGTAAAGTGGCCCATCATTTATTCATGACCAATTATGGCGGGCCACGTAAAGAAACCACCAAGGTGTGACCACTAATGTTTCCACACGACAGGTCCGATTGTCTTGAGGCTGTCGCGTCTAAGCAAGGAAATAATTTCTTAACACGCCGTGCTGAACGTTCACCGCGAAGTCCCTTCCATCTGTTCCACTTCATCCATATGGAAATCTTGAACTCATTCGAGAGTACGTGCCGCATCGAATGAGTTATTGAGTATTAAGCAGGTTTCCCGCTGACAGTAAGACACACAGGGGCTATGGGTATGTAAAATAATAATAATAATAATGAGTATTTGTATAGCGCCTAACCTCGGATCAGAGCTCTAGGCGCTTAACAAAAGCTAATTGTACAAAAATAACTAATTACAAAAACGCAATTTACAAAAAGTAAATGCGTGTTTGTTTTTTGCGATGTATTGAGCTACAGATATGGCAGTCTTCTGCTCACTGGTTTCACAGTGACTAGAACAGTATAAGAAATAACTACGGTACGTTGCCGTACACGGTGAACACGCATTCTCTACCCATGTGTGCGCGTCTGCCAGTTCACGCCATCCAAAAACCTCGGGAAGACAGACACACTTACACCGGAATAACACAAAGAAATTCTAAACCAGTTATCGATGTTGCTGCCAATACAATTAGTAGCATCGCACTGTGTATGTTCAAAGCACTGCTACACAGTCAATGCGTACCGTGTTCAGTCCTACATTCAAAGCATTCCATCTGCAAGAGGCATAGATTCTCAGGAACTCCTGCAGGGCAGGGGCTCATGAGAATCTACGCCTCTTGCTGACAAAAATCAGCTCTAGAGTTTCTAAGTAAATTAGTTACTGTAATCAACGTACACTAGACAAGACGTGCGTTCTGCTCTACATGTTGCACGACTGCGTCTGTGTGAGTGCCAAGTTCACGATCAGCATCGTACTGTACTGAACTGTAGCAAATAAATCGACTTCAGCGTCCAGGACAAATAAAGTGTGACTGGTGCAAACACAAAGTGCACTTTCTGGACAGTGTTAGCGCATTCGAGACGTGCCGCCTACGCCGCGTATCCGGAGGCGGCACTGACGTCTCGAACCAGTTGACATAAACAATTACATGTTTACATTTAATCTTTTTAGTGTGAAAGAAATCATTCCATTTGTATCGTGATACAACATCCAAGGGGCTGTGCAAGCAGATAAGGAACATTTTCTACAGAAGCAATGCTATTACAAGTTGAAAAGAAACCATCTTTTGCACAAATGGAATACTTTTTGGCCGGTGAAAACACGTTGCATCCTCCGCCGCACTGAGATGATACATACCGAATTAAAAACCTAACAGAAATCAGCACATGCCACGGCACAAAAAAATGTGAACAGGTAATGGTCAGCCTGTTCTCTCCATCACGTGCGTGTATCGGGATACCTGGGAGTCATATCCACGTTTATCTGGGACGTGTCGATTGATAGACGTTATTTGGAAATCAGAAAGGTAGGTCCCAACAGTGGATTAAAAGCCCGGACAAACATGCGATATCGCGATTTTTGCATTGTATTGATGTTAGTTATACTGAGGCTGCCCTGTACTTCTTGTGGAAGTACTGTACATACATCCCGAACCGCAATAGATGATATTGATCTCACAAACGCTGCCAAAGAATCCTATTTGAGCGGTATGAAATGACCCCGAAACTCTCAAAAACTGCCGGCTACCGCAATTTCTGACAGCTAATGGGCAGCGCCTGATTAGCTTGGCGCCTGTGCTTCCCATCCCTTCTTCTTGTTTTTCCATCTCCGGCGACATAATCTCACCTAGTGCAAACGGAGACGGTTTTAATACCTGCTGCCTCTAGCAACTTTTAGACTGCTGTCATTCGCTACTTCAGCCAAAACCACTGAGGCTACAGCAACTCTTGTTATAGCTAAATTAAGTGGGGGTTATCTTCAGCCATTATAAGCTCCCAGGATAACAACTTTCATTCTCCTCTGGAATCTGAGATTTAACAATAATGGTGGGGGTAATTAAAAGCAGCCACGCACACAGCATAAAAACTCCTTTAGTCAGAGCGGGGCAACCTAGATAGTGAGATGCATATAAAAACAAGCAGCCATAAAAATCCTCTCTTGCTGGGTGACCTTTAGAGGTTCTGCCCAGGAACGCAAAAACATGAGTAAATTGACTGTGGAAATGGTATGTGACAGATCGACTGTGCTCACTGACAGATTAAGGGTAGTTGCTGGTTAGCTTGGCACCTGTCCAGGCACCAAGCTAATCAGCAACTGCCTTTGTGCTGCTGTGGTCTTTTTTTTTTCTTTTTTATTACGGCGACACACATTTAAACCTTGGCAGTGGGGGTGAAAAGGGTCACTCGCTGTCTGGAGGAAAATCGCAGACATCATTATCAACAGTGAGAGATGGCATTTCTGATGTGTGAGTCGTGAGTCTTCCGAGAGAAGAAATATATGCACACACATTCTCTGGCCCAGACCTGAAGAATGAATAAAGCGTAGCATCGTGGTCTACAGGTCTCCAACTCCCAATAAATCTATGGATACCTTGTTTTTCTCAAATGGATATTTCAGCCATAACATACACACAAACTCCTCTCCGCATGCACTACCCCGTGAATGCATAAAGACCAGTATTGGGGTCCCTACATCACATGCTCCCAATAAATCGATAATAACTCGAGCCTTTTCCTTTCCTCTGGACAATGTTATGCTTTACGCCCCATCTCCTACTTCCAATAGATCTATGAATAATTTTCATTTGCCCTGGATATTATGCCACTGCCACCCTAACCTATACTGGTTGTCTCCCTAGATTCGCTACAGCTGATCAGCGGTACCGAAACGAGGGAGACAACCAGTGTGCACCACCCGCCCCCTGCCCTTCCATCCTTTGTCTTAGCTCACTGGCCTTCACTGGATGATAAACACCAATGTATAGGTTCCTCGATATCTTGTGATTATGCATGTTGTAAGAAATCAGCGAACAACATCATGCAAGAGGCACAGATCCTCACAGGCCCCGTAGACGCGAAAACTCATGAGGATCTATGCCCCTTTGCTGACAATCATATCCGTGTGCCTCAGACAGATAGGGTGAACAGTAGGGAGTCTGTGATTTCAGAATCATGCTTTGCTCGAGGAACTGGCAGGAAACGGGTTAACTTAACACTTTCACCGCCGGAGTAAAGAAAACAACATAAAAATGCAAGAGGCACAGCTCCTCGTGAGCCTCCGCAGGCTCCGTGTGACGATTCTGAGACATCATGCAAACCCTAGCAGGTGACTTGGAAATCATACGCAGATCGTTCAGACAACACCACCGCCTGTAACTATTACTGTAAGGAAATTACTACAATCCATACGATGATATAACAGAACTGTCGTAATCGTCACAGCTGCCCTGATTAGACACACTGATAAGCCATAATTGTCACATTTAACTCTCATGATACACCAGCGGAATCAGCTTTGATAGTTCATGGGCAGCGCCAGATCAGCTTGGCCCCTGGAAAGGCGCCAATTGAATCTGGCGCTAGCCTTGAACCTTCTTCGGCCTAATATGGCACTACCCGTCAACTACCTTGGCCGATCTGTCACTCACATGAGGTATACATTCTTGGCAGGCGCTTCCAAAGTATATGATTTAATAGTAATACCTAACTTCTTCCCTCTGAACAAGATTTATAGGTCTGCTGCACTGCCAGCAATCAGAGTGACACAGACGGTATAATAATAATAATACGCGCATTAAATAGGCGCTTTATCCCAATTGAAAATCGGCTCAAAGCGCCGCCGCGAACTGAACCCAACAAGCACGCTCACGTGAATCACGCGCATTCACTCACACACTGTACGTAAACACAGAACATTCACGTGGTGCTAAGGGCAAGCTCAATCGAGCTACTGAAGTTTTTGGAAATTCAAAATCGTTTGTATTTGAACTTTGATTAAGTGGGCTGAAGCTGATACCAAAGTGGAGGGGGAGGAAGAGCCGGAGTACCCGGAGAAAGAACCCCCGACGGTCCGCCCGAATTAACGGTGACACTTACTAGAGGAGAAAAATCCGACGCCGGAACCCGTAATCGAACCTCGCACCCTTAGCATTGGTGGCAGGCGCCTTAACCACTGCGCCACGGACCGCCCCAAAACTGACTACATGTGCAATTTTGAATGAGAAATACTAATAACATTGACTTACAACTCCAAGGAGTATTATTAAACATAGGGAAAAACATTGACAGACATATAATACAGACGCGTAGACACACTGACAGACACGGTAAATCCAGTATATCTCCCTATAGATAAAGGTAAACAAAGGATGAGCCGGTGTTATCAAGGACCTTATGTAAGGTGTTGGGTTTGACACTGTCGATAATAATAAAAGTAACACAAGACTTACGTATCATCTCGGTTATTATATTACGCAGCAGGAGGGATATGTATTCGCCATCTTGTGAGCCCCAGCAATTTCCTATCTTCTGAATTTGATCCAGACCGTGGTGAACTAAAACACACCCATCTGGAAGAGGTACAGATCCTCATGGTCGCGGCCACAGACAGTATCGTCTCGGAGTCAACAAAGCAGAGATCAGATGCCACAATCTTGCGAGCCCAAGAGATTTCCTGTCTTTTGATGTCAATTCCGATCCTGCAAGGAACTGAACTACACTCAGCTGCAAGAGGCATAGCACCTCATTAGCCCCCACAGTCTACGGGGGCTCATAAGGATCTATGCCCCTTGCTAGCTTGAGTTTCACAAGTTATGGAGGAAGGCAGTGTGCGTTCTACTTACGCCTGACTGAATCAGGAAACAAAGTCTGTAGAAATTTCTTGTACGGCAAATATCTAGTCAGTAGTGGTTCCATCAGCAGTAATGAGATTTGGGCTCCAAAGTATTAAGAACGTTGTCTTTCGAGGGTTGGAAAATCCCAAATCGTAAAAACGTAATGCTGAACAAATGAAATGTAAAATAGGCTACTAACATTCAAGACACTGATTAATATTTAATCAGTAAAACAAATTCGAATGAAATTTCCTGTACGACAAACATCTTTTGAAATACAATGAAAAACTGACTACATGTGCAATTTTGAATGAGAAATACTAATAACATTGACTTACAACTCCAAGGAGTATTATTAAACATAGGGAAAAACATTGACAGACATATAATACAGACGCGTAGACACACTGACAGACACGGTAAATCCAGTATATCTCCCTATAGATAAAGGTAAACAAAGGATGAGGCGGTGTTATCAAGGACCTTATGTAAGGTGTTGGGTTTGACACTGTCGATAATAATAAAAGTAACACAAGACTTACGTATTTACTCCGGGGTGGACGCGTCAATAAAACAGAACAGATACAATAATTATGAATGTCTTTGGAAACAGCAGGAAACGCGGAACAGCCTGACGCTGTTAGACGATCCTACGATCGATACATCGGCGTATATATACATGTACATCCACGAGCCAATCGGGTTTTCGTTCAAAATGATAGCTATGCTATTGCTATCTCAGCTTATGGAGTGTATTCTCACGAGGCCCTGAAAACGCTAACAATGGCTGCCCCCTCTATTTGCTACAGCTGATCAGCGGTAGCGAATTGAGGGAGACAACCAGTGTGGCGTCAGCTCCTACAAAGATCAACCTCGCTGTAAGTTACGTTGCAAGATTAATGCAGTTCCACTGAGCCATGTCAGACCGTCGTACTCGCCTTCGCGCTATTCTGGTGCTTGTTACATGGCCGTGTGAAGAAAGAACACCCAGTCAGCAAAGGCTCCTCAATCCGACGTCAGCCTCAGTTCGCCCGCGTACAGCACGTACAGCCCGAGAGCCTTCTAATCAGTAGTCATCGGCTATGTTATAAATATTTTATCAACACTGGCGTGCACATTTCTGAGGCTGACTTGTCATCTCATGGCAAAAGGGATCAGCTGCATGAGTGAGCTTAGTCCTGTACAAGCCACTAAGCATGGTGCTCCGCTGTAGCGGTACACCGTGCTTAGTGGCTTGCGCTGGACCAAGCTCACTCAAGATAACTGGCCCTAGCCCCTGTAATTCCACGGCCCATAATTCCAAGCACTAAACGTCATCTTTAACTTCTGAGAATTGGCTTCTACGTCATTCAAACGACTTACTGTAGGGGCATCTTACATCCGGACTTTTGACGTAAAAGCCGTGGACACTGACAATAATGGCCGAACACAAACGCCCATTGTTCACAGGTCTAAATAAAAAAGTTCATCAGCAAGTGTTCTGCATTAAACAAAGTAGAAAGTAAATCCATACTATGATCTGATAAATCAGTTCGTTCACGTTTGTCAACACACGTGAGAATGTGAAAGGAGTTACAGCCTTTAAAAACAAAATCCAGTGTTTTACACCACTCACTCATTTTGCTGACATTGCGTAGAAGAAAGTCAATGCACTTTTTCTACATCATCACTATGCTGCGGAAAATCGTTCGTTCGTGGACTGTTCTGATAAAGACCGGTTCACTCTCGGGAAGTTCCTCAGATTCTTACAGCAGTCCTTAGTACCTCTGCAAGAGACATAGCTTTTCATGAGCAGCATGCAGGGGCTCATGAGAATCTATGCCTTTCGCCGGCGAACACTGTCTCTATCATGTACACTCCGTACCACATGCGGAGGTAGTTATACAGGTAATTCACAATACGAGTTCCAGACTGGTTTGAAGCCCTGGACCGCGCTCAAAGAGTGGGTCAGTGAGGGGAAAAAGATCGCAGGGTTTCTGACCACCTAAGATAAATCAGACTCTCGAAAACCGAACGCCCTCTCTCGCCGGAGGAAAACAGACGTAAACGGGGAGAGCAAAGAGGCACTAAGTGGGTTAGTAGAGAGAGACGACAGTACTAAATGGGTTAGTGGAGAGAGACGACAGTACTAAGTGGTTTCGTGGAGAGAGACGACAGTACTAAGTGGGTCAGTGGAGAGAGACGACAGTACTAAGTGGGTTAGTGGAGAGAGACGACAGTACTAAGTAGGTTAGTGGAGAGAGACGACAGCACTAAGTGGGTTAGTGGAGAGAGACGACAGCACTAAGTGGGTTCGTGGAGAGAGACGACAGTACTAAGTGGGTTAGTGGAGAGAGACGATAGTACTAAGTGGGTTAGTGGAGAGAGACGACAGTACTAAGTGAGTTAGTGGAGAGAGACGACAGCACTAAGTGGGTTAGTGGAGAGAGACGACAGTACTAAGTGGGTTAGTGGAGAGAGACAGTACTAAGTGGGTTAGTGGAGAGAGGACGACAGTACTAAGTGGGTTAGTGGAGAGAGATGATAGTACTAAGTGGGTTAGTGGAGAGAGACGACAGTACTAAGTGAGTTAGTGGAGAGAGACGACAGTACTAAGTGGGTTAGTGGAGAGAGACGACAGTACTAAGTGAGTTAGTGGAGAGAGACGACAGTACTAAGTGAGTTAGTGGAGAGAGACGACAGTACTAAGTGGGTTAGTGGAGAGAGACGACAGTACTAAGTGGGTTAGTGGAGAGAGACGATAGTACTAAGTGGGTTAGTGGAGAGAGACGACAGTACTAAGTGGGTTAATGGAGAGAGACGACAGTACTAAGTGAGTTAGTGGAGAGAGACGACAGCATCTAAGTGGGTTAGTGGAGAGAGACGACAGCACTAAGTGGGTTAGTGGAGAGAGACGACAGCACTAAGTGGGTTAGTGGAGAGAGACGACAGTACTAAGTGGGTTAGTGGAGAGAGACTACAGCACTAAGTGGGTTAGTGGAGAGAGACGACAGCAGGGTTTCTGACTATCAACGATAGCTAATAGACCAGCAAAGACTAAAAGACTCCGTGCATCTTTCGCCTGAGGAAAACGGACGTAAAACACACTTCAACGGGACCCCCCCCCCCCCCCCCACCACCTACATAGGACCTCTTGAGGATCTAAGCTTCTTGCAGTTGTATGCTTTTGGTGAAGGCGCCATTACCTGACGATAACAGATATAAAACTTAACCCTACGGTTGTCAGCAGGGCGTTTTGTCGGCTACCGACAGATAAGGGTTAACAGGTAAATAAAGAGAGTAAGAGACATGGAGTATCACGAGTCCGCAGCAGGCCTGTGGGAGCTCATTAGGATCTAAGCCCCTTGCAAACAGATGGCACCTGGCGCAGAAGCGAAAACGCTAATCGCCGACTCGATATAGCTCTCGTCACCCAGATAATTATGGAAACGTGAGAGACTGAAAACGTAGGAAATATTCACAACAAATTCAGATCCTGAGCAGAGCTGCATGAGAGAGCTGAAATCCTGCGCAAGCCACTACGGTGCTACGCTAAAGCGGAGCACCTTGCTTAGCGGCGGGTGCAGTGTTTCAGCTCACTCATGCAAGTGACCCCTGAGACCTAATTGGCCACAGATCTAGTAACAGGAATTCTAACTTCGATTCAGGATTCAGACACAGTAGGATTTTCATAATGGTTTCTGCCGGGTCAAAAGAAGGAATTCAGATACAATAACGAGGGTGTTTGCATGTAACTAACCATTTTGCGGTTCCGAGCAAAGCGAAAAGAACTGAATATATAGTTATGTGCTCCGAGGGCAAGGCTTTCTTCACAAGGAGCTATGGCAATTTCCACTTGAGCTACAGGTTCCAAAATTTTGTCAGAAATGGGGAAACCAATGAAATCTGGCCACCGCATCATAATATGATTTTGCGTCAAAATGTCACTTAGCTGACGAGGTTACACGAGAACACCATCAATGTGGGAAGACTCCCGTGACTGTAATGTGTTCACCCATCGCGGCTCTTGTTCTGCGTTTCGTTGCAACCCAAATTGCGCTGTAGTTGCAGTATTCCACACTACATCAACTACACAGACCTTCGTAGAGTGCACTTTCCAGGGCAGTCTGGCGTTAAATATTTGTGAGAAAATGATAACGCCGTGAAGGTCATCAGGCCACAAGGAAATAGGGATGACAACACTTACTTCAATCGAAAGAAATAGACAAGTGTTCGCGTTAATAAGACCTGCATCGTCAACCGGCTGCTACTGCTAGTTTCCTTTCCAGTATTAAAAAACTGAACTCAAATATTGGAAAAGAAGATAGCAGCCGGCAGCCGGTAAACGTTCGTTTACCCGTTCTAATTGAGAAATGTCGGTTGTGTTGGCTGGAAATGCAAACAAACAAAAAAAAAAACAAACAAACAAACAAACAAACAAACAAAAATCAAAGATAACGGAATTCCGAATGAAACCGGCACGCATTTGTGTTGTGCTTAACCCCCCCCCCCCCTCCCCCTCTTTACCCCCCAGATACACAGCAAAAAAAAAAAAAAAAAAAAAAAACCGGTTCTCAAAAACCCCTAGCGCGACACTGATAAACCTTCAAACGTTTATGAGTGACCGCAGGAGAATATAAAAACGCGGCATCATAAATTATCATGTTATCTAATGATATTTCTCTCCCCCCCCCCCCCCCACCCCCCCCCCCCACCCCCCCACAAAAAAAAAAGAAATAAAAAGAAACACGCTTAGAAAGTAAAGTACAACACAATTTATTAAAACTGTGTTGTACTTGTCCTTCCTAAGCGGTATTTTTTTTTAGTGGGGCTCGGCAGTCACCTCTTTGGCCTGGAGTCTTATTTGGTGACATTTCTCAGTCACAGCAACAGAGAACTCACAATGCCCACGTTCTTTCAGTCCATCACTAAAGTGTTTCTGTTAGTCTGTGATTTTGCACCTTACGACTCTAGGACCTAAGGCCAAAACCAGGGTGGGCTCATAACGAAACGTCCCTTCAAGCCATTCCCTGCCACTGGACGCATAATGTGTTGTTCATTCAACAACCAAAACCCACAACCGTCCAACGGACACAGGTGCAACTGTGCGGGCTCATGAAGATCTATCCCTCGTGCAGCTCTAACGTGTTCATGTTTTCTCGGCAGTGAAGGGGTCAAGTATTCATAAAACGTAGGTCTGTGCCGTGCAGGTCTGTGAATCTGGCCCCATCACGACTTCAGGCCGTATCAGGTCTAAATTCACAGACAAGCGCACAAGCTACTTCTGTAGTTCGGAAATGCTGCCGTTATTTGGCAAAAGCTAATCTGCCCATTTTTGTGAAAAGCGAGATTCACACAGTTATACAATGAAAATCTCGCTTTCCTCAAAAGTGGACATAATAGCTTTCACCATATATTTGTACTGTCAAATATTCCAGGAATCATCTGATGATAAAGGTACGCGGAGTCTGAGATCGCTAGAAATACGCTCAGCACTACGCAGCAAGTCTGAAAGCAAATGTGTGCTAGTATGTGATTTTGGTCCTTACGGCTGCACGGACCAGCACACAAAATACTCCTGGATTACAGGATTTGAGGGAGGAGGGACCCAGGATTCACCTCACTGCTCAACAAAACCCAAATGTCGTCTAACCAGGTTTGGACTTCCTTATCGGGCCCCCGTGCCGGAGAGAGGCGGATTACAAGGGCAAGTCTGCAATTCATCAAACTGATATCCTTGGTTTTACGCAGCAGTACCTACCTGTAGATGTCGGTAGCGGTTTTTTTTTTTTTTTTTTTTTTTTTTTTTTTGTCGCGACGATTCCTGTAGGAACCCCGCTACCGACAGCTAAGGGTTAAAGAACGTCACACGCAACAAACAAACAAACAAAAAAAGCAGCAACAGCAAAATGCTGCGGACTGAAAGCTTCCCATGTACAGCACACGAGAGAACGACAGCGCGAGAGAAAATGAGAAAGATTTTTCAGATTGAGCATTCATAACAAAAACACCCTCTTCCTCACTTGCGGCTCAATGTAAGATTGGAAGTTATAAATTCCTAAATCAGAATCAGTAGCAGGTCGGGTCTCGTATAGTAAGAAACAGCGGTAGGTTGCGTCCCTTTACAGTAATGACTAAAGGAACCGTTTCGTTCGATCAAGCGACCACAGCGGCATACGTCTTAGGAGCCATACACGTGCCTTAACCCATACCTATACTGAGACCAAAAGCTTCAAATTTGCACACTGCCATATGCAAGCTACATTACAGTACTTACAGAAAAGGATATAGACCAATGGCCGCTTTAATTCAAGGGTGGTGCCAGAATAGCTTGGCGCCTCAATATTCTGGCACTACCCTTGAACTATTTTAGTCAAACTTATTTCACACACTGGTGTATTCCGAATGATAATGGTTAAACTGCGGATGTAAATGAGGAAACTCCTTGCGAGCAAGTGGCATAATTATATCATATTCTCATCAGCCCCTGCGGCTACTGGGCTCACGAGAATATAAGCTCTCGCAGATGAAGCGGTCTGGCGAGAGTCCGAAATAGCTCAGGCGGTTAAACGTCGGAGCAGGAGAGCGAAGGGAATCGCCGGGTCGTGGGTTCGAATCCCGTCCCGGTCCCGGCAGCTGGACTCAATCCTGGGGGAAAAAAACGAATTTGTTCAATAGCATGTCCGTTGAAAGGTCCTGGTAAACCAAAGTGGCACAGTTGGAGTGCGCCTGAGTTGATCAGTGTTCAGGTCGTACTCCATAGGCAACAGATTTCCCTGTCCCCCATAACCCGCACGTTAGGGCCGTCCATGATCACCTCGGTGCTGTGGACGTTAAACCGAACTAACCAACCAACCAAGCGGTCTGGATGAATCCACGGAACGTTTTTAAGTCCGTGCAATGTTTGACCTACGCCTGATTTAGAGAGAACCTCTTTTCTACAATATTCAACGACAAAGCAATCAAGCTCTCGGCATACCCTTTTGCATCCTGAGCATTTAAGTACGCGTAGTTCTGAAATACCACAAAATTTGGACGATCGGTAGTTCAAGAGTGAGGCCAAAACAGCTTGGCCGCGAAGCCAAGCTATTCTGGCAACACAACTGAACTATCACGGTCGGTCGGTCTGTCTACAGAACTTTAATGAAGTCTTCAAAAAGGCCACTAGTTACCAATTTTCTACCTTTGCAGGCGCCAAGCTATTAAGAAATTACAAAAGCGAACGTCGGGTAACGGGCCAACTGTGGTGCTGTATTCCGACTATATTTTTTTTTCTTCTCAATCTGACCTTGCTACAAGCCAAGTCGACTGTGTTTACCCTTTAAGCCTTTCACGGTCGATCCATCACACCCACATTTCATACTAGCCATGAAAGCGCTACAAGGAAGGGCCGTTTACAGTTTAAACGTCGATAACTGTTATCCATTGGCCGATTGCGCGGTGTGGGAGAGTTGTTTTGAACAAAAGATCGGGAGATCGATCGCCTGAAGGCTGAGGAGTGGAGAACCCCTGTGCTCAAAACACAGGCTAGACTACCAACATCTGACAAAGACATTGATCCTCATGAGCCCCGCAGGTGTGGGGGCTCAAGAGAATCTACCTCTCTTGTTGGTTCAAAATACTTTATGTAATGTTAATGGAGTATGAACAATAGATCGGGAGATCCATCGCCTGAGAGCTAAGGATGGAGAACCCCTGTACCGAAAGCACGGGCTAAAAGCCCAATATTTACATGAGACATAGATCCTCATGCGGCCCCCCCCCCCCCCCCACACACACACACACACAGGTGCGGGGGCTCATGATAATCCACCACTTTCGCTGGATTGAGCTATCTTTATGTCAAGTTGATGCAGAACTTCTTGTTCTCGATCACCCACCGCGCGCTGAAGGACCGCTCTAAGTGTTCCTGTTCACGCAGAAACTGCAACTACATCAAATAGGCAAGATCAACAACAAACTAGTCGTCTCCCTCGATTGGCTGCGTCTGCGAATCGAGGAGGACAACCAGTGCGCGACAAAAAACTCTCGAGTAATTATTTCCTTTCTCATATATATTTAAATATCACAATGTATATACTATATTTATTTTATTTTTTACCCGCTTGTGAACGCAGTATTGTAAACAGTACCCGTGACTACTTGCACGAGGGGTAATTTTTTTTTCAATTTAGGTTAATTAATGGTTTTTCCTGGTAGTTCGTCTTTTTGTAAAAAGTAAATTATCCTTTGGCTGTCGGCAGCGGATTCGTTGCGGCGATTCCTGCAGGAATCATACAGGTCAATGCCTCAGACTAAGGTTGAATACCGAACAGGAAGTAAACAGATTATTCTTGTAATTGGTTTGTTTATTCGAGGGGGGAATGTCTTGCCAAATTCCAGTCTCTTTTGTTTTACAGTAACAGCATGATGACCCTGTGCCAGTTCATGTTCCGATGGTTGTTTGTGCTTTGGATGCGTTTTTGTGCTGTTAATTTTTTTGAATTTGTATTGTCATGTTTGTATTTTTTGTTGTTGCTGCCGTCTAGCTAATGATTTGTGTTCAGTTTGTCATTTGTGATTTGCATTGTACAGCGCTTAGAGCCTGCACTGCAGGGAGTTTGCGCTATATAAATATTATTATTATTCACCCTCTCTCGCTGCTGATGCAACAAATGAAAGCATAAACGCTCATAAAAATTACATAATGAATCATCGAGATCCATTAATGTAATTAAAAGTACCCACTTTGGGAATGTGCCCTTTTTACGGCTCACAAGTAAATGTATTTAATTGAAGAGTACATTCCATCCAGCCGTTTGGGAAATTTACCCATTTTCATCCAAAAGAGGTAACAGAAAGCATAAAAGATGTGATGTAAAAAGATGTTAAAAGTTAGTTTTAACCATTTGGCTGTCGGTTACGCATTTGTCGCCATGACTCCTGCAGGAATCATCGCGACAAAATGCACTACCCACAGCCAAAGGGTTAAAAGCGTTTTAATCAGAATAAAGTAGTAACGCGGGAAAGTCCGTCCATCTGTACGAGGCACATAGATGCCGCAGCTCTTTAGATTTTACTTCACTGCCAGTGGTTTACAAGCTGGGTTTCTGAAATGACGGTACATTCAACGCCAAAGAGGGTCACATTCAACGCCAAAGAGGGTCTTACAAGTGCTCAAGAGAAAGTGTGTCACCTGTCATTAAAGACCATCATTCAGGTGGCAGCAGATGTCTTTAATGACAGGTGATCTCTCTTAACCTTTTGGCTGTCGGCAGGGGTTTGTGTCGCAATAATTCCTGCAGGAATCATCGCAACAAAAACCGCTACCGACAGCCAGAGTTACTTACTTACGCCTGTCACCCCTACCCGGGTATAGGCCGTCGACGAGAGACCTCCAGCAACTCCTGTCCTGTGCTTCTCCTTCGATTCTACTCCAGGTGGTTCCCAGTCTCTTGATGTCTGCTTGGAGGTCTCGACGCCAGGAGTTTCTCGGCCTACCTCTTTTCCTCTTTCCCTGGGGGTTCCATGACAATGCCTGCCTAGTGATACTGGAAGCCAGAGTTAGGAAGTCGCTAAAAACAGGTTCTACAGGTGAAGAAAAAGTACTCAAATGAAGATGAGGTGGTCAAGGCAAGAGCAAAATAGCATCCTCGCCGCCTACATTTATTTTGCATGCACACCGTAACTAGTGCACCACCCACACACAATCTACGGCCGCCTGTGATGACGATGGTTTCCTCATGGAGCGTCAGAACCAGACACGCCTTGGTCTACAATTGTGCGCTGATAACTTCACCAGTTTCGCGTCTATTAACCCCCGACTACTACTGACGATACCGCTCGGCGGAAAGGACGCGGGGAGGGGGGGGGGGGGGGCAGGGGAACGGGCTCTTCCTAACGGACCGGGGGGAGGGGGTGGGTGCGGATTGCGGCGCACGATTTATCTGCGTTGTACGGGTTGCGGCGCACACGTCAGTAAGCCTTCTAGCGATTCCTGAAAAAATAAATGTGAAACCAGCCAACTAAACACCCCCGGCATCACGGAAGTAACTGAACGCTCGCAAACTTACTTACTTACGCCTGTCACCCCTCCCAGGGTATAGGCCGTCGACGAGAGACCTCCAGCGACTCCTGTCCTGTGCTTCTCCTTCGATTTTACTCCAGGTGGTTCTCAGTCTCTTGATGTCTGCTTGGAGGTCTCGACGCCAGGTGTTTCTCGGCCTGCCTCTTTTCCTCTTTCCCTGGAGGTTCCATGACAATGCCTGCCTAGTGATACTGGAAGCTGGCTTTCTCAGACTGTGACCAATGAACGCTCGCAAAACAGAATACAAATTTCTGCAGGTCTTATCCGTATAGAGTCTTCAAATCTGTCTATAGAGTCTTGAAACCTGTCACAACCTGGAAAGACGCTTGTCAACGCTTGATACTATGCTAGCAATACAAAATCACTAATAACAAACTAATAATCACTTTACCGCCTCCGTTAATGAAGCGCCACACCTACACCGACGAGCAAATGAAATACGACATCGTTTGAATCATCGGAAACACGTCAGTGTTTCCGATGATTCAAATGGTGTCGCATTTTATGTCGTCAGTTATATAAAATGTGGGTTCTGACAGCAGACGAGGCGTCTTCAATCAAAAATCTTCAACAGCCGCAAGTTGCTAAGAACAGCAACCAATAATCACTTTATCGCATCCACCACAGAACCGCCAGACCTAAGCAAGTAGTACAAGTAGTAGTACATTGGCGGAGAATTCCTGCAGCTGCGTCGAAAGCACCAACAAATTTACACATCTGAACGAGGCACAGATCCTCGTAAGCCCCACCAGGAGCGCAGGCTAATGTGAAGCTATGCCTCTTTCTCTCTCTCGTCACCTCTATGTTGGTATGATAATCTCTAATAAGGACCTATGCCTCTTACTGATGTGCGTTTTTGAGAACATAATTATATCGAATCCTCAGTTACGACACCGCGGCGTAGCATAACCGACACCTTCGACACCGGAGTTAATGACAGACATTACGGGCGTGCATTCGGCTATCAGGTGTTACAGTCTCGACCAGATTCCGAAGCAATCCTTGATGTTTAGGAACAATTTCTGGCACAATTTTATAGCAGCAATCCGTGTCAGTGTCAGCCTGCCCTCAACACTGCCCTCTTGACAATTAGACATTGTTAACAATCTTTAGCACGTTAGCACCTATCCTGGTGTATGATTTTGGACCTGACGATGTGCTTTTGTGATCCTAAGATCTGTTGAAAAGATTGTTGTTCAGGGTCATAATCAAATTCTACACAATGCGTAGCTACGATCGAAACATATATATATTGTAGCGCGGATCTTTGACCCTGAACAACACTCCGCGTTTGAGGAAAAGGAAAAGAAAAAGACAGCTGCATTGTTTCACATTTTTAAAAAAAAAAAATCATGCATTAATACGTACACACAAAATCTGATGACAGCTCGTTGTGTCGTACACTTCTTACTGTCTTCAAGTGGTCGTTGGAGCAGGAGGGCTCTTGGAAACCTTTTGTTTATTGTGGCGAAAATGTGGCCCCGAAACTGGACAATAAAACAACCTTACGTGTCATCGTACCCAACCCTTTGTGCATGCAGCCACCGGTAATGCTGACAGTACGAGTGGCTGCGTGGATAAGGAGGTGCTACGATTGTGGTTTTGTTGTTCTGTGAGAGCATGCATACATTAATCGTAGGAAACGATCCGATATTTATTTGAGCTATCATGATTACGAATCACGTACCTTATTAGTAAGATTCGCTATCATTCGCACAGAGTGCGAAATTGATTGTCTTTTGATACACGGAGTTGAATCCCGAAGAGTCTAGAAACCGCTCGAATAATCACCGCGTTTTCTGTGCGCGTGAAGTTAGCAGCCAGTATGTGTTACGAAAAGGCATGAAACTTCCGGAGAATTCGGGCAAGGTCGTGAACTGTGTAGCGTATTTTTGTGTAACGTCATTACAGACCGGGATTTCCCAAAATTGGGGTTGAAATTAGCAGTCGAATTTTGTAGACTATTGTAGTCTATTCTAGAAAATTCTTTTTCATCAATATTTATGAGTTTCGGTTTCGTGTTCTGTTCTCAGTGATTGGTTGTGTTGTATGAATTTGCTAGATTATTCTGGAAAGCTATTATACTATAAAAAATTGTGCTGGGAAGCGCGTTTGTACATTGTCATACATTGTCAGTTGTAGGGACACACAGTTTATCGTATGTACGTGGCCCGTATAGGGTGTACAGTGTGAGAGACGCAGCGTAATGGTGGTGTACGTTGTATGAGAGACGCAGTGTGTCAAAAGTGTTCAATGTATTGGAGAAGAGATAGTGTACCACTGTGAGTGCTTTTGTGAATGCATTGTGTGGAGATCGCATCGCTGAAATAAAATATTGTTGGAACTGTTACTCCAGTGTGGTCTACATCCTTAAGCCACGTGTGACGGGTTGCAGCTGAGTGAAGTTTCTTTAGAAGAACCTTACGTGGGTGCGTCTGGTGTGTTTATCATACTATGACTACGACTCAACACGTAACGGGGGGGGGGGGGGGGGGGGGTGGGGGGGGGGGGGGGGGGGTGGGGGTCAAGAGTCAAGAACCCCGTCAACATGAGGAAGACTGAAGTAAATGACGCCAGTCAACTAATCACCTACAGCCTACTGAATCCCGACAATGAACAGACCAGCGCTCAATTACCGAACAAATTAATTCCATAGGATCATTATCCTTGCGCTTATGGAATTCTGTTGCGAGACAAAATCTGCTTTCATCTGGCAAAAGCCATTATGTCCATTTTTGAGAAAAGCCAGATTTTCATTAACCCATTCAGCCCTGACGCACTACAACAGGAGACGGGTCGACCATGATAATTCAAGGGTAGTGCCAGATTAGCTTGGCGCCTGTCGAAAATGAAACATTTTTATTTTCAATCGACTGGAATCAAAGTTTGGCACCTATCGAAAGTGAGCTGAAAATGGAACATTTTTATTTTCAATCGACTGGAATCAAAGTTGACTTAACCAACAACGAATTCAACTAATACAATTTTACATAATATGAAAATGTAAATTAACGAATACAAAGATTATGCAAGCATCTGACCCCTTCACTGCCAGTGGAAGTAGACTGTGTTTTAGGAATCTGTAAATTCAACGCCGCCAACGGCCATACCACGTTGAATACACCGGTTCTCGTCTGATCACCGAAGTTAAGCAACGTCGGGCTCGGTTAGTACTTGGATGGGTGACCGCCTGGGAACACCAAGTGCTGTTGGCATCATCATTTACCTCGCGCTGGGACCATATGGCGTTGAGGCGCGTCCCCTGGGTGGTGGATAGGGGGTCCCTCGTGAGAGGGGTGCACCGAATGAAATAAGGTGCCGTGAACCAACATGGTCTAAGGGAAGGTGACCCCGACAGAAAACCCCTGGTCCTCCTAGTAAGGGGGTTGGGCGTGGGGGTAGCTTCCCCACCCTGCAAAAAAGGAAATAGCTACAAAACCGCCGACGAAAAGACTAACAGTAATTCCTTTCCTGGAGGAGGAAGGTTCTTCTATCAGAAGACTTATGACGTCCTGTGGTGAAAGCCGGAAGTCTTCGGAAGCCACAGGACCGAGCCGCCTCTCTCTATCCAGGGATACAACCATGGGGACATGGAAGCCAGCTCCAGTATCACTAGGCAGGCATTGTCATGGAACCCCCAGGGAAAGAGGAAAAGAGGTAGGCCGAGAAACTCCTGGCGTCGAGACCTCCAAGCAGACATCAAGAGACTGGGAACCACCTGGAGTAGAATCGAAGGAGAAGCACAGGACAGGAGTTGCTGGAGGTCTCTCGTCGACGGCCTATACCCGGGTAGGGGTGACAGGCGTAAGTAAAAAAAAAAAAAAAAAAAAAAAAAAAAAAATTCAACGCCCAAAATCCCTAGTGCCCAAAGGAACATGAATGCAAAGTGATTTCAGCAAGACATACAAACGGTAAGATTCCCTGCGCCCTCCTATCAGGCACCCAATCACCAGGTAATACGAAGGTAAAGAACAAGACGATCATATACCTCCCAATGCATGAGGGATGTATATATATGTGATCGTCTTGTTGCTTACCTGCATATTTTATGGTGTGCTGGCAATTGGGTGCATGTCAGGAGGGGGCAGGGATCTAACCGTTTGTATGTCCAGCGCCGAGTAATTCCCCGTACTATTCTACCAGCGTTAGCCTCACCTATCTTGTTTGTGAAGTTTCAGCAAGAGGAACAGATCCTGAGCCCCTGCAAATGCGGGGCCTCATGAGGATCTATACCTCTCGCAGTTGGGTGGTAAATTTGTCTTTCAAGAGATTGATGATCGTACTGCCTATGGCGCAAAAATAACAAGGCATCACCGATGATCAATTTCCATAAAAAAAAATCAAAGATCCCCCGGCAAGGTTGGGTAGTCCCTGACGTCTCGTTCCCTTCTCGCTTTGTGATCTAACAAAAAGAATTCAAATCTGACCTGCGCACTAGACTTGCCTTTATTTACCGTGTCTCGCACCGTGTGGTTTAATGCCACAGGCTCCTGTCGAGAAACGCGTATTTGTGTTGTGTAGCAATGTTCAGTACTGATCTCTTTTGTTCACTTTCATTTTCAACAATCACAAACCAGTAAACACCTGAAACCAACTGGGTTGCCTTTTTCTTCATCTCGGGACTTGGAAGAGTTGCGTGTCACAGGCCTTAGTAGAGAAACGTATACTCGTGATGTGTAGTAATTTAATGTACAGCATTGTTATCTCCTGTTCACTGTCAAATATTTTTTTAAGAGACCTGATGAGAATCCTGTGCAGTGGTGCTTCTAGTCCGAAAATGTGTTTTGCGACTTGTGCTACTCTGAGAGTAAGTGATATAGCCCTCCAAAGGATCTAAGACCATTAGAACGTCAGTTGGAATTCTCACATCAGTATATAAATATATATGTTGTCCGTTGGTAAAGGGGATAACGACTCGTGGCTCTAGTCGTGAATCCTGATCGCAGCAGCTCCCTGCGTCCCCGAGCTCATCAGAGCGACTGACAGAATGACGCGAAGCGGACAGGATACACGTACCCCCCCCCCCCCCCCCCCCCCCCCCCCCCCCACACACACACACACACACGACAATCTGACTGAGAAATAGG
The DNA here is from genome assembly GCA_036245525.1 of Semisulcospira habei. Taxonomy (NCBI): domain Eukaryota; kingdom Metazoa; phylum Mollusca; class Gastropoda; family Semisulcospiridae; genus Semisulcospira; species Semisulcospira habei. The sequence continues at coordinate 192,131,252 of BTPG01000004.1, read as the reverse complement.
TAATGGTTTTTCACAGCCCATTAGGATGCAAGAACTTCTGTGCTTCCTTCAGATGGTATTTTTTCGCTGCAGATATGATCAGATGTTAACCCATTTCCTGCCAGTTGATGCAGATTGTGTTTCTAAAATCTTAGTTATTTCAACACCAAAGAGCACCAGCCGTCAAAGGAACACGGATACAAAGTGGTTTCAGCAAAAGGCATAGATCCTCGTGAGTCCGGTAACTGCGGGGGATCACGAGGATCTATGTCTCTTGCATTAGGATCGTGTTCACTATTTCTGGGCAGTGGCGGGATAGCAAATCAGATGACTTCCTTCTTCTGTGTGAGAAGCAGAATAATATGATTAATATGAAGCAAAATGACGTACGAGAAGCAAAATAGTAAAGATCTACGGAAACAGTTCTCCACGGGTACCATGTGGCGTCTCATTTAGACCCTCGCGGCTGCAAAAGGCACAAATTCTCTCAAGCCCATGTGACGGTAGAGATTCATAAAAAAAAATATACATCAACGCCTCCTGCAAAGGTAGAATGATACTGATCAGGACTTATACTACTGAACTCCTTTGTCTAAGATGATAAGCTACAGGTGCGATGTAATGGGCAGGATCTATGGTTGGTTAGTTCAGGGTTTAACGTCCACGGCACCCAAGTGATAATGGACGGCCCTGACGGGCGGGTTATGGGGGACATGGGAAATCTATTGCCTATGGAGTACGACCTGAACACTGATCAATTCAGGCACACTCCAACTCTGCCACTTTGATTTACCAGGACCTTTCAACGGAAATGCTATCGAAATGCCCGTCTTTTCCCCCTGGATTGCGAGTCAAGCTACCGGGGCCGGGACGGGGATTCGAACCCACGACCAGGCGATTCCCTTCGCTCTCCTGCTCCGACGCTTAACCGCCTGAGCTATCTCGGACTCTGGGCAGAATCTATCCCCAGGTAACGTATTTAACCTCTTCGCTGCCGAGGAAAGGTAAATCCAGTCCAACTGCAAGACACATAGATCCTCATGAGCCCCCACAGTCGCAGGGGGGCACGAGGGTCTATATGCCTATTGCTGACACCACTGCTTATCCATGTTCCTTGGACGAATAAAGTTCTGGCGTCAAGTAAACAAAGATTTCAGAAACACAATCTGCGACCTGTGGCAGGGATGGGGTTACAGACCTAAGTCCCTGCTACCGCCAGCAAAAAGCACAGACTGAAATGAGCTTTCCATCTGCAGGGACTCATTTGAATCTGTGCCTTTTGCACATGAAAATAATGCTTCGGGCAGCACTGATAAAAAAGACGGACGGGTGGTAATGGGATTGCCATTTCTGTAAGCTTTGCTATCTTCCCCTGAGGCGCACACCCAGCAACGCTGATCAAAAAACTGCACTTGGGTTGGTTCACTGGAAAAGGCTTAACGCCTTCACTGCCGGAGCACATCGAACAACACCATCATGTAAGAGGCATATAGACACTCATGAGCCCCCCCCCCCCCTCCCCCTCCAAATCTGCTGCGGTGACTCCAGAAGATCTATAGCTTATGCTGGCCTTATTTCTATTAAAAAATAAGAGTATGTTTCAGACAGGAAGGGTTCAATGGCAGCGATTGGTCACACAGGGAATGGGTTAAAATAATGATTATAATAAGGATGTAAACCTAAGGGTAAGGTTGTGCGTCATAGAACTATTTTCAACTCATCTGGGTGCAGTTTTCAGTTAAGCTTTTGAACGGATATGACTAGGGTCAGCAAGAGGCAAAAAGCCTCGAGCTCTCGCGTCCACCGGGGGTGGGGGTGGGGGTGGCGTTGGGGGTGGGTGGGGGGTGGGGCGGGGTGGTGGTGGTGGTGGTGAGGTGGGGGTTGGGGGCAGATGGTTGTGGGTGTGGGTGTGGGGTGGGGGTGGCTTATGTGCTTCTCTGCCTCTTGCAGTTCGGTGGTGTTCGCATTTTTTCCGGCGGTGAATTCCTGTGGATGCGCGACAAGTGTACGACTGTATATATAACACCCAGGGCATTTCTCAACAAACTGAGATGCAGTCGCAAAAAGGGCGTGGGGGAAAGGAGGGTGAGGTGTAGGGTCAGTGTTCGAAATACTTTTCAAAAGTACGGGGCCCTTCGGGCCCCCTCTCAGTAAAAGTAGGGAGCCCCACAGGAAAGTGTCGGGACCGCGTTGATGCGCCGAGTACCGCCTACCGCTGCCTTGAGACAAAGTAGGTCTGAAAAGAAGGGGGCAGGTCGGGCCCCGTTGACATAAAAGTAGAAGGTCCGAGCCTAAATTAAGGGCCTTTTTGACCTGAGCCCCCAGTTATTTCGAACCCTGAGGGGTTATACAACATTTTACTGTTGGAGAATTATAGTCAAGATTTTTATATACAGTTTCGAAAGGACGCCATGAAAGCTGAATGCTGTAATTATGGAAATGTCTATCAGAACTGAAATCCACAATGCTCTGGGGGATCCAAAACCTAAAATGTCACAGCCATACCAAATCCCAATCTACCAATATCGCCTATGATGGATTGCTGCAGAAACCGACAACCACGAGGCAGCACTGGTTACCTCCCTCGATCCACTATGCACAGCGGATAGAGGGAGGCAACCAGTGTGCCGTAAATCAAGTCGGAGAACGTTTATTCTATTTCCGGTTCTGATTGATGGCCCGCCCAATCTGATTGGCCAGGTCAAATGAAGACTAATCTGATTGGTTCCGCCATCACTCATGGTCAGGTTTCGCGGACTGTCAGTTCTGACAGTGGGCGGGAATGACACTGGATTTTCTGAAGTATACCGTACAGTGTCTCGATCAATTTAACCCTCTTGCGCATGCATCCCGCATCGGTACTGTCAACAGTGCCAGTGGCTCATTTGACAAGGGGAGCTAATGGTCTGCAAAAGACATCAATCCTCGTAAACCGCCACAGCGGCACCACGAAAAGCAATACGTCAGGTACATCACATGTATCAACTGTCTTAAAAAAAACTCACTTCTTCCAGCTTGCTTTTCCTCCGTCGTAGATCCGTAGTCATGTTGTATTTATTTGTAATGTTTCATATCGTCTATGTCATGTTTGACAACGTGTTTTAGCGCAATGAGTTTTTGCCACAAAAAGATTTCGCGCTACCATTCATTATTATTATTATTAATAATTATGGCCGCTCAATTCCAACGGCAGTTTATCACTAATACTATTAACGTTAAGTCAATAAAACAGGTCTTCATAAAGAATACGTGCTTAGATTAGCAGCAGCATCTTGGGACTGAAGGAAGGACAGAGCGAAGTCAACAATTGGTGGGTTGACGAAGTCTGATTGTCACTTGTAATTACCACCCAGACAGCGGCATAATAGTAATAGTAGAATGGTATGCAAGGCGATCTTTAACCATTTGGCTGTCAGTATCACTTTTTGTTGCGGTGATTCCTGCAGGAATCACCAAGAAAAGCACTCCTGACAGAGCCTATGGACGCAACATGTATGGTTAACTTTCCTCTTGCACAATGGGAAAGACAAAATACCATAGGCAATACACAAACACGGTGCACAAACTGACAAAGTAGGTTTTGAAACGATGTATAGAATAACCTGACGAAATTGTTACTTCATTTTCTTCAGCTTGAGGGCTCGTCTCCGTTGATGATAAAGCCGAAAGGCATGAAGACGCATATGTATCTTTGTTAAATGTGTTCTACATAACATCTATTTTCATAAGTTTCTTCTGATATAAATTAGAAGAAAATGAACAAGATGGGATGAACCATAACCCACAAAGTCACTGTCCTCGCTGTCAATGGTCTATACCGTTTGTCTTTGACCTGATTCTGATGTTGAATTATCTCCTATTGAAAGTCTCGCAGATCTGCCAATGCGTCAGTGAGTTCTATAAGGGGCGCAGGACATACGCGTCATTGATTTGTCAAACGTCATTTGTCATGACGTAAGTTTTATTTTTTACGTAATTTTATATTTTACGTGATATCAGTTTCACTTTCGATTCATAGGCTTGAGAAAATGGTGACAAAACTGGAACTTCACAGTACAATTTCAGTCTTGCTATATTTTGTGTGAAAGCAGGTTGACTTTACCTAGCTACATGATATACTAAGTACACGGGTCACCTGCATGCTCTTCTGAAAGAGCGTCGATGTGTGTATGCGTGTTCGCTCCAAACATCTCCAAGAGGCATAGATCCTCATGCGTCTCGATGGTGCATGAGGATCTATTCCTCCTGGAGATGCGCGCATGTTTGTGTGCGTGCGTGTGTGTGTGTGTGTGTGTGTGTGTGTGTGTGTGTGTGTGAGAGAGAGAGAGAGAGAGAGAGAGAGAGAGAGAGAGAGAGAGACAGAGAGACAGAGAGAGAGAGAGAGAGAGAGAGAGAGAGAGAGAGAGAATGACGTCATATTTAGAGTATTATGTCAGTGTCTGCGTGGTGACGGAGTTGCCTCTTTTACGTCACCGCCCCTGTCTGACTTGCTCTAGATAGTAGAAGTAAAGGTTTTTTTTTTTTTAGTGTTTTAATTCTTTTCTGAAAAGAATTAATTCTTACTAAAGAAGTTGAAAGGATACAAAGCTGGCTAACAAACTCATCCAATGTCTTTCTCCAAACTAGCTATATGCAAAAGTTCAAGTTAATATGACAAAAATTACGGACTCTAATCTGGGCCAACCGACTTCCTATAAACGGTTGTTATCTCTTCAATGAGACATTCAATTACAATATGCTCGGAGGCTCTCTTAACCACCCACTTAAGAAAGTATTTCGCCTAGTTTCAAGCTTGTGTGTACAGAAATATCGGAGATTCTATTGTTTACATACATACGCACACACATACATACATATACATACGCACATATATACATACGCCGCTTCGCGCCAAATGTACGTTCAGCAGCGAGGTTAGCGTAACTAGACACGACGTAATTTTTATCTTGTTACTTCAATTGTTAAAGGTTTAGCCTGCCCGCCTTTGACATCATGGACATGCTATTAAATTCGTCCCACCGCGACCCGTCCTAAAAAGTCCCTTCTATAATTAGAAGGGACTTACAAAAGAAATCGTACAACCAACAGTCGAAAACTGTACGTGAAGGAAGCGCGCATACTGTTTTGAAGTAACTAAAAATATCTATAAAGATTTAGTAATCAAGAGAAAGTAGCATCCCACATATCCACTTCTTTCTACAAAATATCGAAACTTCAAACGCGCAACAAGAAAAACGTAACATTGAAAAAAGAAGTAATTACACCGTCACGCTAATACTTGTTAATAATAATAATTGCCCACAGGTGAAATACAAGACTCAATCTCATCTCTTTATCTCTGACACCGCAGACCCTTCAATCAGCTAAAACATGGAAAATCTGCCTGATCTCGCCCATCACATGGCCAAATTGGCCATAATCAAGGCTATAACTGATCAATGATGCAAGGCAGGCAGAAAATCAAAGGTGATTGAAAGCTGAATATGATAAAATGAACAGCACTGAATCGCTTATTAACTCGGAGTGCCAGCGCAACCCGAAAACAAAAAGAGTAGAACTAGTAAGCAAAGCGTCTTCGGGCCCACGCCGGCTGCAGTGAGCCCGCGCAATTATCTTTGAAGAATCACTGCCGCTCAATTCCAACTGTAGTTTATTACTAATATTATTAACGTTAAGTTTACCTCAATAAAATAGGTCTAAAATGGCCAAATTGGTCATAATCAATGATGCATGGCAGACAGAACATAACAGGTGATTGAAAGCTGAATAGGGTTAAATGAACAGCACTGAATCGCTCATTAACTCGGGAGTGCCAGCGCAACCCGACAACATGAGGGGTAGACCCAGTAAACAGTGTCTTCGGGCCAACGCCGGCTGCTGTCAGCCCGCGCACGGCCGTGCGCTGGCCCACTGCGGCCGTCATGGGCCCGAAGATGCTTTGCTACTGGGAAATCCTCGTAAGCCCCCGCAGTCGCGGGGTCCCACGAGGATATACGCCTCCTGCTGAGCTGACTTTGACCTGTGCTCCTCATTTGTGTGTGTGTGTGTGTGGGGGGGGGGGGGGGGAAGGGGGGGGGGGGGGGTATTGACTACAAGCCATCGGGCCCTATGAAGACCTATTTAGCCATTGTGAAAAAACGCAAACTGAAGTGGTATCGGGCATGTCACGCGATCAGCAGGGATTGCCATGACAATCCTGCAAGGCACTGTGCAAGGAGGACGAAGGAGAGGATGACAGAGAAAAAGATTGGAGCGCAATATCTCAGAGTGGGCAGGACTAAGCTGAGCGACACACTAAGATTGGCAGAGAACAGAGTGGAATGGAGGGAGCTGGTTGCCAAGTCATCAGTAGTGCACCAACGGTCGGCAAGACTACGGGATGGTAGATTAGATAGATAGATAGATAGATAGATAGATAGATAGATAGATAGATAGATAGATAGATAGATAGATAGATAGATAGATAGATAGATAGATAGATCTACAAAATAAGCACTAATTCACACGCCAATTCAGCTTGAGCAACCAAGAGATTTAGATACGCATAAGCCCCCCGCAGAATGCCGGAATGCGAGGGCTGATGGTGACATGCGCCTTTTGCTGATTTGTCCTACAGAACTGTATATCTATGTCCTTTGCAGATTCAGCAAGCTCACCTCAACAGCAAGAGGTGAAGATCCTAATGATTCCTACAGTCGATTACTTCATGAGGACCTAAGCCTCTTACTGATTTGACTTATATCGAAGTCTGTGATGCTCGGTTGTTTGAGGCACGGCAGAAACCTGTTCTGAGCAACCACCCTTAAAAAGAGATCACATGGCGATAAAGACCATCATTTAGGTGGCTGTATGATGGTCTTTAAATGTCAGATGAAAATTACTGCAGTTCCAGTTCTCTCGAGAGACCACATGTCTTTCAAGACCACTTTTTTTTTTTGCGTCAAAGATGGAGGCTCAGTTTCAACTGACTGTAATGTCTGAGTTTCTCACTTGTTTGAGGTCTCACGGGTTCTTCTCTCTCACGGCTTGGTCTTAGGTCTATATATATCAAGCACAGATTCACCCATCGAGTTAGCAAACGTAACCAATCTATACGCAAAAAAATGTTCAAGAGGCTTAGGTCGTTCGCGAGTAGATCACTGCCTTTTGTTAACGACGTTCATGTAGACCTGTGTTCCTCAATCGTTTTAAGTAACAGGGCATTGCTTTTGCTTTAACCCATTCAGCCCGGCGCACGTATTTCCCAAATTTTGAAGGCGTCATCTAACGACTATGCACCTGTTGCAGGAGATGGATCGACCATGATAATTCAAGGGTAGTGCCAGATTAGCCGGGGCTGAATGGGTTAAGTATATAGCGGAAATCCCCGGGGACAGGTGTACTGTGTAGTTAATGAAAAGAGAGTGCAGCTTACCTGCGCTGTTCGATCCGAGTCTGTTCCAAGCGATATGGCTAAGTCAGGTACACTCCCGTATACTCACGGTTCACTGAAAGTAGAAAACAACAGAGGTTATACGCGGCAGAAGTAGGTCAAACATCGCTCGGACTTTAAACATTACGTGACTTCATCCAGCCCACTCCGCCTATACAATAAACCGGTCGTAGGCGGCAAAAACTTAAATCTACTCAGCAGGTCCAATATCTGTTTGGGAATATTTTCTAGCATCCCCCCTTGGGGGGGGGGGGGGGGGGGAGGTCTGGATATTCTCCAGCGGATGGCGGGGCGCCTGGGGGTAGTCCCTACTGCTTTATGTAGTAGGTGTTCAGTGGAAGGCTCAAAATGATAGGTCTGTCACTCCTTCTCTCCCACTACCCTCTCCTTTCTAGAACTAGTGAGCGATGCAGTCACAAAAAGGACAGCCGATGTCCTGAGGACACAATGCAAGCTTACCAGCCTGGAATTCCATGGCATTAGCACAGCATTCTCAGAATAGAATATATATATATATATATATATATATATATATATATATATATATATATAATATATATATATATATATATATATATATATATATATATATATATATATATATATATATATATATATATATATATATATATAGTCTTTTCTTAATGAGTCCCTGCAGCCGTAGAGGCTCACAAGAATACGTGTCTCTCACTTGCAGAGCCGACTCGCTGGCATCAAGTCTGAGGTACTTTTTTCCTTCAGTACAACTGCTACGCTGATGCAAGCCGCAGTGATCGGAGTGATCAAGTAAAACGGTCCGTCTACAACTATACCAGTTCCAGGAGATGGACTGACCATGATAATTCAAGTGTAGTGCCAGATTAGCTTGGCGCCTAATGGAGCGAAGCTAATCTGGCACTATCCTTGAATTATCATCGTTGATAATTTTAATGCCTGGGGGCTAATCTTCCTTCAGGTTCTACTAGTCTTTTAAATGGGCTGGACCCAGTGTTCCCCATGAGGCTTACTACGCACCGAATGATTTCAATTCTGATGCACAGTTCTGAAACGCGTGCATCATGCTGACGCGCAAAAAAAATTCACGTCAGTCATAGCGACCCTCGCTTTAAAAATTTCCTAGGGGAACACTGATAACGGGGCTGAACCTACTGTCTTTGATCTGATTCTGAGTTAGGAATAACTCCTATATGACATCACCAAGACCTCTTTCACTCGTAAATTCCCAGAACTAATTAATAATAATAATAATGTATATTTCTATAGAATGCAAGTCATCTAGTTGTTGTAGTTTATGAGATACACACGATTTTGGAACCAGTCTCGCTACAAATGTTACATGTACGAAAAAGTAGTTTCTGTGATTGGCAACGATAATAACAGGTAAAAAATAGGGGTGAGGGTGTGGCCTTATACTAAAACAAAAGTATACCATACAACCGGCAAATGAGTACTATGTCGTCATTTGGCAAAAGCCAGTTTGTCATTTTGAGAAAAGCAACATACGGGTTTTTTCCAAGTAACGCAGTACTAAATGATGCTCTAAACACGCAATGCACTCACTGCCGTGTAGGACGTAACATCAGATGTGGAATTCAAACACGATCGTGGGGTCAGTGTGCTTCCTATTAGTTTTCATGGGAGGCAATAGTAAAATGAATGATGGTCCGTAAAGCGACCGTGCAATTAACTCATTGGAGACGTGCCGCCTACGGATGCGCGGCGAACCGCCGCGTATCCGTAGGCGTCACGTCTCCAATGAGTTAAGGGGTAATAGTTCGCAATAGCTCCTGTACGAATGTCCTACGTGTCTTTCAATAGTGCTGGACAAAAGCGCCAGTTTCTCGTGTGAAGTAATACGCGTTTGATTTTGTAAAATGACAGAATGTTGCGCTCTTCTCCTTTGTACGCAGGCGCACGGAGGATCAAATCAACTCGCCCATCGCCGAATACAAGATTTCTTGTTGGGCGAAGCAAAGCAATGTCTCTGTCTGAGAGCCCAAATAGCGAATGCAAATTTCAATGCAATGTCTCTTGCAGTTGGATTGTGTTAAGTTTTCTCGATAGTGAAGGCGTTAAATTCTGCACCGAGGTCGAAATTTTTTAATCTCGCAGCTGTCCGCTGAAGACTAACCTCACAACTCCGGAAACACAAACCATGACTGTTCAAGAGTGGTGCCAGAATGTCCAGGCAAAACGACAGGCTTGTTTAGATAGCATGTCCGTTGTAAGGTCCTGGTAAATCAAAGTGGCATAGTTGTATTGTGGCCGAATTGATCAGTGTTCAAGTCGTAGCTGTCCCTGTCTTCCATAACCTGCCCGTTAGTGCCGACCATTATCACTCCGGTGCAGTGGACGTTAAAGTAACCCCGAACTAACTAACTGGTGCCAGAACAGCCAGTTATTCATGGAGGCGATTCTGGTGCAGCCCTTCAACTACCATGGACTTTTTGTCGCCTGAGCTCCACGAGTTTACTTGCAAAGCCCACTAATGCCTTGACTGTGCAAAGAACTCTTCTGCAAAAGATGGTTATGAAACAATACAAATTATATATTTTACGCTCTAGCCATGGTTCACTTAGATATACGAATTGTCTTTATATCCAGTAATCTGACAATGACTCGGCTCCATTCTGTAAATACAACTCTATCTGTACAAGCAACAGGTAACAAGATGAGGATTTCATCCCAAAGTCTACCGTATTGTTTGGAGCGTTTATCTTTTAGGAACATTCAGAGATGTTCATATTTTTAGGCTTATTATGCTGATCGATTTCCCTCCTCTCTAAGCCAACCCCAGATCAAGACGACGCTTCCCGCCATTGGTTCGTGTAGCGACAGTAATCCATCTCCTTCTACTCTAACCCACTGATCCACCCTCTGATCCACACACACTGGCACACAGAAATATAAACGGACACACGGCGATTCCCGCCATTCGTAGGCTCCGTGGTCTGGCGTAGCATAACTATTCTGAAGAAGAATAATAGCACGAGCAGCGAAATGACGTCACTTTATGCTTCACGTCACAGCATCATTAGTCCCACGACGCTGTGTTCATAGTGACGACTCGATGTTATACGTCACTCATCGCAGTACTAACATTTGACGTATCAGAGAATCAACTTAGCAATTTTTTGCTGATTTTCACGCCTAGGGATTACAGGTCACAATTTGACCGAATCCTACCCCAGGGCCGGGACAAAAAGCAGGCTTATATGCAAACAGTTTATGAAAAATTATGCGGGTATTAATAAGATATTTTTTTCGTAAAATAAAATTCAAGTTATGCTTGCTGTTTTACAAATGACTCCTAAAACTAAAAGTGGTGCAGAACATGGTCTGATTTTCACACCCATGGCATAAGTCACACTTGACCTAATCGTACCCGACAGCCGAGACAAACTGTAGGCTTATGTAAATACCGTATACAAAAAATCATGCGATTATTAATGAGAAGATTGTTTTTTTACGTAAAAAAAAGAAAAAATTCAAAAAATATTTAATTATCACCCAAAATGTTCTAGAGGTACAATTCTGGTTAACGATCTCATTCAATATGTCCCTTTTATCTAGCTATACGCAAAATATCTTGTAAAAATAAGAAAAATTACGGGCTCCAGTGTGGATCAACCGGTTTTTGTGACACGGCCATTTTCTCGCCAATGAGCATCTTAATAAAGAAAATCGAGAAAGAAAAAAAAAAAAAAAGGGTTCGGAGATAATTCTTTTAAAGACAATATCCTAAAATTTCAAGCTTGTCCGTCCTCAAACGCGGGCTCTAGTCTCTGTCTCTGTCTCTGTCACACACACACACTAACACACACACACGCACACACGGTGTTTGGCGCCAAAAGACGTTCTCTAGAAGGTTTGCGTAACTAGACGCGATGTCATTTTTATCGTTTTACTTCTTTGCCAGAATTTCTGCGTCGCACGCCAAAAACGTCATGTACATGCTCCGGAATGCGCTCTGACCCAGCCCCATTTCAAAGTCTACCGGTAGACAAAAATAGATCGACGAGCTAACGACTGCGCAGAATAATCAAGTGTGGTTACGGCGTGTGCGTTTAACGTGTATCTAAAATCCCGCCGAAGTGCATTAGGTGTGTCGACGAGGCATAAGAACCACAAAGGGTGCTAAAATTGGTCTTCATATTTAGGCGTAATGGTACTTAAACTGAGCAATTCGTGTAAGCCAAACGCACAGAATGACACAGAACACAGATCTGGTCTCAAAGCACGGTAACGTCCCCATATCCGTGCAAAGTCGACAGCAGAGCAACCAACGGTAGCCCCAGCTTATAATCAGAGCCCAGTGCACCAAAGGTGCTCGGGCCCACGTCAGCGGTTCGCGGACCAACAGCTGCACATGTCGGCCCCGAGGATCTTTGGTGCACTGGGAGAAAGACCCTAAAAGCAATGCCCCTTGCCGAAGCCCGGTCAAGCAGTAGTCTTAATCAATACTGATGGACAATTTTATTTACTCCGGCACCACTTTTGTGGCGAACTCTATCTTGTGGTGTGGATAGGTCCTCATGAGCACTCGCAAGCTGGCGGAGGGAGTTACAAAAAAAAAAAAGGAGGGGGGGGGGGCGGGGAGGGGAGAGAGAGAGAGAGAGAGAGAGAGAGAGAGAGAGAGAGAGAGAGAGAGAGAGAGAGAGAGAGAGAGAGAGAGAGAGAGATTATCAGGATCCGTGTCTTCTGATTAGCCTCACACCCATGTTCTGCAAGCGCACGACATATAAACACACTCCTCAGTTTACTAGTAATGATGCTATCAGTATGTCTTACAAAATAGTGCTGGACAAAATGACTTACTTTAATTTATGAAGTTTTAAATCGTAAAATGAAAGACTTTCTTTAATTCTTCTTTATATAAATGTAGGAGAGTTCGACAGACATGACCCGGGGGCAGTGGAAAGCATCTATTATGTGTCTGCCTGCTGGCAATGGATTTGAAAAGAAGGGCAGGAAAGTCTTAGTTCAGGCAAGACTAGTCAAGTTCAGGCAAGTGGTTGTTGGTCTCAAACCCCAACCCGCGTTCCTCTTGAACTGTATTAATCTTCTAGTAAAATAAACCTGGACAGCACCTTCATCTGAAGGAACGACTGGAGCCGATCTTGGTTAGGAAGTGACATAGCAGGGCTTCCCGTTTTAGTGCGTCTATGACGCATTAAAACTCAAAATCACGTACTGAAAATGTAACTAAGGGGTAGTCAGACGCACTAAAATTCAGTGCATCTGCGTCCGAGACGCATCATCCTTGCGCCACCGTGCGTAACCTAACAGAGGCAGGTGACACGTCATTCTACTTTTAGTGACGAGTTTGGTTCGTGTAGCCGCTCGTGCGGCTGCGTTCAGAATCACCCCGGGTCCGTGCGAGTGTAACTGGACGGGCAAACTGTGGTGTCAGCATGTTATTACAACGTGCGCGCTACATGTTGAACGCGTTACTTGCTGTGACGTCACCATTCATGCTATTATGGGATACCGCATCGTGCGTTTCACTTTCGATCCTGAACGAAGTTGTAAATGGCGGAAAAAAAGCAAAGAAAGCTGGAATGCCTCGGATTCTTCAATCCGACACCGACGGTCTGATCGTCACAGTGACAATCGCAGACGCTTGGAAGAAAGTTGCACTTCGACACCGCCGTCTCCATGGACAAGCGACAGTACCAGAAATGATACCCCTGGGCCGTGTGTGGCACCGCCGCTGCGATTCGCAGTTTTCAGAGTTCATGGCTGTCCATGGCTAAAGCACGAGGGCACACGGATGACATGCGCAATGTGCATGGAGGCGAACTCAAAAAGCAAGTCCAAAAATTTGAACAGAAATAAGTTTGTCAGTTTTTTTTTATAGTGGTCGATCCATCTTCTGGTACACAGGTATCAGGCAAAAGCTCTAAAATTGGAGAAATACGTCTTTCGGGTTAAATGGGTTGAAACCAACTTTTAAGTACATTAGTTCTCTCTCTCTCTCTCACACACACACACACCATCACAGAGAAGAGAGAGAGAGAGAGAGAGAGAGAGAGAGAGAGAGAGAGTTGAGACAAGTCAGACTTTGGTTGTCAATTTGCATTCAGCAGAAAAGGGTATATTCTCTGTTACAATACATTATCAAATGATCATACAGATAAATACATATATTATGTGTTTTTCTGGGAGAGGGAGACAGGATTTTGCACGATAGCTCAACAGAAAAAAAAATCTGTATCATGAAAAAGAGACACACACGCGCCACAACAAATTTAAGAGGAGAGAGCGAAATAAGTTAATTTTTTTTTTTTTAAACCATACAGATGATCCAGTTTTTGGCACACGTGCGAAGCAAAAGTGAGTATGTTTTGGGCCAGTGGTCGTCCGTCCATCGTCTGTCGTCCGTGGTAAACTTTAACGTTGGCATTTTCTCAGAGACTATTCAAGCCACATTCCTCAAACTTTAGCCCAAGGATACTTTGTGGTAAGACCTTTCTAAACATACCAATTTGAGTGACCTCTCACAAAGGTCAAGGTCACAGGGGATCAGGAAATAGAACAAAAATAGCTATATTTTGACATAATTTATTTTTTCTCAAATACTATTCATTCATAACTTCAAACCCAAACTTTGTACAAAGATACCTGATGGTAAGACCTTTCTATACGTACTAATTTGGTTGACCCCTGGGAAAGGTCAAGGGTCACAAGAGCTCAGGAAATAGGTGAAAAATAGCCATATTTTGACAAAAGATGTTTTTTCTCAAATACTATTCACAACTTCAAACCTAAACTTGGTTTAGAGATAGCTGATGGCAAGACCTATCTATGCATACTAATCTGAATGACCCCTCGGAAAGGTCAAGGGTCACAAGTCGGCAGGGCTTCTGTTTTCACAACAGGTTTAAAGGGTCTGTAGACCCACAGGTATACATTTTAGAGGGTACACAGACCCCCATCTGAGCATTATAGAGGGTCTGCAGATTTATTTAAGAAAAACTGCGTCATCTGTATGTTCCTTAAAATAAATTAACTCATTTCACTCTCTCCTCTTTAAATGTGTTGTGACAGTGTGTCCTTTCCATGATACTGATTCTTTAACTGGTGAGCTATCGCGCAAAAGCCCGTCTCCCTCACTCTCTCTCTCTCTCACACACAGAAAAACATATCTATTTATTTATTTGTATGATCGTTTGATAATGTATTGTAACGGAGACTATAGCGTTTTCTGCTGAATGCGGCAGATTGACAACCAAAGTGTGACTTGTCTAAACTCTGTGTGTGTGTGTGTGTGTGTGTGTGTGTGTGTGTGTGTGTGTGTGTGTGTGTGTGTGTGTGTGTGTGTGTGTGTGAATTTATGTACATAAAAGTTTATTTCAACCCATTTAACCACTCAGAAAGACGTGTTTCTCCAATTTTTGCCTCATAACTGTGCACCAGAAGATGGATCGACCACGATTAAAAAAAAAAAAAATGACAAACTTATTTCTGTTAAAATTTCTGGACTTGCTTTTTGCGTTTGCCTCAGTGCACATTGCGCATGCCATTCGTGTGCCATCGTGCTTTAGCCATGGAAATACACGCAGCACAGCCACGAACTCTGAAAACTGTGTCGCAGCCGGCGGCGGTGCCACACACGGTGTATCATTTCTGGTTACTGTCGCTTGTCGATGGAGATGGCGGTGTCGGAGTGCAACTTTCTTCTTTGCGATTATCATGATCAGACAGTGCTGGATTGAAGAATCCGAAGGCGGCATTCCAGCTTCCTTTGCTTTTTCTCCGCCATTTACAACTTCGTTCAAGATCGAAAGTGAAACGCACGATGCCGTATTTTATAATAGTATGTATGGTGACGTCACAGCAAGTAACACGTTCAACTGACATGTAGCGCGCACTTTGTAATAACATGCTGACACCACACATAAACTAACAGTTTGCCCGCCCAGTTACACTCGCACGATTCTGAACGCAGCCGCAACTGAGCAAGCGGCTAAATGAACCAACTCTTCACTAAAAATAGAACAACTGTCACCGACCTCTGTTATGGTACGCACGGTGGCGCAAGGATAATGCGTCTCGGATGCAGATGCACTGAATTTTAGTGCGTCTGACTACGCCTTAGTTACATTTTCAGTATGTGATTTTGAGTTTTAATGCGTCATAGACGCACAGACGCACTAAAACGGAAATAGGGCTCAGGAAATAGGTGAAAAATAGCCATATTTTGACAAATGTTTTTTCTCAAATACTATTCACAACTTTAAACCCAAACTTGCTACAGAGATACCCGGTGGTAAGACCTATCTATGCATACTATTTTGGATGACTCCTTGGAACGGTCAAGGGTCACAAGAGACTGGCAAATGTGTGTAAAATGCTGATTTTTTTTTATAAAATTGTAGGTATTCCCAAATTTTTCAACCAAATTTGGTACAAAGATAGTTGATGATGAGACCTTCCTATGCATGCTAATTTAGTCCTCTCATCACAAAGGTCGGGGGGGGGGGGGGGGGGGGGGGGGTTGACATGTGTGAAACGTGAGCCATAATGGCTTTGCCTTTCTTGTTTTTAAATAAATTTGCGGACCCTCTATTAAATTATGCTCAGATGGGG
The DNA here is from genome assembly GCA_036245525.1 of Semisulcospira habei. Taxonomy (NCBI): domain Eukaryota; kingdom Metazoa; phylum Mollusca; class Gastropoda; family Semisulcospiridae; genus Semisulcospira; species Semisulcospira habei. The sequence goes on along the minus strand of BTPG01000004.1, from coordinate 192,115,249 downwards.
GTCTTTGTACCCTCTAAAATGTATACCTGGGGATCTACAGACCCTTTAACCTGTTGTGAAAACAGAAGCCCTGCATAGAGTCAAGTGTCTTAACCCTTATCATTCAGAATACACCAGTGTGTGAAATAAGTTTGACTAAAATAGTTCAAGAGTAGTGCCAGAATAGCTTGACACCTAGAGGCGCCAAGCTATTCTGGCACCACCCTTGAACTAAAGTTTTGGATCCTTCTTGGCGACTTTAACTTCCATTTCGACAAACCCAACCACCCTGACACAAAACGCCTTCGCACATCACTTTCAAACCACAATCTTATGCAACACATCACCAAACCCGCCCACCGACTCGGCCACACCCTCGACTGGATAGTCACCCGCACCTCCGATCAACTCTTTATCAGCTCTGACACCACCTCTGTACTTCCCTCTGACCACCTCGCTATTGTCGTCTCCCTCAACCTACCTCCCCCGAAAAAAACCCAAGCTCCTTGTCTCTCGTCGCAAACTAAAATCTGTCAACCGAGAGAGCTTCTTCGACGAAGCTGTCGACCTGCTCTTGGACCCTGCCTCCTCTCCCGATCTTGCATCCCATTTCGACTCCTCCCTTCGAAAACTTCTAGACACCCATGCCCCTGTCACCACCTGCTTTATACCCAACCGACCCCCCTCCCCCTGGCTCACTGATGACATAGCTGAGGCCAAGCGCGAGCGCCGACAAGCGGAACGCCGCTGGCGCTCATCCGACCTCACCGTTCACAGACAGATCTTCCAAACAACTAGATCAAAAGTCTGCAGAATGATCTCCGACTCCAAACGTAAACATCTTCAAATCAAAATCCTGGAATCCACTTCTTCCAAAACCCTCTACGCCACCATGAATACATTCCTAGGCACTGCTAAAGACTCTCCTCTCCCCAACACACACAACAAAGAAGAACTCCCGTCTGCTTTTTCCACCTATTTTTCCGACAAAATCCAAACTCTGCGCAACACACTCGACACTGCCTTCTCCGCCTTACCCTTCCGACCCCCCCCCCCCTTTCCGGCACCCCCCTCTCGTTCTTCCGCCCCGTCTCTCAGGATTAAGTCCTCAAGACCATAAAGTCCATGCATTTCAAAACCTGCAAACTAGATCCCCTCCCAGCTTCTCTCTACCGGGACAGCATTCCAAAACTTCTCCCCTTCATTACCGACATAAAGCCTTGATACAGTCCACAAAGATCAAGTCTTCCAAAGACCACCCTATGAACGCTAGGATGAAACAACCAACCTCAAGGAGACTGAAAAGATCAAGCTTTGTGAAGGAGACGAGAGCACTGCAGAGAAAACACCAGGCAAAGCTGCCTGCGCAGGTAGAGGCTCTGAATCCTGCTAGCGACCTTCCACCTTGGGAAAGTAAGCCAGAAAACATCACCATCTCTTCCACGGTACCCTACATCACCACCAGAGATGAGCACAGCACTGTGAGCAAGAAAGCCCTGACACTGGCCATGCTCGAAGATAAGTATCCCCATGAAGCATGGATACGGGCATACACCGATGGATCAGCCACAGATGCAGTTCAGGATGGAGGGGCTGGGGTGTACATTCAGTACCCAAACGGAAAATGGCAGGCAGAGGCAGTACCAACAGGCCTTCACTGCACAAATTACAGAGCTGAGGTGGAAGCCCTGGTCCACGCAGCTAACACCCTTAGTGGCACTGCAGACCCTGATGCCCAGATTGTCTTCCTTACTGATGCCATGTCTGTCCTTGAGGCAGCAACAACAAGCAAACTGCCACGTCTACAAGAGGCACTGCAAAACATCAAGTGCACCAGACTGGTGCTGCAGTGGATCCCCTCACACTGTGGCATCTACGGCAATGAAGAAGCTGACAGAATGGCAAAAGCGGGCGCAGAGAAAGAACAAGATGAAAATGGAGTCAGCTTCACAGAGATGAAGACCATCATTAAGTCTGTGTACAGACCACCACAACGGCCCATAGACAGTTACCATCAGCCAGCTGTCCAGACAAGAGCAGGTGACCATCTTTCGTCTGAGGACCGGGCACAACCGACTCAATTTCCACCTGCACAGACGCTTCCACCTTGTGCCATCTCCCCTGTGCCCTTGTGGAGAAGCAGAGCAGACCACAGAGCACATCCTCCAGGACTGTGGGAACCACCAGCCGCTGAGGGAGGAGATATGGCCGAAGCCCGCCACTCTACAGGAGAAACTGTACGGGCCTGTGGAGGCACTACAGAAGACCACAGATTTCATTTTGAGAGCCAAACTCCAAGTGTGACGGCGTTCGAGAAGAAGAAGAAGAAGAAGATTACCGACATCATCAACACATCTCTAGAGAACGGCTCCGTCCCCGATATCTTCAAGTCCGCCATCGTCCGTCCTCTCCTCAAAAAACACAACCTCGACCCAAACGAACTCAAAAACTATCGCCCAGTCTCCAATCTCTCTTTCCTGTCCAAGCTTCTTGAGAAGGTTGTTCTCAACTAGCTCAACCTCCACCTCACCGCTCAGTCCCTTCCAGTCCGCCTATCGCAAACATCACAGCACTGAAACAGCCCTTCTACATATCCTAAATGACCTGCTTCTCTCCACCGACTCGGGCAACATCTCCTTTCTTACGCTACTCGACCTCTCTGCCGCCTTCGACACTATAGACCACTCTAGGACCTCCACCGCCTTCACCACTCCTTTGGAATCACTGACTCTGCTTACTCCTGGTTCCTCTCCTACCTCTCCGACAGACAGCAGTCCGTCACCATCGACGGTGTCTCCTCCAACCCAGTCACGCTCTCCTGCAGAGTTCCACAAGGGTCCGTCCTGGGCCCGGTCCTTTTCACGCTCTACACCTCTCCCCTGTCCAACATCACCCAGTCTCACCACATAAACCACCACCTCTACGCTGACGACCCACAACTACTAGACAAAGACAAACCCGACAACACTCAGTCACTACTGACTCGCATGGTTGACTGCTACGAAGACGTGAAAAACTGGATGACAGCAAACAAGCTTAAACTGAACGACGACAAAACAGAAGCCATGCTGGTAGTCACTCGCCAGAAACTTTCCCAGCTCCCTTCCTCTCTCCACCTTCAACTCGACAGCACCCCCATCTCCCTCTCAGCCAAAAACATCAGCGTTATCCTCGATTCCTCTCTTTCCATGACCAGCTTCGTCTCTGCCACGGCACAGGCATGCTATTTACACCTCTGCTGCATCAGTCAGATCAGAAAATACCTCACTACCGAAGCTGCCACCAAACTTGCTATCTCTCTCATCCTATCTCGCATCGACTACTGCAACTCTCTCCTTTCCGGCCTCCCTCACTCCACCACTTTCACCCTCCAGCTCGTCCAGAACAATGCTGCCCGCCTCGTCCTCGGAAAGAAAAAATCCGACCACATCACTCCCCTGCTCAAACTCAAATGGCTTCCCATCCCCCAACGCATCCAATACAAGATTCTGTCGCTCTGCTACAAATCCCTGAACAACTGCGCTCCTGCCTATCTAACTTACTTCACCCCTACACTCCTCCCCGCTCCACCTCCGACCCACTCCGCCTCCCCCGCACCAAACTCAGTACTTTTGGCTCCCGCTCCTTCTCTGTATATGGTCCATCCGCCTGGAACACTCTCCCACTCTCTCTCCGTCAGAAACACTCTCTCTCCTCCTTCCAGTCCGCCCTCAAAACTCACCTCTTTCAACAGTTCTAGCACTATATCACCACACTCCCCACCCCAAGTCGACTGTCGTAGTGTATTTCACTTTTTGTGGTATGCGAGCCGTTGTCTAAGCATGCGCATGTGTGCGTGAGTTGTGAGTGCGCGCTTAGAGTTATAATTATTATAAGATAAGTGCATTATAAATACCGTAATTATTATTATTTATTTATTATTATTATTAAGCCATTGGTCTACATCCTTATCTGTAAGTACTATAATGTAGCTTGCATATGGAAGTGTACAAATTTGAAGCTTTTAGCCTCAGTATGATATGGGTTAAGTGAATCAGGTGCTCAAGTGATTCCGGTACCCAGTTAGGTCGTCCCTCGAGTCTTGGACTGGAAGATGTGTGTGAGGAACCAGAAAATCCTGAGGAGAGTCTCCCCTTTGCCAACCCCACGCCAAGAGTCGCGTTCCTCGTTAGCCATAATGAAGATTGACACTTCGCTTATGATTTGTCACACAACCTCACGATGCAATTTATGACACCGCCCACCTTCAGCACGAGGAAAAGATTATTATGAGCCCCTGCGGCCGCACAGGTTTATAAGGATCTATGCCTCTTGTAGACCACCTAGACTTTACAGGAATAGGAGTAATTAATATGACTGTCACGGAATTTATGATTGTATGAATTTATGATTTACGATTGTATCTCTCAATCTGATGATGCAATTAAAAGGCACGAAACGGCCCCCTATCAGTAATTTGATTCTCACGGCCCCTTTCACTTACACGGGCTCATGAGAATCTGTGCCTCCTGCAGATGACTGAGGGGCCGTTATGAGTAATCCAGACTAGCAGTAATACACGGTAGCAGAGTTTCTCATGAACCGCGGAGTCCGTCAATCGGAGGGTGCAATTAACCCTTTGGGTGTCGGTAGCGGTTTTTGTCGAGGTGATTCCTGCAGGAATCACCTCGACAAAAACCGCTACCGGCAGCCAATGGGTCAAGCACTTTCTTGCCGAGAAAAATGAACTGAACGCCACTCAAATGAAATGCATGAGGTGTAGATCCTCAAGAGCCCCCGCAAATCTAGGCCTCTTGCTGACACGTCTGTGTGACCATGTTCCTTTGACAGCTGCGGATTTTGAATTTACGATTTCCAAAAACAGTCTGGCAATGATGGATTTAATAAGACCGTCCTCCGACTGCAAAGGCTACGGATTCTCGTGAGCCCCTGTGACGCAGGGGGGCTCATGAAAACCTATGCCTCTTGCAAAACTAACCGTGCAAAATGTCAAGCCACACACTACACAGAAAAGTTGGTTTGCTTCGAACCAAGGGGGCTCAAGTGGATTTATGCATCTTGCAGTTGGATGGTGTTGAATTTTCTCAGCAGTGGACCCATTGCATTTAACCCCAAGGCCGCATCTTTCAAATTTTCGAGCTGTCACCTAACTATGCACCAGCTGCAGGGGATGGAGCGACCATGACAATTCAAGGGCAGTGCCAGATTAGCTTGGCGCCTGATGGCGCCAAGCTAATCTAGCACTGCCCTTGAATTATAATGGTCGCTCCATCCCCTACTTTAGTGCGCCGGGGCTAAATGGGTTAAGAGTATGACTGGCTATATATAATCCTGCGATAGCAGGGGCTCACGAGAATCTACGCCTGTTGCAGACTGGACGAGGTCTGTACTCTGTGGGACTGCGCGGTTATGCGTAATTCAGACTGGCACGAGGTTTATCTCTTCTGATAGTCTCTTGATCCCTGCCCTTGACGCCAAGAGCTGGGAAATCAATGGCCAAGACTTGAAGGCACCGCACGGAGTGGCTAATCCACTGGAGGCAAAAGGCCAGAGGCACATGCACGAATGTTCTGGAGTCTAGGAATAGGAGGGACTTGCATGGATGTCATTAATTTAGAAACATTATCCTCCACCCCTAAACACAGTAAAAAAAAAATTACAGGCTACATTTCAGAGTGATGTAGCCTGCAAATATGGTGTTCTTCTTCAGATTCTAAATAATTTGTTAAAATTGCATTCTATGAACGCAAATAGCAGAAAGAATGCAGCCACCTTAACCTAAACATTTTCAAGTGTCAAAAACAAAATGCATAATCAGCATCACAATTGAAAAACAAACAGTAAATCACTGTGTTGCAAGTCTGCACTTTTCATGACAATGAAAGCAAACATACCATTTACCATGCAGTGCATCAAATGTGCATCTCCATCAGAATATTAGAATATTCTGTACATATCATGGAAAATACTCTCAAGCCAAAAATCAATGACCACACCCAAACTTTATGCACGCACACATACACATATTATGTTAGAAATGGCCACACACGAACTCTTTCACCCTGCCGCCACAGCATCCCCATACAATCCACTCCCTTCACAAACCACCCCGCCCGGACTGCCCGACCGGGAGTACTCAAAAGATAGCACCCTAGACAGTGGGGGGCTCTCACGAAACCAGGCCTCCCAGAACTGCCCGGTGCCTGCTCTCTCGACCCGATTCCACGATCCCGAAACCTCTGGTATCTATCCACTCCGGGGACGCCCGCCTCGCCCCGCCGCTCTCCCAATAAAGGCCGGGGGGGGGGGGGGGGGCGGCGGGGAAGGGGAGAGGGCGAACCTATCATCTCCAACCCTCCCATCTCATGGTCCGAACACCCGCCCCCACCCCCCACAGATAATAAAGAGACACCTCATTCATAACCCCCTCCACCCACACACACACCCCTCCTTCCTTTTTTTTTTTTTTTTTTTTTTTTTCCTCGCCGGGAACACCCCCCCCCCCCCCCCCCCCCCCCATGTCCCTCAACCCTACCCGGCCGGGGCGGGACCGCAGGGAGCTGCGGTAGCTGTGCACGGTCAACCACCAACCAGGTGGGCCGGGCCCGGAGACCGCGGGGCACCCTGACGGAGCCCAAGCCCCCCGCTGGGCCTCCTGGGACCGATCTGTTAGGCCCCGGGAAGGAAAACAGGGAAGAGCCAAATTGAGAGCGGGCAAATCCGGGCGGCTGGAGCCCAGCCTGGAGGAAGGAAAGCCAACCACTTAAATAAACTAGGTCCAAGCAAAGGAGGAATAGCATCCAACGTCATGAACAGGCTGAAACTGTGAGCATCGAGGCTTTGCTGCCGCGGACACAGCTCCGCTGGGCGGGGCATGTCTCCAGGATGGAGGATCATCGCCTACCAAAGATCACCCTGTTCGGCGAGCTTGCTACTGGACACCGTGACAGAGGGGCACCAAAGAAGAGATACAAAGACTGTCTCAAGAAGTCACTTAGTGCCTGCCAAATCGACCACCACCAGTGGTCTTCGCTTGCTGCGGACCGTGACACCTGGCGCTCCACCATTTACAAGGCAGCTGTCTCCTTTGAGGACTCTCACAGAGCTAGCCTTAAGGACAAGCGGCTCAGGAGAAAAAACAGAGATGCTGCAGCTCAGAACCCTGGCCATACCTTCCCCTGCAGCCACTGCGGTCGAACCTGCCTGTCTCGGATTGGCCTCCGCAGCCACGAACAGGCCTGCGGACGTCGTGGGCAACTCCTATAAAATCTTCGTTCGCGAAGTCAAGCCAAGAAACATAGATAATGGGCGACGACTTACGCGCAGGATAACACCCTCCTAGAGTCACGCGGTGGCGGACCCCGTCCCCCACCGGCCCCTCCCCACTTACCCTCACACTATCCACTCGCGAAGTGTTGCTGTGGCCGAACGGCCAACACAGGTCACCCTCGCCTCATCTCATGGTCCCGCACCCGCCCCACCCCCCACACGGTTAATAAAGTCATAACATCAACCTCATCTTCACCAACCACCCGGCCCGGAGCCGCCTCCCCTCCTCCCCCGCCGCGGGTGGGGCCCGCGGACTGGCGGAAGGCCACCGCCGGGTCCGGGGGCGCCGCCGGGGTGTGGGAGGGGGCGCAGGGACCATCCATCATATCATCCCTTTTTTTTTTTTTTTTTTTTTTTTTGTTGTGTTTGTTTTTGTCATTTATTTTTCCGCCGCCCCGCACGTTAAGATTGCCTCCCCAGGAGCTCGGAGGAAAGCCCCATAGGTCGTTGCGGGGCGGCTTTTTGACCAACCAACCCCCCTCCTAGCGGAGAGAGGGTCCCGGGGGGCCGGCGGCCGGCCCAAAGGGCCCCCCTCACCAAATCCTGGTGGGGCGCGCACGGGGGCCGGCGGTCGGCTCCGGGGGTCGTCTCCCACGTATTGGGGCGCAGGGAGGACACTCCTGGAAAGTCCTCTCTGCGGGATAGGGGGGTCCAAGAACCCAGGGGGTCGAGGTACCCACGATGGCACTCCGACACCGCGTGACTCCCCGCTCGCCTGCGTACGGTAGTCGCCCATCAAAATAAATAGGGAGCCCAGGGAGGTTTAGCACCCTTCGTCCGTGCACTCCCTGGGAAACGGAGGGCACAACACCCCCCTCCAGAGAAATACAGAAACACTACAGGGGGGTTAGTAAAAATCAACCCCCCTCAAACCAGAGGGTGTAGAGCCGGCGGGGCCAAAGAGAACCGGGCCTTGGACTGTGACCATCACCAAGAAAGGAAAAAGGAGCACACCACCCACCAAGCAGGACGGGGGGCTCAAGCGGGACGGAGGATCCAAGGGTCCACACGGACACGGGCTCTTCCCAACGACCCAGCCCCCTAGGGCGCGGGCAGACATGATGAAGGAAAGAAACGCAGCGTTGCGCGAGCGGCAGTGACGAACAGCCAAAGATAGACCAGCACCCCCCCAACCCCAAGGCCCACCCCCCCCCCCCCCCCTGGACGAAATCAGCGAAAGCTGGAAGTCCCGATCCCTTTTAAAGAATTGATTGATTGACACACGAACTCGAATCAAAATCTTTGTTTACTGGATTCCAATAGACTCCAGAAGCTCTGAAAATTAAAATGATTACAGATGATCTGCAATCTTTTTCTCTTTAAGAGCTTTGGGAGTTTATTGGAATCCAGTAAATGAGATGATTAATGGAAAAGGAAGACAGCATTATTCAATCCTTAGCATCAAGTTCCATCTGCTGGTGAGAGACATATTCTCATCAGCAGGAAGAGCAACGGAGCCTGCAAGTAGAGATCAGCCCTCTCTTTCAGCCTTTGATAGAGAAAATCATAGGAGTTTTAAAAAGTACAAGAACAACTGTACTGCAACAAAAACAAATTACAGTCAAATCTGAACTTTATGAGAATCAACACATGCTGCATTGGACAAAATCCACTTACTTACACTTATAGTGGATCAAAGAACAAATACTCCCGTCACGGTTGATGTTCAACGCCAGAATCTTCAGGATCACAGTATTCAGCACTTGTGCATCCAGTATTGATCTTAATCCTAATATTTTATCTGCTGTCATGGCTCAGACACTATAAAGTACAGATTTCCTGATTCACATTCCCAAGCCCACTTGAGACGGTGCTTCTCCATCTGATATCTATTAACCCATACAGTGCCAGCTGAATCAGACTGTGTTTTTACAACATTTGTTAATTAAAGACCAAAAAAACCCTAGATGTCACAGGATCCCAAGTGGTGTCAGCAAGATGCATACATCCTCATGAGCCGCAGGGGCTCATGAGGATCTATACCTCTTGCAGTTGGGTGGTGATGAAATTTTCTCAGTACTGAGTGATGGGTCCTTGAACAGGCTGAAACTGTGAGCATCGAGGCTTTGCTGTTGCGGACACAGCTCCGCTGGGCGGGGCATGTCTCCAGGATGGAGGATCATCGCCTACCAAAGATCACCCTGTTCGGCGAGCTTGCTACTGGACACCGTGACAGAGGGGCACCAAAGAAGAGATACAAAGACTGTCTCAAGAAGTCACTTAGTGCCTGCCAAATCGACCACCACCAGTGGTCTTCGCTTGCTGCGGACCGTGACACCTGGCGCTCCACCATTTACAAGGCAGCTGTCTCCTTTGAGGACTCTCACAGAGCTAGCCTTAAGGACAAGCGGCTCAGGAGAAAAAACAGAGATGCCGCAGCTCAGAACCCCGGCCATACCTTCCCCTGCAGCCACTGCGGTCGAACCTGCCTGTCTCGGATTGGCCTCCGCAGCCACGAACAAGCCTGCAGACGTCGTGGGCAACTCCTATAAAATCTTCGTTCGCGAAGTCAAGCCAAGAGAGAGACTGAGTGATGACCCGGATAACCCATTGTGAGTGCAGCCATTGGTATTGTTAACAGTATTACTGTCACTTGCTGTGCACTCCCAGTTGATGTAGATTGCCTTTTTGAAATCATTGTCAATTCAACATCAAAGATCCCCATACATAAAAGAAATGTGGATAAAAAGTAGTTTCATCGAGTCAGTTAGATCGTACAAAGCGCTCAGAAATGTTGGGGCTCTTGGGGATATACCGTCTGCAATTGATTATTATTCAAGTTTTCCACACTACAAAGGTTTAATAGTGCTCATGCTGTGTGCATTCACTGTAGACACTGATTCCCCCCCCCCCCCCCCCCCCCCCCCCCCCCGGCCCATAAAAGTACAAGAGTAAAGTCCTTATGGCTCATCTGCATGATTGATTCACATCAATGATCTTACCTATGACCTTGACCTTTCTGAAGGGTCATTCATATGAGCAGGTGTATAAATGTCAAATTTCAATAGTGCCTGCAAAATCCTTTGTCTTGTCATCATATATGCATTTTCACACAGTTGTTACTGTTCTTTCAGTTTTACTCTTAACCTTTACGGTGGTCAGCCAAATTTGCATGGTGTTACTCTTATCAGTATCGTCAACCAGCCTTCTGCCAAGTTGGATTAAAATGTCTGCAAAAGTGTCAAATAAAAAAAACACATTTGTTACGTGTTGAGTCGTAGTCGTGGTATATCACACCAGACGCACGCACGTAAGGTTCTTTTTAAAGAAACTTCATTCAGCTGCAACCCATCACACGTCACTTAAGGATGTAGACTACACTGGAGTAACAGTTCCAACAATATTTTATTTCAGCGATGCGATCTCCACACAATGCATTCCCAAATGCACCAACACTGATACAATGTCTCTTCTGCAAATATCAACACTGGCAACAATGCGTTTCTCTTTCAACGTACACCACCGTTACGCTGCGTCTCTCACAATGTACACCCTATACAGGCCACGTACCTACGATAAACTGTGTGTCCCTACAACTGACAATGCATGACAATGTACCCACGTCCTTCCTAGCACCATCTTTTATAGTAAAACAACTTTCCAGAATAATCCACCGAATTCACACAACGCAACCAATCAGAATAGAACATGTAACTGAAACTCATAAATATCAAATAAAAAGAACTTTCTAGAATAAACTAAAATAGTCTACAAAAATTCGACTGCTAATTTCAGCCCCAAATCCCAGTGTGTAATGACGTCACACAAGAGTATGGCAGACCGTTCACGACCTATCATAAAACACACTGACTGGCTGCTAAATTCATGCGCACAGAAAACTATGACTAAAAATAGAGCGGCTCTACTACTTTGATGTTACTTTGATGTCACACCAGGACTTCCGTTTTAGTGCGTCTGTGCGTCTATGACGCATTAAAACTCAAAATCACGTACTGAAAATGTAACTAAGGGGTAGTCAGACGCACTAAAATTCAGTGAATCTGCGTCTGAGACGCATTATCCTTGCGCCACCGTGCGTACCATAACAGAAGTCGGTGATAGTCGTTCTATTTTTAGTGATGAGTTGGTTCGTTTAGCCGCTCGCTAAGTCGCGGCTGCGTTCAGAATCGACCCGACTCTGGGGTCCGTGCGGGCAAACTGTTAGTTCATGTGTGGTGTTAGCATGTTATTACAAAGTGCGCGCTACATGTTGAACGCGTTACTTGCTGTGACGTCACCATACATACTATTATGGGATACGGCATCGTGCGTTTCACTTTCGATCTTGAACGAAGTTGTAAACGGCAGAGAAAAAGCTAAGGAAGCTGGAATGTGTCGGATTCTTCAATCCAGCACCGTCTGATCTTGATAATCGCTAAGAAGAAAATTGCACTTGGATACCGTCATCTCCATCGACAGTACCAGAAATGATACACCTGGGCCGTGTGTGGCACCACCGCTACCACCGCTGCGACGCAGTTTTCAGAGTTCGTGGCTGCGCTGTGTGTATTTCCATGGCTAAAGCACAATGGCACACGAATGGCATGCGCAATGTGCACTGAGGCAAACTCAAAAAGCAAGTCCAGAAATTTTAACAGAAATAAGTTTGTCAGGTTTTTTTTAAAATCGTGGTTGATCCATCTTCTGGTACACAGTTATTAGGCAAAAATTAGAGAAACACGTCTTTTTGAGTGGTTAAATGGGTTGAAATAAACTTTTATGTACATCAGTTCACACACACACACACACAGTGACATAGAGAGAGAGAGAGTTTAGACAAGTCACACTTTGGTTGTCAATCTGCCGCATTCAGCAGAAAACGCTATATTCTCCGTTACAATACATTATCAAACGATCATACAAATAAATAAATAGATATATGTTTTTCTGTGTGTGAGCGAGGGAGACAGGATTTTGTGCGATAGCTCACCAGTTAAAGAATCAGTATCATGGAAAGGACACACACACTGTCACAACACATTTAGAGGAGAGAGCGAAATGAGTTAATTTATTTTAAGGAACATACAGATGATGCAGTTTTTCTTAAATACATCTGCGGACCCTCTATAATGCTCAGATGGGGGTCTGTGTACCCTCTAAAATTTATACCTGGGGGTCTACAGACCCTTTAAACTGTTGCGAAAACGGAAGCCCTGCACACAAACGAGGTCACTAGACAGCGCGACTTTGCTCGAACGTTCTGGTTTATTCTCAGCGAATCTACGCATAACAAAAATAGACCGCTATTCTCCGTGCGACTTTGCTAGAAGCTTCCAGACTAAACTTAGTGTATCATAACAAAGCCAATTCCGCTATCTGCGCGAACAATAGTGGCTTGGCTTGACTTCGCGAACGAAGATTTTATAGGAGTTGCCCACGACGTCTGCAGGCTTGTTCGTGGCTGCGGAGGCCAATCCGAGACAGGCAGGTTCGACCGCAGTGGCTGCAGGGGAAGGTCTGGCCAGGGTTCTGAGCTGCGGCATCTCTGTTTTTTCTCCTGAGCTCTGTAAGAGTCCTCAAAGGAGACAGCTGCCTTGTAAATGGTGGAGCGCCAGGTGTCACGGTCCGCAGCAAGCGAAGACCACTGGTGGTGGTCGATTTGGCAGGCACTAAGTGACTTCTTGAGACAGTCTTTGTATCTCTTTTTTGGTGCCCCTCTGTCACAGTGTCCAGTAGCAAGCTCGCCGAACAGGGTGATCTTTGGTAGGCGATGATCCTCCATCCTGGAGACATGCCCCGCCCAGCGGAGCTGTGTCCGCAGCAGCAAAGCCTCGATGCTCACAGTTTCAGCCTGTTCAAGGACCTCGACGTTGGTGACATAGTCACTCCAGTGAATGCCCAGGATGGTACGCAGGCAGCGCTGGTGGAAGCGTTCGAGGAGTCGTAGTTGGCTTTGGTAGAGGGCCCAGGACTCGGAACCATACAGCAGGGTGGTGAGGACCACAGCTCTATACACGCTGATCTTGGTGCCTGTTTTTAGCTGTTGATTGTGCCACACCCGCTTGAAAAGTCGCCCGAAAGCGCTGTTCGCTTTTGCCAGCCTGCTGTCAAGCTCCTTGTCCAGCTTGGCGTCCGACGTGATAACGCAGCCAAGGTAAGTAAACTGGTGCACTGACTTTAGTTCAGACTCGCCAATGGTGATGTGAGGAGGGCGATACACTGTCTTGGGTGCCGGCTGATGGAGGACCTCTGTCTTTTTCAGACTGACCTCGAGTCCAAAGAGCTGGGCAGCATCTGCGAAGCAAGTCGTGATGCGCTGCAGGGCTCTCTCTGTGTGTGCAACGAGGGCAGCATCATCAGCAAAAAAGCAGCTCACGAATCAGTTGGTCTAGGGTTTTCGTGTGGGCCTGCAGTCGTCTGAGGTTGAACAGGCTGCCATCGAGACGATACCTGATGTACACTGCATCGTCATCATCGAGGTCCACTGTGGCCTGCTTCAACATCATGCTAAAAAAGATGGTGAAGAGGGTCGGTGCCAGCACGCAGCCCTGCTTTACGATGGAGAATCTTAGTAATCTTACTGAAAAGGGACATGATTCCTAACCAAGATAGCTCAAATAAATATCGGATCGTTTCCTACGATTAACACATGTATGTATGCTCTCACGGAACAACACAACCACAATCGTGACAACATTTTATCACATTTTTTCACACATTTCCTGACCTCTTGTGACCCTTAGAGCAGGGTAGCTAATTTAGTATGCACAGGAAGGTCTTATCATCAGGTATCTGTATGCCCAGTTTGGCGTTGAAGTTGAAAATAGTATTTGATGTAAGTCATTCTTTGTTCAAAATAGGCAATTTTTTTTTTACCTGCTGTGACCGTGACCTTTCAGCAAGGTCACTCAAATTGGTGTGTTCAGAAAGAATTATCCTTGGGCAAGACTTTGTCTGGAATGAAACTGACAACGTTAAAGTTTACCAAGGACAACCAATGACTGACAGAGGAGGCCCAATAGATGGGCTCACGTTTGCTATCGCATGTGAGCCAAACAAGAAAGGCAAAGCCCTTATGGCTCACCTGTACGATTGATTCACGTGTTCCCTCTGTGACAATAAGTAAACGGCTGGATTCAGAGCCTGTGAAATCCATGTTTTTTTCCCAAAATTTAAGCATATTTCACACATCTATCAAATCCCCGTGACCCTTATGATGATTTGACTAAATTAGTATGCATAGAAATGTCTTGCAATCAGCAACATTCATGCCAAGTTTGATTGAACAGTTTGCAAAAACTTTGATAAAAACTAAAATTCTATCAAAAATTTGTATTCTACACACATTTGCCGACCTCTTGTGATCCTTTACCTTTCCGACAGGTCGATTAAAATTAGTATGAATATGTCTTAACATCAGGTATCTCTGTACCAAGTTTGGGTTTGAAGTTGTGAATAGTATTTGAGAAAAAAAAATCAATTTTGTCAAACTATGGCTATTTTTGACCAATTACCTTATCACTTGTGACCTTGACCTTGGAGAGAGGTCACTCAAATTGGTATCTTTAGAAAGGTCTTGCACAAAGTATCCTTGGGCCAAGTTTCAAGACTGTGGCTTGAAACCACCAAGGCTGTTTGCACTTGCAGTACCTTTCGCTGCATCCACAATGGATTGTTATGCTGTATTTGGTGAAAAACTAGACCGAAAGGGTTGACTACCAGTGCTTATAATTTAGAAAAAACTACCAAGTGAGTAGGAAAAGCACTGTCAAGGGAGAGAAGTGTGCATGATAGACCAATGATCATAGATCTACTTTGGTCCAAGCACACACAAAAAAAAAAAAAAAAAAAAAAAGATAGGAAAGGCCGCTAAGTAAGAGACTGAAAGCAATGCATATGGAAGCCCCCCCCCCCCCCAAAGGGGGCATATCACATATCCACTGTTCCAGCCCCTAGGTGCATGGAAATTTAAATCTAGGTCCCCCAAGTGGTCCAGATATTGAGCCGGTGTGGACAGCTGTTTCGGTCTTGGCGACCTCGTCAGCACACCATCGGCAATACTGGAGGAAGAGAAGGAATTTCTGCTTACCTGCAAAGAAGACCACATTTTACTGTGGTTTCTGCAGGGGCATACATTCCATGCCTCCACCTAGAGCCAAATTTCCATGCACCCTAAGAGAGAACCTACTAAAAAGAGGGAAGGGGTTGCAGTCGAAATTGTAGTAAAAAACTAGACCGAAAGGGTTGACTGCCAGTGCTTATAATTTAGAAAAAACTACCAAGTGAGTAGGAAAAGCACTGTCAAGGGAGAGAAGTGTGCATGATAGACCAATGATCATAGATCTACTTTGGTCCAAGCACACAAAAAAAAAAAAAAAAAAAAAAAAAAAAGATAGGAAAGGCCGCTAAGTAAGAGACTGAAAGCAATGCATATGGAAGCCCCCCCCCCCCCCACCCCGAAAGGGGGCGTATCATATATCCACTGTTCCAGCCCCTTTTTAGTAGGTTCTCTCTTAGGGTGCATGGAAATTTGGCTCTAGGTGGAGGCATGGAATGTATGCCCCTGCAGAAACCACAGTAAAATGTGGTCTTCTTTGCAGGTAAGCAGAAATTCCTTCTCTTCCTCCAGTATTGCCGATGGTGTGCTGACGAGGTCGCCAAGACCGAAACAGCTGTCCACACCGGCTCAATATCTGGACCCCCACTTGGGGGACCTAGATTTAAATTTCCATGCACCTAGGGGCTGGAACAGTGGATATGTGATACGCCCCCTTTCGGGGGGGGGGGGGGGGGGGGGGGGGCTTCCATATGCATTGCTTTCAGTCTCTTACTTAGCGGCCTTTCCTATCTTTTTTTTTTTTTTTTTTTTTTTTGTGTGCTTGGACCAAAGTATATCTATGATCATTGGTCTATCATGCACACTTCTCTCCCTTGACAGTGCTTTTCCTACTCACTTGGTAGTTTTTTCTGTATTTGGTGAACATCAAAGTTCACAACTGCACAGAATACAATTACATACAAACACCCAAAAAGAAACTCATTAAGTGTGTGTGTGTGAGATTACAATGGACCCCAATTACTTTAAAATGCTTACATTATGTGGGAGTGATGTGGGTCAAATGGTTGTTGTGATGCGTCTAGTGTGGTAGTGTAGCGTCTGTGCTTGTCGCTCTCGCTTTCAGCTCCCACCGCTGGCTAGCAGTTTTGCGAAAAGGGGAGCAGAGTATGTCAGTCTCTCCCTGCCAGTACACAGCCTCTCCAACAACAAGCCTCATGTAGTGTTTCCTTGTGGCGACTCACGGTAACCGAGCACCTTACGGACTCGGGCTGAACTACAGAGGACTCGGAGGAGATCTGGCCCCCAGACATGCGGCACGCAGGATCATCAATATGTGGACAGTGGGTATGGGTAAGTAGCCCCACTGCCTTGTGGGTGCCTTGGGAGAGGCAAAGGCTAGGGGAGTAAACCCCATACAAATCCGGGCAAGGATGCTCGATAGGCTTGGTTGGCAGATCTCCTTTGAGAAGGAAAACTCCGAAGAAAAACCTCAGTAGATGGGACTCGTAAGCCTTGGTCAGCAACCCATCTAGGAGAAAGACACTCCAAAGCCAAACCATCCTGTGCTCCCAGGAAAGGCCTTTAGACCAGGAGTTAAGGGTGAGGTAACCCCGACAGAAACCCGGAGTGATGAAGACGGAGGTACTGGGCTGCACAGCACACTCTAATAAACCACACAGCCATATGACACTTGGAGATGGATTCAACAGAAATGGTGCTTGCCCTGTGGAGTCTCACCAGGCAGGTGCAGTACCCGGCTCTGTGCCTCTTCGGAGCCCACCCCCAGCAACTGGAGGACCTTCCCAACCATCTCGAGGAGCCAGGGGACGGGGAAGTAGAGCGACTGGCCAGTGAAAAAACAAGAAAAGAGACAAAGAAAAAGCCAATGTGAACATCATGCACTGGAATGCAGAAGGGGTTACCAACAAGAAAACAGAACTAGAGAACTTTCTGCATGAAAACAGCATAAACATCTGCTGTATACAAGAGACACGCCTGCAAGAAGGGAAACCATTTAAGGTCAGAGGATATCAGGTCTTCCGAAGTGATCGCCAAGGGAGGAAGAAAGGGGGAGTTATGACCCTAGTTAGAAACAACCTGAATGCCAGCAAAACCAGGAGATTCATGGAAGAGGCGGAATACATCCAGGTCAAGGTAACCATCAGTGACAGCACCCTTGACCTGGTCAACTACTACTACCCTAATGATAAGCTACTGTCCCTTGACACTATCCAGGTCCCAGACAGTGGATTCCTCATCACTGGTGACTTCAACAGCCAGTCCCAGAGTTGGGGATATGACACGATCGACAAGAGAGGAGAAGACATCGAGGAGTGGCAAGATGAAAATCACCTGATACTTGCCAATGACCCTGAGGACCAACCTACCTTCTACTCTCACCGCTGGCACACCACCACTACACCGGACCTGGCACTGCACTGACGATGTTTCATAAGTGCCTCAGCAGAACAGTAGGACCACAGTTAGGAGGAAGTGACCACCGCCCTGTCCTCCTCTCCCTAAAAGGAAGCACAGCAGCTAGCTCGCCACACCGACCAAGATGGAACTACCGAAAGGCAGACTGGCGCTTGTTCAGTATCCGAACAAATGAGCTAATGCAAGACCTCTCTGTGTCTGGAAGGAACATCAACAATGTGGTCAGAGAGTTCAACGACATTATCAGTAAGAGCTATTCTTAATTGGACGAACTTTTGATAGGCAAACCTAGATCGGCGATCTTTTGGTTTGTTTCTTAATTGAGGTTGAACGAACCTAGGCGAACTTCAGCAAACCAGGTCTGCCATGGTTCTCTTTCTTAACTGAAGTGCTTGATTCGGCGTACTTACTGTCTGCGAAGGTGTTCAAAATGGCTGCCGCTATGCTGCTTCGCGATTTGAACGATGTTTGTTTTTGTACTCCTTGCAGTAGCGACCCCACAAACAGCGTTGCGCCTCCCACAAATCAATAAAAATAGGTCTTGTTCTTCGCACGAGTGAAATATCGCCGTCCGTCATATTTGTTTGTATCGGTGACTGTCTTCTTATCTCCAACGCAGAAGAGGGTAAAAGTTTTGACCAATCAGAGAAAAGGTTCGCCTTTGTTTGCTGAACACGTTGAGCGAACCTTTTCCGACAGAGAACTATGGTTTGCCGAGGTTCGTGAACTACTTCGAACTAGGTTCGCCGTATCTTTAGATCGTCCAATTAAGAACCAACCTGGTTCGTTCGAGATCGTGAACTGTAGTTCGTCAGAGTTCGCGAACTAAAGTTCGTTTAATTAAGAACATGCTTAAGGCAGCCAAGGAAACTATACCTCAAGGGGTCTGGAAAAACTACACCTTATACTGGACCGCAGATCTTTAGAAAGCACATGACAACCTCACAAGGGCCAGAAAAGATGCTGAAACCAACCCCAGCCAAGAAAACAACATCAAGCTACAACACAGTAAGGCCCAGTATCTGAAGATGAAGTTGGAGTTACTTACTTACTTACGCCTGTCACCCCTACCCGGGTATAGGCCGTCGACGAGAGACCTCCAGCAACTCCTGTCCTGTGCTTCTCCTTCGATTCTACTCCAGGTGGTTCCCAGTCTCTTGATGTCTGCTTGGAGGTCTCGACGCCAGGAGTTTCTCGGCCTACCTCTTTTCCTCTTTCCCTGGGGGTTCCATGACAATGCCTGCCTAGTGATACTGGAAGCTGGCTTTCTCAGACTGTGACCGATCCATCCCCATCTTCTTCGCCCAATTTCATTCTCTGCTGTTATCTGCTCTGTTCTCTCCCAGAGTCTGACGTTGCTGATCTTCTCTGGCCAGTGGATTTTCAAAATTCTTCTAAGGCAACTGTTCATGAAGGTCTGTACTCTGTTGACTGTGGTTTTTGTCAATCTCCATGTCTCTGCTCCATATAGGAGAACTGCTTTAACATTGGAGTTGAAAATCCGCACTTTGGTGTGTTGTGACAGCTCTCTGGAACTCCACACTTTTTTCAACTGGAGAAAGGCTGCTCTGGCTTTACCGATTCGTGCTCTGACATCTGCATCAGTGCCGCCTTTTTTGTCTATGATGCTCCCGAGATAGGTGAAGGACTCCACCTCCTCCAACGGGGTGCCAGCAAGCAAGACTGGTTCTTCCCTGGTTGCGTTCAGCCTCATTGTCTTTGTTTTCTGTTTGTGAATGGTGAGGCCCACTTGGGACGAGATGTCAGCAAGCCTCGTGGTCTTGTCCTGCATTTGTTGATGAGTGTGGGACAGTAATGCCAAGTCGTCTGCAAAATCGAGGTCGTCAAGCTGTGTCCACAGTGTCCACTGTATTCCACTTCGTCTGTGCTCTGTGGTCATCTTCATGACCCAGTCTATGGCCAGTAGGAAGAGGAACGGAGACAGCAGACACCCCTGCCTGACACCAGTTCTGACCTGGAGCTCTCTGGTGAACTGCCCTTCGTGGATCACGCGACATGTCATGCCATCATAGCTGCTCTTGATCAGGCGGACGAGCTTTGTGGGTACACCGTAGTGTCGTAGGAGTTTCCACAGAGTCTCTCGGTCCACGCTGTCAAATGCTTTCTCATAATCCACAAAGTTGACGTACAGCGGGGAGCTCCACTCCAGAGACTGTTCCACGATGATGCGGAGAGTGGCGATCTGGTCTGTACATGATCGGTTCTTCCTGAATCCTGCTTGCTGGTCTCTCAGCTGGGGGTCAACGGAGCTCTTCATTCTCTCTAGGATGATCCTGTTGAAGACCTTTCCTGGTACTGACAGCAAGGTGATTCCTCTGTAGTTGGAACACTTGCTGAGGTCGCCTTTCTTGGGAAGCTTGATTAGGTACCCCTCCTTCCAGTCAGCTGGCATCACCTCCTCTTCCCAGATCTTTCCAAACAGTGGGTACAGCATCTCCACTGTTGTCTCTAGGTCTGCTTTCAGAGACTCCGCTGGGATGCCATCTGGACCTGCTGCTTTGCCATTCTTCAAAAATGCCACTGCTTTTCTGATCTCTTCCCGGCTGGGTCTGTCACAGCTGATAGGTAGGTCGGTCTCTGCCGGCTGGATGTTGGGGGGGGGTCGGGTGGGCTAGGTCTGTTCAGTAACTCTTCAAAATACTCGGCCCATCTGTCGAGTTGGTCTGCTCTGTCTGCAATAGGCTTGCCTTCTTTGTCTTTTACTGGTCTTTCTGTATGGCCATACTTACCCGACAATCTTCTGGTAATGTCGTAGAGCTGTTTCATGTTGCCGCTGCCTGCTGCCTTTTCTGCCTCTGCTGCCAGGCTGTCTGTGTAGGCCCTCTTGTCTGCCCTGATACTCCTCTTCACCTCGCGGTTGGCTTCCGAGTATTCCCCCTGTGCCCTTACTTTGGCTGCTCTCGTGCGACTGTTGTTGACCGCTGCTTTCTTCTGCTTCCTCACTTCTATCTTCTTCAAGGTCTGTGCCGACAGCCAGTCCTTGTGGTGGTGTTTCCTGAACCCTACAGTGTCTTTGCAGGTTGAGTTCAGCGCCTCTCTAACTGCCTTCCACTGCTGCTCTGTGGTGACCGCCTCCTCTTCATTTACTAGCTCCTGTAGCGCTTGAAACCGGTTGGACAGCACCAGTTTGAACTCTTCTCTAACTCCAGTTTCTCTCAGGAGGCCTACATTATAGCGCTGTCTTCTTGTTGTCTCTGTGCGGCTTTTCTTTAGCTTGAGCTTCATTCTTAAGGTAAGCAGATGGTGGTCTGAGGCGACATCTGCTCCCCTCCTCACTCGAACATCTTGAAGGGATCTTCTAAATTTCTTGCTAATGCAGATATGGTCTATTTGGTTCTCTGTTGTATGGTCAGGTGAGACCCAAGTTACTTTGTGTATTCTTCTGTGTGGAAAGATGCTGCCTCCAATGACAAGTCGGTTTAGAGCACAAAAGTCTACAAACCTCTCCCCGTTCTCACTCATCTCCGAGCCTAGTCCCTGTCTCCCCATCACCTCTTCGTATCCGATGTTGTCCTCCCCTATTTTGGCATTAAAATCGCCCATGACGATGGTGATGTCTCGCTCTGCACATTTGTCCACGGCACTCTGGAGTCGGTCGTAGAACTCTTGTTTCTCTTCCTCGTCACCGTCATTGGTGGGCGCATAACACTGGATGACGTTCAGCTTGAGCTTTTTCTTGGTTCTAAAGGCTGCTGTTATAATTCTTGGCCCAAGAGGTTCCCAGCCCATCAGCGCTCTCTGTGCCACTGGTGACAGCATGAGTGCTACTCCTTCTGTATGGGGGGCATTCTCTTCATGACCTGAATACAGAATCATCTCCCCACTTAACAGCCTTTTCTGGCCAGACTGCGTCCATCTGGCTTCACTGATGTCTAGCAGGGAAAGGTTGTACTTTTGCATTTCCGCTGCTATCTGGGCGGCCTTGCCGCTCTGGTACATGGTCTTGACGTTCCATGTGCCCATGGTTGTATCCCTGGATAGAGAGAGGCGGCTCGGTCCTGTGGCTTCCGAAGACTTCCGGCTTTCACCACAGGACGTCATAAGTCTTCTAGTAGAAGAACCTTCCTCCTCCAGGAAAGGAATTACTGTTAATCTTTTCGTCGGCGTTTTTGTAGCTATTTCCTTTTTTGCAGGGTGGGGAAGCTACCCCCACGCCCAACCCCCTTACTAGGAGGACCAGGGGTTTTCTGTCGGGGTCACCTTCCCTTAGACCATGTTGGTTCACGGCACCTTATTTCATTCGGTGCACCCCTCTCACGAGGGACCCCCTATCCACCACCCAGGGGACGCGCCTCAACGCTGTATGGTCCCAGCGCGAGGATGAAGTTGGAGTGCACAAGAAGAAGTTGCAGAGAGAAGACTGCAAGACTGAACATGGAGAGGGACACCACCAAGTTGTGGAGACTGACCAAGGCGTTGAACGATGAGGGCACCAGGGAACAAAAGATCACCCTGGAAGAAGATGGGAAAGCACTGACTGGTAGGAAAGCTGCAAACATGTTCGCACAGATCTATGCGAAAGAAAGTAAGTAACATCACTCTCCACAAATGCTTGAGAAAGAAATCAGACAGGAAGAAAGAGAGAGAACAAGAGATGCAAACATCCATGATGCAATGAAGAAGGACATCACCCTTCCAGAACTGAAGATGGCCATCAAACAGCTGAAGAAGAAAAAATCTCCAGGTCCAGACAGCATCTCAAACGAGATGTTACACCTTGGCAACACTGCCTTAACGAAGCTACTGAGCCCTTGTGGAGAAGCAGACCATAGAGCACATCCTCCAGGACTGTGGGAACCACCAGCTGCTGAGGAAGGAGATATGGCAGAAGCCCGCCACTCTACAAGAGAAACCGTACGGGCCTGTGGAGGTGCTACAGAAGACCACAGAATTCATTTTGAGAGCCAAACTCCAGGTGTGACAGCGTTCGAGAAGAAGAAGAAGAAGTGGGAGTGATAAAAACTTTTACAAAAATACAACTCCAAGTCTAACCCTTAGTGCTTTCTGTCAAGGTGATTCCTACAACACTTGCTTTAAAAGAAAGTGTTACTGACAACTAAAGGTTTAAAAAGTCAATTGTGAAATCCCCCCCCCCCCCCCCCCCCCCACAAGTCAAGTCATGAGGCAGAGAGCAGGGGTTACTTGAACTCGCACAGAAAATCTGCATAATTTGTATGCAATATAAATACAGTGCTTGCTGGCACCCCGTTGGAGGAGGTGGAGTCCTTCACCTATCTCAAGAGCATTATACTTAGTCAAAAAAGGTGGCACTGCTGCAGATGTCAGAGCACGAATCGGTAAAGCCAGAGCAGCCTTTCTCCAGTTGAAAAAAGTGTGGAGTTCCAGAGAGCTGTCACAACACACCGAAGTCCGGATTTTCAACTCCAACGTAAAAGCAGTTCTCCTATATGGAGGAGAGACTTGGAGATTGACAAAAACCACAGTCAACAGAGTACAGATCTTCATAAACAGTTGCCTTAGAAGAATTTTGAAAATCCACTGGCCAGAGAAGATCAGCAATGTCAGACTCTGGGAGAGAACAGAGCAGATAACAGCAGAGAATGAAATTGGGCGAAGAAGATGGGGATGGATTGGTCACAGTCTGAGAAAGCCAGCTTCCAGTATCACTAGGAAGGCACTGTCATGGAACCCCCAGGGAAAGAGGAAAAGAGGCAGGCCGAGAAACACCTGGCGTCGAGACCTCCAAGCAGACATCAAGAGACTGGGAACCACCTGGAGTAAAATCGAAGGTGAAGCACAGGACAGGAGTCGCTGGAGGTCTCTCGTCGACAGCCTATACCCGGGGAGGGGTGACAGGTGTAAGTAAGTAATCACTAATGCAATATAAATACAGTGTACACAAATTTGCTAAATCTGTGCATAAATATGCTGTATTCAAGAGTATGCATAGGAATGTGTTTGCCTGCTTTATGTATGTTCAGACACTGATGACGATGACACAGACATTCAATAAATTAAAAACTTTTCCTTACCATAATACAAAGTCCTCAAATGTTGGTTTGAAGCTCTCAGTCCAGTCTTGTCCACAGTCTAACGAAGGAGTGATCAATTGAACA
>BTPG01000004.1:192008908-192086408 GCA_036245525.1 Semisulcospira habei | reverse complement strand
TTTTCGCCTCAAGGCGTCATATTGTTTCAGTCAGAAAAAACATTGTCAAAACAACATTTTCCACAGCAGTCCAAAGCTCAGTTGCATTTCACAATTTCAGACGACACTCGGTACGTAGCGACCTATGTCAAGTCTGACAGTTCGTCTGACAGGCGTAAACAACCGCAGGGATTTCAGATTACAGATCAAAGAGATATCGAATACAAAAGAACTGGCCCTTACCTGGCCGAAGATTTCTGGAGGGAAAGGCGAAACCGTTTTGTCTGGTTTGTTACCGGAAGTATACTTTCGAACAGATTGACGACTTGCCATATACGAATTAGACGTTCGGTACATATCAAATAACAATAATCGTTTTAAAAAATACCCTGTACAGTTGCCCATTAAAATTTCTTGAGCATAGCTATATTTTACTTTCGACTGTAATTCATATTAGGTCATTGAAGTGGAATTTCACTGAACTTCAAACAAATAAATATGTCGTCTGCTATAATTTCTGATCGTCATAAAGTATGGATTCTGATTTTCTCTGAAAATAAAACTTCCGACAAACGTCGAGGCGTGCGATTCGTATGATTCGGAAATACCTTGAATGCCAAAATGCCAGTTTCAGAGAAACAACACGCTCCGGACATATTCTTTGTGAGTATTAAAGCGTCATACACGCGTTGGCGTTTCACTTGACACATTGTTGTAGTGTGATTAAAATACAGCCTAGTTTCGTTGGATAACATGTTCTGGATCCCAAAATATTGTGACAAAAGGTCGTTTGTGCTAAAAGTAACAACTCACACTAGTAACAGAAATGTCCAAAGTAACAAAAATACTTAAAATGTATCCCTTTCGCAAAATGTTGGTCGTTGTGGTGGAGATACGGTGATACATCAGGGTATGTAGACAGGACAACGCCTGTGCACATAGCGGAAGGCACGCTACTTCCACCTCCGCCGCATCGGTCAGATCAGAAAATACCTCACTACCGAAGCTGCCACCAAACTTGCTGTCTCTCTCATCCTATCTCACATCGGCTACTGCATCTCTCTCCTTTCCGGCCTCCCTCACTCCACCACTTCACTCTCCAGCACGTCCAGAACAATACTGCCCGCCTCGTCCTCAGAAAGAAAAAATGCGACCACATCACTCCCCTGCTCAAACTCCTTCACTGGCTTCCCATCCCCCAACGCATCCAATACAAGATTCTGTCTCTCTGCTACAAATCCCTGAACAACTGCGCTCCCGCCTATCTCTCAAACTTACTTCACCCCTACACTCCTCCCCGCTCCCTCCACTCCGCCTCCGACCCTCTCCGCCTCCACATCCCCCGCACCAAACTCAGCACTTTCAGTCCCCGCTCCTTCTCAGTATACGGTCCATCCACCTGGAACACTCTCCCACTCTCCGTCAGAAACACTCTCTCTCCTCCTTCCAGTCCGCCCTCAAAACTCACCTCTTTCAACAGTTCTAGCACTAAACCACCACACTCCCCACCCTAAGCAGACTGTCGTAATGTATTTCACTATTTGTGGTTCGTGAGTCGTCTAAAGCGTGCGCATGCGTGCGCGTGTTGTGAGTGCGCGCTTAGAGTTATAATTATTATAAGATAAGCACATAATAAATACCGTAATTATTATTATTATTATATTAAGTAAGGACTACGTCCCATACTTCCCACTAGGCTGCAATTTATGCTTGGATAGACAAAATGTAAGTCGATATTTGTTCATTTTAAACATCTCTAGCTGCAAATAGATTGGTGCAACTGTAGCTAGTTGCAGAGGTAAAAAATGTGTCCGCAACTGTCATAATTTGACAAAATCGGAGAGATTTAAATGTGCAAAATTTGATCGATTGCATGTCCGATTCATCAGGCCGGATTTTACTGTTTAGCTGCATCTACACTACACTAAATACGTGTCAACTTTGTTTTGGGTTGTATAAATGACAATTTAGTTTAGAGAATTTTAGTGTCCTTTAAACTGAAAAAAGTTATTTGATGTTGGGACTATGCTGTGCAAAAGATGATCTCGGTTGTTCAGAAATGGCCCATGGTATGAAGGATTTGGGACTACACTGTGCACATGACGATGAAGTAAAACCACACTGATCTTCATATATTTGATGAAAGAGCCTCTTTGAGAGCTATAGGAAGTAAATAAAACTCTAGTTTTGTAATTTCATGTGAACGAAACGCTCTCTCTTTCTCTCTCTCTGACTTTTCAAGTTGTGGCTACCTTTCCAATTGTTATATATTTAAAATGTACTTAAGGACAGACATGATTAATAAAGACAGACATGAGATAGGCCTGCGTGCCTACTGTCTCCATCCTTAGAAAATAAAATTTCAGCTCATTTGTGTGTGTGTGCGTGCGCGTGTATGTGTGTGTGTATGCGTGTGTGCGAGGGTGTGCGCATGCACGCGTGTCACACAAAAACACACACGCACACACACACAGTTAAAACATAAAATATATACAGTAGCCACTGATCTGGGCTGTCACTCGATGTACGGTCACCTGCTTTGACTGGCCACAGACGAGTTGCACGGACGACAGTCACATTACTTTAGTACCAAATACTTGCGGTTACACCAGAACACATTAACTGCAGAGATATTCACTGCACATGCTCAAAATGGATGAACTGACCATGACCTGCGTGATTTCTTATTAGCACATGAAGGATGCACACGGAAGATGAAATATGACGGCGTAAAAGACAAAACAGTAATCAACCCTAAGGGATCAAACATTGAAAAAGAGATTGGGCAGAAGTATACATTACAAGGAAACAGCAGTTTTATTTAGACCATTGAGATGTTTTGCAGACTGCCAATGTGTAGGAACATTTATCTTGGAGGTGGCATTACTGGTGTTCCTGGATACATTGAGCAGAAAACCTGTCTGTTGAGTATAAAAGTTTAACAATAAACCCATTGGCATTAGGCATTCCAGTTACAGATGTGACATACCCTTTGTCAGTAGATAGAAACTGCCTGCCTGCATGTGGCAGTATCTATGCGTTCGGCCACAAAAAGAGGCCAGCAGAAGTAAGAGCACATCTATCATACGTGAACTCGCTCTTTACTCTGATTACTGTCTGAATGAAGAACATTTGATAAAAGGTTTCCATGCCAACAAACAACACAAGCCAGGATCTGTCATCAGCTTTGCCACGTATTCTGACACCCTTGAACAAAGAAATAATTGAAATATTGAGGGAAGTAATGACAATAACAGAAATTGGTAGGTCTATTTTGTACTCAAACTATACACTCCATCCCGCTCCCACCGTTCAACTAGTGACTTGCGCCTTCTCAAAGTCCTGCTGTGCAAATACAAAACCAGAGGTGACCGTTGTTTTGCACACGTTGGACCTGTTGTCTGGAACTCCCTACCCATAGACATTAGACATTCTTCCATATTCATTACCTATAAATCTGCTTAAGACCCACCTGTTAGATATTCTACGCTACCATGAACACACTCCTAGGCACTTCTAAAGACTCTCCCCAACACACACACAGCAAAGAAGAACTCCCGTCCACTTTTTCCACCTATTTTGCCGACAAAATCCAAACTCTGCGCAACACTCGATACTCTGCCTTCTCCGCCTTGCCCTCCCGACCTCCCCTTTTCCAGCACTCCCCTTTCGTCCTTCCGCCCCGTCTCTCAGGATTAAGTCCTCAAGACCATAACGTCCATGCCTTTCAAAACCTGCGAACTAGACCCCCTCCCAGCTTCTCTCTACCGGGACGGCCTTCCAAAACTTCTGCCCTTCATTACCAACATCGTCAACACATCTCTAGAGAATGGCTCCTTCCCCAATATCTTCAAGTCCGCCATCGTCTGTCCTCTCCTCAGAAAACACAACCTCGACCCAAACGATCTCAAGAACTATTGCCCAGTCTCCAATCTCTCTTTCCTGTCCAAGCTTCTTGAGAAGGTTGTTCTCAACCAGCTAAACCTCCACCTCGCCGACAACAACCTCCTCAGTCCCTTCCAGTCTGCCTATCACAAACATCACAGCACTGAAACAGCCTTCTAGTTCTACATATCCTAAGCGACCTGCTCCTCTCCACCGACTCGGGCAACATCTCCCTTACGCTACTCGATCTCTCTCCGCCTTCGTCCCCACCCGGGTCTGCCCTGGGGGACTTGGGTGGGGTTAGGTATTTTTTAGTTCCCAGGGTCACCCTGGTCAGCCCCACAGGGTGGGTTTTTCTCTCTATTCTGGGGCATGTGTTTCTGTCTACCCTTTGTCCATTCACCTGTATTTGCCTTTTTAAAACTCTCCCTACTGTCTGCACTGCCTGTAGCTCTTGATATTGGATGTGTGTTGCTAAATGGTCTTAGCTTTATTTAGGCCCCATGTGTTAGGTTTATTTAACGTATTTGACCGGCTGGCGACATACATTCAATGTTCTGTGTTTTTTTTTCACAAGCAGTGCAGGCACGTCCTGAGAAAGCCTTGTTGCTGGCGGGACGTTAAGCAATGTACAATCAATCAATCAATCTCTCCGCCTTCGACACTATCGACCACTCTATCCTCCTCCACCACCTTCACTACTCCTTCGGCATCACTGACTCAGCTCACTCCTGGTTCCTCTCCTACCTCTCCGACAGACAGCAGTCCGTCACCATCGACGGCGTCTCCTCCAACCCAGTCAGGCTCTCCTGCAGAGTTCCACAGGGGTCCGTCCTGGGCCCGGTCTTTTTCACACACTACACCTCTCCCCTGTCCATCATCATCCAGTCTCTTCACATACACCACCACCTCTACGCTGACGACTCACAACTACTAGACAAAGACAAACTCGACAACATTCAGTCACTACTGACTCGCACGGCTGACTGCTACGAAGACGTGAAAAACTGGATGACAGCAAACAAGCACGATGACAAAACGGAAGCCATGCTGGTAGGCACTCGCCAGAAGTTTTTCCAGCTCCCTCCCTCACTCCACCTTCAAATCGACAACACCCCCATCTCACTCTCTGACTCGGCCAAGAACCTCGGCATTATCCTCGATTCCTCTCTTTCCATGACCAGCTTCGTCTCCGCCACGGCCCAGGCGTGCTATTTCCACCTCCGCTGCATCAGTCAGATCAGAAAATACCTTACCACCGAAGCTGCCTCTTCTTGCTGTCTCTCTCATCTTATCTCGCATTGACTATTGCAACTCTCTCCTTTTCGGCCTCCCTCACTCCACCACTTTCACTCTCCAGCGCATCCAGAACAATGCTGCCCGCCTCGTCCTCAGAAAGAAAAAATCCGACCACATCTCTCCCCTGCTCAAACTCCTTCACTGGCTCCCCATCCTCCAACGCATCCAATATAAGATTCTGTCTCTCTGCTACAAATCCCTGAACAACTATGCTCCTACCTATAACTCCAACTTACTTCACCCCTACACTCCTTCCTGCTCCCTCCGCTCCTCTTCAGACCCGCTCCGCCTCAACATCCTGTGCAACAAACTCAGCACTTTCGGCCCCCACTCCTTCTCCATCTACGGTCCATCCACCTGGAACATTCTCCCACTATCCGTCAGAGACACTCTCTATCCTCCTTCCAGTCCGCCCTCAAAACTCACCTCTTTCAACAGTTCTAGCACTATATCACCACACTCCCCACCCCAAGCTGACTGTCGTAATGTATTTGTGGTACGTGAGTCATTGTCTAAAGCATGCGCATGCGTGCGCGAGTTGTGAGTGCGCGCTTAGAGTTATAATTATTATAAGATATGCGCATTATAAATACCGTAATTGTTTTTATTATTTATATCCCAATGTAGCTTAGTTCTTCGTGATTATGCACCTGTGTGAGTGTGTGCGTGTATCGCAGAATCCTTTGTTTCTCTGGCTTTATGAAGCGCTCCACCCCCGCCGTTTATCTGTAAAGCGCTTAAAAGCTTACTTTAGGATAAGCTCCATATAAGTAGTCAATATGATATTATATATGGATGTCGACTAGAAGCAATGTGACAGATGGAAACTGGATTCTCAATAATTTTGTGCCTGAAATACCACACTGGGCACTCCAAGTGATGGAGGAAAAGTTGCTTCCACATGCAGTGGGAAAGGGCAGGAACTTTCTTTTTCCCCAAAAAAGTTCAGAGACATAAATATGCTGGTATGAACACAAGAAAATTCTTGCACTGATCTCACTGCCTGTAATGAAGCCTGGCTCCTCAAGCCACCTCGCGCTGGGACCATACGGCGTTGAGGCGCGTCCCCTGGGTGGTGGATAGGGGGTCCCTCGTGAGAGGGGTGCACCGAATGAAATAAGGTGCCGTGAACCAACATGGTCTAAGGGAAGGTGACCCCGACAGAAAACCCCTGGTCCTCCTAGTAAGGGGGTTGGGCGTGGGGGTAGCTTCCCCACCCTACAAAAAAGGAAATAGCTACAAAAACGCCGACGAAAAGACTAACAGTAATTCCTTTCCTGGAGGAGGAAGGTTCTTCTACTAGAAGACTTATGACGTCCTGTGGTGAAAGCCGGAAGTCTTCGGAAGCCACAGGACCGAGCCGCCTCTCTCTATCCAGGGATACAACCATGGGCACATGAAACGTCAAGACCATGTCAGGCATTGTCATGGAACCCCCAGGGAAAGAGGAAAAGAGGTAGGCCGAGAAACTCCTGGCGTCGAGACCTCCAAGCAGACATCAAGAGGCTGGGAACCACCTGGAGTAGAATCGAAGGAGAAGCACAGGACAGGAGTTGCTGGAGGTCTCTCGTCGACGGCCTATACCCGGGTAGGGGTGACAGGCGTAAGTAAGTAAAGTAAGTCCTCAAGCCAGTTTACTCTGGATCCTACAATTGCGAATCAGCAAAGGGGTCATAAAGAATTAAACATGAAAGGCTCATGTGCATGGCCCATCCACATAATTATTTTGGCCTTGTGACCTTGGCCTTTCTGACAGATCACTGAAATAAGCAAGTGTTCAAATGTTGAGTAAAGGGTTGGCTTTTGAACCTGTGGAAAAACACTTTGTTCACACTCTTGACAACCTCCCAAAACCCTTGACCTTTAAATCATTATTAGTATACATAGAAAGTTTTTATCATCAGCTACTTTTTTGTGCCAAATAATTATGGTTAAACATGTTTGCAAAAATGCTTATTAATATTATGGTTAAAAAATAATTCTAAAAAAGAAATTTTCACATCATTTGCAAATCTCTTGTGAGATTGACCTTTCCAAGGGGTGCATACAAGGGTCCTACCATCAGGTATGTCTGTACCGGGTTTGGGATGGAAGTTGAAAATAGTAGTTGAGAAAAATATTTTTATTTATTATTTATTTTATTTATTTATTTTATTTTATTTATTTTATTTTTTTTTATTTTTTTTTTTTTGGGGGGGGGGGGGGGTGGGGACAGAAAAAAATTACCTATTTCTTGATCTCTTTTATGTTGACCTTTCCGATGGGTCATCCAAATTAGTATGCATAGGAAGGCCTTGCCATCAGGTATCTTTGCACTAAGTTTGGGCTTCGGGAACGGGGTTGTGAATAGTATTTTGAGCAAAAAAAGGTCTTGTCAAAATACTGCTACTTTTGATGTATTTCCTGATCCCCTGTGACCCTGCCCTTTGAGAGAGGTCACTAAATTTGATACGTTTAGAAAGGTCTGGCGTGGGCCAAGTTTGAAGTTTGTGGCTTGAATGGAAAACAAATAGCGTTAAAGTTTACGACGGACAGACGACCACTGGCCCATTTCATAGACTTACTTTTGCTATCGCACATGAGCCAAGAAGTGCATGGTGGACCACTTCAATCTGGGCAAAATATTCCCACAAAAAGAAGACAAAGAAGAAGAAGAAAAACGGTTGGATTTACAAGCCTTGCTTGTTTTTTTTAGCAGTAAGCAACTATGGTAATACGACTATCAGCGATGCAAGCTTTGAAACAACAACCACAAGATATTCTGTATCTTTATTGTGATGTATTGAACCAGATGTAAATCGCAACACTACTGACAAGATGACTGTCAGTCATGTTATGAGACTGGTGGTTGTGTTACGAGACTGTCAGTCATGTTACGGACAAATCTTACTTTTTTATTCAGACGTAAATCCAATATATTTCCACCATAGTTTGAAGCTTTGAATCGTCTTACATCAGTTCACCATTTTAAAAAAATGCTGCAGAACAGCTGGTCACATCTTTATGTTTTTACTGACTTTGTTGTTTTGCAAATATAATTTATTTTACATAATTAATACACATTATTCACCTAAATATCATATATTCTTTACTTCAAATGTTAATTCTTGTTTTGGCATTTGGAAATGTCATACCTACTAGTACTACAGTACTAGTTGCACTGCAAGTACTTTAATTAAACAAGATATGTTTCCTGTTTCTGGTGGGGAAATCATGAATGTTTAAAATACATAACACGACTGACATTTCACAAACCCTCATTTTGTTTATTTTTTTATTTCCCAAACTACAAGTCATTAAGGTTGGATATTTCAGTAATACATGCTACTATTATGTGGATTCATAAAAAAATGTTTCCAACAAATTTTGAATAAAGTGGTTTTCATACTTTCTGTTGTCTGAAATTTCATGCAAATTTGAAAAACAGTCATATAGTTCAAGGGAGACCTAAATAGGAGTTAGTTACTGCAGGGGTTAGTCGATGAACATCCATAAGTAACATAAGGTCAAGAGTACGACTGGGTCTCCAAAGAGTGTGACATGGGTCTTTGATTTTGAACTTAAACATATGGGCATTATTTTGCATTATAGTGATGTGTTTAGTCATAAGTAACATGCCCCCCAAAAAAGAATTTCCCTATGAGCAGTCATTTGGGTGTAATTGGAGAAAAACCGTTACGGTTTGTACATAACATTTACACCGTCACACATTTATGAAACACATTTTCTAGCTTTCACAAAGTAGATTCATGCTGTATAAATTATCATGTTCATCTTTCCTTAATATTAGGCTATGATTAAGCTTCAAAGAAAGTTTGATGGGGTGAATAGATACACAATGGTGCAACACTGAAATTGTTTGAACATAACTTTACACTCAGCTATACATTTATGCGCAAAATGCATAAATTATATTTAAAAAATTGTGTGTGGTATTAAACAAACAATTTCAATTGCACAGTGATTGATTCCAAACTATCCTAATGGAGATAAGTGTGAACACAGTAGCTATAAACTAAAATAAAAATTGGACAACTTGCTTATGAACAAACATTTTGAAATCCTTGACAACACAGCAAAGAAAGTCAATTAAGATAGTGTGTTTTCCCTTTATTGTGTACTAAACTCTTGTAGATTACAGAATACTTTAGGGGAAAAAAAAAACATTCACAACAAGAAACAATGTTTGAACATAACTTTACACTGTGACGAAAAAACTTGAGGCTCTTTAACTAACACGCATAAATCCAAAAATAACAAAACACTACTCAAATGATGTGTTTTATCAAATACACTTTTATTTCTCCCAAAATTGTGTCTAAAAGAGTAATGAAAGCAGCAAATACATAAGCCATTGCATGCAGCGGACATAACTTGTATTGTGTTCGTTGGTCCCACAAATGTTCGTGTTGATCAGCCTCATATTAAATAGCATTCCAGCCGGGGTATTTTAGCAAAGCCAAATGCATTCTGGCATAACAGACACTTTTCCTTTGCCTCTATCATACTTCTTTTTTCTGGCATGGCATGTATCTTTATTACACCTATTAATGGAATTGCAACTTGAACTAGTTTATTGACAATATTTTACTGTATATTAAAATCAGACAGCTACATAATGAATAAGTGTAACAATTCAACGCAGGCTGGGGGCAGCGATTTTTGCACAGTGTAGTCCCAGATTCTTCACACCATAAGCCATCTCGGCACAACCGCGACCATTCCTGCATATCATAGTCCCAACATCAGGCACTCTTTTCAGATCGAAAGAGCCTAAAATTCCCTAATTTAAACACAGAATACCACTTGTACAACCCGCAAAAATGTTGACAAGTGCATTTAGTGTAGTTTGGACGCTGTTTTGTAGCAGAATCTGTTCCAACGAATCAGACACGTTCTCAATCAAACTTTGCACAACAAAAGGTCACCGATTATAGCGATTACAATGTGTAAAAAAAAGAAAGATATTTAGTTCAGATAAAAGCTGTACATCGCATCTGACCAGGTCGACGATGAAAACAAATTTATGATTGGTCTCTTCAGGTAAAAGTGTTCACTGCATGCTGTATGCATCAGATCAGTGAAAAGTGATAATAAAAACAAGTGTATACATGTCTTTTTTGCCTCATTTCAGGAAGAAGAAGATCTTGCATATGAAGAGGACATCCTGCGCAATCCCTACTCAGTAAAGTGCTGGCTACGCTACATTGACTTCAAGAAAGAAGCCCCAAAAGATGTCCTCAACACCATCTATGAACGCGCCCTAAAGCAATTACCAGGCAGGTGAGTGTGTTTCCATTAGCCTGTTTAGCCCTGACACACTACAAGACATTAATCTATCATGTTAGTTCAACGATTCTGTCAGATAATTCAAAGATGGTGCCAGAACAGCTTGGCCACTCTAGACGCCAAACTATTCTGGCACTGCTATTGTGGTTAATTTATCTTCCTGTCAGTATTGTGGTCTGCTTCTTTTTCTTTTGACCTAAACAGTCAGGCTCTTTACATGTTTAACATAAATAACTGTGTGACATACACAATATAGTTTGCTGATGTAGGCAGTGGGTTTAGAATTAAAAGCTTCTAGACAACTTTAAGGTTGGGGTTGTTGGGTTTAATGGGAGCTGGGATTAGCTGCAGATGGTGTTGGCTGCAGTCAAGTCAAGCCTGGAAGGACACACATGAGTAGCAGATCGACGGAGGTAACCAGTGTGTGTGTGTGATGTAGTAGATCCAGGGAGGTAATCAGTGTGATGTAGCAGATCAAGGGATGTAATCAGCAGTAGTTCCCATAGCCTGAAACGCTAAGGGTCATAATGAATCCATACCCCAAAATTTTGGCGGTCATTCAGCAATTTCCAAGGGTCATGTTCAGCCACCAAACACATACACATGCACGCACACACAGTGGGCAGAAAACGTCAATCGTGGAGAACCAATGCCTAGTCTTAAACCAATGAAAATGCATGTAATTTACGCACAAATGTGCTTATGGGGAACACTGAATCGGTGTGCTGTTGTGTGTGTGTGTGACAGTTACAAGCTATGGTATAACTATCTGAAGCTGGTGCGGAAACAAGTGAGAGGGCGCTGTGTCACAGACCCAGCATATGAAGATGCCAACAGTGCACACGAGAGAGCGCTTGTCTTCATGCATAAGGTATTGTCGTGATTCACATAAGGCATGATCTTCCAGTGTCGATGCTCAACCCATTCAGGCCTGACGTGAGGATATGGATAGACAAAGATAGTTAAGGGTTGTGACAGAATAGCTTCAGCACCAAGCTATTCTGGCACCACCTGTTGAACCGTAAGGGTCAATATCTCCTGAAATATACAGTAAAATTAAGATAATAAAGTTTCATGGAACACACACTTCTTGTTGTTAGATCCTTAGTTTCTTTATAAATTAAGTAATTTACTTAGAACAAATGTGGTAGAAAGAGAGCATTGTTATTGTTGTTGTTATGTCTGACCTTTCTGTAAGAGAAGTCAGCTGTGAAGTCTTGAGAGGATAAATTTAGGAATTTTAGTCTTGATAATTCTAAGGGCTCAGTGGTGTCATGTGCTTTTGTTTTCTGTCTCGTGTATGTTGGGTCTCATTTGGTTGAAACGCAATGAAAGTAACTAACTGGAAGTGGAAGTGGAATGTAGCCCCGCTCTATGGTGTTGGAAAGCCAAATTTATATTAATTATGTTAACCAGTCACAACATTCATGGCCTAGGAAATATTTCTTGCCAGGTGGGTCTGTTCATGCCAAGCATTTAGCCTGTCTAGTACTACACTTGGCACTTCTTGCTATGAAATTATTGCAAAAATCTTCATATTCTTCTTAAACAACTATCCCTGTAATGACTGTTGGCATATTTGTCTGCTGATTAGCCCCTTCACTGGCAATGGATGCATACAAAGTGGTATCAGCACAAGGCATAGATCCTAATGATCCGCAACTGCGGGGGCTCATCAAGAATCAATCTACCATATGTCTCTTGCAGTTGGTTTGTATTCAATTTTTCTCTGTTAATACTCAGGTTTATAACCTTTTCAATCATGTACAGATGCCCCGTATTTGGATCGACTACACACAGTTCCTGATGGATCAGGGGAAAATTACCCGCACACGGCGCACATTTGACCGCTCTTTGCGAGCTCTCCCCATCACCCAGCACAATCGCATCTGGCCGATCTACCTCAAGTTTGTCAGGATGTATGATTTGCCTGAAACAGCTGTACGAGTCTACAGGCGACACCTTAAGGTAATGTGTTTGAAGTTTTATTGTTTATGCTACTGCTTGTCAAATTTACCTCTGTTCAATAATAACAAAATTAATTCCTGTTTTACATCAGGGTAGCAAAAATGAGAACAGGTAAAGAAATATTCAGGGCTCTCATTGACTGCAATTTGTACAGGGCTACACAGACCCTATATCATTATTTTGACTTTTGACCCATTGCGTGACAGTATTAGTTTTTGTTGCGATGATTCCTGTAGGAATCATCTCGACCAAGACAAAAACCACTACCGACACACAAAGGGTTAACATACTGATTTCACATACATGTATTTAGGGATGTCCCTGCCCATTTCAGTATATTCTGATGAGTTTGCCTTGAAAAAACATGAAAGTGTGCCTACTCGTAATTCTGATATATATCTCTTCCTTTTGATAATTGTATCACAAAATCAGATGTGATGTGAATACACCATTACAATTTACATGTAATATCAGTTGAATTTTTTTCAGGTGAGTTTCGGTGGGCAGATGATATCTTGAAAATAGTTTGAAACCATAAAGCACTTGTAAAATTTGCGATTTTAACACTTTGTTGTAAATTGCAGCTTCAAAAGGAAAACACAGAGGAGTACATTGAGTACCTGATTTCCATCGGCTGGCTGGATGAGGCGGCCATGCGTCTTGCAGACATCATCAACGATGAAAATTTTGTCTCCAAGGAGGGCAAGTCCAAACATCAGGTCTGACATTTTACTTGACTGAAACTGTTTTTGCCAGTCTGTTGTCAGTTGTATGCAGCCACTGGTCCTTTGCAGCCATCTGATTGATGCACAATAGAACCTGTTTTGAGTGTCCACCCTTATGAAAAATCACCTGTCATTGAAGACCAGACCTGCTTACCCGTCCGTATTTCGGCGTATTGTCCCGATATTACGACCTCGAATACGCTGTTACGGTCTATCTCGAAAAAATACGAAAATCAGCCTGTGAAGTCAGTAAAAAGAAATATTGTACAGATTTAGGTAAAAAGTCCATCTAACCGGAAGCGGAAATTGTGAAAAAATTGCGCTACAAAGACAAAATTTAGCCTCCATTGAAGAGCCTAGTGTCTACCACGTTTGTACTCAGCAAGATGGACAAAAGAATTCATGAAACGACAGATGATGATTCAGATTTAGATGTTGAGGTGGCGAGTTCATCCAAACGTGTCTGTGTCAAACGAAAGCAGACATTTCTGGCTTCTTATTCCAAAGAATGGCCTTGTTTGCTAGCAGCACGACAAAGCAAAAATACAGTGCACTGCACGATCTGCAAATTGGACTTTTCTTGTGCACATGGTGGCCGGAATGATTGTGAGCGACATGTGAAGAGCAAGTCTCACAAAAATTTAGCTGCTGCTGTCGATGGCAAAACACAGAATATTGCTACAATGTTCAAGACCAGCATGGACTCCAGCAAAAACAAGCTGGCACTACAAATTACGCAAGCAGAAGCAAAGATGTGCCAGCTAATATGTGACTCGAACCTGTCACTCAGCACTGCCGATCGTCTGTCAAAAGATTTCAAGTTGGTGTTAAAATCTCTGCTTTTACCAACATTTTAAACAAACTTTAACCTGTTGACTTTAACTGTGTGTCTGTTGAGGAATCTGGTCAACTTTTGAAAAATACTGCCAAATGGGTCTGGGAGTACTGACAAAAATTTTTTTTTGGTAAGCAGGTCTGTTGAAGACTATCATTTAAGTGGCTGTAGCCTCTTAAATGATAGTCTTTAATGATAGGTGACACTTTTTGCCTTTGAAGACTTCTCTTGAGAGAGTACGTCTGTTAGCCCTTATCATCCTGATACACTGCTGCTTGAAATTAATTTGACTATGATAGTTCTAAGGTGGTGCCAGAATAGCTTGGCGCCTCAGGCGCCAAGCTATTCTGGCACCACCCTTGAACTAAAATGATTGATCTATCTCCTAATCTGTAATGTAGCCTTCATAGGACAATAAACAAATTAAAAAAATCAACCTCAATTTATAATGGGTTAAGAACACTCGTTTCTTGCCAAAAAAAGGTGGTTGCTCAAAACAGATATTACTGTACCACAGATAAGACTCATCCCACTTTTAAGAAACTGAGATCTGACCCTGCTATTGTTTTCTCAAAATACATTCCCGATGACATTACTACTAGGAATATATGCCTAGCTTACCCAAATTCAGCCTAAGAACCTGTTGTGTTCTTACACAACCAGGGAGGCAAGTCCAGGGGGCCGTAACCAGGGACCCTGAGTAGCCTCCCATCCCTGCCCATCCGGTCACGTGCCACATGGTGTCACGCCAGTCTATTTGCTTAGCTTACCGTGAACGGTTGTGTTCTAGCCTACCGTACCTTTGGCTGTGTACGGTGTGACTGGTCATTGTTGGATTACGTGTGTTCCCTTTGGATTACGTATGTTCCTTTGGATTACTTGGAGTTCCCCTTCGTACCTTGGATTACGTGGTTGTGGGTGTGGTTCCCTGGGATTACTGTGTGCCTTCTGGGACTTTACCTTCCTGCCCAGCGCGTTCTGAGGGCCGTGTGGCAGGTTCCCCCCTGTTCCCGCAGCCATGGCTAGGTAAGGCCTCGGTCCATGCCCTCGACCGGCAATTGGCCGGACGGCGGCTTCGACCGTGGGTGCTATGCGTATTTGCTCATATGATTTCTCGCATTGAAAGCTCGAACTCGTTTGGCGGGGCCAAGGGGAGCCCACGCCCGGTCGCCTTTCACGTCTGATATGTGTAGCAGCTGCCAGGTTCGCACCTGCCTGCAGTGCGGCGACTTCCAATGGCTGAGCGATAACCACTCGGTCTGCCTCCCCTGTTCCGGCTGCGCCTCCGACCACACTTGCGATGTCTGCACCGCCTGGCTGGAGAAACTTTGGTCGCAGCTCTGGAGTTTCTACTGGCGCGAGCGCCCGATGCCGGCCCGTGACCGCCCGCCCACCATGGTGCCCCCCTCCTTGCTAGGAGAAGAGACCAGACGCGCCCGCTCAGACCTTGGGGAGAGGACAACACATCGGGCCCGTAACTACACCTCAGGTCCCAGGACTTCGTCTACCACTGTGCCCCCTCGGACCTGGCCCGCCCGCTCTTTGGAGGAGACCGACTGGCAGCGCACCCGCCTCATCGAGGCCTGCCCGCTCGTACCCCGCATTGCGGTGACTGATATGCTGGGCCCTGACGTATCACACAAACACAAGCCCACTCACTCCCACCGGGAGTCTAGCTGGCAGAGTGCCCACCTCATCGAGGCTGGCCTGCAACGACCTTCATTGCCTCGTCCTATGACGCCAGGAGCCCCGTGCGCCCCAGCTCTTCGGACATTACTCCTAGGAAGGACTGTGATGCGCAGCGCAACAGCAGACGCAGCCCCCGGCCCTCCTTGTCCTCCTCTCCCTCGGCGTCTTCACGCGCCTCGAGGCCGCGCCCACCCTCACGCCCGTCCCGGCACACCTCTCCTCGCCGGCTCCGGCATCCGTCACCTTCCACCTCCGGGCGTCTTGGGTGAAGCTCGCCCGATCGGACCCGACAGCCTCGCCCACTTTGTCGCAGTCTGTCCCCCCGGGATAGGCGGCCAGCACGCACTACCGCCGTCTCGTCCCATCCCTCCCCCCCCCCCCTCCCCCGGTTCCTTGCCCCCTGCCTCACCCCACCTTCGGCAGAGGAGCTCCTGGGTGAGTCGTTCCCGTCCTTCCCCCAGCCCCGGATGTCGTGACGATGCTAGCGAGGCCCCCGACTCCCACGCCTCCTCCCGCACGACCGGGAGGCTTCTCCCCCTCGCCCAGTGGTCTTCCCGGAATGGCTTCCGGCCCCCCCACCAGTCGATTCGCCTCCTTGACGACAATGAGGCCCTGAGCCTGCTGCCAGATGACTTTTTGTTTGTAAATAAGTGTATCACATCGCACACTATCCGAAGCAATGGCCTGTTTATCGGCCAGCCGTACACACTTGAGCGACACAAGTCAGTCTGAGTTTATTTGTCTAGTTCATGTGTGTTTCGAGGAAGTTTTGCTTTGAATTGCCGGTACTCCTCATTGTCAGCGGACCAAACTGTGGAGATAGTCATTTTGCGCAGCGTTTTGTTGCACGTATCAATATCTCCGTTGAAGTTCTACCCCCATATTTTGGTAGGGATTAGGTCTGCCCACTCTAAGGCCTACCTACTGATGCCAGCAGGTTGTTGTCTCACTCGCGCCCTGATATTTTCATACGGTTTTTGTATCATGGGCGTGTGTGATCTTCAACTTTCGTGTGATATCTTTCATTTATTTATTTTTTATTTTTTTTATTTTTTATTTTTTATTTTTTTAATTTTTTTTTTAATTTCCTCCTTCTCCCATTCTTTTTTTTCAACTTCCCCTCTTCATTTTGGGTGTTCCCCTCTTCCCTCCCTTTGTTTTATTTGGTTTTTCTTACAAGGAGAGACGGCAACTAGTTAGGATCGACGGAGCTTTCCTTTGTATTGGTTTTCCCATTTTCGGCTTTTTTCTTTCACCTTTACATTGACATACTTTCGGTTTCAAGACCAGGTGGTTCAATGTGTTTGGGATGGGCTGTTGCGACCGAGATCAATTCGAATCAGTACCAATATACTCTGTGGAGGATTCGGGGCCCTTAAAAGGGCCTGTTTATGTTTCAAAGACACTGAAGGAATCGTGAAAGTTTGTTTTTAAATCAAAACTTTCGCTTTTTTGCCAAGGTCCAAGAGTCTGAAGCGATCGATCTTTTGTGCATCTTTGCTTTATATTCAGCGATTACTTTTGCTGCCTTCGCTGCCTCCGCCACTTTCACCTCCCTCTTGAATTGCTCAATATCAGCTGGGGAGAGGAAGCTTTCTGCTTGCCTGATTTCTTGGTTGATCATGTTGTTGATGTTTTTTGTCAACCGTCACATTCCCTGCAGCTAGCACATGTTTTTTTGCCAATTCCGTAGCTTCTCGGGTGAAACTGGCCATCAACCGTTGGTCCTTGTCTCTTTGTCGCGGTGTTCCACTGAAGCCCGCCTTGCTGGTTAGGTGAAGATCGATGGCTCCACATCCGCACCCTGTTTTGATCTCATGGTTCAGACCCGCTGTCAGGGTGCACCAACGTTCTCTATTGTTGAACAGGTTCACAATAGAACGAGTGCGCTCATCTAAGGCAATGTCGGTGGCTGCTGTGGCTGTGGAGGTCGATGGCGCTGTGATGTCCAAGTTAGGGCGACCTGTCAGATCCAGTTCAGGTGTATTGTTAACCCCTGAAGCCTGAAACCACTGTTGGCATTCCAACATGCGAGCTTGGCTTGGGATGATTATTTGGTCCCTTTCTGTCATATCTTCCTCTAAGTCAAGGCTGCTGTCATTGCTGTACTCCATGGTAGCGGTGATTTGGTTCATAGTCAAAATCAATTTTTAAGTTTGTAAAAAAGTGCATCACATCGCACACTATCCGAAGCAATGGCCTGTTTATCAGCCGGCCGTACACACTTGAGCGACACAAGATGCGCTCCTACAGGTTACCAAACACTGATGTTTCCACCAATGCCAGAAATCAGAAGGGAAGTAATAGTTGACCTTCTGGAATTGATGCTCAAAAACAACATTTTCACCTTTAATGGTGAACACTACAAACAGACCATTGGATGTACCATGGCACAGGTCCCGTCACCATCATGTAGTGACCTCCTAATGGCAAGCATCCTAAATAAGTAACGGACAGCTTCAACCACAAGGAATCAATTCTACACCATTGGCGTTACCGTGACGATGGCCTAATAATCATGAGAGCAGAGGAAGAAACAATTCACCAGTACTTCACTCTTGCTAACTCACATACAGAAGGCATAAACTTCACGTATAAGATCAGCGACACAGAGGCCACATTCTTAGACATAAGAATGTACAAGGGTGAAAAATTCCAACAATCAGGAAAATTGGGCATTACAATGTACAGGAAACCAACTGAAACATATCAGTACCTACACCACCTGTCGGCCCACCCACCAGCAGTCTTCAAAGGACTAGTAAAAGGGGAAACACTCTGCATCGCAAGAAACTGCTCTAACGCAGTTGAAAGAATTGAAGAAATCAACCTGTTCCATACCAAACTACAACCGAGGGGTTACGTGCAAACCGCGCTAACCAACCTATCAGCTCAAATTCTCTCCACACCAAGGGAGATGCTAATACAAGAGAAACCTAATGGGAGGAAAAAGAAACAAACTTCCCCCCCGTTTCCAGTATCACTAGGCAGGCATTGTCATGGAACCCCCAGGGAAAGAGGAAAAGAGGTAGGCCGAGAAACTCCTGGCGTCGAGACCTCCAAGCAGACATCAAGAGACTGGGAACCACCTGGAGTAGAATCGAAGGAGAAGCACAGGACAGGAGTTGCTGGAGGTCTCTCGTCGACGGCCTATACCCGGGTAGGGGTGACAGGCGTAAGTAAGTAAGTAACCAAAGGTCTATCAAGAGCCATAAAAAAACACTGACTTAGAATCTTGAACGACCCGGAATGCAGGGAAATTTTCGCAACACCCCCCATGATCGCATATAAAAGACACAAAAACTTAGGAGAATGCTAATCGCCTCAAAACTAAAATAATGAGGAATCAAGAAGTGAGTAAAATCGCAGGAAACAACCTAAAAATAAGGCACACAAGCACGCTACCACGACTACCCCCCCCCCCCGCGCACTGTCCCAAGTCGGAAAACCTCAG
This sequence comes from Semisulcospira habei, assembly GCA_036245525.1. Classification (NCBI taxonomy): domain Eukaryota; kingdom Metazoa; phylum Mollusca; class Gastropoda; family Semisulcospiridae; genus Semisulcospira; species Semisulcospira habei. Next base: position 192,067,285 of record BTPG01000004.1, on the reverse strand, counting down.
CCAGCGAAGAAAACTAAGTTTCTCACCCTTTGCCCTTTGTCTCACCCCACCCGACAGTAGCTGGTTAACAGCGAACAGAAGAACGTGGACGAAATGAAGCTTAAACAAAGAACAAAACAACAACAACAAAACAGAAAGACGGTATGACACAAACAAAAATGTGCCGACACCGATGAAAAAGAAACACAGTCCGAGACTAAAAAAGCAAAGAATTTAAAGAACAAAACAAACCCGGGGAAGCAAAATCATTTGTTGAAAACGCGGAACACTGTACGTAGGTACAGAGGATATATTTGCGCGTTACTACGTAGGCAGGGGCCAAAATGGCCACCATGCAACTGAACGTACATTGCAATACTACTTTCAGAGTGGAAAAAAGGTGTTTGTAACAGCACGTAGCTACGAAAGTTAATGCCGGGCTTGTCATGAATGTACTATCACCTACGATGCACACATTGTCCGTAGTGGGCGCATATATACACGTGAATGTATGAAGGGCCACACTAACAATAGACAAAAGAATAAATGACATAGCAATATTATCCCGTAAATAAATAAATAAATAATCTTCAAATCCTATGGAAAATACACCCCTCTGTCCAAAACGGAAAAAGCCCTCCACTGAAGACTGGGGAAAGAGGCAAAGATGCACGAACCAATACCCAGCCCCATCACAGGGACATCTGGAAAAATTTGGTCTCTGTCCTGCAGACTCGCTTCTGGCAAAACTTAACGTCAAATTGGTCAGCTCAACCCAAGATTCCTTAAGAGATAGATCCTCTGGGAACAATTGCGGCCGTAAGAAATTGAAACCAACAATAAATGCCCTCCATCTAAAAACAGAGAAGACCTTCCACCTAGGACGGGGGAAAGAGGATAGTGTTATTACATAAAACACCAATACCCAGCCGTATGACAGGACCGTCTGTGGAATGCAGTCAGTGCCCTGCAAACTATCAACCGGCATAACTCGACATCAAAATGGTCACTCAAACCACGATTCCTTAAGAGGAACACAGATCCTCTGGGAACAAGTGCGGTTTTAAGAAACGGAAACCGATATACATCTATAAAATGCAAGCAAGAAATACACACACACTGAATATGTGCCGGAAACCAATAAGTGAACGTGGGACCCCCCCCCCTCCCCCCCCCCCCCCCACCACAAGCTACATAACACAGGGTGAAATCGCATACAGAAGTCGATCTGACCAACATAAGAAAAATATGTGAAATGACATGCAACCCATATGGGAAGGTGGGGCCTCAAATGCCATGAACGCTGACCGGACATCGGAAACGTCCCCCCTCCCGTGCATAATAACGAAGACAGGGAGGAGCCAACAAAAACAGACCATCCCACCAAAAGGGGCATAGATCCTCAATAAATGTGGGGTCAGAGTACATGGTGGAGCAAAAGTAAATCTGCAGAAAACGACACTGCAAGAATTCAGATATACACATAAATTCTGTAAATGAGGAGCGAAGAGCGGGAAGAAAACCAAAAATCACGACATAATGGATGATTTGCTTCGTACATAGAAATAAATGTGGCCAGCATAAGAAAGAAATACGAAACATCAGCGGAAAAAGCAGGGAGGAAAGAAACCCAAAACAAAAAACAAAAAAACTATAAAGGAAGGAAAGACTTGGTTTAGAAACAAACAATAAGAAACCCTCTCTCTGCGTTTCTTCATCGAAAACATGGATTGGGCACAAAGAAAGCAATGGAGACCTATTTAACCACCACCAAAATGAAGGTTCAACAATTCGACTATGAACCAAATCACCGCTACCATGGAGTACAGCAATGACAGCAGGACCTACCCTGGGTGCTCACATGGATGAATTCGGACCGATTCGAACCGCTCCCCCTGACCCGGTTCACGGACTTGACTCGGAAGACCTGCTTCCTGTTGGCCCTCGCCACGGCTGCCCAAGTAAGCGAGCTGCACGCGAACTCCGCGCGCCCTTCCTGCCTGCAGTGTGCAACTCCTCACCGACCCTTCCTTCCTCGCCAAGACTAGGTCTCCCTTGACCGCGCTCCATATGATCACCATTCGGCTGCTGAAAGGGTTGAACTTTCCCTGGGAGACCAGGCAGCAAGATCCGGTGCGCGCCCTGCGCATCTACCTACGTCGATCCAAGCCTGTCCGGAGGGGACGGTCCCACCTCTTTCTGCCGTTGTCCCCAAGCAGAACAGATATCACGGCCCAGATGATATCCTCCTGGCTACACTGGATCATCCGGTCCGCCTACCAGGACATCTCCCCGCAGGGAGCTAAGAGGCTAAGGATCAGCGCACATGAGGTTAGAGCCATGGCCATGAGCTTCGCCTTCGACCGCAACTGTGCCATCAGAGACATCGTGGCAGCTGTGGGCTGGCGGGCAGAATCAACCTTCTCCCGGTTCTACCTCAGGGACCTGGCAGGCCAGCGAGAGAACCTGGCCCTGGTGGTGGACATCTCCGCGGCGCAACACTCCCTCCCGGCGCCAGAGGCGCCGTAGGTAAAGCTTGGCTGAAATTGTCGGGAGTTTGCTCCGGGGAAGGCGGGTCTGGCTAAGCCCTTATACAGGGGGTAATAATGTGGGCGGCACCCTCCTCCTCTTCGCTATTCTTCCTAGTAGTAATGTCATCGGGAATGTATTTTGAGAAAACAAATGAATTTTTCTCTAAAATGTATTTTTTTAAAAATACTTACCGATGACATTACACGGAGTACCCTCCCACCTGCCCCGCTTGCCGCCAGTAAGCTAAGCATTTCCGACTTGCGTGACACAACATGGCACGTGACCGGATGGGCAGGGACGGGAGGCTACCCAGGGTCCCTGGTTACGGCCTGCTTGAGTTGCCTCCCTGGTTGTGTAGGAACACAACAGGTTCTTAGGCTGAAATTGGTAAGCTAGGCATATCTTCCTAGTAGTAATGTCATCGGTAAGTATTTTTCGAAAAAATACATTTTAGAGAAAAATTCATTTTAACAAAACTTCAGCCTTGACACACTAGACCAGGAGACAGGTCATCCATGGCAGTTCATGATTGGTGCCAGAATAGTTCAGCATTTGTACTTGTAGCCAAGTTATTCCGGCACCATCCTTGAACTATCATGGTCAGTTTTTCTCCTGAACTGGTTTTTTGTAGTTTTGGGAAAATACCTCCAGACTTTGATCTTATGGCTCAATATCTAAACCCTTTGGCTGTTGGTAGGGGTTGTATTCATGATGATTTGCAACAGAAACCAATATCGACAGCCAAAGGTTTCAAATCTGCTTGTGTACTATGAACCTTTAAGTCATGATACGATCTAACATGATGTAAAATTGACCATGATAGTTTAGGGGTGGTGCCAGAACAAGCTGTGCTGTGCACCATCCTTGAATAATGGTAAAATTTTCTCCAGAACTGTAATGTAGCCTTCACAGGACAACTCACTAATCTGGAGAAAAAAAAAACAGCCTCATGATTTAATGGGTTAATGCTTCCATTACTAGTGTTAAAAAGTTAGCCAAGTTCTTGACTTGGTGACAACATCAAAATTCAAATTTTATTTATTTCCCAGAATAAGACTAAGGCCTCTGACCCCGACCCGGGTCTGCCCTGGGGGACTTGGGTGGGGTTAACTACGTTTTAGTTCCCAGGGTCACCCTGGTCAGCCCCACAGGGTGGGTTTTTTCCCTCTATTCTGGGGCATGTGTTTCTGTCTACCCTTGGTCCATTCACCTGTATTTTTCTTTTTTAAACTCTCCCTACTGTCTGCGCTGTCTGTAGCTCTTGATATTGGATGTGTGTTGCTAAATGGTTTTAGGTTTATTTAGTGTATTAGACCGGCTGGCGACATTGATTCAATATTCTGTTGTTTGTTTTTTTTCACAAGCAGTGCCGGCACGTCCTGAGAAAGTCTTGTTGCTGTCGGGACGTTAAGCAATGTATAATCAACCAACCAACTAAGGCTTCTGGCATTAGCATAAATACATGAAAGATCGGCAGTTATTCACAAAGTGTTGAAGACCAGAACACATTTAACCCATTACATCCCGAGGCTGATTTTGTAAAGTTTTCTTATTGTTCCATGAAGGCTACACTACATAATTATTAGGAGATAGATCAACTGTTTTAATTCAAGGGTGATGCCAGAATAGCTTGGAGCCTCAGGCGCCAAGCTATTCTTGCACTACCCTTGAACTATAAGTCAAATTTATTTCAAGCATGGGTGTATCAGGATGAAAAGGGTTAATACATTTTCTTTATGTTCTTGCCTATCATTTGTTTCTTAGTTGTGGAATGAGCTGTGTAAGCTCATTGCGGAGAACCCTAACGAAGTGACGTCTCTGAAGATCGAACCCATCATTCGACAAGGTCTGAAGCGCTACACGGATCAGATCGCTGCTCTTTGGAACTCCCTTGCTGACTACTATGTCCGCGGTGGCCACTTTGAGAGGGTGAGGCCACTGTATAAGAACAAAGAAAAAATGTTCATCTTTAGTTGTTTAGATGTACATGTTTTTGTCTTCTTGTTGTTGGGTTTTCTTGTGCGTGTGTGTGTGTGTGTGTGTGTGTGTGTGTGTGTGTGTGTGTGTGTGTGTGTGTGTGTGTGTGGTTTTTGGCTCACATGTGATAGCAAAAGTAAGTCTATGTAATGGGCCATCCATCATCTGTCTGGCATCGGTCGTCCGTGGTAAACTTTAACATTGGCATTTTCTTGGAAATTATTCAAGCCTTAGACTTCAAACTTGGCCCAAGGGTACTTTGTGATAAAACCTTTCAAAAGTTACCAATTTCAGTGACCTCTCTCAAAGGTCAAGGTCACAGGGGGTCCAGAAAGGGGTCCAAAATGGCCTCTTTTTTTTTTTTACACAAATTGTTTCTCCTCAAATACTATTTTCAATTTCAAACTGCCTGATGGTAAGACCGTTCTATCCATTCTAATATGGATGACTCCTTCGGAAAGGTCAAGGGTCACAGGAGGTTGGCAAATGTGTGAAAAATGCCAGTTTTTGATAGAATTGTAGTTTTATCAAAGTTTTGGCCAACTTTTCAGTCAGATTTGGCACAAAGGTAGCTGATGATAAGACCTTTCTATGCACACTAATTTATTGGTCCCCTCGCAAAGGTCAAGGGTCAGGGGGGCCCAGAAAGGGGTCAGAAATAGCCATATATGACAAAAACAGTTGTTTCTCAAATACTATTTTCAACTTCAAACCCAACCTTGGTATAGATATACCTGATGATAAGGCCTTTCTGTGCATACTAATTTGCCCGTCGGAAAGGTCAAGGGTCACAGGAGGTTGGCAAGTGTGTGAAAATGCCAGTTTTTGATAGAATTGTAGTTTTTATAAAAGTGTTTGCAAACTTTTCCATCAAATTTGGCAGAAATGTAGCTGATGATAACACCTTTCTATGCATACTAATTTCATCGACCCTTCACAGAGGTCAAGGGTCCTGGAGGGTGGACGGTTTTGTGAAAAATACATTTTGAGCAAATTCGGATTTTGCTGCTGGTACAGAAGTCAACCCTTTATTTATGTATAGACACTTGAACACGGCCTGTTGGAAAGGTCAAGGTCACAAAGGTCACACTTATGTGGATTGGTCATACATGTGAGCCGAGCCATAAGGGCTTTGCCTTTCCTTTTTTTTTTTTTTTTTTTTTTTTTTTTTTTTTTTTTTTTTTTTTTGCCGTTCTGTTTGTGTGCCAATGACCTGGCTTGAAAGCTTTTGTTAACTTTGTATTTTAGGCTCGTGATATTTTCGAGGAGGCAATTCAGACGGTGATCACTGTGAGAGACTTCACACAGGTGTTTGACTCCTACGCAAAATTTGAAAAAGACTCCATTGCAGCCAAGATGGAGTCTATGGAGGAATCAGGAACCACAGAGGAAGGTTGGTACAGTAGAAGGCGCCAAGCTAGTCTGGCACCACCCTTGAACTAGAGCGGTTGATCTGTCCCCTAATCTATGATGTAGCCTTCATAGGACAATAAACAATTAAAAAAAATTAGCCCTAGGTTGTAGTGGATTAAAGACCATATATGAATTTGCAGCCACATAAATGATGGTCTTTTATGACAGGTGATCTCTCATAAGGGTGGTGTGGCTGTGTGGCGTACTAGTAAGCAAAAGGTTCTTGGGCGAACGTCAACCTTGGTTAGCCCATGCATGTCCAACCTGAGGACTGTTTTGGAAGAGAGTGGGTTGTAGGGAGTATAGCACACCAGTAGTAGTTGTGCAGAAAAATATGCCTGAACAGATTCAATGTAAAATATTAACAAAAGTTTGTGTGGATTTTGTCTGTTAAATGAACTATGTCGAGAAAATTCATTTTTCTTTAAAAGGTATTTTTTCGAAAAATACTTACCGATGACATGACTACAAGGAGTGTCTACTCCTTGCTCAATTCTAGCCTAAGAACCGGTTGTGCCACACAACCCGGGAAGCACTCGGGGATCCCGCAGAGGGACCGAGAGTTGTCTCCCGCTCCTACCCATCAGGCCTGTTCACGTGTGAACTCCAGTCACGAAGTTAGGCTCACCCGCGGCAAGCGGGGCAGGTGGGAGGGTCCTTCGAGTCATGTCATCGGTAAGTATTTTTCGAAAAAATACCTTTTAAAGAAAAATGAATTTGTTTCTTCAAAAACATTACCGATGACATGACTACAAGGAGAATGCCGAACAGGAGGAGGGTGCCGCACCTCTAGAGGGATTTCTAGGATCATGACCCCCTCCTCTCCTCGGACACTCTATAGTCCCTAAAGGTGCGTACCTACGGCGCCTGCGGCGCCGGGAGGGAGTGTTGTGCCGCCGTGATTCCTCCCAAGAGGGCGAGGTTGTCTCGCTGCCCCGCCAGATCCCGTAGGTAGAAGCGGGCGAAAGTGGATTCCGACCGCCAGCCCACTGCAGCCACGATGTCCTTGACAGCGCAGTTCCTGTCAAAGGCGACGCTTGTGGCGATAGCTCGTACTTCGTGCGCCCGAATCCGTAACCTCTTCGCTCCCTGTGGGGAGAGCTCGGCGTAGGCTGAGCGGATGACCCAGCGTAGCCAGGAAGAGATTGTCTGGGCAGTAATGTCATTTCTGCCAGGTCGTAAGGGTAGGAAGAGGCGTGAGCGTCCTCTCCTGACTGCTTTGGTGCGGCGCAAGTACACTCTCAGGGCTCGTACAGGATCTTGCTGCCTGGTCTCCTTGGGGAAGAGGGCGCCCCGCAACGGTCTTAAGGTGATAACCTGTGGTGCCGTCAGCGGAGACCTTGTCTTGGCAATAAATGCAGGGTCCGTCACCAGCTGGACGGAACCATCCGCTCGAAACTGTAGGCAGGCCGGGCGGGCTGAAAGGGCGTGGAGCTCGCTGACTCGAGCCGCGGTGGCGAGCGCTAGCAGGAAGCATGTCTTCCGTGTCAGGTCTGGGAGGTCGGCTAGTGGTAGGGGTTCGAAACGTGGTGAGTTAAGCCAGGTAAGGACCCAAGGCAAATCCCAGCGGGGCAGTAGCGAACGCGAGGCAGGTCGTTGTAGGCCAAAGTGCGACATAAGGTCCGCTAGGTCCTTGCAAGCGCCGGGATCCGCGCGGCCGAGATGCCGGTAGGTATCGGCGATCATCGAGAGGTATCCCCTGATGGTAATAGGGGCCAGTCCTTGGTCTCCGAAGAGCCAGAGGAAGAAGTCCGCAAGCTGGGGGTTTGTCAAATCGGTGGGGGAGAGACCACGTCCACTGCACCAGGTACTGAGAACCCTCCACTTTCCCTCGTATACATGCCTAGTCGAGGGCTTGCGGGCTGTAGCGATCGCTTCCACTGCAGCACCCGAGAAGCCTCTAGCGGAGAGGGCTTGCCGCACAACCTCCAGGCGTGTAACAGCAGGCGTTCCGGGCAAGGGTGGAACAGCGCCTGACGCGGCTGCTTGAGCATGGTGCGGGGCGTGGGGAGCAGTAGAGGGGGGTGCGTGGCGAGGCTGATCAGGTCGGTGGACCAGGAGCGGGTCCAAGCGAACGGGGCGACCAGGAGTAAGATCGCATTCGTCCCTCGAAGCTTCTGGAGGACTTTGGGGACCAGGACCGTCGGGGGGAAGGCGTAGGCGATGAGCCCCTCCCAAGTGATGGACAAGGCATCGACAGCCCAGGCCAGGGGATCCGGGACTGGGGACACGAAGAGGGGAAGTTGGTGGTTCCACCTCGTGGCGAAAAGGTCCACCATGGGGGTCTCCCACTGCGAGCAAATCAAACGGAAAATGTCCTGGCGAAGGGTCCATTCCGTGTGAATCATCTGTCCCCGCCGGGACAACGAGTCCGCCAACACATTCAGGCGTCCGGGAATGTGGCGTGCGCTGAGTGTAAGGTCGTGGTCCTCGCACCAGCGCATCAAGCGATAGAGAAGCATGCACAGCTCGGGCGAGTGGGTTCCTCCCTGTTTCTGTATGTACGCCACCACCGTCGAGTTGTCGGAAAGGACGAGGAGATGCTGGTGTCGGAGTTGCTCCTCCCAAACGATGATGGCCTGCCACACTGCTTGTAACTCCAGCCAGTTGCTGTGCTTGTCCGCAAACTCCAGGGGCCAGAGGCCGGACGTCGTGGAGAACTGCGGGAGCAGGTGGGCGCCCCAGCCAGCCCGACTCGCGTCGACACAGAGGGAGAGGGTCGGGGGAGGGGAAGAGAGGGGAACTCCCTGGGCCAACCACGTCCTGTCGGCCCAACGTAAGAGATGGGGAAGGACCAGCGGTGAAACAGGGACCAAGGTGGTCAGGTCGCCCGAGGAGGGACGCCAGAGGAGCAGGAGATGAAGCTGCAGCGGACGGGAGTACAGGCGACCGAGGGGGATAAGATCCGCTGCTGCGTTGATCAGGCCAAGGAGCTGTAGCCAGACCCTGGCAGGGGCTATCATCTGCTGCCCGACCCACGCGGCGAGGGAGGATAACTTGACAATCCGCGCTTCTGGTAATAGCACCCTGTTGCGGTCCGTGACAAATTCCATGCCGAGATGGATGAAATGGCGCGTCGGGGAGAGGTCGGACTTCCCCGTGTTGACCAGGAACCCCAACTGGTGCAGTAACCTCATCAGGGCGTCTCTGTCCGCGGCAAGGGCGGCTTCCACTTGATTCCTCAAGAGCAGGTCGTCGAGATAATTCGACGTCGGGCTGGAAGACGACTGCCTTGCCTTGGCGACTACCGCGTCCATGATGCGGGTGAAAACCCAGGGGCTGAGGTTGAGGCCAAACGGTAGGGCGCAGAACTGGTAAACCACTCCCTCGAACGCGAAGCGCAGGTACTTCCTGGAGGTCGTGTGCATGGGAACATGCAGGTAGGCGTCGGCCAGGTCTAGACTGACCGCAAAGTCCATGGGTTGGACCGCCGCGCGGAGAGCTCTGGTCGTCTCCATCCGAAAGGAGGGGGCCGTGATGAAGGCGTTCAGCGCCGACAGGTCTATGACAGGGCGCCACCTGCCGCCGGGTTTGGGGACCACAAACAGTCGGCTGTAAAAGGCTGGCGAGTCCGGGCGCTGCACCACCTCCGTGGCTTGTTTCTCCAGGAGAGCCGCAACTTCTCCGCGCAGGGCGGCGGCCTTGCGGTCGTCGGACGGTACCTCCGTCCACAGCGGGGCGGAGCGCAAGGGCGGGGGAGAGCGGAAGGAGATCCGCAAACCTCTGGTGACGACGTCCAAACCCAGGGCTCTTCTTGAAACAGCAAGTGCCACTGCTTGCTGAATCTCGCTAGCCTCCCGCCGACCGGAGCCCCGCAGACAGTCGGCGGAGGCGGCACCGGGGATCCGTCAGGCGGCCCTCCCGCGCCCAGGGCGGCGGGAGGGCCGGGGCCAGGAGGGGGTAGGGGCGCTAGACGGACCAGGGCGGCCGAAAAGAGGGCGTCGGCGCCGCGCAGCTCGCGGAGGGGCAGCCGGGTCCGAGGGGGCAGGTCTACGGGAGCGTAAGGAGCGGCCGCCCGAGCGGTGGGGAGGCGAAGCTTGACAGACTTGCGAGGCCAACGGTCGGGGTTGGAGTCCTTCACCGCCTGCCATGTCTCACCAAACAGCAGCGATCCTCCCAGGGGGGCCCGACGAAGCTGCGTACACAGGTCGGTCGGCATACCAGTGCAGGACTGTAAGACAGCGTCTCGTCGCAAAAGGTCGCAGTTGGACGCGGCGGCCATCGCGTTAACCGACGAGTGGTAAGCTGCCCGATTTCCAGCCTCAGCCATGACCAGTAGGTCTCCCAGGAGGGGAGAAAGGTCAGGCTGCCAAGCTTCCTCTAGACGCCGGATGAACGCCTGGGTCAGCAAATCCAGGAACCCCGAGCAGGCGAGCGTGTTCCGCACCAGGGTCGCCGTCCTATCCAATCCACGCGGGAAGGACCGCTTCAGTAGGGAACCACCTCCAGCTTGGAGCAGAGCGGCAGGGTCCACAGGGGGAAGCGGGCAGAGGAACGACTGTGAATGACCGGCGTACCAACTCTGCTGAAAGGCAATGTCGAGAGCGGGGGGCCATCTCCCTTCCGTGAAGAAGTCCGAGTTTCGCGTCTCTGACAGGAGGTGAGACGAGAAGGCGTCCCGCAGGTCCAAAAAACTAGGAGGCTGGGGAAGGGACTTGAATCTCTTGACGGGCCTATCCGCATCCACAAAGGCGGAGATCCTCCTCTTCACCGGAGGCGAAGTCGGGCAGACCTCTACCGGCAGGGCGGCGGCGATGAGTCTGGAAGCCTCGTCCAGTGCCAGCCGGGTGTCCATCCGGGCCGAAGCAGGTCCTGGAGCCGCGGAGACATAGGAAGCCGCGGACGAGGAGGCCGGCGAGCGGCTGCGACGTCCCAGCAACCAGTCCGCGGGATCATCTGCCACCAAACTCAGCGTATCACCGTCCGCGTGTCTGGCAACCGGCGACCGAGGCGGGTGACGAGGGCTCCTAGAGCGGGAAACCGGTTGACGGCGAACGGTAGAGGACGACGACCCCCTCCGCTGGGGGGAGCGGAGCGAGGAAGGCCGTGGCGAAGGTCTCCTGCGCGACGAAGGAGGGCTCCGGCGAGGTGAACGGCTGCGACGAGACGGAGCGGAACGGCGAGGCAGAGGCCAGGGGGAAGGGGGCGGCCGGCGGGGGGAGGAACGGGACGAGCGGGAATCCGAACGGAAACGGGAACGACGAGAGCGTGAACCACGTCCACCACGCGGGGAATCCTGCCCTGTTGAACGGCGAGAGGCGGAGGTCCTCCTACGAACCCGAGAGGGCGAACGACAGCGACGAGTAGAGTCCCGGTGCGTGCGTACCTCCGTAGCAGGGGGCTCCGGACGAGCGCGCGCGGGTCTCTGTGAAGGCGAACGATAGCGACGAGTAGAGTCCCGGTGCGTGTGTACTTCGGTAGCCGGGGGCTCCGGACGAGTGCGCGTGGACCTCTGTGAAGGCGAACGATAACGGCGAGCAGAGTCCCGGTGCGTGCGAACTTCGTCAGCAGGAGGCTCCGGACGACAGTGCGTAGGTCTCTGTGAACCAGGCTCTAAGGAGAGGCGGGTTTCTAGCCGGCAAGGGGACCCCTGCGGCTTCCTGAGAGACGAGTGGGGAACGAAGGTAGACGAAGGGCGCCAAGGGCGTTTCTGCAAACCAGGCTCTAGGGAGAGGCGGGTTCTTTGCTTCGTCAACGTATGCGTCCTGGCATGCTTACTCGCTGTGGCGGACCTGCCGGACGAGTTCCCACCTTGAGGAGCCATCCGTTGCAAAGTCAGTGGCGTCAGCCGCGTCGGAACGAGTAGGCCTTGTTCGTCCGGTGCCGGGGGCACGTCGGAGGGCGTCTCCGGGAACTTCACCGCACCCGACAGCGTAGGGGGCTCTCTATTATAGAAGTTCCAGAGATCGGACCAGCGCTGCTCCGGCCAGGTAGCACAGACGTCACATGCGTGGTCAGAAGCACACCCAGCGCAGAGGAGGCAGACTGCATGGGTATCCGACGGCCACTGAAATCCTCCGCATTGTGTGCAGGTCCCCAGCAGGCCACTGCAACACACAAACACAAAGGCACTCGGCGGGTGTCTTCAAGGGCCCCTCCTAACGGAGAGGGCCCGCCTGACCCACAAAACATACATAACCCTGTATCGGGGCCGACCGTAGCGGGTGCGTAGTACCAGCCTGGTAACCGCTCCGCTTAGGCCACCCTGGCGAAAGCACAAAATCACACAAATCATGGAAACGCTTGCCAAGGCGAACGCAAGCCTAGGTAGCCCAAGTAAAACAGGTATGGCCCCGCGACTCACTCATCGCCACTGGTCATGGCGCGAAATCCTGCTCAAACCAGGGCGTTAAAATTCATCAGCCAACCAGGCGAAGCTAAGCAGAGCCCACCGCTAAGACGAACTAACCGCCAGCGACGAGGAAGCAAGAAAAGTACGCTGCTCAAGCCTGTGCCCCGCCCGGGCAACGGGCCGAGGCCCTCTAACTACCTTACCTCTCTGTCGGCGCGGTAAGAGTTGGCGAAGGTTCCATGGCAAGCACTGCACGAGCGGCGCCGTCAGGAAGCAAACCCTTCACCAAAAGCGTAGTACCACCGAAGGGCAGAAGAACTAAGGCCGGAGGCCAGGATACAATGAAGCACGGTAGAGTAGGACCGGTCGAAAAACTCCAAGTGTAGAGGCTAGAGAAAAACACGTCCAAACGCGTGAGTCTAAGAAGCGTGACTGGAGTTCACACGTGAACAGGCCTGATGGGTAGGAGCGGGAGACAACTCTCGGTCCCTCTGCGGGATCCCCGAGTGCTTCCCGGGTTGTGTGGCACAACCGGTTCTTAGGCTAGAATTGAGCAAGGAGTAGACACTCCTTGTAGTCATGTCATCGGTAATGTTTTTGAAGAAACAAACCCATGATTAGAAGTGATAATTCAGTTTAACCCTTGGTGTGGCGGTAGGGTGTCGGTCACAATGATTCCTGCTGGAATCATCATGACTAAAACCTCTACTCAACTGACACCCAAACGGTTACTCTAGTTTTTGTAGTTTGCTTATTTAATTTCTTGACTGTATGCAAGGGTTGTACAACTTTATTTGTTTTCTCAAAATACATTACCGATGGCATTACTATATGGAAGATACCCTTTAGCCTACCAATTTCAGCCTAAGCATAAGTTGTGTCTCCTGCACAACAGGGGAGGAGACACCGGGGATCCATGCCTAGGAGCCCCCGGTGGCCTCCCCTTCCCTCCCTATCCGGGCACGTGTTGGACAGAAGCCCGCCAGTTTTTACCGTTAGTTCGACCGTGTTCGGTTGTGTTTCAGCCTTTATGCGTTGCGACTGTGTATGGTCCTGCTTCGTTCTCGGACTTGTGGTACCTTGGACGCTTGCGTCGGCTCCGGCTAGTGTGCTTCGTTGGAATAGTTGTGCCTTGGACTCCTGTGTTGGCACCGCTAGTGTGCTTCGTTGGAATGACGTGTGCATTGGCATCGCCTTGGACGCTGGCGTTGGCACTGGCTAGTGTGCTTCGTTGGAATAGTTGTGTCTTGGCCTCGTGCGTTGGCACCGACTAGTGTGCTTCGTTGGAATAACTTGTGCGTTGGCACCGCCTTGGACGCTTGCGTTTGCACTGACTAGTGTGCTTTGTTGGAATAACTGGTGCCGTCCCGCGTGTGAAGTGGCCTTGATCTGACTTTGTTGGTGGTATGGCGAGTGCGCGGATGAAGACCTTCCTTCGCTGCGGGGTCTTTCAGTGGCCCACAGATGCCTGCGAGTTCTGCCTCCCGTGCTCGGGCTGTGCTTCCGGTCTGACGGGATTTCTACAGGCGGGAGCGTCCTTCCCGGCCCCAGCAGCCTACGGCAAGCACCCACTTCCTCGACGGGACCTCCGTGGCGCTCCAGCTCGGATGTTGTCGGCTCGCCGGGCTCCCCTGCGTTCCATCGTTCGGGCCTTGGCATCCTAGGTAAGTCCGTTCCTTCTGCGCGGGCCTTAGAGACGCTCCCCCCCCCCCCCCCCCCCCCCCCCAGTCCGAGTCTTCTGAGTGGGGCCGGCGAGCTTCAGATACGCTTCCCCCCTTCCCCTTGCCCCCCCTCCCCTTGCCCCCCCCCCCCCCCCCCCTCCCCGCTCCAATTTGTGCGTGCGGGGCCGGAGAGCCCTTACCTTCGCCCCCACCCCCAATCCGATTCGTCCGGGCGGGGCTGGCGAGACTCGTCACGCTCCCCACATGCTCTGACCCGTCCGAGCGTGGCCGGTGAGCCCTAGTTATGCTCCCCCTTCCCCGCTCCGCTGCGTCCGAGCAGGGACCGGCGCGTTTTAGGTACGCTCCCCGACCAAACTCCATTTATGCTGAGTGGGGCCGGCGAGCCGTAGATTCGCTGCCCCCCCCCCCCCCCCTCACCTCCTGCACTGTTCGTCAGATTATCCCGCCTTTTTAGCCTCGGCAGCCTCGGTTGTGCCTGCGCGCCATGACGGCTGGCCCGAGTGGTTACGTCGTTCGATGCAGATTCTTCACCTGGATGCATGGAAGCTGACTTCTCTGTCTTTGGATAGTCATCAGGCACCATCCTTCCCTTCCACTTACGCTCACTGGCGCTCCCTTCGCACTCGTACTTCTCGGTTCTCGGACGTGCATCCTGCGCGGCGGGTCCCCCGGGCCCTTGCCCGCCTGCTCACGGTCGTCGCTGGTGGCGGAAGAGGCTGCTCCGCGTTTGCACTGCTCTCCTTGGGGCCCCGGCGGCCTTTCAGCGGCTTGCCCGCCCGCACTTTCCACAGTTCGCGGCCACAGTGCCGATGTCTTCCTGCTTCATGGTGACGACCCTGTGCCCCCCTCGGGTCCTGCGGGACCTTCGCCGTCATTGCGTTCACGTTGTGCCCGGCAGTGGCAGGAGTCTCCCCTCTTTGCAGTGAGAATTCCTGGGGAACGAGGCTACTCCTTCCCTCCCCCCCCCCCCCCCCCCACACCCCTCCTCCACCCACGTGTCGTCACCGACCACGCTCCGAGGATGGCTCGGCAGCGGTGGAAGCCTCTTCTGCCTGCTGGTTATGGGGGCGCAGCACAGTCTTGGGTCACGCACGGCCTTTGCCTTCTGCTATGCGTTCGGCGCCTCGCCTAAGCCTCGGAGCCTGAGCACCTTGGGAGTCCTCAGTGACCACGGCTGTGTGGCTCGACGTGAGAGGGAGTACCTTCAGTCCCCGGCCCTACGGCGGGTCCCCGGCCCACACCTATGGCTCTTTGGGGCAGCTGCCTTGTCGCCCCTCTTCGCGGGGCCGGATCCTGTGGCCGCTTCGCTCTGTGAGTCCTGACCCGCCTGCTCAGTAGACGGAGAGCGGTGGGCAGCGCTATGTGGTGTCCTACAGGCCTCTAAGCTGGACGCGGCTGCTCCAGCCTCTCCAGTACGTTGCTAGACTCTGTCCTGCTAGCAGGCCCTCTGGGTTTAAGGGCTGGAACTTGGCCTGTGCAGCCTCCCTCGGCCCCCTGGTTCAGTTTCCGTGACTTTGTTCCCCTCCGCTCGGCCCCCTCGCTTAGTTCGATGGGGACCTCTTGTGGGGGTGCCTACACCGACGAGGCTACTCCACCCCGCCGGACACAGCTCCCGGATCTTGTCCACTCGCTCCTAGGAGTCCGCTCCATGGAGCCGGCCGACAGCGACTTCGGTCGCCTGGCATTGCGGTGACGGCTGGCCTCACAGTCGGAAGATGCTTCTGGATTGGTCCGCCTGCTCCTCAGAGCCGGCCGACAGTCCACCCGACCCACGGAGCCGGCCGACGGCAGCTTTGATCACGCCGCTCCGCGGTGACCGATAGTCCTTCTGCGCCGATGTAACTCCTGGATCTTGTCCTCACGCTTCGGAGCTGGCCGACAGCGGCTTCGGTTGCCTCGCTTTGTTGCACTGTTTCCGGGGCCTTGCCCGTGCGTGGTCACCAGCTGGTGCGGGATGGAGATGTGGGCTGGTCGCGGTCTCGGATCGCGCACTTCTCCTTTGCTTCGACTCCGGCGCCAGGTAAGTCCGTTCTTCTGCCGGAGCGAGGTTGGGACCGTCGGGGGAGCTTCCCGCCTAGACCGGCCAGGGTCTGGTTACAGCTCTTGGGACTCCTCAGTGCGGCAGCGGACCTTTAACCCTCGGCAGGCCCTACGCCCGCCCGCGGCAGCTACACCTCCTCCTGCGCTGGCGCCCATCCCCCGGCGACCTGGCAGACTGAGTCCCAGTTCTTCCACTGGTCCGGTCCCACCTCCAGTGGTGGTCAGACCGGTCGTAGTTGGTGATGGGCGTGCCCCTGCACTCTGCCCCGGTGGTCCTTCTGTGCTGACGCAGTCAGGCTGGGGGGCACGCCTTTCCCGGACCTTGCCTCGGGCCTCTGGCCCCGGAAACTCGCCAGCGAGCGCATCACTGCCTGGAATTGACGCCGGTGTGGTTAGCCCTCAGCGCCTGGCAGGAGCCTCTGGGGATCCCGGAGGTCCTGGTTCTCTCGGACAACACGACGGTGGTGGCCTACATACAAAAAGGGGGCTCTCGCTCTCCCCCGCTGTGCATCCTCCTCTGCCCTGGTGCAGGGACCGGGGCATTGCGCTCCGGGCCCTCCACATCCCGGGCTGCCTAAACGTCCTAGCGGACTCTCTCCCCTGGTGCGGCCAGCTTCTCCACATGGAGGGGTCCCTGTGCCCGGACGTCTGTCGCCCGTTCCGTGCGTGGTCGGAGACGCCGCTAATCGACCTCTTCCCACCAGGCGGAACAACCAGCTCCCACTCTTGCCTCGCCCGTTCCAGTCCCCCTCGCCTGGGCGGTGGATGCACTCTCCATCCCTTGGGATGGGTTGGTCGCCTTCACTTACCCCCCGTCCATCTGGGTGCCCAGGATCCCACGGAAACTTCAGGGATGCTCTGCGATTCTCTCCCCGGGATGTCCCCTGCAGTTGGGCTGAGAGCTGGCCCACCGACCTAGCTCTAGCGACGGATCCACCCCTGAAGCTCCCCACCCCACCCTCAATGCTCAAGCAACCCCGACAGGCTCTCTTCCACCTGTGCCCGGAGCAGCTCCTCCTACACGCTTGGAGCTTTTCCAGCAAGCCCTCGCCGGTGGAGGTTTCTCGGGTGTGGCATTGGAGGGGATCACAGCAGCCCGTGGACTTGCTACCAGAAATGTCTATAAAAGGGAAATGACGGGTCTGCAAGTCCTGGTGCGCTGCCCAGCGGCTCTCCCCCCCCCCCCCCTTCTCCCTTCACGGATCTGACTACCCCCCCCCAACGGGCGGTTTTTCTTCCTGGGGCTCTTCGCCGGTCAGGGCTTAGCGCTGATTGCCATCAGGGGTTACCGGGCCATGATTGCGGACTCCTCCCACCATCTGTGCCTCCCAGTTCCGGGCGCTTGCAAAGACCTCTAGGATGTTATGGCCAACTTGAGCTCCGGCGCCCAGTCTCCCGTTCGCTCGTCCCTCGTTGGGACCTTGCCTAAGTGCTGACTTGGCTAAACTCGGACCGCTTCGAACCCCTGCCCTTGGCGCGGTTTGCCGACTTGACCCGGAGGACTTTTTCCTCCTGGCCCTCGCCACTGCGTCCCGAGTGAGCGAGTACATGCCCTCGCGGTGCACCCTGCCTGTTTGCAGTTCAAGTCCGATAGCTTGGCGCAGCTCCTCGCCGACCCGCCCTTCTGGCCACACCGGCCTCCCTCAGCCACACCCCAGTGCTTACCATCCGTCCGCTCAGAGGTACGGATCAATTCCGCGGGTCTCGCCAGCAGGACCCAGTCTGGGCACTTGAGGATTTACCTGTGGCATGCAAAGCCACGCTGCGAGGGGCGCTCCCGCCTCTTTCTACCCCTTTCACCGGCAGGCCTGATATCTCAGCACAGACAAATTCGTCCTTGCTGCGGTGGGTCATTCGGGCAGCATACAAGGACCTCTCCCCTGATGGCGATCAGAGGCTGCATATCAGGACGCACGAAGTGTGAGCAGTAGCCACCAGCGTGGTGTTATCCGCAGCTGCTCAGTGACAGACCTTGTGGCGGCGGTTGGCTGGCGGGCCGACTCCACCTTCGCCCACTTCTGCCTCCGTGACCTATCCGGCCAGCGTGACTCCATGGCCCCTGTGGGGGACATCTCCGCAGCTCAGCACTCCCTCCTCACGCCGGGGGCGCCCTAAGTACCTCTTAACTGAAATCGTCGGGAGTGCTCCGCTTGGGGCCTTCGGGGCTTATGACTAGTAGGGTGTTTCGGGGGTGGCACCCTCCTCTTTTCGTTATTCTTCCATATAGTAATGCCATCGGTAATGTATTTTGAGAAAACAAATGAATTTTTCTCTAAAATGTATGTTTTCGAAAAATACTTACCGATGGCATACTCGGAGGACCCTCCCTCCTGCCCCGCTTGCCCCTGTCGGCTAAGTGTAAAACTGACAGGCTTCCGCCCAACACATGCCCGGATAGGGAGGGAAGGGGAGGCCACCCGGGGCTTCTAGGCATGAATCCCCGGTGTCTCCTCCCCAGTTGTGCAGGGACACAACTTATGCTTAGGCTGAAATCGGTAGGCTAAAGGGTATCTTCCATATAGTAATGCCATCGGTAAGTATTTTTCGAGAAAAATACATTTTAGAGAAAAATTCATATTTTGAGCAGAGTAAAACTGACATGGAGAAAAATATTTTTTCAGCTTATCCACAACAGAAACCTAAGACTTGAGATGAAAGTAAATTAATTAGCACACTTAAGCCTTTGCGTGTCGGTAGCGGTTTGTCGGGATGATTCATGCAGGAATTATCGCGACTAAGACTGGTACTGACATCCAAAGGGTTAAAACTAAATAATGATTACATTGTCATCTCTACTATATTTTGTCTTGTTCAGATGACCTGACTTTGGAGCTGCAGTTGGCAAGGTTAGAGATGCTGATGGACAGACGCCCTCTCCTCTTGAACAGGTCAGCTCTCTCACTGGGGTATTCGAGACATGCATTATTCTGATGTGCGGCATAAGCCATGTGTCCGGATGCAGCATGTTTCAAAAGAGTTAACCCTTCTAGCCCTAACAACCTACAGCAGGAGGTGGATTGACCATGATAATTCAAGGGTAGTGCCAGATTAGCATGGCACCTTCAGGTGCCAAGCTAATCTGGCACTACCCTTGAATTATGGTTAATCCACCTGCTGCAACTGGTACATAGTCGTTAAGTAACACTTCCAAAATTTGGAAATGCACCCGTGGGGCTAAAAGGGTTAACGTCTCTCTTCTTCTTTTTTCTGTGCTTGCTTTTTGTTCTTTGTTTCTGTCCTTTTTGGATCACGTGCAATGCAAAAGTGAGTCTGTGTTCTGGTCCAGTGGTCGTCCGTCCGCCATCGTCCGTGGTAAATTTTAACGTTGGCATTTTCTCGGAGACTATTGAAGCCACATTCTTCAAACTTTGCCCAAGGATACTTTGTTTCAAGACCTTTCAAACATATCAATTTGAGTGACCTCTTAAAGGTCAAGGTAACAGGATCAGGAAATAGGTAAAAAAATTGCCATATGTATTTCAAAATGTATGTTTTCTCAAATACTATTCATAACTTTAGACCCAAACCTGGAGAGAAAGATAATAGGAGACCCGTAAGACAATGAATTCAATAGAGCCGCATCCATCATTAATTTACGCCATTTTTAATATCAAAATTTTGACCCCAATTTTACCCCCGTTAATTCTAAATCAACCCTTTGATTTTAAAAAAGTGACGAGCATGACGGATGCGGCCTTATTGATCTGATTATCTTACGGGTCTCCTATTATCTTTCTCTATAACTATTGTCTCTATAAAAACCTAATTATTTACCTGATCAAGTGATGCCAAGTGAAACTTAATACTTATTAACAAGTTGCAACTAACTTTTAGGAACCTGCAGAGGTAACCTTTAAGTGTGTTGCCATAAGAACTTATTAATTACTTACCCTAAGTTCTTACAAGTACTTACCCTAAGTTCTTACAAGTACTTACCCTAAGTTCTTACAACAACTTGACTTAAGTCACAACTTACTCGGTCAGATTTGACAAGATACAAGGACAATAAAAAAACTTTTTTTTCTCAGTAGTACTCTGGTGGTGGTGCAGATGGGGTTAAATAATCAGGCACAAGTGTTGTAAGTGGCATGGCATTTTTCTGTGAAGTGTATGACATTAATAAACGATTACCAAATCTGATTTTTATTTGTTTAAAAGATTGTGTAGTTTTTCTGTGGTTTCCTGTACCCCTATCTTTTTTCCCTCTGCTAAAAAACTAGCCTTTAGTTCTTCAACATTCACGGGTGATTGACTACGCATTTTATTCTGTATTTCTGACTTCTGTTTCTTGTAATTATTTAAATCATCCTGGACCCGCTTAAATTCTTTGTCATCAATAAAATTATCGTTTAATGCCTTACTGATAATAAGTTTCATACTGCTCAGCTTTGCACCAGCAAGCGTACTCAATGCTTCATGTTTCTGTAATTTCGTGTGAAACCTCTTGTTCAAGGCTTCCAAACCAAAGCAAGCCAGGCATGTAGCAACGCTAACACCCTCAACTGCTATTCCAGCCAAACTCCCAATTCCTGTGGCGAACAGAACAATACCCCCCACAGAACATGAAGCTGAAACTGCACCAATAGCCATAGAAGTGTTTTGTACAGAATTGAAAACGGTCTTATACCGTCTTTTGCACCGTGAATATTTCGCTTCTTCTCCTTCCAAATATTTCAAAGCTTCTGTAATATTATTTAATCTGAATGCGTCTGCCTGTAATGTTTTATCTGATGCAATTGGCACAGCTGTCACCTGTGGATCAGGCGCAAGCGTTGTTTTAGTCATCACATTTGTTTCAGTCGGATCAAGCGTTGGTAGTTGTGGATAGAAGTTTACCATTTTTTTTATTCACAAATATTTTTTTTTTATTTAATCAGCAATTACATTTTGCAACTCTTCAAAAGTATACAATTTGCTGGCATAATAAAATGCAACAAGATCAATGTGTTCAAGGTTTATGTAAGTTAGACGAACAAAAGTTGTTTTGTCAACCACCACCTTGACAGCGGGAATACTGCTTGAAACATTAATAACATCATTATTTTTTGTAATGGCAATAAAGACCTTTGATGATTCTGTTACTGTTTCATTCCATGTAAGTTTAATTCCTTGGGCTATATTTGCCTCTTTTGCAGAAGCAACAGATTTCATGATAATTTCAAATACTATTGTCACTTCTCTAGCCACGACTAAGCTTGCTGGCATAAACACAACAGAAGTATCTGATCTACCCTTTCTAGTTGTAAGAAGATACCGCCGTCTCTCATAATTTTCAACTTTCAGTTTTTCTCTGCTATTGTTGTCTGGGGCAAAACTTGGAACAAGGCTTACAATAAGCGGCCCAGAATTAACAACCTTCCTAAACACTAAGGCGCCTTCATCATCAGTGTATACATAAGGACTAATAAATTCCAACTTTATGTCCCAGTCAATTGTGGGTGGTGGAACAGGTACAGGTGAAACCACCCACTTACTACCCACATGTATTAAGTTGTAAGGCGCATTATTTACAGGTGGAGTAGGTACAGTAACATCACGTAGCTGACCAAGTTTAGGAATCTGTTTTTCACCGTCTTTCATGTCAACAATTACTTTCCTCTTGTACATGCCATTTAAATCAAGTTCAAAACCATATATTTCTCCAATTTCCCCTTCCTTCTCAAAATCCTGTACGTCTGCCAAATCTTTCAATTCTGTTACTGGACATGCAACTGGTATGATTCTCGACTTTGGACCACCACTCATTTTTTATAAACAAAAATAAAATTATTTAATTTCCAACACAACACTAAAATCATGCATAAGAACTGGTTTGTCATCCTGATTAGTTACAGATATACTCAGTGACTCAAAGAAACTAGAACCTAATTTCTTAAACTGCAAATTAGGAAATCTAACAACTACACTTTCACAATACGGAGCAGTTCCAGTAGGTAAGCATCTCAACAAAGTTGAAGGCTTTCCATTGTGTACATTCTCAGTTGTGTTTAGTTCTTTCAAATAAACATGTAGTACTCTGTGTACTGACAAATTGACAGGGCGTTTTCCAGTTATTTTAAGTTTTTTGGTCTTCATTGTTATAATACCAAACTCAAATTCATCTTCATCATCTGATCTATACCAATCTTCGTCAATATAAAATCCAAGTAAATATGCAAATTTATCTGAGATCCTTAACCAATTTTGTGTCAAAAATTCTAATGTAACAAGTAGGTTAGCTGGATTTAAAGTTGCTTTAATTTTAAAATTACTTTGAAACCATTCAGCTATAGTACAAAAGTCATAATACCCAGGTGGTATAGCTTCAGTCTTACCATCTAAATTTACTTTATTATATATATCATCCTCTACATTAAACCATTTTACTGTGTAGAACAATTCATGGATAGCTGCAGCCTTGCTACCATCACGATTATCAATCCCATTAGTTAACCACACTGGTTTGCTTGTGTCAAGATTTGTTAAGGTAATAAACATTTTTATTATCTCATATAAAAAAGGATGGAATTTAAATCACCAACCATTACCACAACAAACGCATTTCAATTTAATGTGGATGCCAAATATAATGTTGCACCTACTTATGAACAGAAAATAATTCAACTAAATCAACTTGACATAGCTGTGTCTGACGCAAGCGTACAAGACCTATTCCAAGTGAAAGTACCAAATCCGTTTGATCATTACCTAAACCCTCCAATAACAGATGACTCAACTGCAAGAAAGTGGTCCTCAAGTCCATTACAGATGTTTCAAAACCAACTCAACTTTGCCATACTATGCTCAACTACAGGCTGTGGTGTTTCATTTACAGACCATTTGAATCACTCAAACAAACTAATTAGATCTGTGTATCATTTCCATGTTTATTACCAGCTTAGATGTATACTGTCAGAACTGCATACACCATTACCCACTGAATCCAGTTTCAACAGGTATAACAACCCCTTGGATATGAAAGCATTTGAACGCATTTGTAATGAATTTAACATTAACCCTGGCACTAAGTATGACTTCACACAAAAACTTGATGATCACAATGGTATGGGTACACTTTATTACGCTATGAGTCACAGACAATACCCTCAAGATTACTACCCTGGGTACACTTCATTCTCATCAAAATCACAAGTCTGGTTAGGATCAATAGAGCAGAAGCAGACTAATGCCTGGACCACATTTATTTTAGACAAAAGTGACGGGTTTACTCAAGCAGGAGTCGAGCGCGTCAATGAGTCTATCAGAACATATGTCTGGTGTATACTAGGAGCACAATCACTAACAAAATCAAACATTTTGAATGGAAGTGGTAAATTTGAAGCACAAAAACAGTTTCTCGCAAATCTTGAAGACTCAATTAATTCAGTAGTAGATTTACCATCAAGCATACAGCGCTACCAAGACGTTCTCAGATATGCCAGATCAAAAGTTGACTTTGTAGTTGGCATCGGGTTATACATGTTACCATCTGATCTTCAACTCCAAATGGGAACAATAACAAATTATAATAATGAAATCATTGTTGCAGGTGTTGGTCAAAAACTCGGTCTCAATCAATCTGTAAACTTAGGAGGAACAACCACACACGTACAGTCATTAAAATCATTACAGACGGTAACACCCCCGGCCCCGGCCCCGGCCCCAACACCGGCACTCATACAATCAGTACAGTCAACCCCTGACACACATGAGTCAGAAAGAACTGCATTGGTAATAGGATTAACAGGATTAGGGGTTTTACTTCTTTATCTGTTTCATTAAATAACCCACCATCAACCCTCCTACTGTAACCAAAAAGACCCACACATGCTCTGCCATAAACCCTACTGCCTTTGCTGTAGTAGTAATCAGCCAACTGACAACAGTGCCAATTATGCCAGGCAAAGCATCTATTGCTTTCAGAGCCAATTTTTTAAGTAGATCTGAAATATGAGACAGTTGTTTCTTTACCCATGACTGTAAGTCTTTTGGGTCTGTTGGAGTCGGTGGGCCTGGGGTTGGTGTTGCTGGTGCCGGGGGTGCTCCACCACCACTACCGGAGACAGCCAATACAACAGTACTGATAATAAATCCCAGAGCTGTAATTAAACTAGCAATTGTGATACCCTGTTCTCGGAAAAGTGTTTTTAGTCTCTCAGCCAGAGTAGTGTCTTCATGAAGTATTTTCTGAATAGTTTCTCTAATTCTGTTGACCTGTGATTTCAGTTTTTGTCTTCCAATACTAATTGTTTCTAACCGTCCTGATCTTTCTATCTGCAAATCATTTAATCTGTGTTGTATTCTTTCTTTCATTTCTGTGTCAAGATTTCCATTGTCTGCGGTAGCCAGTTTCTCTTTTTCACGTTCTATGTGTTTATCAAGCTCTCCCAGTTTGGCAAGATTATTAACCATCTCACCTCTTATTGTCTGCAGTGATTTATCCAACCCTATAATCTCCCGCATTGACAAAGGTGGATCATCTATTGTTTTCAAAGCGTCATTTATTTGCCCTTCAGTAAATGAGGTTTCTTGTATCACTGTGTTTGCTATTTCTGGTAGGCTTGTTACAGGTGCCATTTCAATTTGTTGTCCTGTTGGCAACTTTGTTTGCGTGTCGTGAAGAACACTAGCCAGTCTTGGCGTGACAGGAGACCCCCCAATACCAAGATACCTTGCCAACCCAGAGTTACCACCGACTTCACCTTTAATTGTACTTAAAGCTCTAAACTTAGAAGGATTATTTTTATGTGTTAGATATATTTTCCCTCTGTCTGTATTTACAAATAAGTGCCCTTTATCATATTCAAATTGGTTAGGATCTATTACATCTGGGCGTGCTCCAACACTGTCATAAAATGAGTTTACTTTGTCTTTTAACAGTTCATGATACAAAGGAGAAGTAGTTACCATTCCAGTCATATCTGTGATACTGGTATCTGAGACATTTATGTCATCCATTTCAAAATCTTCATGATTAAATCCTCCCGCTGCCATTGTTTTATTAATTTATTATTTTTTATTGTGCATAATAAAAATGACACAGTCTTACGGATCAAAGTTAGACCCATACAGAAAACTACGTGAGCCTCTGGGTGTTAAGGGCATAAGACAATCAATCGTCATCACGAACAATCCAAGTACCATAGACCAGAACCAAACACTTACAGTCAAGTTTCCAAACCTAGGTCCCAGTGACGTTATCGTTCCTGGCACTGCACGCCTAGCATTTAATATCGAACTATCATCAGACGCAGATGTAAACAGAACACTGGTTGACAATCTTGGCAGAGCAATTGTTAGAACTATTAAAGTAAAACTTGAAGGACAGGAAGTGTTTAGTCTTGACGACTCAGATGTGTTCTACTGTTACAAAGACCTTTGGCTCACAAGAGAAGAACGAGAGGATCGTATTTACCAAGGCATACAGTCTGATAATGTTGGTAAACTTCGAATCAATGCTGGAGACAAAACAACTACTGGGGTACCAAAGGAAGTTATATTAGCAGAAACATATGGAACCAGATTTTACATTCCTCTTGAGTTTGAAATCCTAACAGCTCATCTGCCTTATTATCAAGGAGCACTGAATGACCGTCTGAGCTTTGAACTAACTTTCAATGACTACTCCAAAGTTATTAAATCATCTGCCACAGATGCAACATACAAGATCTCTAACATTTCCTTGGAATATGAAATTGTCACACATACTGAACTAGCCAGACTCATTCAAAATCAGTATCAGTCAAGACTTCCAATTTATTATGACAGGGTGATTAGACATAGTTTAATACCCAAAGACAAGAGCGACCCAATGTGGAACATAAACTTGAACACACCAGCTAGGTCACTGAAAGGTATTCTTATGTTGTTTGTTGAACCGGTGAGTCCATACAAAAGGGATTCAGAAAAATTCTACAATCCTAAGATTACACATTTGTCCTGCACAATCGATGGCCGCCCTAATCAAGTGTACGCTTCAGGAATGTTACCTTATCAACACTATGACGAAACCACAAAGTATTTTGCGGGTGGAAGGATTAGAGATAAACCAGCAAACATTGCGTGCAAAGATCTACATCTGTATGACGTTAGGATCGGACAATACCTTACAAACAAATATGCTCTTTGGCTAGACCTTCGTAGTACAGACGACGATTATCTTCATGGGTCAGGTCGAACTGTCGAGAATGGTAGTGATGGGATTACAATTCAGATACAAAAGAAGGTTGAAACTGCTGCAGCCATTAACATATATTTGTACCTGATATATGACGCACAACTCAATATTGCAGAAAGCAGACTGAGTGGACACATATATTAAAATTATATTGTGTATTAAAATGAACCGGAGCTTAATGACCCTTGACCCACACTGTGGATTGTTTTGTGGTGCCACAGGGTGTGGGAAAACTGAATTTGTACTTAACCTCTTACAAACAAGATACATACACCACTTTGAAAACATTGTAATATTTTGTCCAACAATAAAACACAACAAAGCTTATCACAACCGTTTATTCATTTGGACTGACAGCAACATATACTTAGTCGACCCTGAGAAGAAACAGAATGACTACCTACAATATTTTTACAAGCAATTTGAAGGACAGCCAACATTGTTCATAGTCGATGACTGTTCTGCAGAGAAAGACATTGTCAAAAAGAGAAACACTCTAGCAGAACTTGCCTTCAGTGGCAGACACGCAAATGTAAGTGTATGGATTCTCACTCAGAAATATAATGCTGTACTGAAAGATTTTCGAGAACAGTTAAAGTTTATCTGTTTGTTTTACTGTAAGGATCGTGACAGCTTTGAAGACTGTCTCAGAGAGAATGATGTCATCCCAAATAAGCATGAACGTGATGATGTAAAAAATAAACTGAAATCAACTAAGCATCTAAAGCTCATTTTAAAGACAGATCAGCCCACAGGGTATGGGTTAGTAAATTGATGTAAATTAATTTATTCTTTTGTTTGTCCAATAAAAATGACAGACGGACAAATCATACAGGTGCTTGATCTCACACACCTTTTCAAAGATGTTATGCACTTTACTGATTTAATATCACCCAAACAGACTTACATAAGCCTTTCAGCACCATCAGAAATATATGTTACATATAGTGTGACTTTGGATTATGTCGATGAGCATCCAAATGTGGAGCACATGACAGTTGATTTAAAGACACCTACATTTAAAGTTAATGATACCGACTATGGTTGGTTAGGAGAAGTTTGTTATAGCATATTTAAGCAACTACGTAAACTAAATGTTTATATTGACAGTGTTACAGTTAATAAAGTGGTATTACACAAGGTGAGCCAGCAGAGTTAACGTTAATATTTTTTATTTTATTATTTTGTCGGACAAATAAAAATGACGGACAATGCTCAAAGCCCTGGCACGTCAAACCCTGGCTCATCAGGCCTACGTAACGTGTTTCACACAACAGACTTGCCTATATCCAATACTAATAATGTCTATGAATCAATAGAAAACTCTTTCTGTCATACAACAAAATCTTCTGACAGGCAGTGTTAAGATTCAGATTGTTGCAAAAATCGAATTCACTAGATTGGACGGTGAGGTAATTGTATCGTATATATCAACAAGACAACACACTGTTAACACAAGAAGAGAACTGGGGAACGTGTTTAGAGACAGACTACTACCTGACTTTCTCCAGGCAATCGACAGTGCAAAAATGAAGTGGTCTGGCTGGCATAAAGGACATGTACATGAATTACAACTAAAGCAGTCTAGGTATCATCCTATATTAGGTAAATCGTGGTTGCCACTGCCAACAGAGGTTGCAAACAAAAAGGCTGTTGTTAATATACAGAACAATGACAACTATTGTTTCATGTGGTGTGTGCTTGCTAAACTACACTTTGTAAAGTCAAAACCTGAACGTGTATCTAACTACACCAAATTTGTAAATGAACTCGATTTTAGTGGCATTGAGTTTCCTGTTAAAATAGAGGACATAGACTTGTTTGAAAAACTAAATCCTGGTATATCTGTAAATGTGTATGTGTGGGATAATGAGTCTGTTGATAAGTTACAGCCAATTAGAGTGTCCCCAATTGCCCCAACCTATGGGCAGTCAGAAGATAAGCATGTTGACATGTTACTAATAAGCTCTGGTGATAACTTTCACTACACAATTATCAGAAATATGTCACGTCTAATTCATGGACATACAACAAAACACAATGGTAAACAAGAAGTTTGTAAAAGATGTTTACAAAGATTCTCCTCTATTTCAGTAGCGCACAAACACATTTTACACTGCAGATCAGCTGATGACATACAAACTGTACTTAAGTATCCAGATCCTGGCAGCAAGGTTTATTTTAAGAACTATGGGAATCAGCAAAAGTTGCCATTTGTAGTGTATGCAGATTTCGAATCATTGGTTGTTCCGTATGAAGGTCATGTTCCAGAGTCATTACCAAAGACTATAAAACTGAGTGACCAAGTGGTGTGTTCTTTTGGATACATTCTTGTTAGGTCAGACGGTTTGCATTCAGAACCTGTTATCTACAGGGGTGAAAATGCAGCATGTTTGTTTTTAACAGAAATGAGACATCTGTATAGTCAGGTAGTACAATATCTCACAACATGTCAGATGCCTTTGGTGATGACAGAAGAAGACAAACTGAAATTTGATACAGCTGAGACGTGTTGGATTTGTGAACAGCCTCTGGGAGGTGATAAAGTTCGTGACCATGATCACATAACTGGGCGTTACAGAGGTGCTGCACATAGCAATTGTAACTTATTATTAAAAATAGATCCCAAGACATACAAACTGCCAATCTTTTTCCACAATCTCAAAGGGTATGATTCACACATTATCATGCAGGCTGTAGATGAGTCGTACAAAAACATAAGTTGTATTGCCCAGACAACTGAAAAATACTTGACTTTTAGGTTAGATAAATTAGCATTTTATGACTCCATGCAACATTTGTCTTTAGGATTGGCTAGTCTTGCAGAAGGACTGACTGAGTATCCAATAACAAGTAAATATTTTGAGCCAGACTTGATTAAGAAAGGTGTGTATCCATATGAGTACATTGATCACTGGGTTGTGTTTGAAGAAACAAGACTGCCACCAAAAGAGAAATTTTATTCTACACTAACTGGAAAAGGTATTTCTGACTCTGAATACCAGCATGCTCTTGATGCGTGGGGTAAATTAGGATGTCAGACAATTGGTGATTACCATGATCAGTACTTGAAAGCTGACGTTTGTTTGCTAGCAGATGTATTTGAAAGTTACCGTGAGAAGGGTTTGTTACACTACAGACTTGACCCTGCTTGTTACATAACTAGTCCTGGAATGACATGGGATGCATTTTTGAAATCCAGTAAGATATTTATAGACCTGTTGTCTGATCGGACGATGGGTGAAATGGTGGAACGTGGCTTGAGGGGAGGGATTAGTATAGCTTCAAACAACTATGCCAGAGCCAACAATAAATATCTGGACGCCCATGGTGACCTTGGCCGGGGGTTTGACCCCTCAAACCCTGGGTCAAGGTCATTCATTATGTACCTTGACGCTAATAACCTTTACGGATTCGCGATGTGTGAGTTATTGCCCTTGAAAACTTTTGTCTGTATGATTTGTCACAGTATGTCATAACAGACATAACAAAATATATTATTAATCTTGACCGAAACGACGCGAAGGGTTGGATCTTTGAAGTAGACCTGGAGTACCCACACCACCTACACGATTACCATAATGATTATCCGTTGGCTGTTGAGAAAATGAGTATGACAGGGAAAAAAGAAGACACTAAACTTGTACCGAATCTAAATGACAAATTCAATTACGTTTGTCACTACCGCTTGTTGCAGTTTTACATCAGACACGGGTTAGTACTAAAGAAAGTTCACAGAGGAATTCAATTTGATCAGAGTGCTTTCATGAAAGATTACATAATGAAGAACACAACCCTTCGTGCCAGAGACGGCAACACTGCATTTGACAAAGACTTCTTTAAGCTTATGAACAATGCCTGTTTTGGCAAGACAATGGAAAATCCTCATCACAGAAAAGATGTGAGACTGGTCACAACTGAATTGGGCGCAATTAAACTTACAGGCAAGCCACAGTACGCAGGGTACAAAGAATTTCATTCATCATTGTATGCAGTGTCACTCAAAAAAAAGATTGTTAAACTGGACAAGCCAGTATTCATTGGTATGGCAATTCTGGAGTTGTCAAAACTGTTGATGCTTGAATTTTATTATGATTACTTCAAACCAAAATATCCTGAGTGTCGATTGTTATACACTGACACTGACTCTATGATCATAGACGTGCCTACTGAAGACTTTTACGAAGACATGAAAACAGAGTTACACATGTATGACACATCTGAATACCCTAAAGATCACCCACTGTTTAGCACACAAAACAAGAAAGTGCCTGGTAAGTTTAAAGATGAACTGAATGGTGTGCCTATAGTTGAGTATGTTGGACTGAGGTCAAAAATGTATTCTATACTGCACCAGAAAGGTAGTCAGTCAAAAGCCAAAGGAATTAAAAAAACAGCAATAAAAAATAAAGACATTCGTCATGAACATTACGAGCAAGTGTTAGATGGTGCATTGATGCCTGACTATCCAAACAAGTCACTGAGATCAAACAAACATAATCTTGAAATAATTCAAACACATAAGAAGTCACTTGCAGTTGGAGACACGAAACGTGTTTTTCACAGTAAGGAAAAAGCTTATGCACCAGGTCATTACAGGCTCAAGTTATCTGAAGACATTTGTGATGAACTGGTTGATGAATTAATTGACGACTTAGTTACTGAAATGAGTAACGGTGTCTGGGGGAATAATCTGTAATTCTTCTCTGACAAATGCCCTCTGGGGTGCAGGGTCATACAGATAATATATTGTTGCGTCTGGACCGGGAATTATTTTTTTTATATTGTGTACAGACGTTGACCAGATGGGGTCTGTTGCCCTGCGTCTGTTGTCGTTCTCAGCCTCCCCTGGCTGATATAAATATCTCACCTGTTTAGTAAATAAACTTGTGTCTGGTGCCGGGGTTGGTCCTGTTTTTGGCTCTGTAATTGTTTTCAATTTAATAGCATCAGCAGGTTTTGGGTGTCCTTCATTGTTCATTGCTTTTATCACATGTGGTAACCTTTGTACCCATTCAGTGTTACGTGTGTCATGCATGAGTTCCTTAGAATACTGGTAACTGAAAAGTCTTTCTGATAACTGTTTGTTAAAGTTTTCAACAATTGCCTGCGATCTGTGCACACCTGGAATGCCTCGTCTGACCAGTACACCATGCTTAGCAAATAACTGATTAACTGCACCTTTGAATTCTGATCCGTCATCGACCTGCACTAGTCTGGGGTATCTTAAAGGGCCTCGACTATATATTTTTGATAAAGCAGTAGCAACTGTACTGGCTGTTTTGTCAGATATGGGTTCAGCGTCTTTGTACCTTGAAGCAATGTCTACAACAGTCAGTGCATACTTGTATCGTTTCTTTCTTATTGTATCATGTGGTAGGAACAGGAGGTCCATTTGGTGTGTGTCATTTGGGGTAGTGTTCTGAAAATGAGGCCTTGTTATCTTTCTTGGAGCAGGAAGATATATCTGCCAAATTGCTTGTCTCTGTAACCATTGTTTGACCTGATTGAGTGTTATATCTCCGCCCACAGCGGCATGTAATTTTTCAATAGCTGTTTGTCCTTTCCAATAGCCTGATGGAGAGTAATATATTTTTGATAGTTTATTTTCGGCTGCCATTTTTTCTAGCAATGAAAACTCCTGTAAAATAAACAAATGTCATTCCCACTAGAACAAAGATTATCTCCCCGTTTCTTTGTTGTGTGCTTGGTTTGTAATAGTCACTTAGTTTCGGTTTAGGGATAGACATGTCTTCACCTGTGACAAGAAAATATTCCCTGATTGCTTCGTCTGTATTTGAAAACGTATGCTGTGCGTGGCCTTCAAGCCTGAGTTTTTCATTGATGAAATCAAGTTTCTCAATTCTTTGCTTCTCATAATCCTGTTGGGCTTGAGCAAGTTTCTCAGACGCTTCATTGTGACGTTTCATTTCTTCTGCAGATTCTTCTCTACCCATTTTTGAAAAGAGATAATTAGAGCCACTGAATGCGAGGGCGTTAACAACTGCCCCACCAATCATAATAGCTATCGTCGCCATAATATTTTTATTTACATAGAAACATTTTCGGGAATAATTCCTTGCTTGACAAGAAAATCTTTTGTCGCAATTGACGCTGTTACAACTACAATTAGCTTAGCACTGTCTTCGAAATCAAGTCTACTCAGGTCTGCTGATTTCATTTTGAGTAGACTTTTCCCCAGCATAGAATAAGCTACTGCTAATCCACTGATTATGGCAGAGTGATACACAAGGTTCATCATGTTCTTTGAGTCATTCATTTTCTAATACAAGAAAAATTAAAATAATATTTTTATTTACTGCATATAAAATGGGTCAACGGCTTTGGGTGTTACTAGTAATGTGGCGACTTCTGGTTTTGTTTTTGGAGTGTCTGATTTTTTGGTCACTGTACGAGTCTGTGGTTTGTATTTTTTGTATAATTGATAACCTACGTAACCAAATCCGACAACAAATCCGGCAACTATATATTTTGTTGTTTGAGGTTCGGGGTCGGGGTCAGACTTAGTTGTTTGTCTCTCACTTTAATGAGGGAGTCCTGTCGGTAGTGTCAGTGTTGACGCCTGGTCAGTCACATGAGCCTTTTCTGTTTGTGCTTGAAGCTGTAATTTTTTTTGTCTGTTATATTCAGCTAATCTTTTTCCAGCCTCAACCCTGCCTGGACTTTTAGTCTTAGTCACAGTTTGAACCTGCATCAAAACTGGACTGGGGTTCGGTTGTGGAGTCATCTGGGTTTCGTCCATTTTCTTCTGCAGTAAAATTTATTTTCGAGAAATCAATATGACTCCCAGTAACTAGTAATGTTACGACAGGTGCAAGGTAATTTCCAAACTTGTAAAACATGACACATGCTAATTTGCCAATTGAACTTGAAACAATAGGATTGCTTTCAAGGTCGTGTGATAGGCTATCACTATCCACAGGTAGAAAGTGACTCACTGCTTTTGTGTATAGGCATACAAGAGATCGACTCAAATCACGAGTCATTAGTGAAGCAATGTGGTTTTCATATTTAGAATGAAGCTTGATTAGCTCGTCAGCGGTGAGAGATTCAATATCCTCTGTCATGTATTGTTTTCCGAGATAAGTCTTTGACTTGCCTGACACAACTACAGAAAGAAGGCGCTGTTTTTTCGAGTCTAAGTCTTTGTTTTCTACAGCATTAATATCGTTTAGAAGAAGTAATTCGTCTTGATTCATTTTATAATAAAAAATATTAATTTTAATGACATTGAATTTGGAAACCTTTATTTTACTGAAAAAAAATAAGGAGAAACCTAGAAAAACGGGCGACGTTAGGGCGTGGGAGTAAGCGGTCGAAAAATCCTGAAATTTTGGGATAGATATAAATTGTCGAAAAACACCCACAACTCCCCTCTCTCCTGGTACAATGATACCTGGTGGTAAGACCTTTCTATGCATACCAATTTGGTTGATCCCTCAGAAAGGTTAAGGGTCACAAGAGATCAGGAAAAAGGTCACAAAAAGCCATTTTTTTTACCCAAATCTTTTTTTCTCAAATATTATTTACAACTTCCATCCCAAACCTGTTACAGAGATACCTGATGTAAGACCTTCCTGTTCATGCTAATTTGGATGACCAAACATTAAACGTCTAAGGCTTACTGTCTTTTGTCCACCACGAAGGTGATTTCAAATACAGGGCTGTGAAGGAGGGTCTGAACAAATTTTGACCCCAGCTGGATTCGAACCTTAGACCTTTCAGATGAGAGTCAAATGCTTTACCACCGAACCACCCAGCTCCCCTAATTTGGACAACCACTCGGAGAGGTCAAGGGTCACAAGAGATCAGCACATGATGTGAAAATGTCTATTTTTTGGTAGAATTTTAGTTTTTATAAAGATTTTTGCAAAACTTTTCAAGCAAATTTAGCAGAAGGGTAGCTGATGACAAGACCTTTCTATGCATACTAATTTTGTTCACTAATTGCAAAGGTCAAGGATCATGGGAGGTTGACAAAAGTGAAAAATGCGTAAATTTGGAGAAAACATGGATTTTGCAGGCACAACATCCACCCCTTATGTTAGAACACTTGAATACTTGCTTATTTCAGTGACCTGTCGGAAAGGGCAAGGTCACAAAGGTTTGATTAATTATGTTGATTGATCATGCACATGAGGCTTAAGGTCTTTGCCATTCCTTTTTCATTTTTTTTATTTTTAAAGTCATAGTTTGTATGCGTGTGTTTTGTTTTTTCAGTGTTCAGGTTTGGTATCACTTAACCACCTTGTGCATGCAGCCACCAATACTGTTTACAGCACTGGTGGCTTCACGCAGAAGGGGGTTAAAGTGTACCTCCAATGTATTTTTCAGTGTGCTGCTGCGACAGAACCCCCACAACGTCCATGAGTGGCACAAGAGAGTGAAACTATTTGAAGGGAAACCTCAGGAGGTCAGTGCTAGCAATTTTGTCACGTGCATCACGCTGGCAATATATTGCTTATGTGATGTGTTATGAACATGTGATAGGGTGTGTCAACACGGGGTTGCTGCGTCAGAAAGCCAGCAAGTGGCTTTGCATCTCCCTTGTCATGAGATGCTTGGCAAGCAACGAAAGCCCTACTTGTGTAAAGTTTTTTACACGTCATAATGACATCAACCCATTTAGCACTGACGCACTACAGCAGGAGATGGATTGAACATGATAATTCAAGGATAGTGCCAGATTGCCTCATTGCGCCAAGCTAATCTGGCATTACACTTGGATTATCATGTTCAGTCCATCTCTTGGAATGGGTACATAGCTTTTTGAGTGAGACTTCTAAAACTTGGGAAATGTGGCCTTGTTTAAATGGCATTAACCCTTATCATTCGGAATACACCAGTGTGTGAAATAAGTTTGACTAAAATAGTTCAAGGGTAATGCCAGAATAGCCTCTTAGGCGCCAAGCTATTCTGGCACCACCCTTGAACTAAAAGCATTGGTCTATATCCTTATCTGTAAGTACTATAATGTAGTTTGCATATGGCAGTGTACAAATTTGAAGCTTTTAGTCTCCGTATGATATGGGCTAATAGAGAATGAATGCTTATTTCTTCCTAACCGATACCGCTCAAGAGCTCACTTATCCCATTTCCTGCTACTAGTTGCAGTTTGTGTTTCTTAAATAGTTGCTATTTTCAATGCCAGATAAACTCAGATGTCCAGGAAACACACATGCATGCCATACGGAATGGGATCAGCAAGAGGCATAGACTTGATGAGCCCCCATGTAACTGCGTGGGTTCATGAGGACCTGTGCCTCTTACATTCAGACATAGTTCTTTGTGTTCCAGTGGTGAAGGGGTTACAAAGAAAGAATGCAAAAGAAAATGAACACAGTGAAGTAGGTTGTGAAAAGTCCCCAAATTGGGGAATTCTTTTCTGAAGATGACGGCATTACAGTGCGCAAGGTAGATCAGCTGCGGCAGTTCAAGGGTGGTGGTAGACTAGCTTGGCATCCTCTATTCTAGCGTCATTCTTGAACTATCTGGTCAAGCTAAGGATATAATGGTGACCATGATAAAGCAGCAGAAGGAAAACTGTTATCTGTGTATGCGTACGTCTCCTTATCCTGTCTTGTTTGGTCCAAGCGGGGTAAAATGTGTGCAGAGACTTGTTAGCTCATTCAGCCCAGACACACCACAGGAAGACACGGATCGAGCATGATAGTTCAAGGGTGGTGCCAGAATAGCTTGGCACCCATAGGCGCCAAGCTATTCTGGCACCACCCTTGAACTATCATGCTTGGTCCGTCTCGAGAATTGTAATACAGTACTTCAGAAGGTAACTTCAAATTTTGGGGATTTCAGTCCTGGGGCCGAATGAGTTAAGGTGCTGTGTCTCTGAAGTCGCCTTAGGCCTTAAAATGCTGGACGTTTTCCTTTTGCTGTGTCAGATCATCAACACATACACAGAGGCTGTGCAGACAGTGGATCCCCAGCAGGCGTCCGGTAAACCTCACACACTGTGGGTGGAGTTTGCCAAGTTCTACGAAAAAGCCGACCAGATTGAAGATGTAGGTACCTTCCTTTCGTCTGTTTAGGCTGATTTCGCTTCTGAGTACAGTCAATGCTGCTTGTACGTCAGACACATAACATTTGGTTATTTTTAGCTTTTAGGAGTGCCATTCTTTTCAGAGGTCCTGACCGCACTTTTTGATCTCAACGTTAGTTTGCTTTTGACAAACTTCTGATTGAACAACAAACAGCATGAGGGTCCCTGGCATTTTGCTTCTCTGAAAATTTCTTTCAGTTTTACGTGTTCTCAGATTCTTAGCTAAGTACTGATGTTGCACCTGTTTTGGGCAACCAGCTTTCTGCAAGGAGAAAAAAATCTTAACCCTTTTAGCCCCAACACCCTGCAGCAGGAGGTGGATTGACCGTGATAATTGAAGGGTAGTGCCAGATTAGCTTGCCGCCTTTCAGGTGCCAAGCTAATCTGGCACTACCCTTGAATTATCATGGTCAATCCACCCCCTGCAACTGGTGGTACATAGTCGTTAAGTAACACTTCCAAAATTTGAGAAATGTACTCGTGGGGCTAAAAGGGTTAAGCAACAAGTGCTCTCTCAAAAGGAGTCTTGAAGGGCAAAAAGGGCCACCTGTCATTAAAGACCATCATTTCAGTTGCGACATGATGGTCTTTAATGACAGGTGATATGTCCTCAGGAGGTTGCTCACAGCAGGTGCTTCTGTATTCTTGATGTTAACCCTTTGGCTGTCGACAGCGCTTTTTGTCCTGATTGATTCATACCAGAATCATCACGACAAAAAGTGTTACCAGCAGCCAGAGTCAACGGTAAACAGTAGCGGTGGCTGTATTGCACAAGGGGTTTATCAGAAATTCATTTTTTTTCAGGCGCGACTCATTTTTGAGAAGGCGGTACAGGTGCCATACAAGCATGTGGATGACCTGGCTTCAGTGTACTGTGAGTGGGCGGAGATGGAGCTGAGACATGAGTAAGTCCATTCCCTGCCTAGTCATTAGGATGTTACAACTAAATGGTGGTCTTTAACCCTTTGGCTGCCCTTAGCGCCTTTTGTCATGAGGGTGCTTATTCAAAACAGTTTTTTTGCGTAATGGTCCTGACTTATTTTCTCCTTCAGAACTAACCCATTCAGCCCTGATGCACTACAGCAGGAGATGGGTCGACCATGATAATTCAAGGGCAGTGCCAGATTAGCTTGGCGCTTATTGGCGCCAAGCTAATCTGGCACTGCCCTTGAATTATCATGGTCGATCCATCTCCTGCAACTGGTGCATAGCCTCCCAAATTTGGAAAATACATCCGTCGGGCTGAATGAGTTAATCTGAATGTTTTTATTTCTTTCTGCTGCAGCAACAGCGAGGAAGCACTAAAGCTGATGCAAAAAGCAACCACTCCACCACCACGCAAAGTAGCTTATCATGATGAGGTATGTGTTTGAAATTTCACACTCACACACACACACACACACACACACACACACACACACACACACACACACACACACACACACACACACACACAAACACCCCCCGCCCCCTGCCTCCATTAAAACACTGTTCACACACACTCACACTTTCACACACATGCCCATATTAAGCAAGCAGATATGCCCACACATACACACATACCAGAGAGGGTGTAGTGCTTGATACATTTTCCAAATCGTTTCAAATGATTCATGTTCTTTGATTTTTGTCTCTTCCACCATTCACAGACATGCCGACTTTTGTATTTTCTTGTAGTAAAACTGTTGCCGCTAGGGTTTCACGTGAAAGAAAAACAGAAGATAGTGGTAGAAAACCCTTTAAAATAGAAACAAATAACGACGTTTCGGATCAAAGATCCTTCCTCAGGTGACATGGAAACAAACGTAGAACAGAAAAGAACACCAGAAAGAAAAGACGTCATCCTGTATAGAGAGAATTTAGAATGACGTAAAAAAAAAAAAAAAAAAAAAAAAAAAAAAGAATGACGTAAAAAAAAAAAAAAAAAAAAAAAACCCACACACACACACATAATGACGCAAATACACATGCACAAAACACGTAGCACAAAACTTACGTCTATATACATACACGTCACTGCATACATTCGCATTCACTCGTGCCTACTGCAGCTCACGCACATGCACACACACACACACACACACACACACACACACACACACACACACACATACACACACACTCAAAGGTAGCATCCAGTGTCAACAGTGAGGTCAAGCCTGGCACCAACTACCCATCAGGCCGAGCATACATCCCTAGGGGCGAATGTTCAAGCCGCGCGGATGGTAAGTGCCAAGCCTGTCCGCGAAAAAGGATTCTGTCATTTTGCGGCGGATGAAGTGGGATGTATTTTGCCAAAGGATGCGTATGCTGAAATGTGTGAGGCTATGAGGCGGTTCGTTGAAATGACGTCCAACCTGGTTGTTGTATCCGAGGCGGATCGAACGAACATGCTCCTCGCAGCGTTCAGGGAGTGTACGGTATGTCTCCCCCACATACAACATCTTTGGGCAGTGAGAACATGAGATGACATAGACAATATCCGATGACTGGCATGTGAATGATCGGTGGACATGAAAAGATGACAGGGGTCCGGTGATGACGGGGGATGTGTTGATGTACGGACATGCTTTGCAGTGTGGTTGCTGACAAGGGTGTGTGCCAGGTGGTAAGGTGTTAGATGCGCGAAGTGAACTGTGAACAAGATGATCGCTTAGGTTAGTGTCACGTTTGTAAGCGACCAGCGGAGGCTCAGGAAATATGTCTTTCAATACTGTGTCATTCTGAATGATGTG
The DNA here is from genome assembly GCA_036245525.1 of Semisulcospira habei. Taxonomy (NCBI): domain Eukaryota; kingdom Metazoa; phylum Mollusca; class Gastropoda; family Semisulcospiridae; genus Semisulcospira; species Semisulcospira habei. Next base: position 192,028,401 of record BTPG01000004.1, on the reverse strand, counting down.
GAAGTTCCTGAGGAGAATGTTTTTGATGGGGATGTTGTGAGGATGATACGTGATACACAGGACCGGCCGGTCCTCTGCAGCACTGTGAGTTTTCTCCCTCAAAGCTTCACTTCTGCTTGTGGCCTCAGCCTTAGAACGAGCGGTGTTGACGATGTCTTGGGGGTATCCCTGGTGTGAGAAAAAAGTGGCCATGGTTTGGGTCTGGTTGGTGAAGTCGTCGTCGCTGCTGCAGATCCGACGGAGTCGCAGAAATTGGGAGAATGGGATACCGTTTTTGGTGGCGGCAGGATGGCTTGATGAAAACTGCAGGTAAGTGTGGGCGTCGGTGGGCTTGTAATGGACGGTAGTATGGAGTTTGTCAGAGTCGGCTTTGGTGGATATTCGGATGTCGAGGAAGGGCACAGACTCCTCGGAAATCTCATGCGTGAATCGGAGAGACGGATGAAACGATGAGATGAAATTGATGAATTGAAGTGTGTCAGTCATGCTTCTTGAGGTGACGCCCAAGCAGTCGTCGATGTAGCGCTTGAAGAGATCTGGCAGAGGTCCAGTGTATTGAGTGAAAATCTTCTCCTCCACGTAGCCCACAAACAGACAGGCATAGGAGGGCCCCATTTTAGTGCCCATGGCGACTCCTTTTTTCTGTTTGTAGTGCTGACCCATAAATTGAAAGGAGTTCATGGACAGCACCAGTTCGGCTAAGCGGAGGATGGTTGTGGTGTCGATCTTCAGATGATGTTTGCAGATGAAATGTTTCAATGCTATTAGGCCGTCTTCATTAGGGATGTTGGTGTAAAGAGCCTCTATGTCCATAGTGAATAAAATCTTGTGTGTTGCTGCGTCAGGGAAGGTGAAGCGATCCAAAAGGTGAAGGGCGTGGTTAGTATCTTTTACATATGTGGGAAGAGCACGGACCAATGGCCGCGCGGCTTGAACATTCGCCCCTAGGGATGTATGCTCGGCCTGATGGGTAGTTGGTGCCAGGCTTGACCTCACTGTTGACACTGGATGCTACCTTTGAGTGTGTGTGTATGTGTGTGTGTGTGTATGTGTGTGTGTGTGTGTGTGTGTGTGTGTGTGCATGTGCGTGAGCTGCAGTAGGCACGAGTGAATGCGAATGTATGCAGTGACGTGTATGTATATAGACGTAAGTTTTGTGCTACGTGTTTTGTGCATGTGTATTTGCGTCATTATGTGTGTGTGTGTGGGTTTTTTTTTTGTTTTTTTTGTTTTTTTTTTTGTTTTTTTTTACGTCATTCTAAATTCTCTCTATACAGGATGACGTCTTTTCTTTCTGGTGTTCTTTTCTGTTCTACGTTTGTTTCCATGTCACCTGAGGAAGGATCTTTGATCCGAAACGTCGTTATTTGTTTCTATTTTAAAGGGTTTTCTACCACTATCTTCTGTTTTTCTTTTTTTGTATTTTCTTGTTCCCAAGCCAGAGATAGTATTTCGACATTGCCATGGAAATTGGCGTAACTTACGCACTATTATGTATAGAATACCATCAGACTTTTACAATGACGTCAATGTATTGTTCTATTGTGATTTTCAGACAGAAACAGTGCAGGCTCGGGTTCACAAGTCACTCAAAGTGTGGTCCCTGTACGCTGACTTGGAAGAGAGTTTTGGAACTTTCAAGGTGAGCAGTCTTTGTGATATCTTGATGATGATTAATTCATTCGCAGCCAGTCGCATCCGCCGCGCATCCGGATGCGGCTGGCTGCGAATGAGTTAATACTATACATGATAAAATGATGGTTCTTGAAGACATACCATTAACCCCATGACTGTCGAGAAAAAAATGGACATGATCCAACTGGAAAAATTGTAGATCCTAATGAACCATGCATTGGTTGGGGCTCACAGAAATCTAAGACTCTTGCTGGCACCACTTTGAACGCATTTTCCTGAGACGGCTGGGGTCTTCTTGGCAGTGAATTAATGCAGATTGTAGCCAGGTGAGCAGAATGTTCTCAGGCCGATGTCAACCTTAGTTGGTGGCTGTGCACGGGCCAGCTAAGGCTGATGTCAACCCAAGGACCTTTTGCTCGGTAAGTGGTTTTTGTTCCGCAAGTCTGTGTAAACTCTGCACTAGAATAACGCGATTGTGAATAGCTCGTTCTTACTTTGTGGCTCCCCACATATCGCAATATATATAACATTTATTGACAATGCCGGTGTCGCTTTTCTGTTCATGGTGCAGTCCTGCAAGGCGGTGTACGACCGGATCATCGACCTTCGCATCGCAACACCACAGATAATCATGAACTACGGCATGTTCTTAGAAGAAAACAACTACTACGAGGACGCTTTCAAGGTAAAGTGTTCTGTGTGTGTGTGTGCTGCTCTCTGATTTGGACCTTAACCCATTTGGCCCCAGGGCCCTGCAGCAGGAGATGGATTGATCATGATACTTCAAGGGTAGTGCCAGATGAGCTTGGCGCCTGAAGGCGCCAAGCTCATCTGGCACTACCCTTGAATTATCATGATCAATCGATCTCCTGCAACTGGTACATAGTTGTCAGGTGACGACTCCAAAATTTGAGAAATGAGGCCTTGGGGTTAAAAGGGTTCAAATTTAACCCCAAGGCTGCATTTCCACAATTGTAGAGGTGTCACTTTACAACCATGTACCAGTTCCAGGAGACGGATCAACCATAATAATTAAAGGGTAGTGCCAGACTAGTTTGGCGCTGAAGGCGCCAAGCTAATCTGGCACTACCCTTAATTATCATGGTCAGTCCATCAACTGCTTTAGGGCGTCGAGGCTAAATGGTTTAAGGCGCTGCCCTGTGAGATCCAGTGTGTATTTGCCTGTAATTTTGGGCCTTACAGCTTTGAGCTGTAAGGTCCAAAATCACAGACCATAGCACATCTCCCTGATCTTCACCCTGTGACAGAAAAAAGACAGCAAGTGCGTTTGTAGTGAAAAGTGAGATTTTCGTTGTAATACTAATACAGTGAAAGTCTGGCATTTCCCCAACAATGCACTGTCTTTTTGCCTTCACAGTGCAGATCTGCTGTGTTTTGAGGCATTATCTGGATTTGATAATCTGCATGAAATTTTCCGTTTCTTTTTTTTTTTTTTGCTCACGTGTGAAGCAAAAGTGAGTATGTTCTGGGCCAGTGGTCATCCGGCGTCTGTCAGCTGTCCGTCGTCCGCCGTGGTAAACTTTAACGTTGGCATTTTCTCGGAGACTATTGAAGCTACAGTCTTCAAACTTGGCCCAAGGATACTTTGTGGCAATACCTTTCTAAACATACCAATTTCAGTTACCTCACAAAGGTCAAGGTCACAGAGGATCAGGAAATATATCAAAAATAGCTTTTTTATCAATTACTATTTATAACTCCAAACCCAAACTTGCTACAGAGGCACCTGATGGTAAAACCTATCTATGCATACTAATTTAGATGACTCCTTGGAAAGTTCAAGGGTCACAGGAAATAGGTTAAAAATAGACATATTTTGACAAAAGATGTTTTTTCTCAATTACTATTCACACTTCAAACCCAAACTTGCTACAGAGATGCCTGATGGTAAGACCTATCTATACATACTAATGTGGATGACCCCTCGAAAAGGTCAAGGGTCACAAGAGGCCGACAAATGTGTATAAAATGCCAATAATTGTACTTATTATCAACATTTTTGCAAACTTTTCAATCAAATTTGGCACAAAGGTAGCTGATAATAAGACCTTCTTATGTATCCTAATTTAGTTGACTCAGCCCAAAGGTCAAGGGTCATGGGGGTTTCACAGATGTGTGAAAACTGATTAAATTTTTAGAAAACATGGATTTTGTTAGTGTAGAAGACATCCATTTACTTATTGTCAGATTGTCAGACATGTGTGGATAGGTCAATACACATGAGCCGGCTTTGCCTTTCTTAAACTATTCCTTTTAAATTTTTTTTTTTTTTGGGGGGGTGGGGGGGGGGTGGGGGGGGGGGGGCTGTAAAGGTATAGTGTGTAGCATATAGTTCTTTGATTTATGTCCCTTCTGTGAAAGAAAAAGGCATTTTTACTTGTCTGTGTGGGTACACAAAAAAGTAAAAATTAACCCTCATGTGTAGGCATGTGCCAGTCCAGGAAACGGTACTGATGCCTGCATGTACAAGGGGGGTTCAGAGAATGATGCATGATTTACTAACCCCTTCGCTCCTGCAAAAAATGAAACACTACCTAGCTGCAAGAGGTATAGATCCTCATGAGCCCCAGCAGTTGCTCATTATTGAGGAGCTATGCCTCTTGCTGAAACCATTTTGCGTCCCATGTTCCTTGTACGGCTGGGGATCTATGGCGTTGAAACAACAATGATTTCAAAAGCACAATCTGCATCCACTGGCAGTGAAGGGGTTAATGTGGTTTTGTATACACCTGTGGTGTGTATACACAGGTCTTACTTGTTTGTTGTTTTGCTTATTTATTTTCTCTTTTTTTATTTTGTTTGAATCATTTCTCTTGTTTGGTCATGTTTTCAACAGGCATATGAGAAAGGCATTGCATTGTTCAGGTGGCCAAATGTCTTTGACATCTGGAACACGTACCTTACAAAGTTCATCAACAGATACGTGAGTATCCTGTCACTAGTGTCAGCTGCTTGTTTCGTAATGCAAGAGATGTGGGTGTATATGAGCGGGTGTGGTTTTCAATCTTTTTCAAGGAACCAGGGTAGGTCAGATGGTAGCACACACACACACACACACACAGAACACTTTACCTTGAAAGCATCCTCGTAGTAGTTGTTTTCTTCTAAGATTGTGAGATGTGTTCTGCTCTCTGATTTGGACCTTAACCCATTGAGCCCCGGGACCCTGCAGCAGTAGATGGATTGATCATGATAATTCAAGGGTAGTGCCAGATGAGCTTGGCACCTGAAGGCGCCAAGCTCATCTGGCACTACCCTTGAATTATCATGATCAATGCATCTCCTGCAACTGGTACATAGTTGTCAGGTGACAACTCCGAACCTCACAATCTCGATCAAAAGTTGAAACTTGGATCTGGTTAAAATTTCTATAGATACTTTTTGTTGCCCCTAGTTTGAAATCACCTTCATAGTGGCAAATACATGTGTGTTTTATGTCCACAGTACGGTCTGCTATGACCAACTACTTTGTCAGCAAGGAAAAAGGTTTGCTAAAAAGACAGTTGGTCTCTCAAGGGAAGTCGCTAAGGGCAGAAAGTGTCGGGAAAAAGCAGCCAGCTAATGATGGTCTTTAACTCATTGATCCCTGACGCACTACAGCAGGCGATGGGTTGACCATGATAATTCAAGGGTAGTGGCGGATTAGCTTGGCGCCAAGCTAATCTGGCACTGCCCTTGAATTATCTTGGTCGATCTTTCTCCTGCAACTGGTGCATAGTCATTAGATGACGCCTCCAAAATTTGGGAAATACGGCCGTCGGGCTGAATGAGTTAACACATTCTGTCCCAGGACCGAAATCCCCAAATTTTGAAGTTGCACTCTGAAGGACTGTATTACAGTTCTAGAGACAGATCAAGGATGGTAGCTCAAGGGTGGTGCCAGAATAGCTTGTTGCCTTTGGGCGCCAAGCTATTCCGGCTTCACCCTTGAACTATCATGCTCGATCCATGTCTTGCTGTGGTGTGTTGGGGCTGAATGCGTAATGAAAACTATGCAATCTCTCATGAGGGTGGTCACTCAAAACAGGTGCTGCTGTAACATATGTTTGGCCACCTATCCTACATGTTAGTTCATATTAAGGCATTGTGTTTTGTTCGCACAGGGTGGGACAAAATTGGAGCGAGCTCGAGACTTGTTCGAACAGTGTCTGGATGGATGCCCAGCCAAATTTGCCAAAGGTATTTTTTTTGTTGTTGCATTTTTCTTATGTAAAAAAAGTACAAATTCCTTCATAATCATATCCCTTCATTACCGTAACATGTCAGCAAGTTTTCTTCAGTTGTCCTTACACAATAGGGACACGGACGCAGCACACACAGACGCAGCACACACAGATGACACACAGACGGAAGTGAGGACTCATTTCATAATACAGATGTTGGCTGTAGAAACATTTACAGTAGATTGAATATTATACACTGCTTGAACTTACTTGAAGAGGAGTAAAGAGCGTGAACCATCAATTTGGTGTTGGAATTCTATTATTTTGAACCATAACTTAGCTATACAGTAGAATCCATTTTGAGCAGCTGCCTGTTTTGCAATTAAAAAAAAAAAATGGTCTTAAAAGACAGGTGCTCTCTCAAGAGAAGTCTTGATGTCACCTGTCATTAAAGACAATGGTTTAGGTGGCTGCGGCCATACAAAAGAACCTGTTTTGAGCAGTCACCTGTTTTGTAATTTTAAAAAATTGGTCTTAAAAGACGGATGCTGTCTCATGAGAAGTCTTGAAGCGCAAAATGTCATCTGCCATTAAAGACAGTAGTTTAGTGGCTGCGGCCACCAAAATGATGGTCTATAACTCATTCAGCCTGACGGCCGTATTTCCCAAATTTTGGAGGCATCATCTAATGACTATGCACCAGTTGCAGGAGATGGATCGACCATGATAATTCAAGGGTCGTGCCAGATTAGCTTGGCGCCGACAGGCGCCAAGCTAGTCTGGCACGACCCTTGAATTATCATGGTCGACAGGCTGAATGGGTTAATCACAGGTAATTTCCCACAAGGGTGGTCGCTCAAACAAAAGTTCATCTGCTGTACTGTATTTGTTGGAGGTGGCTAAGTTGACTGTACAGACATCTGGAACGTACCATGTGTTATTTGTTTGTCAGCCATTATTCTGCTGTATGCCAAGCTGGAGGAAGAGCATGGGTTGGCACGTCACGCCATGGCTGTCTATGATCGCGCTACTAAAGCTGTGGAGTCCCATGAGCAGTATGAGGTAAGTCCTTCTCTCGTTGCAGCGACAAACTTCCACACATGTGGTTGTCCAGCAGCCCACTCGTCCATAGAGATTGCCTGAAGGATTTACAAGCTGCTACAATTCCTGTGGATGGGTGCACAAGGGGTTAAATGTGATTTTTGGCTCACGTGCGAAGCAAAAGTGAGTATGTTCTGGGCCAGTGGTCGTCCGTCCAGCCACCCTCGTACGTGGTAAACTTTAATGTTGGCATTTTCTCGGAGACTATTCAAGCCACTGTCTTTAAACTTGACCCTGTGTGTCAAGACCTTTCTAAACATACCAATTTGAGTGACCTCTCACAAAGGTCAAGGTCACGGGATGAGGAAATAGGCCCAAAATAGCTATATTTTGACATAATTTTTTTCTTCTAAAATACTATTCACAACTTCAAACCCAAACTTCATACAAAGATACCTGATGGTAAGACCTTCTATGCATTCTAATTTGGTTGATCCCTCGGAAAGGTCAAGGGTCACAAGAGCTCAGGAAATGGGTCCAAAATAGCCATATTTTGACAAAAGATGTTTTTCTCAAATACTATTCACAACTTCAAACCCAAATTTGGTACAAAGATATCTGATGGTAAGACCTATCTATGCATACTAATTTGCATGACCTCTTGAAAAGGTCAAAGGTCACAAGAGGCCGGCAAATGTGTGTAAAATGCAAATTTTTGATAAAATTGGAGGTATAATCAACATTTTTACAAATTTTTCAATAAAATTTGGCACAAAGGTAGATGATGATAAGACCTTTCTATGCATACTAATTTAGTCGACTCATCGCAAAGGTCAAGGGTCACGGGGTTTTGACAGATAAGTGAAAAATATTTACAATGTTACATTTTCAGAAAACATGGATTTTGCTGGTGCAAAAGCCAGCCCTTATTGTCACAAAGGTCAAACATATGTAAATAGGTCATACATGTGAGCCATAATGGCTTTGCCTTTCTTGCTGTTTATTGATTAAGAACGTTTATTTCATGGGTGACAGTCTTCAGTCCTGGAGGCTTATTCAGATTTTTCAAAATTCCAGAAAGCAGAATTTCAGCTGTTTGGTTCCGACAGAACGTACGTTCAGAAAGCCTGCTCCATCTGCAAGAGGCATCAAATCTCATGAGCCCCTGCAGAAGCAGGGGCTTATGAGATTTTATGTCACTTGCTGACCATGGATCAGCCACCATTATACTGACAAGTGACCATCATAGAATTCTGATTGCCCCTGTCCTGTGGTGAGGCATAGGCAGAGTGCTGACTGACGGTTTCTGTGAGTTCAGTTATTCACACTGTCACCAATGCATTTCATTTGCAGATGTTCAATATATACATCAAACGGGCAGCTGAGATCTATGGCATCACCCACACTCGTTCCATTTATGAAAAATCAATCGAGGTCTTACCAAATGAACAAGCAAGGTAAGGGTTTGGGTTTTTCAGCACAAACTTTGAGTCTTGATTGAGATTGCTGGTGAATATTATAGCCAACAAAGAAAGAAGTATGCTTTTAATGAACAGAAATAAATTTAACCCTTATCATTCGGAATACACCAGTGTGTGAAATAAGTTTGACTAAAATAGTTCAAGGGTAGTGTCAGAATAGCTTGGCGCCTCTGGGCGCCAAGCTATTCTGGCACCACCCTTGAACTAAAGCCATTGGTCTATATCCTTATCTGTAAGTGCTGTAATGTAGCTTGCATATGGCAGTGTACAAATTTGAAGCTTTGAGCCTCAGTGTGATATGGGTTAATGATAAACTTGTCCATGATATAACAATTGCTACCTCCAGAATTGTAATTGTAGTGAATGAGCATGTCATTTCAAGATAACTACAATTTTTTCTGTATTGTTTAACTCCTTAAACTTGCCAGTGCAAGGTGAATATCAGACTTCAAGAGACATAAACCCTCGTGAACCCCCGCAGTCGCAAGGGCTGATGAGGGTTTGTGTCTCTTGTTAGTCCTATGGTCTTCGGGTGTACTTTTCTATCTGTGTTATTCATGCGAATGCTGTGCAGTGTGGAGTCATTTCAGACGCAATATGCGTCATCACTGGCAGCAGAGGGGTGAAGGGATGCCTGTTTTGTGGTATGAATGCTAAGTTAGAGATATTGTTTTCACTGCAGGGAAATGTGTGTTCGCTTTGCCGACGTAGAGCGCAAGCTGGGAGAGATTGACCGAGCCCGTGCCATCTACGCTCATGGCTCACAGTTGGCTGATCCCAGGGTGAGATGATGTTTCTCCTAAAATTATGTGTACAGTCAACTTTGGTTATAGCAAAACGCCAGGGGACCTTTTTAAAAGAAAAATGTTTTGGCTTAACGGTATATCGGAACTTTGTTTCAAGCAAAGTAATTTACTTATCATGGTCAGTATGTCTCCTGCAACTGGTACATAGTCGTTAGGCAACACCTCCAAAATTTGAGAAATGGGACCTTGGAGGTAAAAGGGTTTATGGTGGTTATGAACGATTGCAGGAAGGCAAAAGACAGTAAGCCCAGTTTGACGAAGTGAGATTTTTATTTAAATACATTTTAGCGTAGTAATTGGACTATGACTGATGGTCTCATGCCCATTTGCATCCTGTCTTTTTGAAAGTGAAGTCTGCTGATATGAAGTGATAATGTGCAGAATTTCAGACTACTGTCGAATCGTATCTCATTTAGCCCTTTCCCTGCAGGTGGTTGCAGATTATTCATTTTGTTTATTTAATGCCAAAGTACACCCCAATAACATGGATATAAAGTGGTGTCTGCAAGAGACAAAGATGCTCATTAGCACGTGTACCTGCAGGGGCTCATGAGGATCTGTCTCTTGTGGTTGGATCATGTTAATTTTTGTTTCATTAGGAGCCAAGGCCTTAATGATGAATCTTATCATACTTTTCTTCTTTCTCTAAAAACAAAGGTTGCTGGTCAGTTCTGGGATGCATGGAAGGAGTTTGAGATCAACCATGGCAACGAAGATACAGTGCGAGAAATGTTACGCATCAAGCGCAGCGTCCAGGCCACATACAACACTCAGGTGGGCGCACACCTAATTTTGCACACACACACACACAAAAAAAAAAAGAAATACAAAAAAGGGAAAAGTGCACTTTGCCTGAAGAAGAACAGTAATACTTCTCCATGAAAGGTGCTTGCTTCTTGTCACAAAAGAAAAGAGAATAAGAGTGTATCTGACCCTAATGGTGAAATGTTCAGTCCATTTGATAGTGAATTACAGTGTGCACGTTTTCAAAGATCAAATGTAGATTTTACTCCCTTTTATTGGGGCTCGTGTGCAATTGCAAAAGTGAGCCTGTGTACTGGGCCATCTGTGGCCTGTCTGTGGGCCAACCTGTTGTCTGTAATCCATCGTACATGGTAAACTTTAATGTTGGCATTTTCTCAGAGACTATTCAAGCTACAGATTTAAAACTTGGTCCAAGGATACGTTTTGGCCACACCTTTCTAAGCATACAATTTAAGTGACCTCTCAAAGGTCAAGGTCACAGATCATCAATTAAATATGTTTTTAAAAATTATATATTTTAATTGTGTTTTCTCATAAACTATTTTCAACTTCAAAGCACTTTATGGTAAGACCTTTCAAAGCATGCCAATTTGTGTGACCCCTGTGTGAAAGTTCAAGGGTCACATGTCAGTAAATGTGTGAAAAAAAGCATATTTGAGGGTAGAATTTCATTTTTTTTATCAGTAAATTTGTCTGTCAAATTTAGCACAAAGATACATGCAGTTGATGATAGGATGTTCCTGTGCATACTGATTTGGTTGTCCACTCGTGAAGATTACAGGTCAAGGGAGGTCAACAAATCTGTGAAAAATAACATGTTCTAACCCATTACCAATGTTTTAACCCATTACATCCTGAGGCTGATTCCTTACAAATGTGCTTATTGTCCTGTGAAGGCTACACAATAGATCTGAAGATAGATCAACCGTTTTAGTTCAAGGATGGTGCCAGAATAGCTTGGCACCTCAGGTGCCAAGCTATTCTGGCACCACCCTTGCACTATCACATTCATTTCAAGCAGTGGGTGTATCAGGATGAAAAGGGTTAATGTTTTGTACATGGGTGCTTCTGTGCCGGTTATGTACCGGAATTCCGGTTTTGGAAAATTACAGTGGAGTCCAGTTAACACGAACTCGCTTTACACGAATTTCTGGTTAACACGAACCGTTTTTTCGTTCCCGGCCGACAGCCTTCTTATTCTGTATTAAAATTTCACTGATAACATGAAATGCTTAACACGAAATTTTGCTTTACACGAAGCTGGTTTCGGTTCCCAACCAGGGCAATTTCACTATTATTCACCTGTTTAACACGAACACTGATTCTATTCACCGAAAACCAATTCACGTGTCGCTCTCGCGCTGTAGTACACGACAGATCAAAACGAACTCTAATCTGTGATTGGCTGAATAGCCTTTGGCCGTTGTAATCCGTTTTCTCATTGGCTAGCGTTTCTGAATTGTATTCATGTTGTTTGCATCATTCGTGTACCAACACAACCCTTTTACTGATGCGGGATTGTACTTCAGCCTGTGTTGCTTTTACCTGATGGATTGTAACTTACTATGGATTTTACCTGATGGATTTTACATTAAATACGTGAGCTGAACACGTTTTCTTGTATTTTCCTAGCGAGCTGAAGGTATGCACATAAAGTACGACCCGTACGATAATGTGCACTTTTAACCTCGTACTCATTCACGCACACATCTCTTACACATTTTCTCCTTGAGGGCCATGATCAATTTTGAGGCCATAGTGGTTAACACGAAATACGTTTAACACGAAGTGATTTTCCGTGTCCCCAGAAGTTCGTGTTAAGCGGACTCCACTGTACCTGCCATCAGAAATGACATGCTCCGGAGGCCAGGGGTCTTTGGACCTCTGGACCTTTCAGGTTTTTGAAAATTCAACAGAAGCACCCATGTTTGTATTATCTGGCCTGTCTAGCACTGGTACTCATGTCTGTGCTGTGGTATAAAGATGCATTATTTGCTCTTTTTGCAGGTGAACTTCATGTCAGCCCAGATGTTGGCGGCCAGCAGCCTGAAGAAGGATGATGGTGGTAAGTGAAGTGCGATATGCATTATTCCTTTATCTGTCTGATCAAATATAGAAGGTAGTGCACCTTGACAGCCATACATTTGTTTCCAGCAATATGCTGCAACCACTGTGCTTAACCCAATTGGGCCCACGGGTGCATTTCCCATTTTTGGCAAGTATTGCTTAACGACTGTGTAACAGATGCAGAAGGTGGATAGACCATGATGATTTAAGGGTAGTGCCAGGTTAGCTTGGCGCCTTGAGGCGCCAAGCTAATCTGGCACTACCTTTGAATTATCATGGTCCATCCATCTCCTGCTGTAGGGTGTTGGGGCTAAAAGGGTTAATCAAGTAGTATAGTTCTACCCTAGAAGGCAGTAAGTCAGTATCTGTGAAAAATCAGATCGTCATTCTATTACACTGAAAATCTCACTTTTCACCAAAAAAAGGTCTTGCTGTCTTTGGGCAGAGCTGACACTTGGTGACTCCTTCCAAATGTGGATGTGAGGCCTCTCCTTGGTAGCGAGAGGCATAAATTGTCATGCGCCCCTGTGGCTTCAGTCGGCAGAATCATTTTGACAACACTGATATGTATTTGTGATGGATGATTTGCAGGTGCGGACGAGCCAAACAGCATGCAGCAGTTGGAGGCCCGGGCCCGACAGCTGGCTGAGGAGTCCCTCAAAGAAAAAGCGGCGGCTGAGAAGAAACTTCTCTTTGTCAGGTAGGCTGCACTTAGTTTCATCTTCTTCTTCCTCATTCATTTGTTTTTTTTCTGAAGGCCTGGATCCATAATAAGGCAATGCTGCATGGCAGGGATGAATCATATGAGATACTGTGGGAACGGCTTGAATTTGACATCCTAATCAGGCACTGGCGGATGCCCGATGGGTATACAACATCATGAACATGCTCTATTTTTATGAAACATTAGCTTCCGGCAGCCAGCGAAACTTTAGTGTATGACAATTGTACGTATGTAGTACCTCCCTAAGCCATTGAAAGTAGTGCAAGGGCCTTCCCCAGTAGTAAAAGGTCTTTGGGCCAGTGACGGCCGCAGTGGGCCCACGCACGGATGTGCGCGGGCCCACTGCAACCGCAATTGGCCCGAAGACCTTTGCGTGCCAGGTTAGAAATAACCTTCAACGGTGTAATTTTTTTCCGTTTTCTTGTCCTTCCTTTTGCTCCCCCCACCGCATTTGTATGAACAATTGCTGTGATGTGTGCAGGAGCACGACAACGGATGAAGAGCTGGGAGAGCTGACCAAGACACACAACCCTGAGGAGATCAACATTGATGATGATAGTGATGATGATGAACAAGTCGAAGGTATGAGTTACGGTTGTGTTTAAGTTCCTTCTATTTATAGAAGGGACTTTTTAGGATGGGTCGCGGTGGGGCGAATTTAATAGCATGTCCATGATGTCAAAGGCAGGCAGGCCTAACCCTCTGATACCTGAAGTAACAAGATAAAAACTGTGTCATGTCTGGTTATGCTAACCTCGCTGCTGAACGTTCATTTGGCGTGAAGCGCCATATTATGTGTGTGTGTGTGCGCGTATGTATGTAAACAAGAGAATGTCTGATATTGCTGTACGCACAAGTTTGAAACTTGGCGAAATACTTTATTCGAGGGGTGGCTAAGAGAGCCTCCGAGTATATTTTAATGGGGTGTCTCATTGAGGACATAAAAGACCGTTTATAGAAAGTCATTTGACCCAGATTTGAGTCCGTAATTTTTGTCATATTTACTTGAAATTTTGGATATAGCTAGTTTGGAGAAAGACATTGGATGAGTTCATTACAAGCTTTGTATTCTTTCAACTTCTTCAGTAAAAATTAATTCTTTTCGGAAAAAAATTAAAACAGTAAAAAACCTTGACATCTGTAGAAAGTGGGACAGTGGAGGTGACGTAAAAGAAGCAACTCCATCACCACACAGACATACTCTAAATATGACGTAATTCTCTCTCTCACGCTCTCTCTCTCTCTCTCTCTCTCACACACATACAGTGGAGTCCAGTTAACACGAACTCGCTTAACACAAATTTCCAGTTAACACGAACCGCTTTTGCATTCCCGGCTGACGGCCTTCTTATTATGTATTAAAATTTCACTGATAACACGAAATGCTTAACACGAAATTTCGCTTAACACGAAGCTGTTTTCGGTTCCCGACCAGAGCAATTTCACTATTATTCACCTGTTTAACACGAACACACATTCCAGTCTCAAACACCGAAAACCGATTCATGAAAGGGGCACTGCACGTGTCGCTCTCGTGCTGTAGTACACACGACACATGAACGAACTCTAGCCTGTGATTGGCTGAATAGCCTTCAGTCGTTGTAATCCGTCTTCTCATTGGCTAGTGTTTCTGAACTGAATTCATGCATCATTCGTGTACCAACACTCCCTCAATTCAGTTAACTCTACCGATCACGGCTACCCCCAAGGTAAAACAGAAGTCGACTACGCTTGAAGTGAAAAAACAAGATTAATGAGATCCACGATTGTCTCTCTACACGGGCTGTCAATAACGCAAGACCGACTTCGATCATGGCCCGTTTTTTAAATGACTTTGACTGTGTTGCTTTTACCGATGCCAGATGCCCGTGTTGCTTTTACTTTACTATGGATTTTACCTGATGGATTTTACGTTAACTACGTGAGCTGTACACATCCTTGTGTTTTCCTAGCGAGCTGAACGTAATGTAAGCATATATAGTACAATAATGTGCACTTTTAACCTCGTACTCATTCATGCACGCATCTCTTACACACTTTTTCCTTGCCGGGAGGGCCGTGATCAATTTTGAGGCCATATTGGTTAACACGAAATACGGTTAACACGAAGTGATTTTCCGTGTCCCCAAAAATTCGTGTTAAGCGGACTCCACTGTATGCGCATCTCCAAGAGGCATAGATGCTCATGCACCCAGAGGGCGCATGAACATCTATGCCTCTTGAGGATGTTTGGAGCATGCGCACACGCACGCACACACATCGACATGCTTTCAGAAGAGCATGCAGGTGTACTTAGTATATCATGTAGCTAGGTAAAATCAACCTGATTTCACACATTGAGACATTATTATTCACACAAATTATAGCAAGACTGAAATTGTACCATGAAATTTTAGTTTTGTCACCATTTTCGCAAGACTTGAAGCGAAAGCGAAACTCATATCACGTTAAATATAAAATTACGTAAAAACATGTATGCCTCTTGAGGATGTTTGGAGCATGCGCGCACACACATACATACACATTGACACGCTTTCAGAAGAGCATGCAGGTGTACTTAGTATATCATGTAGCTAGGTAAAGTCAACCTGATTTCACAAAAATTATAGCAATACTGCAATTGTACTGTGAAATTCTAGTTTTGTCACCATTTTCGCAAGACTTGAAGCGAAAGTGAAACTCATATCACGTTAAATATAAAATTACGTAAAAACAACAAATATGTCATGACAAATGACGTTTGACAAACCAGCGACACGTATGGTACATCCCATCTTGTTTACGCTTACGTTCATTCAGAATTGTGTCTTGTAGGAGAATAGAAACAAGAATGAAAACGGCAAACAGAAATGTAGAAATACTTACGGCAAAATCTCATACAAGGAAATTAAGTAGGATGTGGTTCATTTTACTGTACTTGTCACCGTTGGATGTAAGTTTTCTTTGTATCATTTTTTTTTCTTCTCAGCTTTCTATTTTTGTTTTTATTAATTTTTATATTTGCTTGCTTATTTACAGAAGTGGAAGTTCAACAGCAGACTGTTCCCTCTAAAGTATTTGGCGGTCTGGCACAGGATAAAGATGACGATGCTGACAGTGACTGAAAATGCACCATCAGCTGTGTAGGAGACTTTTCTGTACATACCAAGAGGAATTACTTAACCATTCCCCTTTGGCTGTCAGTGGCGCTTTTTGTTGCAGTGATTTCTGCAAGAGACATAGATCCTCATGAGCCCCTGCAGTTGCGGGGCTCATGAGGATCTGTGTCTCTTGCAGGAATCACCTCAACAAAAAGCGCCACCGACAGCCAGAGGGTTAAGGCCAGCTGTACACTGTGTCATGATAAGTGAATGCTGTTGACTGTAACCATTGCATGGTATGCGACGGGCTTTAAACTCTTTGCATACTAAGTCAGTTTTCTGCATTACGTACTCTGCCTTTAAGTAATTTTGTGAAGAGTTCATCTCTGGATCCTATGCGCTTCCAAAGTAACGGCTTGTATTTTACCCTTATCATTCGGAATACATCAGTGTGTGAAATAAGTTTGACTAAAATATTTCAAGGGTGGTGCCAAAATAGCTTGGCGCCTCTAGGCGCCAAGCTGTTCTGGCACCACCCTTGTAAAGCCATTGGTCTGTATCTTTATCTGCAAGTACTATAATGCAGCTTGCATATGGCAGTGTACAAATTTGAAGCTTTTAGCCTCAGTAGGATGTGGGTTAACACATTCAGCGCTAAAAATAGCCAAGCACACGTACAGAAAGCGAACCTTGGCCGTACGGATCTCGTGGATGATAGTGTTCTAGCAGAAGTCCTCTTGCTGCAGAAGAAGTGGACATCCGTAGGCAAAGAGCTACAGCTGGACAGAAGTCTGGACTGGGTGTATGTGTTTAGGACTCACCCAGGCATCGTAGAGTTAATCATGTGGCTGTCAGTGCGTTTTTTGCTGAGGTGATTCCTGTAGGAATCACCTCAACAAAAACCGCTACTGACAGTCAAAGGGTTAAAGCTTGGTCATTGTCTGAGACTTGTGGCGTATAGCGCTAAATTGCCAGCCTATGATGAAGTGCCCTGTCATTTGTGGCAATGATTTGCTTGGACATAGATTTGTTACGCTTGTCAGACACAGATGAAAGCTGAATGCAGTACTGTGCTGGTCATTCAAATTGTGTTAGTCATCTGGCGTCCCTCACACAGCGAAGGTCACATTACATATTCAAATGAGGGAGGTGAGGCATTTTGTACAGATGCTGTATGCTGAAATTTGCTTAAAATCTCTTGATAGATGAGAAGAGACATATTTGGTGCTTTGATTTATACCAGTCTTGGCTTAACCAGCAGTCTCGTTTTGGCCTAGTTTGAGTTGCCAAGCGGATGGTGATTTGAGGTGTGTACCAGTTTTGGCTGCACTTGGATGTAGGGTTGGTACAGAATCATGTTGATAGCCAGGAAATGAGACTGGTGATGTCCTTATTTTGTGGATTTTCTGCATGGCAAATGCGCAGCAAGTGGGTGGTAGTCTTGTTTAGGGGACTGAAAAATTAGGGGATGACCGGGACAGACTAAGGCTAAGGCATTTTAACCCATATCATACTGAGGCTAAAAGCTTAAAATTTGTACACTGCCATGTGCAAGCTACATTATAGCACTTACAGATAAGGATATAAACCTATAGCTTTAGTTCAAGGGTAGTGCCAGAATATCTTGGTGCCTAGAGGTGCCAAGCTATTCTGGCACTACTCTTGAACTATTTTAGACAAACTTATTTCACACACTGGTGTATTCTGAATGATAAGGGTTAAATTAACAGATGGGACTGCAGGGGAGGCCGACTGTGTGCTTTGACCAATTATTCCATGAAGCATGGCAGACTCTGCCAGCAGTAGCTGGCACAGAGCTGCAAAGCGTGTGAAACAAGACAGAGACAACACTGCTCCAGAAGTCCCAGAATCACAAACCAGCACACATATTAACCCATTTAGCCCCAAGTCCCTACAGCAAGAGATTGATTGACCATAATTCAAAGGTAGTGCCAGATTAGCTTGGTGCCTTCAGGCGCCAAGCTAATATGGCACTACCCTTGAATTAGCATGGTCAATCAGTCTCCTGCAACTGGTACATAGTTGTCAGGCAACACCTCAAAATTTGAAAAAAAATGGGACCTTGGGGCTAAAAGGGTTCAGTCCTGGATGCCGACTCAGCTTTTTAAAAATGCAAGAAAGTTGAATTTCAGCCCTTTGGTTCAGACAGAACATCCCATCAGCCAGTCTGTTCCATCTGCAATAGGCATAAATTCTCATGAGCCCCTGCATCCGCAGGCGCTCATGAGAATTTATGTCTCTTGCTGGCCCTGCCATGGACTGTTTTCACAGCCTTTTCAGTTTTTTTGGGCACCGTCATCCATGTGTTGACAATAGTCCGATCTACAACATGCTTCTTTTTTTGGTACATGTGTCCTCATTCGTCCATTGCATTGTGAGGTCATTGAACTTCTTTCCTTTTGAGTACCTGTATGGCAAAGGTATGAGTGCGTGTGTCCGTACTTTTGTATTGTCTGCGTGTGCTTTGAAAATAAACTCAACCGTTTTGTGATGGTGTTTTGATGTGTGCTTCTGTTTCTTTGTAGATTAAAAAATATATACATTACACAGTCTCTCTCTTTTGGTCATGATTTTTTTTCTACTACTACTACAAGAATACAATAATGAACAAATAGGAAATGCGACATTTTTGGAATCCTACATGGTGCATTTTTTTTGTGCTCTCAATATGTATGTCTTCACTGTTGCTGGACACAGTTTATCAAATGGACTTTAGATGATGTTTTCCTGTGTTTGTTTGTTGTTGTTTGTTTTTTTTTTTTTGGTGGGGGGGGGGCACAAATTTGAACGCACGCGCCTAATAAATTTTGCAAAATATTGTTGAGTCGGCAATGTTTTGTTACACCATATGATCTCAGCAATTTGCACTTTTAACAGTGCGTACGCAAAAAGTACATTAACTCATTCGAGACGTCCCGCCTCCGGATACGCGGCTTGAAGCCGCGCATTCGGAGACGGCAATTCTCGAATGAGTTGATCTTGACATCGGCTTCGTAATGGGTTTGCTCTAACATGGGACAGGCATATTTCTTACATGTTGGGTATTTGATATACATCAGTACTTGATATAGACCGCCCTTCTTTTTGATCCTAGTGGTATCCGGTATCGGTTCCCTCTGCAAACGGCATAGATTCTCATGAGCAACTGCAGAGAAAGATAATAGGAGACCCGTAAGACAATGAATTCAATAGAGCCGCATCAGTCATTAATTTACGCCATTTTTAATATCAAAATTTTGACCCCAATTTTACCCCCGTTAATTCTGAATCAACCCTTTGATTTTTTAAAAGTGATGAGTATGACTGATGCGGCCTTATTGATCTGATTATCTTACGGGTCTCCTATTATCTTTCTCTATAACTATTGTCTCTATAAAAACCTAATCATGAACCTGATCAAGTGATGCCAAGTGAAACTTAATACTTATTAACAAGTTGCAACTAACTTTTAGGAACCTGCAGAGGTAACCTTTAAGTGTGTTGCCATAAGAACTTATTATTTACTTACCCTAAGTTCTTACAAGTACTTACCCTAAGTTCTTACAAGTACTTACCCTAAGTTCTTACAACAACTTGACTTAAGTCACAACTTACTCGGTCAGATTTGACAAGATACAAGGACAATAAAAAAACTTTTTTTTCTCAGTAGTACTCTGGTGGTGGTGCAGATGGGGTTAAATAATCAGGCA
>BTPG01000004.1:191717390-192008362 GCA_036245525.1 Semisulcospira habei | reverse complement strand
CCCAAGGCGTAATGAACACAACTGGTACTTTAAACATGGTCTGCTCGGCCGGAACATGTCAGGGGCACACAACTTTGAATTGTATCGTCATGGTCAGTGCCTCGTCGAACAAATCGTACCAGACGAACAAATCGTATTGTGCAGATCTTCGGGTACACCCTGATTAAAATTCCTTGCATACATAGGCCGCTCAGTGGGGTTTCCGTCTTTTGGTTTTAGTTCGGGGTTTAACCTCCAGCCGCCGGCACGGCACCGAAGTGATAATAAAAGGCCCTGACGGGCGGGTTATGGGCCGGGACAGGAAAATGTATTGCCTATGGAGTACGACCTGAACACTGATAAATTCAGGCACACTCCAACTGTGCCACTTTGATTTACCAGGACCTTTTAACGGACATGTTATTAAACAAGCCTCTTTTCCCCCTGGATTGCGAGTCCAGCTACCGGGGCCACGACCCGGCGATTCCCTTCGCTCTCCTGCACCGACGCTTAACCGCCTGAGCTATTTCGGACTCTTCTATCTTTTGTCCTGCAACCATAACTGAAAAAGTAAAAGTTTAATTGAAAAGTCATGCATTGTAATTTTTTTCTTCTTCTCTGTAAGTATGAATAAAATTACCACTAAATCGCCGTGCCTGGCAGCTAGTCCCCGATCACCATGTCACAGGAAACAGACAGACATTGTTTGGTTTTGTGTGTGCGGTGTTGTTTTGTGTGTTTCCTGTGACAGTGATCGTATTAAACGACCACCATGTCACAGGAAACAGACATCATTGACGGTTGGGTGTGTGTGTGTGTGTGTGTGTGTGTTTCCTTTGACATGGTGATCGTATTAAACGATCACCATGTCACAGGAAACGGATACAGACATCATTCTTTGGTTGCGTGTGTGTGAAATATTTTTTAGAAATCACATGTCATTAACCCATTTATCCCCACAGCGCATTTCTCAAATTTTGGAGGTGTTACCTAACGACTAGGTACCAGTTGCAATACATAGCCTGATCGTGATAATTCAAGGGTAGTGCCAGAAGGCGCCAAGCCAATCTGGCACTGCCCTTAAATTACAAGGGTCAATCCATTCCTGCTGTAGGCGTCGGGGCTAAATGGGTTAAAGTCAAACCACGATTTAGGCGACTAGCATGGCTGCAGGATGGAATTTCCGGACGAGAAGTTGGGAGACGTCTTGGGGTGCCCCATTCATTGCTGGCACGATTCCAAGAAACTGGAAGGGCAGAACGACGACCCTGCTCAGGACGCCCGCGCTGCACCAGCAGAAGGGAGGACAGATACCTCTGTGTGGCGGCTCAGCGCGACCGAACTGACACGTCAACCACTCTGCGACGTCAACTGATGCAAGCTGCAAACGTTAACGTCAGCAGAAGCACAGTCTGCCGACGTCTGCGTGAAATTGGCCTGGCTTCATGCATAGCAGCAGTCAGAATACCTCTCACTCCAGCTCATCGCATAGCCCGGGTTGCCCGGTGTCGTCAACATGTGACGTGGAACAGACTCCAGTGGACTCAGGTTCTGTTTACTGATGAGTCACGGTTCACTGTGTCCTTCAACAACGGATGGATGCGTCCAAGAGGTGGATCGCTACGGAGGAGGCTCAGTCATGGTCTGGGCAGGCTTCAGCCCGGGAAGGCAGGACCCCCCTCCACGTCATCCGAGGCACCCTGACTGGACTGCGCTATCGGGACGAGATTGTGCAGCCCTTCATCCAGCCAGCTCTCCAAGCCATAGGCCACAATGCTGTTCTGCAGGACGACAACGCTCGACCTCATCGTGCCCGTGTGGTGGATGAGTACCTTGAGAAACGGGGCATCATGAGGATGGAATGGCCAGCTCCTTCACCTGGTCTGGTTCCCATCGAGCACCTCTGGGATGTGCTGGGACAACGTGTTGTCAGCACCCCCCACCCCCCCTCCCCACCTCAAAGCGTCCCCCAGCTGACTCAGTTCCTGCGTCTCAAGAGTGGGAAGCGATCCCACAACATGTTCTCCGAACCCTGGTGAACTCCATGCGTCAACGCTGCATTGAATGCTTGACTGCAAACGGTGGGTACACTCGCTACTGACTGGACCAGTCTTGTGTGCCTTTTCAAATGAGGGGTGGGTGAACATTCTAACGTACTGCTGTTGTTACAATTGCTTGATTTACTCAAAACGTAAATGAAATTGTTACGGAATAAATTAGCAAAGTACTGACTCCAAGTATTGTTACATTATTTGTGTGGTGTTGTCGGTGCGTCTGCGATAAAAAGTGGCCCTTAAGTTTTGGCCATTAGTATATGAAGACTGCTCTTCAGTGGACCTGATATCGCTTTTCTAAAGCTACCTCAGTTGCTTATAACAAACTAAGGACATAACGAAGTCTCTCTCTCTCTCTCTCTCTCCCCTCCAATTAAAACAACTGCGCCTCTGCTGGTGTCAGTACGTGCGAATCGTTTGAGCAGTCAAATGCCGTCAGAGTCAGTCCTGGAGCAGATCGCTTTAAACCGCAAAACCGCTGTCTGTGATGACGCGCTTTCACGGGGAAAAGCAGCTCAAATTTCACCACATCAGTGCAGTGGGACACTAGAGATGGGGACAAAATAGACAGGGCCTACGTGTTCAGGCCTCGACCAGTCATAGTGGTGTTAACCCTTTAACTGTTGGTGCGGTTGTTTTGTGTTTTTTTGCCGAAGTGATTTCTACAGGAATCACCTCGACATAAAGCGCTAACGCGGACAGCCAAAGGATTATGGCCGGTCCGACTTTGTCTCGAACTTGAAGCCGAGGTTATCGCGCAAAAAGAAACAGCACGTTGTTTGGAGACAACTGACAAGCCAAATGGATCCGCCGGCAATGGCAGTGGCGGAAGGCCCTTGACAAAACTGAGGCGCTACCTATGCGACAGTCAAAGGGCTAAAGCTGTCTCGAAATTGACTCAAGATGATCACGCATGCGCAGAGAGAAACAGTACGCCACGTTTCATCACTTCACTGACTTCAGTCTGAAATTAGCTCAGTTGACGTAACTTGACGCGTCTTGTCGCGATGATTCCTCGGCCGAATCATCGCGACAAAAGCGCTACCGACAACCTAAGGGTTAAACTGGAGACGAAAGGCCTCAATTGCGGACACTGACGCGGAGACCGCAGAGTCAGTGAGTCTAATACTGACTTTCCGACTGGCAGCGGTCGGAAACTCCGTGTGACAAACTCAGCTTGTATCAATGGACGGTGTTGGCGTGGCAGAGCCTGAGAATTTAACTGAACACGCCGCAAACAAAAACTGTTTACATTGTGGTCAGAATGTGATTCGAGGCGGCTTTCTTTACAAGGCAGTTTTATCCCAGTAAGCGAAGGTCCCCCGGGGCCCACGGCGAAGGCCGCAGTGGCGGGCCCACGGCGGGCGGCTGTGCGCGGGCCCACTACGGCCGTACTCCGAAAGACCGTCGCCTTTGCTACTGGGTACTGATAAGCATTTCCCTGTTGAGATTGCCGAGCGACAGGTTCCACGGAGACTTTTCGTCAGAAAATGCGGAGCTGAAAATATAAATAGCTTAGAGGCAACTACATGATCAAATTTCGCGCCATAATGTCACGATGACTAGGCTGCACATAGACAAGATCGTTATGTCTTTAAAATCATGGCGGAAAATTTAAAGCCAAATTAACCCCAACCACCCGAGGAACACGGATATAAATATGTTCAGCAAGAAGCACAGAACCTTATGAGCCCCCGCATCTGCAGTTGGGTATCGCATTTTCCTGACGGTAAATGGGTACAAAGGAATTTGATCTTAAATGCCGCATGCCTGGTTACAGACCTATGCACTTCTCTCGCGTGATAATGCTGAACTTGACAGTACATTTTTTTCGGTTCTCGTGATTGCATTTTTTTCATCCTCGTTCAGTAGTGATTCGAAAACAAAAGAAGACGCTGTGAAACGTGAGAGCAGAAAAGTTGAAAAATTCTTACGGTCCTGGTTATTTTCGTGACGTGAAAATATCTTGCCAGACTGTAAACTCTAGTCAGAAACTTCATCCCCCCCCCCCCCCCCCCCCCCCCCCCCCCCACCAACCCGCTGTTTGATTTTCGAGCCAGTTCAGTTGAGAAATGCTGTGTCCCGTGACCATCAACAGCCTCTTTTCCTTCCTACTCTCCGTTAGAGTTATCGGCCAATGAAAACGGTTGTGACAGCAGTACCTTCTCTCTTCATCGCGACTTAAATTTAACAGAACAACATGTAACACATGCAACATTATGTAAAACAGACAATTGTTTATGCATTAGTGCCAGCTGACACCGACTGTGTTTCTGCAATCTTCGTTAATTCAAGACAAAAATAAACAAAAACAAAAAAAAACCCGAGAGGTCCCAGGAACATAAATTCAAAGTGGTGTCAGCAAGAGGCATAGATCCTCATGAGCCCCCGCAACTGCGGGGGCTCATGAGGAGCTATACCTCTTGCAGTTGTTCACATTTTCTAGGCACTGACCGGTTTTAATACTGCCTAGTTAATTAAAGACAAAAAAACAACCACAACAAACAAAAAAACCCCCCAAAAAAAACGTCCCAGGAACATGGATTCAAAATGGTGTCAGCAAGAGGCATTGATCCTCACGCGCCAGGAACATGGATTCAAAAGGGTGTCAGCAAGAGGCATTGATCCTCACGAGCCCGCGCAACTACATGGGCTCATGTCATATGGATCTATACCCCTCTCCGAAACCACCTTGTATCCATGTTTCTTGGCAGAGAGGGAGGTGTGTGTGTTGAACGGGGCGGGGGGAATAGTCTGGATGTGTTGGGCTCTGTGTGATGCATCCCTTCAATCACACGGCAACATGCAAACACACACACACACGGACACGCGCGCATACACACAAACACACTCGCGAGCGCGCTAACATACACAATAACACACCCCATGAACACCTCAGTGCAAAATATACACCGTGTATTTTGCATAAGCAACAACAAAACGCCTCAAAGTCATATTTCAATCCCATAAAAAATGTGCCTGTGACAAGATAAAAATGTCTACTCTCAAATGAGCACTGAAACAGCACAACACAACAAAGTTTATCATTAGTAGATCGAACCCCCCCCCCCCCCTCACACACACACCGATATAAATGTCCCGGTTAAAAAGTTAAAATTTCATGATATCTTTGTGCGACACAGTAGAGGCGTTCTGTGGATCTAATGTAGGTTAAAGCGAATCTTTTGACGCAGACAGTGGACAAACATGCGATAGCAGAATACAAACTGAATATAATAGTGTACCTACTAGATTTCTCTGTTACAGTGTTACACTACAACCATTTCCACGGCACAAAGCCTCGTCAAGAAACAGTAAGTTTCAGTGAACATGGCCGCAGTTGTGAGTCCCGTTGTTCACACACTGACCCTACTCTGGACACTGACCCCTACTCTGGGAGCTGATCTCTAGAGAACAGTACAGCGGTTCGAGAGTAAGATCGCCCATGACAGTTCAAGGGTGATGCCAGAATAGCTTGGCGCCTACAGGCGCCAAGTTATTCTGGCATCGCCCTTGAACTCTCACGGGCGATCAGGCCACATCCTGTTGCAAAGTGTCAGGGGTGGATGCGTTAACTGGGTGAAAAGTTAACAGCTCAAAGTATTTCTCCTTGTGAAAATGAAAATGATGGTCGAACCGAGTTACTAACACATTCAGAAAAACTGCTGGCAGTGCAGATACAAATAATATGCAGATTGTAGAGGCCGTAATTATTGTGTACCGAAGCTTTCGGCGTGGAAATGGTTGGTTGGTAGTTTACAAATTGCTTAACGTCCCGAGAGCGAAAGGAATTTCCTGCGCCGCTTGTGGGAAAAAAATGCCAAAACAGACCATTGAATGTGTGTCGCCACTGAACCGAGCTAAATAGCAAAATAACAAAAGCGTGTTGGGGACGCTGCACCTTCATGCTAATGCATCGCACTCCACTTCACCCCCCCCCCCCCCCCCCAAAAAAAAAAAAAAAAAAAAAAAAAAATAGTAAAAAATCATTACAATTACAAAATATGTACACGGAATAGATATATAACAAAATGCATTATCTACAAATTCATATCTTATCATCTCTTAGGTGCAGCAGATCATTTAACAACACACATCCAATATCAAGGACTACAGGCAGCGCAGACAGAGAGGAATTTTTTAAAAAGAGAAAATACAGGTGAATGGACCAAAGGTAGAAAGAAAGAGAAAGAGAAAAGCCCACCTTGTGCGGCTGACCCTGAAAACTAAACTGTAGTTAACCCCACTTAAGTTCAGCAGGGCAGACCCGGGTAGGGGTGGAAATGGTTGGGGTTCAGTACCACCGCACCTTGAAATTGCCATAACTCAGAAAAACACATACAATAATTTCATCCATGAACAATATGGTTGTGCATTAAATAAAAAAAGACTCCTTCGGGTCGACATCGTCCCACTGATCTCTTGCTAACTGGAATGTATATTGTAGTAATTAGCTTATTAGGAATTGTAGAAGTTTACCTCGGGCTAAACATATAGCAGTATTACAAAGCTCAGTAAATGATGTCATAGCCTGAGGTACGCACTGATACCATTACAAAATAAAAGGATTATGACATCATTATATAGTAGTATTACAACACCCGGTAAATGGTGTCATAGCCCGAGGCATACTGATACAATTACTAATTAAGTACTACATCAGACTTGTATGAAGTGACCAACTCAAAAATGTACAAAAATACAAAATCAAGCACCGCCAAAGTAAAGGTGGTCAGACTTAAAATAGTGTGCTGGTCTGAGATTTCGGACCTTACGACTTTCAGCACTGACGGTCCGAACTCACAGACCTGCACAAACTGATCCACATGCGCAAACTGTTCCATAATCACAACCACTGACTCACTCATGAACAAGTTTCCAACACTGACACGGAAAGACTGACACATCAGTGTTATGGAAAAAATCACACACATACATGTACATCAGTCATGCAATTTCTGTCCTCCAAAAATTAAATTTGTCTTGCACGGCAAAAACACTTCTACAAAAATGTCTCCGTATTTTAAGGGCAAATACTGTTGTTGTGAATAAACTATGTGGGCACGGTATAGCCTGGCTCGGGAAGCTGCCGTCATCACGCCAGTCGTGGCGGCCATCTTGTGAGGATACGGGACTAAGCGCTCATAGGGGAATCGCTGTTTTTGTCAGTAATGTCAGGAAAGTCCTGACGTACTATAAGCAATAACAGCAAGTCTTGCCACCACTGTAGGAAACCGCTCACCAAAATCTGTTTTTTGTTTGTTTCCAAAGAGGAAGAAAAATGAAAGAAAAACGTCAGTGTTGAAACTGATTATTCCTCTTGAGATGGCGGCTGACGTGCCGACGCTGCCGCTAGCCAACGCGGGGAACTTCCCGAGCCCCGCCATTTGTACTTTGTTTTGTACCCACAAACCAATGTTTGTCCAAGTTGACGAACAGCTTATACCTCCAATTCATGCAGCACTATTATGCAGGTGGGCTTTGACTGCCACCAAATGTTGCTAGTACGACGGGTTCTCAACTACGTTGTCTCATTGCCTCAACTAAGACTTTTCTACCCTTTTTTCTCACAATCCATGTTAGTAGGCACACGTGAGAGAGGTGTGCTACTGCCCCTTGTGCCCATTAACTTTCCCGATGCCCGTACAACCTCAGTAGCAACTGAAACGCCTTCGGGTCCACGACGGCCGCAGTGGGCCCGCGCACAGCCGTGCGCGGGCCCACTGCGGCCGTCGTGGACCCGAAGGCGTTTTGCTACTGCGGCCGTCGTGGGCCCGAGGACCTTTGAAGAAGAAGAGCAGAAAAGTCTTTAATTTTACGACACTCACAGCTCATAAAGGAACAAAAGCTAACGCGTCCCTCCTGTGCAGCGTTATTGCAAAGACATGGCAAGAACAGTTTTAAATTAGATCCGATCCAACCCAATCCAAGTCCACTTGCAAAGCGTTATTAAGCCTATTAACACTTTTATTGGAGAACTTGGGTCGCTTGAAAGTAGAGCTTAAGCTGCATTTACGAATATGAATTTAGTGTTGCATAACTAATATATATGCATTCGTTGTTTGAATGCAGCTTACCTACACTGCGTGGACATCCACATCTCAAATTATATTAAAGTACCATTACGAGTACTGAAATTTGAAGACACATTTCAGCACCATTTGTGTTTATTATGCCTTGTCGACACACCTAATGAACTTAAACAACAGTTGGGACACGCAGCAAAAGCACAAGCATAATCGCACTTATTTATTCTGCACAGACGATAGAGTGTCACTCTATTTTCAGCTGTTTCTCGTACTGATAGTGTTGTATTTCTATTTCTAGTGAACCGAGTGGAGTTAATGTCAGGTTACTTGATATAAAGATGACTTGTGCTGAACTAGATTCTCCTGCGTCTAAATGAACCATAACTAGACCTGTGTATAGCCACGGTTTCGTAACCATCTGTTACAGAAGCGTAAATTTGAACGATTACGGCGGTAGTGGGCCTTTAAGCACACACTCGTGAGGGACAATGGTTGGTTGTACATTGCTTAACGTCCCGACTGCAACAAGACTTTCTCAGGACGTGCCTGCACTGCTTGTGAAAACTGAAAACAACTAAACCCGGCAGAATATTGAATGCATGTCGCCAGCCGGTCTAATACGCTAAATAAACCTAAGACCATTTAGCAACACACATTCAATATCAAGAGCTACAGACAGCGCAGACAGTAGGGAGAGTTTAAAAAAGGAAAATACAGGTGAATGGACCAAGGGTAGACAGAAACACAATAGAGGGGGGAAACCCACCCTGTGGGGCTGACCAGGATGACCCTGGGAACTAAAAAGTAGTTAACCCCACCCAAGTCCCCCAGGGCAGATCCGGGTGGGGGCCGCGTGAGGAACAAAAATGGTATTTTCTCTGGATCTTCTGATTACATTTATACAGTCAAGACAAAACGGGTGACTGCCAAGCGTGTAACACGCGAAGAAAGGACAACTACAACACAATGAATAATTGTCTTGTACTTGTTTTTATCTGAGCCTGTTTCTTTCTTCTTTTTTTGTGGTGAATTTCTGTAGATACATTTCATAACTGTCATACAGTTACAACATAACATTTACAGCTCTTGAATTAATTTAATTATTATATTACTTTACAACAAAAAAACAGACGAAAATTCCACAAATAAATGAAATTCAGCTTTTTCTCGACTGCGTGCGATAGCATTGATTTGTGGAGGTTTCGTCGGTTTTGGTTATACAATAAAATAATAATCATCGCTGGAATTATATGCCGACAAAAAAGGCACATAATGTACAGTGTAAGTTAGTAGACTTGTTAAATATGGCGACGGCGTGTGTTATTAGCAAGCAACAAGCCCTCGGCCCTATGTCAGGCGAAGTCGGCACGATGACCTTCTGCGTACTAAGTCATTGCTATTCTGACGAGCAAAAGAAATGTGACGTCTCTGGAATCATCGGAAACACTTCAGCACGGTGTTCCGGCGATTCAGATCGGGCAGTGATGTTGCATTTCTTCTGCCCCAACAGCTAAAGGCCTTTGGGCCGACGACGGTCACAGTTGGCCCACCGGACCTCTGCGCACTGGGATACTCCACCCCGTGTACAGCCAGATGTAGTGTGTCTGTTGTCGGATTCAATGAAACACAAAAATAATATTTGCATGACACGCCGGCAATCATAACCTATGACTGAAAACTATGACGCAATCTATAGCACATATTTTGATGACGTCATCGGTCGAACCACACCATCAGTTAACCCCTTTGTGCATGCAATCACCGGTGCTGTTCAAAGTGCCAGTGATAATGATACGCACAATACGCAATCATAAGCATATGACTTGTGACGCATCTACAGAACACATTTTGTTGTCGTCATCGAATCACATACCTACGTTTACCCCCCCCCCCCCCCCCCCCCCCCCCCCCCGTGCAGTGCATGCAGCCACCGGTACTATTCACAGTGCCAGTAATAATGCTACGCGCAATACGCAATACGCCAATGACTTATGACGCAATCTATAGCACAGATTTTGTTGTCGTCATCACCGAATTACATTAACCATATCATACTGAGGCTACAAGCTTCAAATTTGTACACTGCCATATGCAAGCTGCGTTTATAGTACTTACAGATAAGTATATAGACCAATGGCTTTAAAAGTCAAGGGTGGTGCCAGAATTGCTTGGCGCCTAGAGGCGCCAAGCTATTCTGGCACTACCCTTGCACTATTTTAGTCAAACTTATTTCACACACTGGTGTATGCCGAATGACAAGGGTTAATACCCAATGTACCCCGGTGCATGCAGCCATTGTTTACAGTACCGGTGGCTGCACGCACTTGGGGGTAGAGGACAATAAAAACATCACAATTATCAACACAAATGAGTTTTATCGTCCCCTCTCTCCCCCTTCCGAAGCATCCAGCCAAAAAGGAAAAAAAAGGTCAGGTCTCTTAATTCTCACTGCACTAAATTACGAAACCGCTGGCTTTCAACCAGTACACGGTCGCAGGGGCTACTGAGGCTCTTGGGGCAGAGTTCTGTGATTTCATTCATATTTGGTTGCACCCAGTGTTATCATGGTCGATCCAGCTCTTCTTGTAGTATCTCAGGGCTGAATGGATTTATGGTTAAATTGCCTAAACCATCCCTTTCTAAACCGCCTTCTTTTATTTATTTACTTTTTTTCAACTGTGTTGTCCCAGGAGGGGAAACATGGGCTGCTTTTCACTGGGAAGACGCATCGCTACACAGCAGCGACACCCCCCCCCCCCACTTCCTCCCCCTCCCCACGCCCCCCCCCCTGCCCCCCCCCCCTCCCCCCGCTTCAAGTAATGTTTTTTCATATGTTAAACCTTTGACTGTCGGCAGCCATTTTCGTACAGGTGATTCCTGCAGGAATCACCTGTATGAAAATGGCTGCCGACAGCCAAAGGTAAAACCCCGCAGGAAACACCCAGGCAAGAAAGCGCTGCCGACAGCCAACGGGATTAACTGCTGCTTTCAGTGACAGTGTTCATTTCCATCCATAATCCGAGTGCGTTTCCAGCCAACGACAAAGTAGCCGACAGCTGCCCCGAGAACGATGCAGAGGCAGAGGTACACGTTGTAGGTCATGAATAGCAGCATCAGACAATAGCTGATGAAGATCTGGCAAGCGTGCAGCAGCGTCTGTAAGAGGTGGGGGCCCGAGAACATCCGGTGGCTAAAAACAAAGCAGAAATGACGATCGTTGCAATCAACCAAGAATAATACTGACTACACGCGTGATCCCTTTGGCTGTCGGTAGCGTTGATGTCCTGTGGGAATCATCGCGACGAAACCCGCTACCGACAGTCAAAGTGTTGATGTCCTGTGACAGCGACTCAGCTGTGGAAAATAGGAGTGTCACCAAATGGTATTGCCCACAGAAAAGCCGCCATCAAGGGAACTCGTTCACCGATTCATTCACGGATTCAGTGATTGACTCAGTTCATTCATTTATCCATTCATTCATTCTACTTTTCTCTCTCCCCACCTCCCCCCGCCCCCCACCCCTCTATTCCCTGTATTGTTCCTGCAGTCTAACGCATGAAGGTGGACAGAAAACGTTGACCTGGACAGTGACAAGTTTTAGCCTACCGCTACGAAAGGTCTCTACGACTTTGCTTAGACCAGGCCGGCCTGTCAAATCCCGCGCATTAATCAGACACGTTAACATGTCCTAGTAAACAAAAGACTCTCGGGCCGACATCGGCCGCAGTGGGCCCGCCCGCCGACGATCGGTCCGAGGGTCTGTGCTTACTGAGGTGCCTAAATACAGGTCTACTTACACGTTGCTGATGACTTTGGCTTTCTCTTCCGAAGAGCCGTTGTTGAGGACGTGCGAGACTCGCATCATGTAATGGCGCTGGATGTCTTCCCGCCAGAACTTGAGCATCTCATGCAGGACTCCAAGGATGAACACTACGATGCACGCCCCGGCGAAGGCTGCACACGGAACCAAGATCTGCACGCTGAGCAAATTCACTACGTGCGTGTTTGTGCGCGTGGGGCCGTGTCGTCTCAGTCAGTTTTTAACTCAAGACCGAAATCCCCAAATTTTGACTGAAGTCGTCCTCTGAAGACTGCGTTGCAGTGCAGCACAGATCGACCATGATAGTTCAAGGGTGATGCCAGAATAGCTTGGCGCCCATAGGCGCCAAGCTATTCTGGCATCACCCTTGAACTATCATGGTCGATCTTTATGATCTTGCTGTGGTGTAGAATGAGTTTTAAGCACGTTTTCTTTCTAGGTGAAAGTCAGTTACATTACAGATGGTTGTGACGTTATATCGCTGCAATAGGTCGGTGTGTTCTAGTCAGTCAAATGTATTTATTTGTTTTATGTTCACATTTGTTTTTATGTCCGTCTGCATAAAAATTCCGCTGCAAACAAAGTTCCCATTGTGACAATAAAGGTATTCGTATTCGTATAAAAATAACGATATCTTTTCTTTCCAGATGTCACGCGGAACACATTGCAAGGCTCAAACGGACTTGTAAATCTGTCCTAGTAAACAAAAGACTTTTGGGCCGATGTCAGCCGCAGTGGGCCCGCGCACAGCCGTGCGCGGGCCAACGGCGGTCGACGATCGGCCCGAGTGTGTGTGCTTACTGAGGTGCCTTCAGCCATCTCATCAGGCAGGCGTGTTTGCAGGGACACAAGGTATGAAAAGTCTCGGTTTTTGGTTTGTTTGTTTTTAGTTTTGTTTGAGCTCACTGCTGATACTTGATGCTACCGTTGCACTGATGTGTGTGTGTGTGTGTGTGTGTGTGTGAGCGGCAGCAGGCCGCATGAGTAAATGCGAATGCGCGCAGTGACGTGAATGTATGTAGACGTAAGTTTTGTGCTACGTGTTTTGTGCGTGTGTATTTGCGTCATTATGTCTCTCTCTCTCTCTCTCTCTCTCTCTCTCTCTCTCTCTCTCTCTCTCTCTCTCTCTTACGTCATTCTACATTTTCTCTATACAGGATGACGTCTTTTCTTTCTATCGTGTGTTATTTTCCGTTCTACGTTGTTTCCATATCACCGAGAAGAAGGATCTTTGATCCGAAACGTCGTGTTTCATGTTTCTGACTTAAAAGGGTTTTCAACCTCTATTTTCTGTTTTCCTTTCACGTGAAACCCGTGCGGCAACCGTTTTACTACATTTAGTTTTGCTTGTTTGTCTGTCGTCAACTTTACGACTTTCGGTGAGAGAGACACTCCGTGTTGCAGAAAACATCGATCCTTACAAAATCAACCAGTCATTAAATCTATGCCCTCGATTCATTTATCGTTTCGCCGATCCACAGGTTCGGGTGTTGGCTGTTTTGGTTGACGTCTGTATGTGCTGAAAAATACCTTTAAATATCTAGTCATATTAATTCCTTAGACACACGAATTATGCACAGTTTGATTAACTTATTCAGCCCGGCGCACGTATCTCCCAAATTTTTGAGACGTCATTTAACGACTATGCACCAGTTACAGGAGATGGATCGACCATGATAATTCAAGGGTAGTGCCAGATTAGCTTGGCGCCTGTCGGCGCCAAGCTAATCTGGCACTGCCCTTGAATTATCATGGTCGACCCATCTCCTGCTGTAGTGCGTCAGGGCTGAATGGGTTAACCCTGCGCTGTCAGTGGACGCATACTGTGTTTTTGAAATCATTGTCAGTTCAACGTCAAAGCAGATCCTCAGGCGTGCACGGAAGGTGGATACGAGGTTTCAGCAAGGGGCATACATCCTCACAAGCTTCCGCCACTGCGGCGGGGCTCGTGAGGATCTATGCCTCTTGCAGTTGGGTGGTGTCCAGTTTTCTCGGCAGCGATGGAGTTAATTAGACAGAACAGCGACAGGCTATCTTACCTCCTTGTGACTGAGTGTATAAGTCCTCTAGCAAGATGTACTCTTTAAAACCATCGTGGAAGTACATCGCCATCATCTGCAATCAAAAGTCACGAGGATCTGTCTAAAAAGACAAACTGACAAACACGTCACGAATAGAAGCCGAAAACAGGCCTACTCATTGTGCCCGAGGTACGAAATACCCACATTCTGGAGTTATCCTCCGAGGACTGCATTGCAATTCAGGAGACAGATCGACCATGATAGTTCAAGGGTGGTGGCAGAATAGCTTGGCGCCTACAGGCGCCAAGCTATTCAGCCACCACCCTTGAACTATCGTGGTCGAGCCATATATTGCTGTGGTCTGTCGCGGGCAGAATGAGATAGTTCACGGCTGGATCGATGGCGGGGGCGGGGGGGGGGGGGGGGCGGGAGTGGGTTTGCCAGAACTCACTTCCGGCTCACCCACAAAACTTGAAAGGGGGAAACAAATGAAGAAATTCTGAGGAAATACAGTAATGACGGAAGTTGAGAGTGCGCTGAGATGTCGAACACACTGCGGCACACTAGGTGAGCATATTTACAACGTTTTGCGTATTATCTTATAGGAACATTTTGAAAACTTGTCTCGGAACTTCTTGCCTTGTGTAATTATTTTGTATTTTGTAAATTTCCCACAAGAAAAAGCTGTAAACTCCCCTCAGTTACGTGTATTTTATATGCCCCTGGAACTGAATTAAACTCGATGTCAACATCGTCTAGGGATGGACATCATTTATGTAACATTACGCCTTAATGACTTTTAAATAGTGGCTGACCAGATTTTTACCCTTCCCGCCGTGAGATGGCCTTAGTTGCCTGCTCGGTGTTAAACCCAAATAACTAACTAACTTTTAAATAGGCTTTAGTGACAGCACGACGCCCGGATCATGTATCTGGGACTCATGCATGGACCACTCAAAAAACGGAGTGGAGTCATTGTCAGGTTACTTGATATAGTCGACGTGTGCTAAATTGGATTGTGCTTTGTCTAAATGAACCATAACTAGACCTGTGTGTAGCGTTTGTAACCATCTGTTACGGCGTTAGTGGGCCTTTAAGCACTGAAGGTGTGCTGGGTGCCGAGTTGCCAATCGCTGCCGATTGCGCCATGACATGGTTAGTTAACTCTTGAGGTGTCGCATCCGGATTCGCGGCCTAAGGCCGCGAATCCGGATGCGAAACGTCTCGAAAGTGTTAACCCCTAACCCCTTCACTGCCAGTGGACGCAGATTGTGTTTTTGAAGTCATTGTAACTTCAGCGTCAATGGTCCCCGGACGTCAACGGAACATGGACACTTGAAGCAGCGTTTTCAGCAAGAGGTACATATCTTCATGAGGCCCCGCAACTGATGGGGAAGGAAAGGGGGTGGGGGGTCTTATGATAATCTATGCTTTTTGCAGCTGGATCCGTGTTCACTTTTTATCGAAGAAGTACCCAACGGAGAAAGAAACACGCTTAGAAAGACAGTTAAAACAATTTATTAATATTTCGGGTAAATACCCTTTTTCAAAATAGACAAACAAACAGAGAGATCAGTCGCAACTTATTTTCATTTATCGCAGAAGGAATGTGGCCACATTCCTTCTGAGATACATGGAAGATAAGCAGCGACTGAGCTCTCTATTTCTTTGTCTATTTTGACAAAGGGTTTTTAACCCGAAATATTAATAAATTGTGTTGTAACTGTCTTCTCTAAGCGTGTTTCTTTCTCCGTTTCTTTCTTTGCATTTTACACGCTTGGCAGTCACCTGTTTGGTCTGGATTTCACTTTTTATTGGCAGTTAAGTGGTGTCTGTCAACATTCTTTAGTATTAGCCTATTCCGCAGGTCACTGCAACATTGCTGACACCAGAAGCGCAAGTGGGGCATAAAGCATGAGTGTTTCTGATGCCAAGAGTGTTACAAAGGTAACACAGTACGTCTGTTACAGTTCATTTCTTTAACTGAGAGTTATGTAGGTTATTTAATTAATTCAATGAGTGAATGATGATGCCATGTGTTGTATGGGCAGATAGTGAATTTCCCCAAAGGGGATTAATAAAGTATTGTTGGATTGCATTGTATTGTATTGTATTGTATTGTATTGTATTGTATTGTATTGTATTGTAACTTGACATGGTTAGATAAAAGCAAGCAAGAAGGACTGTCGGAATGCGGATTGTGGCGACAGAGAGGCCTAACGTTACTTACTCAGCCACAAAAAGATAACTAGCGCACTGGCCTTCTCATCCTCACAACTGTCATAATTAACTCATTCAGCCCGACGGCCGTATTTCCCAAATTTTGGAGGCGTGATCTAATGACTATGCACCAGCTGCAGGAGATGGATCAACCATGATAATTCAAGGGCAGTGTACGATTAGCTTGGCGCCGACAGACGCCAAGCTAATCTGGCACTACCCGCTTGAATTATCATGGTCGACCCACCTCCTGCTGTAGGGCGTCAGGGCTGAATGGGTTAACCAGAAAAAATATCTTTCTCTTAGTCTTTCTGTAAGGGGACCCGCAGTCAACACTCAGATGCGTTTATCTTATAGCAACATTCAAGTTCAGAGTTGTTCATCCATTTCCCTCCTTTCTAAGCCAACCTCTGATCAACACACACGTCGGAGCACACAAATAAAGACGGACACACGGCGCTTCCCGCCATTAGTATGCTCTTTGGGCTCACTGATGTAGCGACAATACAGTAGACAAAAAGAAAGAAAGAAAAAAAAAGACCATTATGTCGTTCACAATATGGTATTGGAAAAGCATCTGTGACGTCATTTCTTGTATTCTCTTCCATATCTAAGTACTGGCAATGGTAGAAATGTCGTCACAGACTGGCCGAACTACTGTTAATTTCTTTTAGCTAGCTGACTCTTGACTATAACATAAGTCCCTATTTTTTCTAGGTAGGTCCGTCCCTATACAAACAGTGGGTAACATCAGTACCGGAGCGCGATATTTAGCTATTTTGTAACTACAAGAGCTGCTCTCAACATATACCATGCATAACAACAACAAAAACATGGGCAAATAAAGCATCATCCGCACTACAATTCTGTCGTATTTGTTTTGTTCTGAGAAAAAAACATGTATTTGTAGCACCGCCGAATGTAGAGTAGGGGTAAGCGCAACCCCCCCCCTCCCCCCCGCCCAAAAAAAAAACAAAAAACAAACAACAAAAAAACAAAACGTGAGCGCCCCGCACAGAGCCGCGCTACAGTGGTGTTAGAAAAACCGCTTGCGCAAATCCAAGATAGAACGCACAGCGCTATATTTGGTATCGTTGGAAAGAATTTTTCCTGCCCTTTATCACGGTGCCTAGTGCATGTTTGAATTCAAGAGAAAACTGCATTAGATTTTCACGTGAAATTTTCTTTTGTTGTTCTTTTTTTTTAACTTATGAGATACGTTATCTGGCAATGAAAGCATAGTTTTTCTTTGTCCGGCTATGCCTTTCATGTGGATCTATCTCCTGCTACTGGTATTGGATCTATCTCCTGCTACTGGTATACAATCGTTAGATGACACCTCCACAATTTGGGAAATGCAGCCTTTTAGTTACTGTGACAAGGGATAAGCGAGTTTCTATTTTTGCCTATTCAAAACTTTCTAGTACACACTTGGCGGTCGTCTCTTTGGTCTGGAATCAGTATACGAATTTCGCCGGCTGTTACTGTGCTAGTCAAATTGTCATCTCCTCCCGTCTGTTGTCATGGCGGCAGCCGATCGCAGTTTGTCACACAAAAAAGTGTCTGACGGTCAAAGCACACAGTGGGCCTCCCCTGCAGTCCCATCTGTTAAAATGCTTTAGCCTTAGTCTGTCCCAGTCATCCCCTAATTTTTCAATCCCTAAACAACACTACCGCCCACTTGCTGCACATTTGCCATGCACAAAATCAAAAATAATAATTTTTTAAAAAGAAAAAGTCATCACCAGTCTCATTTCCTGTCTATCAACACGATTCTGTACCAACCCTACATCCAAGCGCAGCCAAAACTTGTACACACCTCAAATCACCATCCGCTTGGCAACTCTACTAGTGTACCCCTCAGGCCTTCGGCCTTCGGGGTACAGTGGTTCCTTTGACCTCCCTCAGGCGTACGAGGGTCCGTGTAGCAAACCCCTGCGACCAATAACTTATATTGTATACATTATTTAGACTTCTCGTCAAAGCAGTCAATCTTTACAAAATGACGAAGCGAAAACTAACCTGACTTTGAAAAAAAAAAAAATAAAATAATAATTAATAAAATACATAAAATAAAATAAAATAAAATCACGCAGTTCAAGAATAAGAACTCACATCTGTGTACAAATCATAACGTAATGTAGACTTGTTATCACTTTGAATTGACCTGACTGCCGAACTCGTTTGGCTTAACCCTCATCATTCGGAGTACACCAGTGTGTGAAATAAGTTCGACTAAAATAGTTCAAGGGTATTGCCAGAATAGCTTGGCGCCTCTAGGCGCCAAGCTATTCTGGCACTACCCTTGAACTAAAGCCATTGGTCTATATCTTATCTGTAAGTACTATATGGATATAGCTTGCATGATATGGCAGTGTACAAATTTGAAGCGTTTAGCCTCAGTATGATATGAGTTGAAACAAGGAGTCCTTATCTAAACAAAGTTTCGCTTTAGCCCATATTAACCCATTTAGCCCCAACCCATTACAGCAGGAGATGAATTGACTGATAATACAAGGGTAGTGCCAGATGATCTTGGCGCCTGAAGGCGCCAAGCTCATCTGACACTACCCTTGAATTATCATGGTCGGCGATCCATCTCCTGCAGCTGGTACATTGTCTTATTTAACACTTCCAAAATTTGGGAAATGCGACCATAGGGTTAAATGGGTATAACCGCGACAAATCAGTAACGAAACACAATCTGTTCAGGCTACACCATGGTTGGGTTCGGGGTGCGGGTGCTTGGATGGTAGCGATTCCGGATTCACTCTTCCCCTCTCCCAAACCTCCTCACACACAAGAAAAGTGAAACTTTTCTTACCCCCCCCCCCCACCCTCCCCTAACCCCTCCCCCCCCCCCCACACACACCGCCCTACCCCCTTTAAATGGGAAAAAGAACAAAGTGAAAAATGATTGGAAAACAGTGTTAGACACACTGGCTGATGGTGTCACTTGTATCGTAGCTTATGTGTTTCTTCTTCTCAGTCCCGGACCCTCTTTCTCGTGCGCGTGTGTGTGCTGGTGTGAAAGTTCGTGCGTACATGTGTTGGTGCGCATTTGCTCGTGCGCGCACGTGTGTGTGTGTATATGTGTGTAGCCATGAGGCACTGTCACGGTGGGGAGCTGGGTGGCTCGGGCTCGGTGGTAGAGCGTTCGACTCTGGTCCGAAAGGTCCTGGGTTCGAACCCAGCTGAGGTTAACTTGATTTGTACAGCGGACCTCCTTTCGGTGCCCCGTCTTTGAAATCACCTTCGTGGTGAACGAAACACGTTAAGCCCTAAACGTTTAACGTTGTTTTTGTTTTTTTAGCTGTCATGCACGGTGCTTCTTGTCTTACGTAAAATGCCCTGCACAAGAGAAAAAGTCGGACCCCCCCCCCCCCACCCTCCACCTCCAACAACTCATTGATCCGCCCATGCACACAAACATTTATTTAACTCTTTTAGCCGCAAGGTCCCATTTCTCAAATTTCGGAGGTGTTGCCTAACAACTATGTGCCATTTGTAAGAGATTCAAGGGTAGTGCCAGATGGGCTTGGCGCCGCTACAGGCGCCAAGCTCATCTGGCACTACCTTTGAATTATCATGATCAATCCATCTCCTGCTGCAGGGTGCCGGGCCGCTAAAAGGGTTAAAGCACAGTATGCAACGTCAGGGGCTGTGACCCTGCTGAATGCAAAGTTGATTTCATTGGCCATCAGAAGGTAAAGAGTTCATGCCAAGGGTGTCTGATGAGTGCGTGCTGATATACGAAACTGCGACTACCACGTTTTTGTTCAACTGACGAAAGATGTGCTAGTTCCGAGACGCCTTTAACCCATATCATACTGAGGCTCAAAGCTTCAAATTTGTACACTGCCATATGCAAGCTACATTATAGGACTTACAGATAAGGATATAGACCAATGGTTTTAGTTCAAGGGTAGTGCCAGAATAGCTTGGCGCCTAGAGGCGCCAAGCTATTCTGGCACTACCCTTGAACTATTTTAGTCAAACCTATTCCGAATGATAAGGGTTAACTGGGTGGTGATATTTAACTCTTAAACTCCCGGTACTCCCCGACCTCCATTATACAGAATGGAAGTCATTTTGTTCCGGGAGTTTAAGAGTTACTTCTAATAGTTCTCTTAATTGTATTTACGCCTTGACCTAACAGAACAAATGCTATGGTCGAAATGACATTTGATGCACCGAGGCAACGTTTACACTGCGGGCTAGCACGAAAGTAAATGAGTGTGATACAATGGGCACAATTACATTGCATTTAAGTTAACCTATTTAGCCGCGACGCCCAACAGCGGAAGATGAATTGACCATGATAACTCTTAGGCGTCAAGCTACTCAGTCTGGCACTACCCTTGAATTTGTCATGGTCGTGTCATCTACTGCAACTGACATAGTCCAAGATCTAGGAAATTCGCCTGTGTGGTTGAATGGGTTAATTGCTATGGGCATATTTACAGTCAAATGTTATGGGGCACATTCGCCAATGTAGGCTAAATATTGTTATAGGCACATGTAGGTTACAGGATGTAATTTACAACGGTGGTCCTTCTTCAGTCTCTCTTTCGTGTGGAAGACAGTCTCGTGACACCTATATTGATTCCTGAGAAAGAGCAAAAAGACAGTAAGGTCAGTTTCTGTAAAAAGCAAGATTATCACCGCAACTGACTCAATAGAAATCTTGCCTTTTACATAAAATTTAATGGACTCTCTCTTGTTTTCACAGGCGGACAGGCATTGCAGTGGACTCGCAATAACCCAATCTGTGCTGGTTCGTAATTTTGGAAAGTTACGGCTTTTTAAGGGATGTATGTAATCGTTTTGTTCTATACCTGCGTATTTTTCTGTGGGCTGGCGATTGGGTGCCTGATAGGCGGGGGCAGGGGATCTAACTGTTTGTCTGTCCAGCGCTGAGTAATTCCCCTTAGTATGTGTACAGTTCTACCAGCGCTAGCCTCACCTATCTGGTTTGTGAGTGGGCTTTCAAGTGCTTACCACTGACAATATATTTCGCCTTACCTTGCACTGGTCATCTCCCTCGATTCGCTACAGCTATTACGATAGCGGTAGCAAATCGAGGGAGGCAAAGAGTGTGCTCTTTGCAAATAAGCCTGATGTTCCGAACGCATAATAGGGCTGTATCTTCATCTGGGACAAGCAGACGACATGATTCCAGAAATCAGATCATGATGTCTGTAGCGGTTTGTTGTAGCTATGCTTCCTGTCGGAATCAGCGCGACAAAATCCGCTACTGATACGCAAAGGGTTAAAAAAATATTTTGAACAGTCCGGAGAAAAATGTCATTTCAGAGTCGGTCAAAATACACCCATTCGGAGTTACGACTGCGCTTGCGCTATCGTTGTACCAAACAAACACTCTGAGATAAATATGCGTGCAGCATGTCTTTTATGAGAAACCCATAGACAAAACCAACGCGGTGTTTCATTCTCTTGTTAGGGTGACTACTATGGGCGAATCCGACAGGCTTTTCAGCCCTTGATTTTGGGGTCCCCAGGACTGTTTCTAACTTGTACTAACGAGACAGAACGGGCTAAATATATGTATCATTTTCGATCGGTTTATTTCCACGGGATTAGCAATAAACGCAACTTTTAAAAGGTGATGAAATCAGCGATGTCACCAGCACTGGAGAATGATGCAGGAGGTAGTGAAGCTGAATGCCAGAGGTTTTCCGAAAGTGTTTTGAAAAAAACACTAGCCCTCTCAGTGTTTGGTAGAACACCTGCCCCAGCCGCATGCATTACTTGTCTGAGAGTCCGAAAGGGTGTGTTGCTCGTGGCCGATTAAAGTGGATTAAACGCCCGGACAAACATACCATATATTGCACACGTTTCGACGAATCAGTCGATCGAAAACTTGGACAAAAAAAGTGGCATGCGATATAACATGTTTGTCCGGGCTTTTAATCCACTTTCGTCGAAAGACATGCAGCCGGTTTTGACCTGCCAAAACAGTGGAGTAATTAAATTTCCGGACAAACGCGTACGACTGATATCGCATGACTCTCCTGTTTTAACTCATTCGAGACGTGCCGACTCCGGATACGCGGCTCATGCCGCGTATCCGGAGGCGGCACGTCTCGAATGAGTTAATCTATTTTTTTCATCGAAACACTGCGTGCATAA
This sequence comes from Semisulcospira habei, assembly GCA_036245525.1. NCBI lineage: Eukaryota > Metazoa > Mollusca > Gastropoda > Semisulcospiridae > Semisulcospira > Semisulcospira habei. The sequence continues at coordinate 191,986,086 of BTPG01000004.1, read as the reverse complement.
TTTTGACCTCCTTCCGACTGCCGAACAACAGGTCTATTTCCGCACACAGTGTGACATGTCACACGACACGAAAGATGGCTTGACCGACCAAGAGGTGCGCCAATCTATGCAGGCAAATATTGGGGCGGTGAAGGTGAATTAACCCTTTGGCTGTCGGTAGCGGTTTTTGTCGTGAGGAATCGCATCGACACTTACCGACAGCGGCCAAAGGGTTAATAAACGCGACCTCTCGGCGAGACAGCTAGACACCGTGAGGTACCACGAGGGCACCGTGACATCAGCCGGCCTGAGGGCCTCGTGCTCACTGGGGGGTCAACCCTCAGCTGCTGAAAGTGTGAGCAGGCACACTAGAGAGTGACCTTGGACCCGGGTGAATCAGCTAAATTATACTTTTCACGAGGGGTGAGTGACGCGACAGTACGCCGCGGCTCCGTTGTATCGTCAGCCGCAGTTACCTGAAACTAATCATATTATCTATCACCACTCGTAAACAACAAGAAATTACATCGTGTCTACCCTGGCAATGTCACCATCGATAACGTAAATCTGAAACCAAAGGCGCTCGGTTCACTGAGCGCGCTGATGTCAAATGCAGCCGTCATATTTCCATTTTTGGTTTTTTTTTTTTGTTTAATATTGTTGAGAAATGTGAGATTGTCATTGCATAACAATGGCCAGCCGGTGTGCCGAAACCAACACTGAATGAGCCTACATTCGACACGTGCGAAGATACTCCACTAAAGAGCCGCCGGTGTTACTACACGCGAAAAACTGACCCCTACTCGCAAGACGGAACCGAATGACTTTGGCGTACGCTAGATCAGCCCGGGTGTCATTATCGCGTACCACGTTCTAAGTAAAGGGAGTAACACGCCAAAAATGAGGCTTACGCCAGGTCGACCCGGAGTCAATTTGGCGTACGCCAAATTGACTTCGGGTCGAGCTTGCGTTAGCGTCATTGTGCTACACCGGCAGTTTCACATTTCGCCCTATCTACATCAACATATGTCTGAACCCTTTTCATCCTGATACACCGAGTGCTTGACATTGATTTAACTATGACAGTTCAAGGGTGGTGCCAGAATAGCTTGGTGCCTGAGGCGCCAAGCTATTCTGGTACCACCCTTGAACTAAACGGTTGCTCTATCTCCTAATCTGTCGTGTAGCCTTCATAGGACGATAAGCCATTTGTTTTTAAATCAGCTTCAGGATGTAATGGGTTAACGTAAATAACAGTTCACGTACGCTTATCTGCGACGTCAGTGAAGATGCTTTGAAAACAATTGAAAAGGTGTGAAACATATCGCCGATACCAAAGTCTCAATGGTTAAAGGCCCACTACCGCCGTCAGTAACTGTTCGAAGATACACGGGTTACGACACTCTACACACAGGTCTTGTTATGGTTCATTTAGACACAGGACAATCCACTAGTTCAGCACACGTCGTCTTTATATCAAGTAACTTGACAATGACTCCACTCCGTTCTAGAAATACGATATCGGTGCGAGAAATGCCGCCCGCTAAAAATAGACTGACACGCTAAACGCCGGCAGCGCAGAATATATGTGCGATTACTAATGTGCTTTTGCTGCGTGTCCCGACTGCTGTTAAAGAACATTAGGTGTGTCGACAAGGCGTAACAAACACACTTGTTGCTGAAATGCGCCTTGAGATTTATGGGTAATGGTACTTTAACTCATTCTATCCCAGACCCACCACAGCAAGATAAGGATCGACCATGATAGTTCAAGGGTGATGCCAGAATAGCTTGGCGCCTATAGGCGCCAGCTATTGGCTCACCCTGACTATCATGGCGCCTATAGGCGCCAAGCTATTCTGGCATCACCCTTGAACTATCATGGTCGATCTGAGACCTGCACTGCAATGCAGTCTTCAGAGGACAACGGCCAAATTTGGGGATTTAGGTGTTGGGGTAGAATGGGTTAAAGCGATCTGCTCCGTGGCAGACTTTGACTGCTAAATTCCGCCGAGTACAACGGGGTTATCAGTGTAGTCTTGCCTCAACTAGTAAGATTTTTGTTACCCTTCTTTTCCCAAGCCACGTGAGAGGTTTCCCACTGCCTTTTGAGCGTAACGGATGGAACTCTTCTGCGTGCCAAGGAGAAGGAGAGCAGACAAGTATTTCATTTTACGATATTCGAACTTCATAAATTGCGTTTTCCTTTATGTCTAGCATTATAGTAAAACAGACTTAAGAGTAAGAGCATTAAATGGCATTTATAAGGTAGACAGTCCTTTACTGCCTGGAGTAGGTCGCTTTAAGGCACTACGTCATGAGGATGAAAGTATCTATTGTGTAAGGCATTTTTAGATGTCTGCATCACAGTTCTGGAGACAGACCGACCATGACAGTTCAAGAGTGGTGTCAGAATAGCTTGGCGCCTACAGGCGCCAAGCTATTCTGACGCCACCCTTGACCTTGAACTATCATGGTCGATCCACATCCTGTCGTAGCATGTCGTCCGGGTTTTATGGCCCTTCCCATCCGCTTCTCACACAGGCGAGAGGCATAAACCTTCCACAGCCAGCGCGGTGAAGATGGACCTCGTGAAGCTCTAGTCCGGCCTTGCAGGCGGATAGGATAGACTAGCTAAAGGCAATTGTCCTTTCAAAAGTAAGCAAAGGTCCTAGATCGGTCCACACAGCGGCCGATGTCGGTCCACTGCGGTCGATGTCGGCCCAAGTACACACTTCCTGTTTGGTTTGGACACCTAAAAGTCGGCGTGCATTATGTTTTTTTATGAATCGAGTCAACTGTCACATTAAATATCTAAACCCTGTCTAGTCGCTGTTACCTTAAACTTGTGGAAAACAGAGAGAGAGAGAGAGAGAGAGAGAGAGAGAGAGAGAGAGAGAGAGAGAGAGAGAGAGAGAGAGAGAGAGAGAGAGAGAGAGAGGCAAATCTGGCAGCACATTTGAATTATCATGGTCAGTCGATCCATCGCCTGTTGTAGTGCATCAGGGTTAACTAGTTTAACCAGACTTCTAAATGTTTTCGCCATGACACTAATGCTCACACACACACAAACACACACACACACACACACACACACACACACACACACACACACACACACACACACACACACACACACACAAAAGAAGTAAAATAGTCCTACAAGGGCTTACTTTACACTGAACTTTCTTCCGCAAGCTCTAATAATTAAAAAAAAAAAAAAAAAAAAAAAACTTTTCATCCCATAAAGTAAATTAAATAACAAGGACGACAGTATACATCCTTTGTGTTGTATAATTTATGTCTCTGTTTTGCGCTTTTTTTTTTTTTTTTTTTTTTTTTTGGGGGGGGGGGGGGGGGGGGCAATTTCAATGCAACATAAAAGTTGACTCGGGCTGCACAATGCAGTTAGTCTTGACTCCGGACGTTTTGTCCCGGCGTTAACACAAGTAAGTGGGTGATAACATGACCTCAGTTTCTTCAAAGGTGAGAAAAGATGGCCGAATGCCACACAGCAGTCGTGTATAACTTGGTATTTACATGGAAACATCAGTTATAACAGAAACTACGGCGAGAGATGGATTCATAGTGATAGTTCAGGGGTAGAGTAACTTCGCACCTATTTTCAAGAGAATCTACCTGTATTAGGGAATAACAAATAACTCGCTTAACCCGTGCTGTGCTAGCCGACGCAGGCTGCGTTTCTGCCATCTTCGTTGATGCAAGACCAAAGAAATCCCTATTTGTCCCAGGAACTTTGATTCAAAGTGATGTCAGCTCTTGCAGTCGGGTGGTGTTCAAATTATCACGGCACTGAACTGCTTAATATTTTCAGGGGCGGATCAGTTACCTCGGGGGTAGGGGTGGGGGAGTCCAACATTTTATTTGGGACCTTCAACGTGATACAAAAGGCCTCCCAGACGCTAGACCTTGCTTCCAGGGGCCGAAAAAATCGAAAAGCGAGGGGGGGGGGGGCGGAGCGGGGGGAGGGGGCGGGTGGGGTGTGTGTGTGTGTGTGTGTCCAAACACCCCATAAAGGGACTTTGTTATAGCATTTCAAAGAATCTTTGGTCGGGGGAAGGGGGAGGATTCCGGAACCCCTGTAAACCCCCCCCCAATCCCTCCGCAGATCCGCCGCTGATTTTATGCGTTCGGCTAAAATGTTATATAGAAATAACACCTTCAATTGGCCTAACATTGTGCAAGTTCGTCTCATAAATATATTTATAGTCGAACCGATAAAACATTCGGCCGTTCGAAGATGTTATTGCTCATATAAAAAGCTAGATATGCATCCAAGCGCGCTACCATTCTTATGGATGTTCTTCCCTTCAGCCGATTTCACGACACATCAGTGGGGTCTATAGCTACGTATGTGCATTAATTTCACACGTGTGACTGACCTTAGGCCCATCTAATCTGCGTACAGTTTGAAAAAGAAATAGAAAGGCAAGGCTCAGTCTTTGGCTGTAGGCTGTGCTTTTTGTCGCGATGATTCCTACAGGAATCGCGACAAAAAGCGCTGCCGACAGCAAAAGGGTTAAAATTGCAGACTCGGTAAGTTCTCCATGTGACTGTGTGCTGGTCTGCGATTGTGGACACAGTCTGATTAACAGCTTGTCGGATAGTGACGCGATCTCTCAGCGGAAAAGACGCGAGGTTCCGGTTACTCGTCTCCAGTCGCGCGAAATGGTCTCATCAGCAGCAGTCAAGGGGTTAAAGTACCATTACGCGTAAATCTGGAGTCACATTTCAGCACCGTTTGTGTTTGCTATGCCATGTCGACATACCTAATAAACTTTAACAGCAGTTGGGACACGCAGCAAAAACACACGCGTAATCGCACTTATTTAGTTGGCGTCAGTGTCAATCTGTTTATAGCTGTTTGTCGCACTGAAAGCGTTGTATTCATAGAACGGAGTAGAGTCATTGTCAATTTACTTGATATCAAAACGACGTGTGCTGAACTGCATTGTCCTGTGTCTAAATGAACCATAACTAGACCTGTGTGCAGCGTTTCATAACCATCTGTTACATAAGTGTATCTAACAGTTACGGCAGTAGTGGGCCTTCAAGATACACGCATGAACACGATTACACAAGCACACCTCACCACCTAAACACAAACGCCGCACTCGCGCGCGCGCGCACGCACGCACGCACGGCGCACACACACACACACACACAATCACAAACACGCATGCGCACACACATATATGATCGGATGCAACAGAGGGATTGTACACTGAGGTGATCAGTCATTTAGTTTCCAGTGTTACACTGGTCGTCTCTCTCGCTACGTTACCGCAGTAACAAATCGAGGGAGACAACCAGTGTTGGCCAGTGTATGCGTGGACTCGGCCAGCGTGAAACGATGTAATAAAACCACGGGAACTCCACTTTCAAAGCCGATTTAACCCATTCAGCCCTGACGCACTACAGTAGGAGATGGATCGACCATGATAATTCAAGGGTAGTGCCAGATTAGCTTGGCGCCCTCAGGCGCCAAGCTAATCTGGCACTACCCTTGAATTACCATGGTCGATCCATCTCATGCGGCAACAGGTGCATAGTCGTTGGATGAATTTGGAAAATGGGTGCGTCGGGCTGAATGAGTTTAAAGATTAGGTTTAGGGTCGGAATATTGTCAATAACCTTGAAAGGAAACTGATGTTGTTTTGCATTTATACATAGTCCTACCCACTTCGACCAGACCAAACAAAAACAAAACAAACAAACAAACAAATAAACAACCGCGGAACAAACGAACGAACGAACAACTGAGCAATCTGCAAACCGAGGTCAGTGCGAGTTGTTTTGAAAGAATACGCCACAATTTAACCTCTTCGCTGCCATGCAGCAGTGATCGCGAATTTCGCGTCTGAAACGACCGCACACTCACCAACATTCGCGTGAAGAACACAGATCTAAATGGGGACAAAAGTAGACATAACAAAATAGGACTAACAAGAGACATAAATCCTCATGAGCCCCCGCGACTGCGGGGGCTCATGAGGATTTATGTCTCTTGCAGCTGGCCGGTTTTGTTGACCTTGCCCCTTATTAAGAGGTGAACTGCACCACAGCGCCTTCACTTCAGTAATAACAGATTGGCGACTTGCAGGGCAGACTCAGTGTTTCCCGGCGGTAGCGTGTCATTTATTCATCCGCATGCGCTCGTCTCCCTCGATTTTCTACATCAACAGTAGCGAATTGAGACTGACAGTACAAGTCGTGTGTGATTCATCGTCACGTCACGCACCTGTCTCTTGTTCTTTACGTTTGACACAATACAATACAATAATATTGTATTATCCCCGTGGGGGGCATTTTGGTGCAGGAGTAGAATTCACAAACAAACAAACACAAAAAACAAAACAACAACAACAACAACAAAATGCAGGAAAAACTCATAAAACATATTCTATACAAGGTCACACGTTGTCCACCGAAACTCACACACGAGAGCGCGCGCGCGCGCACACACACACACACACATACACACACACAAACACACATCTCTAGGTACATTTCTGTTTACGCGTGAAAAAAGATAATATTAAGCAAGCGATAACTATCTGTACCTGTAGGTGTGCGTGTGGTGATTTTGAGCAATGTAATGTAATATGGCAGTATATGTAATTATCACTGACAGTGACTGGTACGTCAAACAACGTACCAGTCAGTGATAATTACATATATTGCGTCTGCTGGCTAAGGTTTGCTTCCAACCGTAAGGTCCTAGATCACAGATCAGCGGACATTTGAGTGCTAAAAATGAAGTAATCATGCAGTGACATAACTTCGAACCCGACAATCAATATGTACCCACGTTAGATCCGCCAACGATAGCAGGCAGAGTAGCAAAAGGAGGTGAAACTCCACGTATAATTATCTACAATCCGGACCCCCCCTCCCCCTTTCCCCTCACCCTCCCTCCCCCACCCCCATCCCCATCCTTCACGTCTCTCTCTCTCTCTCTCTCTCTCTATAAGAATATCATATACATATATATATATATATATATCTATATATATAGTATATATATATATATCTATATATATATATATATATATATATATATATATATATAAGAATATATGATATATATATAAGAATAATACTGCTGATAACACGTAAACGTCAAATATTTTTCTCTTTCTCCTTACATTTGCTACCTGATCATCTATTGTCTTGTCGGTGTCACTATACGCTATTGATGCTGCTGATTCTATGACACTGTCTTAGGTGAGTATAATATTAATACTGTGCACGCGTTTCGTTCTATCGGAAGCAGTTACAAATTCTCCATGTCAATTTTTTCCCCTCCTTTCGATGATTCCACTATTGTGGGTCTTTTTTTCCGTAGTTGTGCTTCCTCATCTTATTATTATTATTATTATTGTTGGGTTTTTTTTCGTAGTTTTTCTTCCTCTTCTTCTTCTTCTTCTTATTAATGTTATTATTTGCATGCTATGTTTATTTTCCTGTTATATTGTTTGTTTACAGGACAGCTTGTAAGACAGGCATTGCGTTGCCTAATAGCTTTATCCTGAATAAAGATTCATCATCATCATCATCATCATCTCTCTCTCTCTCTCTCTCCCTCTCTCTCTCTCTCTCTCTCTCTCTCTCTCTCTCTCTCTCTCTCTCTCTCGGCAGGTTTGTAAAATGGCTGTGTCGATGACGATGTCAATGCCTAAACCGTTGTAAAATAAAGTTTCATCGATTCATCGATTCTCTCTCTCTCTCTCTCATTATTTGCATTGCTTTTTTTTTCTCCCCAGTTTTTTCTTTATGTTTCAGCCCGCTTATTTTGTTTCTCTTACTCTTTGCTTTTAATATTCATCTTGTAACAGGGCAGTTTGTAAGAGAGGCGTTTCGCCTAAAACTCTATCCTGTACTGTAAATAAAACGTTTCATCATCATCATCATTCTCTCTCTCTCTCATGTTTGTGTGTAGTGTGTTCGCGTGTGTTTCAGTGTGCGCGCGCTAGTGTGTGTGTGTGTGTGTGTGTGCGTGTGTTGGTGTGTACGCGCGCTTGTTTATGGGTGTAGTTGTTTTTGTGTACTGACTAAACCACTGATAAGTGATATACCAGAGAACAAAATCATGTGTTGAGGATTTTACCGTACTAATTTTTTTTAAAATATTAAACTTTGTTTGTTTGTTTTCAGAAAAAAAAACTTCGTTATTACCCCATTAACCGCCGATGTAAGGCGAACGCTACCCAGCTGCAAGAGACATAAATCCTCATGAGCCCCCGCGAATGCGGGGGCTCATGAGGATTTATGTCTCTTGTCAGTTCTATGTTCTTTTTGCCTATTTTTGTCCTATTTAGATCTGTGTTTTAAAGCGACTTTCCGTCAGTGTCCAGTCGCATCAGACGCGAATTTCGTGATCACTGACAGCGAAGGGGTTACAATAACAGTGAATTTCCCCATGAGGGATTAATAAAGTATAATTGTATTGTATTGTATTGTACTGTATTATTGTATTGTATTGTACTGTACTGTATTATATTGTATTGTACTTATTATATTGTATTGTATTGTATTGTACTGTACTGTATTATATTGTATTGTACTTATTATATTGTATTGTATTGTATTGTACTGTACTGTATTATATTGTATGGTACTTATATATTGTATTGTATTGTATTGTACTGTACTGTATTATATTGTATTGTACTTATTATATTGTATTGTATTGTATTGTATTGACAATCTGAAAACGATAACGTCCCACTACCGCCGTAACAGTTCAAAGGGATACACTTCTGTAACAGGTGGTTACAAAACGCGACACACAGGTCTAGTTACGGTTCACTTACGAGGAAAATCCAGTTCAGCACACGCCGTCTTAAAGTAATTTGACAATGACTCCACTCCTTTCTATAAATACAACACTATCTGTACGAAAAAAAACTGCTAAAAATAGATTGACACGCTAACAGCTGCGCAGAATAAATAAGTGCGATTACGCGTGTGCTTTTGCTGCGTGTCCCAATTGCTGTTAAAGTTTATTAGGTGTGTCGACAAGGCATAATAACATATCTACTACATATCTTAAACGACCTGCTTCTCTCCACCGACTCGGGCAACATGTCCCTTCTTACGCTACTCGACCTCTCTGCCGCCTTCGACACTATAGACCACTCTATCCTCCTCCACCGCCTTCACCACTCCTTTGGCATCACTGACTCTGCTCACTCCTGGTTTCTCTCCTACCTCTCCGACAGACAGCAGTCCGTCACCATCGACGGCGTCTCCTCCAACACAGTCTCGCTCTCCTGCGGAGTTCCACAGGGGTCCGTCCTGGGCCCGGTCCTTTTCACACTCTACACCTCTTCCCTGTCCAACATCATCCAGTCTCACCACCACCTTTACGCTGACGACTCACAACTACTAGACAAAGACAAACTCGACAACACTCAGTCACTACTGACTCGCACGGTTGACTGCTACGAAGTCGTGAAAAACTGGATGACAGCAAACAAGCTTAAACTGAACGACGACTAAACGGAAGCCATGCTGGTAGGAACGCGCCAGAAACACTCCCAGCTCCCTCCCTCTCTCCACCTTCAACTCGACAGCACCCCCATCTCCCTCTCTGACTCGGCCAAAAACCTCGGCGTTATCCTCGATTCCTCTCTTTCCAAGCCCAGCTTCGTCTCCGCCACGACCCAGGCATGCTACTTCCACGGCCACCTCCGCCGCATCAGTCAGATCAGAAAATACCTCACTACCGAAGCTGCCACCAAACTTGATGTCTCTCTCATCCTATCTCGCATCGACTACTACGACTCTCTCCTTTCCGGCCACCCTCACTCCACCACTTTCACTCTCCAGCGCGTCCAGAACAATGCTGCCCGTCTCGTCCTCAGAAAGAAAAATCCAACCACATCACTCCCCTGCTCAAACTCCTTCACTGGCTTCCCATTCCACAACGCATCCAATACAAGATTCTGTCTCTCTGCTACAAATCCCTGAACAACTGCGCTCCTGCCTATCTCTCCAACTTACTTCACCCCTACACTCCTTCCCGCTCCCTCCGCTCCGCCCCTCTCCGCCTCCACATCCCCCGCACCAAACTCAGCACTTTCGGCCCCCGCTCCTTCTCAGTATACGGTCCATCCACCTGGAACACTCTCCCACTCTCTCTCTCTCCGTCAGAAACACTCTCTCTCTCTCCTCCTTCCAGTCCGCCCTCAAAACTCACCTTTTTCAACAGTTCTAGCACTATATCAACACACTCCCCACCCCAAGCTGACTGTCGTAATGTATTTCACTCTTTGTGGTACGTGAGTCGTTGTCTAAAGCGTGCGCATGCGTGCGCGAGTTGTGAGTGCGCGCGTAGAGTTATAATTATTATAAGATAAGCGCATTATAAATACCGTAATTATTATTATTATTATTATAAACACAAACGGTGATGAAATGTGTCTTCAGATGTACGCGTGATGGTACTTTAATTGCACACTAACTGAAACTAAGAGTAGACTGCACGTGAGTGAACACATGGGTAACTACGCATGAGCAACAACGTCCGACATAATGACACTTTTCAGAATATAATTTTTCACTTTCTTGATGCTGTTCGCAGGCAACCCCGTAAGTGATATTTTGGCGCGAAATTATGTTTTCATGAGGCTGCCTTTCTTTGAATCTCCCCCCCCCCCCCCCTCACACACACACTTTCTAACGAAATTTCAGTCGAACCTGTAGCTCAACAGGAAATGCCCATAACCGCCTCGTGAGGGAAACCTCGGGTCACAGGTTTGGTCTTCAGGTTTATCTCGCTGGGACACACAGCTGTTATTTACAAGGTTGAATGCGGACACTGTCAAAATTATTTTGCATAGCCGGCGGAACAAACTTCGAACACCGTCAGCATCAAAAGCGGGTCACTGGCCTTGTGTTAATAGCGGAAGTTTCCTTCGTCATAAATCTCAGACTTATTAACACCTTCACTGAGGACAAAATGAATACCGCCCCATTGCAAGAGGTATAGATCCTCATGAGCCCCCGCCGTTGCGGGGGCTCATGAGGATCTATACCTCTTCCTGAAACTACTTTGTAGCGTTGTTCCTTTGACAGCTGGGGACCTTTCACGTTGAATTTACACGGATTTCAAAGAAACGATCTGCGTTTACTGGCAGTGAAAAGGTAAATAATGATGATATGAGGCCGATAGGCCCAACAAAGAAAGAAGCACGCTTACAAAAGACAATTACAACGCTAGTAATATTTCGGGTTAAACCCCTTCTCAAAATTTACATACAAACAATACAAGTTGCAACTTGTGTACCTGTTTGCCGTATGTCTATTGTGAAAAAGGATTTCAACCTGAACTATTAAAGTGTTGTTTTTTTTTCTCCCTAGGGTCAAGCATCTCAACACAGTCAGAGAACCGCCCAGACTGTCTGCAACAGATACTGCTGACAGTATGTGTATGGGTCTTTTGTGTAGTACTATCTTAGAGCTTTATGGTGTAAGTACAATGCCAAATGTCGAAATTTATCGTTTGGAGGATGTATTGTTTTTGTACCCGCGTCGCGGATTTACTCGTCTGCATCGGCCTTGTTTTCATCATCTTCTTCATTTTAATGTCCCTCTGGCACTAAGAGTGATCGGGGACTACGGCCTTGTTTTGAATTAATATGCATATTTATGAGCCTACGTCAGTCACAAGGCACAACCCGACCACCTATCGACAGTGTATCGCAATACTGCAGGTCACGAGGTCATCGTGTGGTGTACACACGTGTCAGTGTACATGTACTGATGTTTTCCGGCATCCCTTTGACGTAATTTTTCACGAGAAAGTAGAATAAACCTTCCATACTCGCTATGCTGTCAAAATCACAAATGATGCGGGTTCCGCTGGAGCTAGTAACGATCGTGCTGCGTAGTCGTGCACCGACCGAGGGCGTGGCTTATGTGACTGGCAAAGCCGGCGAGCCTGCGTCCACGGTGCCTAGTTTGACCTTTGATCCTTTACACCTCGGAAACACGCAACGCGTTCCATCTTGAAACAGAACATTGGTATTTATACCCACTTTCTGCACTGCAGTCAATTTCACATCTTACACATCGAAGTCTACGTAACTGAAAGCATCATTAGAAACGACAAATGCACAATCGCAGCAGAAACACTACCTCTCTGAATCGAGTGAATGCGAGCCCGCGGCACACACCGTAGTTTTCAGATCAGTCTTTGCAGCATAAAATGTGATAACTAGCTCGTAACTATATGATAAAACAGGTTTAAATCTTGCGAAATCAGTAAGAGATAAATTCTACTGAAGATCATGAATTCTGAAAATCACTAGCGCTCGCGGAACTATAGGAAGATCGACAAAGACCCGGCGTAGATCAGTTACTCACTGATTCAGCAGGAAAGGGACACGTTGCCACCTCTCCATATTCCCTTGTCCGATGTCATTTCTACTTAGGGTATCTTGTCTCTCTTCCTCTTTCTTCTCAGTCTTTAGTTTCGAGTCTGCCATCGTCGGCGAGAGTCGATGATACTTCTTCGCTGGTTCATCCGCCATCTTGTCTTGGTTATAATTATATAGATGACCTAAGGTCGTAAACTCGTATAGAATAGTTATGATGTCAGCTACCATCGCCTAAAAGAATCAATCTTGTGACAGTGTCCAGTCACAAGATTCCGGTGGCCTCTTTTCGCTTTGAACAGACGAAAGAAAGCATTTGGTGGAAAAATAGGGTGGTCACTGTATACTGAAGCCAAGTAAAAGCTTTTTGCGAACACTGAAGCCTTCAAGACTAAGTTCAGTTGTGCCCCTTTAATAAATTGTGTTGTAACTGTCTTATCCAAGCGTGCTTCTTTTTTTCCTTTGGGTCCTTTTTTTTTTGCATTTTACACGCCGCTTGGCAGTCACCTATTTGGTCTGGATTTAATAATGATACTCGTAAACTTTACGACCTGGGACATTCTTGTTGTAGTTGATCCTCTCTGAAATTCAGTTCAGTACATTGCAGCTGTTTTGTTCAGTTGTCCCCCCCCCCCCCCCCCCCCAAAAAAAAAAAAAAAAAAAAAAAAAAAAAAAAAAAAAATCATTCCTAAGTGCGTTTCCTTGTTAGTTTTTCCCCTGAACAAAGCTTAAAGTGTCCTTCCGGTTTGCGATACAGAAATAACCACAACAACTTAACTTGAACGTGGTCTGTTTTCGTTCAATGTCTACACACGCAGTACTGATTTTACATCACTCGAAAGCGGATGACCCAGTTTGCGCGGACAGCCAAAGACGTAAATGAATCTTGCAAAAGGCGTAGATCCTCATAAGCCACTGCAATTGCGGGGGCTTATGGGGATCTATGCATTTTGCAAATGGGACTAGTTGGCAGCAAGAGTGGACACACTTGAGTGAAATTTCAACCAGAATGTCAACAACCACAGTCCCCGTATTGCGTCTGTATAATTATCTGTAGGCATTCTTTCAATTCCGCCGAGACCTCGGATGGAAACATGGCCGCTGTGCTTGACAGACTTTTCGTCGTAATGGCCGCTTGAACGTGGGTACAGTAAACCTTTCTTAATCAAGCTTTCTGTTCAGTATTTATGCTCCGGATACCTGACTTATTTACGTACGTCTATCTTGCTTAGTTCACACAGAATTTCGACTGGCCATGGCAGGTGTTTGTATACAGTTTGGTCAAACTGGTTCAACGTGAGCCAGGTCCGGCCGTTGGTTAGTTCGGGTTTAACGTCCACAGCACCGCGGTGATCATGGTCGGCCCTGACGGGCGGGTTATGGGGGACAGGGAAATCTATTGCCTATGGAGTACGACCTGAACACTGATCAACTCAGGCGCACTCCAACTGTGCCACTTTGATTTACCAGGACCTTTCAACGGAATAGCTATTGAACAATTCCGTTTTTCCCCCCTGGATTGTGAGTCCAGATACTGGGGCCCACGACCCGGCGATTCCCTTCGCTCTCCTGCTCCGACGTTTAACCGCCTGAGCTATTTCGGACTCTGTTGGTCCGGCAAGATGCGGCGTCACGGTCATTATATTGATGTGTTCAGTTGCGCTTTTTGGGACTCACGGTTTCCAACCGTAAGGTCCAACATCACAGACCAACGGCCTACGACTGCAAGGTTCAACCGAAATCGCAGACACGCACACAATATACTGACACACAACTAACAGCTAGAAGCACGGTACGAAGCCGTTATCAAAGGCTACTCGACTACCCAAGTAAACACACGGCAGGTCTTCGGGGCAACGTCGCCTGCAGTGGGCCCGCGCACGGCTGTGCGCGGGCCCACTGCAGGCGACGTCGGCCCGAGGGTCTTTTGCTTACTGGTTATGCGCGTGACCGCTGCGGCCCTCTTTTCAGTGCTTACTTTTTACCATCACATAATACTTTAGTAACGCCGACTTTGCCGTACTGAACGTTCTTCAGTCCTGACTTTAGTAATCAAGCGTGGGTAAAATACGGCCCTGCTCAGTGTGGTTGGGGATGAGGGTAAGATGGTTATGAAAGGCGATAAACTGTATTTGGTAAGACTCGGGCCATGCCTCCTCAGTCGAACGTCATTCTTTGTGTACCCGCACTTTAAGTCTTGTTAACCCTTTGTACCCTAACGGCGCCGACTTCCCCAGATTTTGGAGCTGCATCATAAGTGTCAGTGAAGACTGCATTACAATCCAGGAGACGGGTCGACCATGATAGTTCAAGGGTGATGCCAGAATAGCTTGGCGCCCACAGGCGCCAAGACTGAGTATTCTGGCATCACCTTTGAACCATCATGGTCCGTCAATCTGTATATCTAGTTACTCACAAACCAGATAGGTGAGGCTAGCGCTGGCAGAATTGTACACAAACCAAAGGGAATCACTCGGCGCTGGACAGACAGTTAGATCCCCTGTCCCCGCCCATCAGGCACCCAATCAGTCGCCAGCCCACAGAGAAATACGCAGGTCAGTATAGAACAAGACGATCAGCTGCATCCCTTAAACTGAGTGATTACCCTTGGTTTGTGTATATATCTAGTTAGGGTTACATGAGCTAATATAAGGAAATAAACTTAATGACTTGCCTGCAAAATATTGTTCACACGATTTTTTGTCGAGTTCAAGTTCGAGTGACTCTTCGTGGGTCGCTGTACTGAGCGTCAGTTCAACCAGGCGATAACGGTTTTGTAGGTCGGGTCAATGGATTATATCTATCACCGAATCCTATTTTCGAAGGCCCTTATCCTTTTCTTTTTTTAAATCTAAATAGCACACGAGGCATTTGAAACATGCTCAGTGACACATTCACCCGTTAACCTATGACAGTCCGCGGTACCACTTTTTGTCATCGCCACAAAGAACGCTACCGACAGGCAAAGGGTTAACCTTTAGGTGTCGGTAGCACTTTTCGCCGGCTGCGGGTCGGAGATCAGTCTTGCTGTGGTCACTACACACAACGATCTGCTCCATGGCACATTTTCAGTGGTCTCGAAAATTCGCCGATACTGCGGGTTGTCAACGTTGCCTTGCATCAACTAAGACATTTCTACCCTTCTTTTCACAATATTTCGTTGCGCACTCGGGGCCGGGAAAACGTAGGGGAGGTTTTCCCGGCCCCGAGTGCGCAACGAAATAACTCTCCTGCGTACAACTGAAGGAGACACCAGAGCAGAAAAGTCATGTTAACGCATTCTGCCCGCGACACACCACAGCAAGATATGGCTCGACCATGATAGTTCAAGACTGGTGGCAGAATAGCTTGGCGCCTATAGGCGCCAAGCCGGCTATTCTGCCACCACCTTGAACTATCATGGTCGATCTGTCTCCTGAATTGTAATGCAGTCCTCAGAGGATAACTCCAAAATGTGGGTATTTCCGGCGTAGCTCAGGCTGACAATGATTTACCATTTCAAACTTCATAATTTAACCGAGTTAGCCCTTTTATTCAGCATTGTTGTAAGATGTACATTTATGCCATTTGTAACGAAGTCAGTGCGACATTCAATGACATTTATAACGGGGATATTGCAAAAAGGCGATTAACCTTTTACTGCCTGGGATAGGTCGCTTTGAAGGCCCACTGCCGCCGTGACAGTCAAAGATCCACTGGCTGTAACGGCCGGATGGTTACGGAAACGCCACGCCAGCCAGTTATGGTTCGTTTAGACACAGGAGAATCCAGTTCAGCACACGTCGTCACTATAATTATCAAGTAACCTGACAATGACTCCACTCCGTTCTCAAAATACAGCCTTTCAGTGCGAGAAACAGCTACAAATAGATTGACACGCTAACGGCAGCGCAGAATTCATTAGGTGTATCGACAAGGCATACAGACACAAAATAATGTGTCTTCAGATTTATGCGTAAATGGTACTTTAATCAAACAAAAGCCCTTACGTTATTACTGTACGCGGTCGTGCCGGGGTTATTCTGTGCATCAGTTGATGCTATAGGCTGTAGGCTATAGGCTGTAGTCTATAGGCTGTAGTCGAAGAATGTCGTTTTCACGATGTGTAGCCACTATAGTGGTACAGAACAGGCTGATAGCGTAGATCGATACATATCCACAGTAAGTCGGCAAAGGTTATACTTCGGGCCCACCGACGGCCGCAGTGGGCCCGCGCACGGCTGTGCGCGGGCCCACTGCGGCCGTCGTGGGCTCGAAGACGTTTTGCTACTGCGGAATGATGAAAAACGCACGTCTGGACAAATCCACTGACACACATGGTGATAAACGCATGTTTCGACCTCAGCCGTTACCCGTTGCCGGTTGCACTTTGTGCTCGCTGGCGAACAGACGAAATATTACTTCTATAACTGAGACTGACCTACCTTCTAGCCGCAATATACACAGCTGCCCTTATCTACTCCATCGGTAACAGTCACGCGATCACACAACTGCCTCCTTCCCGGCGTCATACGTTCTTCCGTCTTTTGAGCAGTTCCTGCATAGCAGTGTTAGCACACACAGCCGCCAAAACGCCATACACTTCATGCGACGCACAGCTCGGACACGCCTCCTTAGTACAGAAGGACCTAAACCCACGTGACTTCCTCCATATGAGCATGTCAGCGCCAGCGTGTCCACGGTAGAGAACCTGGCACATTTCGCGCCGTACTCATCGTCCGCGTCACTTACGCTTCGTGGCTTGCATAAAACTACCGGCACCAACATGGATACTAAGGGGCAGATCGGGGTGTGGTGGGGTTGGGGGTGGGGTGATTCCAAGGGTTGCGGACTCCCCCTCCTCCCCACCCAAAATTCTTTAAAATGCAATAACATATAACAAAGTCCCTTTTTTGGTATTTGGACCCCCCCCCCTCCTCCCCCTTGTTGACATCTCTTTGTTTGATATTTTGGCGAATAGTGAGAGTCTTAAGCACGCACGCACTTCTCTACCCCCCCCCCTCCACCCCCCCCCCCCCCACGCCCCTTTACGCTTTTTCGGCCCCTGAAAGCAAGGTCTAGCGTCGGGGAGGCCTGTCTATATGAAGTTGAAGGTCCCAAACAAAAAGTTAAAATGGAACCCCCTCCCCCTCCCCCTTCGAGCCATAACTGATCCGCCCCTGATCTCTTTGCATACCAATGGAAAATTTGGTTTATCAGGGTCTAGTTTTAGTGCGCGTGAATTTGTATTGGAAATGTGCGACCAGTAAGAAGTTTTAACATGCGGTACTATGTTTCAGCATCCGGTACTATGTTCAGTTCAGCATGCGGTACAATGTTTCAGCATGCGGTACAATGTTTCAGCATGCTGTGCAATGTTTCAGCATGCGGTACTAAGATGTTTCAGCATGCAGTACTATGTTTCAGCATGCGGTACAATGTTGCAGCATGCGGTACAATGTTGCAGCATGCGGTACTATGTTTCAGAATGCGGTACAATGTTTCAGCATGCGGTACTATGTTTCAGAATGTGGCGGTACAATGTTTCAGCATGCGGTACTATTTGTAGAATGCGGTACAATGTTTCAGCATGCGGTACTATGTTTCAGCATGCGTTACGATGTTTTGACATGCGGTACGATGTTTCAGCATGCGGTACTAAGTGCCACAATCGCACTGCTCCTTACGTCATTAGAATGTGTTGTTTGCTGAGATACGGGGGAATCGCACACCGTCATCTTGCGCGATTCTTTCAAATGAACTATTCTACGCGTACTCCTTGGGCCCCAGGACCGAAATTCCCAAATTTTGAAATTGCCCTTTGGGGGGAGTGTAATATCTTACAATTCTATAGACAGATTTAGCATGATAGTTTAAGGGTGGTGCCAGAATAGTTTAGCGTCTGTGGGCGCCACTAAGCTATTGTGGCATCAACCTTAACTGAAATGACTTTCATGCTCGATCCATGTCAGTCTTGCTGTGGTGTGTCCAGTCGAGACTGAATGAATTAAATTATGGACGTTGTTCGAAATCAGAAGTGAGTCCGATTTGCACTGACGCGTATCGACAAAAACAGCGGATTCAGTAAAAAGCCAGGACTGACAAACATGCGATATCGCATGTTAAGAGTCCGGGCTTGTAATTCACTGTTTTTGTCGATACCAGCGTACACTTTTGGTCTACTCTGATTTCAGGAGATCCTCTATCAGGCCCCCCCCACCCGGGTCTGCCCTGGGGGACTTGGGTGGGGTTAGGTACTTTTTAGTTCCCAGGGTCACCCTGGTCAGCCCCACAGGGTGAGTTTTTCTCTCTATTCTGGGGCATGTGTTTCTGTCTACCCTTGGTCCATTCACCTGTATTTGCCTTTTTAAAACTCTCCCTACTGTCTGCACTGCCTGTAGCTCTTGATATTGGATGTGTGTTGCTAAATGGTCTTAGCTTTATTTAGGCCCCATGTGTTAGGTTTATTTAACGTATTTGACCGGCTGGCGACATACATTCAATGTTCTGTTTTTTCACAAGCAGTGCAGGCACGTCCTGAGAAAGCCTTGTTGCTGTCGGGACGTTAAGCAATGTACAATCAATCAATCTCTATCAGGCTAGTGTTACGGTCATGTGGGTCTTTGCTTGCATGACAATCTGCGACTGACCTAGATAGAACTGTACAGGCCGGCGACTGACCTAGATACAACTTGATATGACCTAGATACAACTTGATATGACCTCTATGCAATATCACCATGTTAGCCAGCTCTTCCGTTTGACGACAAAACACATTAAGTCCAACATATTCATGTTGAACTTGCTGTATTTTGCCTTCAAATGTAGAAATGTGGTCCTTTTGCACGGAACTTGAACTATACCACACGCTGACAACACATTCTGCCCCAGGACCGAACTCCACAAGAAATTTTGAAGTTGCCCTCTGAATGACTGTTACAACTCTAGACAGATCGAGCACTGATGACAGTCCAAGGCCGCCTATGGGCGCCAAGCTATTCTGGCACCATCCTTGAACTATCATGCTCGATCCATATCTTGTTGTGGTGTGTCGCGGCGCGGCTGAATCATTTAAACTAAGGCCGATTTCCTAACGTTTTGAGGGTCAGGTGAGATGGATCGACCATGAGTATAATTCAAGGGTAGTGTCAGATTAGCTTGGCGATACTCAGGCGCCAGGCTAATCTGGCACTAACCTTGAATTGTCATGGTCAATCCATCTCCTGCGGTAATGCGTCGGGGCTAAATGGGTTGAAATGCTAGAACCAAACTTGACACTGCACGGCTGAGGGGTCGGCCGCATGAGACTGTGCTTGCTGAACTGGTGCCAACAAGTGCGGGCCCTTGTTTGGGGTGACACGTATATGACCTGGATGCAGTGTAGCGTGATAATTACTGATATGGTATAATGTAGCGATGTATTCGTCCCTGCATCTATAGTTTGCTCTATTTAGCCCTACAAGTTTTTGCGTCGCAGTCCGCAAGAAGGCATGTGACTGCCTGTGAATACGGTGGGTAACCCGAACATACGCTGCATCCCCGCTGCATAATGACATAACAACAAACAGCGCCGGCTAACACGAGCCAGCAACAGACTAAGATTCTCATGAGCCCTTACACCCTCCGTCTTCAGTCGACTGATGTCGGGAGCTTTGCCTGTGATTTTCAAGTTTCTCATTTCACAGGGGTCACCAAGCACGATTCCACGCTTTCTGCATAAACGTAACAACATAGAGATAACGCAAGCCAGCAAGAGACATAGATTGTCATGAGCCCCCGAATTCTACGGTGACTCATAAAAATGTATGCCTCTTACAGATTTTGGGGATTCTGTCTATGCTTTTGGTAGAGGCGAGTTCTCCAGCCGCGTGTCGAAAGTTGAGAAAGTTTTTTTCCCAAATATCTCCGCACGGCAAAGAAACACTTTTCTGTACCACTTTAAAAACAAATATCATTTAGTACCAATTGACCTAATATGGAATTGTATTTACTGAACTCCTGTGATTTGTCGATTTTGCTGTACAGTCGTAACAATTTGGTGAAAAAACAAGAACCAGCCATTTTCAATAGCCTACATAGAGCTCCGGCTGACGGATTTCAATATCGAGGTCAAGCATGCAGACTTCATGTGTGCCTGCGCTGTTTAAGTTTTGAAAACTTTACCAATTCAGGTGAAAATTGGTCTTCCTTATACCAGGCTTAATATATCTGGGGCACATTTAGGGATGTAAAATCAGGCATTTCATGAAAATAATCCCAATTTTTACGACTGTACAGAACAACGGACACACTGTCCGAGTTTCTTATAAGCAGTTCGTATTGGGTCAACCGTCACTGAATGATATTTGTTAGTTCGTATTGGGTCAACCGTCACTGAATGATATTTGTTAGTTCGTATTGGGTCAACCGTCACTGAATGATATTTGTTAGTTCGTATTGGGTCAACCGTCACTGAATGATATTTGTTAGTTCGTATTGGGTCAACCGTCACTGAATGATATTTGTTAGTTCGTAATGGGTCAACCGTCACTGAATGATATTTGTTCTAAGACTGATATAGAAACGTGGCTCTTTGCGGAGATACTAATGATTTGCGAAAAACGTTGTGCGCTCCATTTCAAACGACCTATAGCAGGAGTCGGGTGCATGAGTGAGCATAGTCCTGCGCCAGCCACTAAGTATGGTGTTCCGCTATCGCAGAGCACCTTGCTTAGTGGCTGGCGCAGGACTAAGCTCACTCATGCAACTGGCCCCAGGTGATTTACGATTTAGGAACGCCACTACGGACCACAGGCGGAGGATGAATAATCATACAGTGCAATGTGAGTCTATAACTGCACTGGCCCAGGTACCCGGAGGGCAAGTATGGCCTGGCCACACCTCCTCTGGACACGGTTTGGCCAGACTATCCTTCAATTCTGACTTGGGTCATATTTCTCTTTGATCCTCCTTGTATAACTGGCCATAATCCCCTCGTCCCCACCCCCACCCCCACCCCGCCCCAACCGTCATTGCGCTCAGCAGTGCTGTTGTACTAGGACAAGCAGAGATAAAGGCAAATCGTGTTGCTGTCTTTGGCTGGCGTGGATGCCCCTACTAGGTGTAATAGTGACATTGACGATGCCTCGCTTGACCCCAACCCCCAACCCCACCCCCTTCCACCCCTACCCACTCATTTCCACCCGCACCCGTACCCCCGATGAAAGTCGGATTTAAAAAAAAAAAGAAGTATTATTATTATTATTATTATTGTTATAACAATGGCTCGTGTGTAACTCTTTTCACGCCACTGTACTGTGTTCGCAATGTGCAAAAGGGCATCGGGCTGACGTCGGCCCGATGGCCTTTTGCGCATTGGGTTGTTAAAGCACAACTTACATGTTACCAGCACAACTTACATTTGTCACCCTTCAACCATTGCCTACCCACCCTAAAGCAAAGCATTAATAAACACTGCGAGCAGTCCGCGATTATTATGCATTAGGTCTTATACAGCCTGTGTGCATCAAATGTCATCACAATAATTATACCAAAGACACGACACGTTCTCACAGCAAGCAACCCGTACCATAGAACATTGACAGTTAGTTATTTGGGTTTAACGCCGAGCAGGCAACTAAGGCCATCTCACGACGGGAGGACGTTGACAGGTATAGGTGTGTACGATGTATTCACTTCTCACAAACCAGATAGGTGAGGCTAGCGCTGGCAGAATTGTATGCAAACCAAGGGGAATCACAGCGCTGGACAGACAACAGTTAGATCCCCTGCCCCCGCCTATCAGGCACCCAATCGCCAGCCCACAGAGAAATACGCAGGTATAGAATAAGACGATCATTTCCATCCAATGTATTCACTTCGGTTTCTAACTGTCAGTGTCGGTATTGTCACGCGTAAAATATGTGCGGGGCTGTGACTTTGGCCTTACGGCTCCAGCCGCTTATAAACCGAAAGGTTCAAATTCACAGACCAGTACTCAAATGACCTAAGTCATGCTACCACAAGTAGGCGTATGGGTCTTGACATAAGTCTATTAACTAGATGATACAGATTCTCAGTCCCTAGACGACAATGCAATGCAATGCAATTCTACTTTACTGTCCCCGAGGGGAAATTACTGTATTGCAATTGAGATACATGCATTTAATCAATATTTGTTTGACGATTTCGTACGTATACAGGACAAAGGTTGTTTTATTGTTGTTGACGGAGACATTGATAAAAAAACAATGGGCTGTGCAAAATAAACCTGAGAATAGTTCGCAATGAAGGCAACTTAACCCCTTCACTGCCGAGAAAAAGTGAACAAAATCCAACTGCAAGAGACATAGACCCTCATGTGCCCCTTGCAGTTCCGGGGGCTTATGAGGATCTATGCCTCTTGCTGTCACTACTTTACTTACTTAATTACGCCTGTCACCCCTCCCAGGGTATAGGCCGTCGACGAGAGACCTCCAGCGAGTCCTGTCCTGTGCTTCTCCTTCGATTTTACTCCAGGTGGTTCCCAGTCTCTTGATGTCTGCTTGGAGGCCTCGAAGCCAGGTGTTTCTCGGCCTGCCTCTTTTTCTCTTTCTCTGGGGGTTCCATGACAATGCCTGCCTAGTGATACTGGAAACTGGCTTTCTCAGACTGTGACCGATCCATCCCCATCTTCTTCGCCCAATTTCATTCTCTGCTGTTATCTGCTTTGTTCTCTCCCAGAGTCTGACGTTGCTGATCTTCTCTGGCCAGTGGATTTTCAAGATTCTTCTAAGGCAACTGTTTATGAAGATCTGTACTCTCTTGACTGTGGTTTTTGTCAATCTCCAAGTCTCTGATCCATATAGGAGAACTGCTTTTATGTTTGAGTTGAAAATCCGGACTTTGGTGTGTTGTGACAGCTCTCTGGAACTACACACTTTTTTCAACTGGAAAAAGGCTGCTCTTGCCTTACCGATTCGTGCTCTGACATCCGCATCAGTGCTGCCTTTTTTGTCGACGATGCTCTCGAGATAGGTGAAGGACTCCACCTCCTCTAATGGGGTGCCAGCAAGCAAGACTGGTTTTTCTCTGGTTGCGTTCAGCCTCATTGTCTTTGTTTTCTGTTTGTGGATGGTGAGGCCTACTTGGGACGAGATGTCAGCAAGCCTCGTGGTCTTGTCCTGCATTTGTTGATGAGTGTGGGACAGTAAAGCCAAGTCGTCTGCAAAATCGAGGTCGTCAAGCTGTGTCCACAGTGTCCACTGTATTCCGCTTCTTCTCTGCTAAAGTGGTCTTCTTCATGAACCAGTCTATGGCCAGTAGGAAGAAGAGCGGAGACAGCAAACACCCCTGCCTGACGCCGGTTCTGACCTGGCGCTCTCTGGTGAGCTGCCCTTCGTGGATCACGCGACATGTCATGCTATCGTAGCTGCTCTTGATCAGGCAAACGAGCTTTGTGGGTACACCGTAGTGTCGTAGGAGTTTCCACAAAGTCTCTCGGTCCACGCTGTCAAATGCTTTCTCGTAATCCACAAAGTTGGCGTACAAGGGGGAGCTCCACTCCAGAGATGAGTGTGATCACAGCAGCCTTTAGAACCAGGAAAAAGATTAAGCTCAACGTCATCCAGTGTTATGCGCCCACTAATGACAGTGACGAGGAAGAGAAACAAGAGTTCTTCGACCGACTCCAGAGTGCTGCGGACAAATGTGCGGAGCGAGACATCACCATTGTCATGGGCGATTTTAATGCCAAAATAGGGGAGGACAACACCGGATACGAAGAGGTGATGGAGAGACAGGGACTAGGGGAGAGGTTTGTAGACTTTTGTGCTTTAAACAGACTTGTCATTGGAGGCAGCATCTTCCCACTCAGGAGAATACATAAAGCAACCTGGGTCTCACTACAGAGAACCAAATAGACCATATCTGCATGAGCAAGAAATTTAGAAGATCCCTTCAAGATGTTCGGTCACCACAGAGCAGCAGTGGAAGGCAGTTAGAGAGGCGCTGAACTCAACCTGCAAAGGCTCTTTAGGGTTCAGGAAACACAATCATATTGCAGACAGAGCAGACCAACTCGACAGATGGGCCGAGTATTTTGAAGATTTACTGAACACACCCAGCCCACCCGACGCCCAGACATCCAGCCAGCAGAGACTGACCTACCCATCAGCTGTGACAGACCCAGCCGGGAAGAGATCAGAAGTGCAGTGGCATTTTTGAAGAACGGCAAAGCAGCAGGGCCAGATGGCATCCCAGCGGAGTCTCTGAAAGCAGACCTAGAGACAACAGTAGAGATGCTGTACCCACTGTTTGGAAAGATCTGGGAAGAGGAGGTGATGCCGGCTGACTGGAAGGAGGGGTGTTTCTCGGCCTGCCTCTTTTCCTCTTTCTCTGGGGGTTCCATGACAATGCTTGCCTAGTGATACTGGAAGCTGGCTTTCTCAGACTGTGACCAATCCATCCCCATCTTCTTCGTCCAATTTCATTCTCTGCTGTTATCTGCTCTGTTCTCTCCCAGAGTGTGACATAGACGTTGCTGATCTTCTCTGGCCAGTGGATTTTCAAAATTCTTATAAGGCAACTGTTTATGAAGATCTGTACTCTGTTGACTGTGGTTTTTGTTAATCTCCATGTGTGTGTGTGTGTGTGTGTGTGTGTGTGTGTGTGTGTGTGTGTGTGTGTGTGTGTGTGTGTGTGTGTGTGTGTGTGTGTGTGTGTGTGTGTGTCTGTATCTGATTGTGATTTATAGGTCAGTCGTTGGACATTTCGCATATATCTCCGAACCAGTTTTCTATACCAATCTGAGAACAATTCCGATATTCACTGACAGTTGACCTAACTGATACGATTTTTTTGGTTAAAAGCCCGAACATTCGGAACACTGTCAGTTTTGCTGTACTGACAGTCGTACAAGTTCGGAATTCTTCATGAAATGACTGATTTATATCCCTAAATGTGCCCCAGACATATTAAGCCCAGTTTAAGAAAGATCCATTTTCACGTGAATTGGCCAAGTTCAACCTGAAATAGTGCAGGCGGCATAAAATGTATGATACATGAAGTCTATTGAAATCTCATGTAGGGTACTGAAAATGGCTTGGTCTTGTCCTTTAACTCATTCTACCCCAACACCGAAATCCCCAAATGTTTCCGTTGTCCTCTGAAGACTGCATTGCATTGCAGGACACAGATCGACCATGATAGTTCAAGGGTGATGCCAGAATAGCTTGGCGCCTATTCTGGCATCCCCCTTGAACTATCATGGTCGATCTTTATCTTGCTGGGGTGTGTCTGGGGTAGAATGAGTAGACAAATTATAGGAGTTCAGTAAAAAAAAAAATTTAAAATTAAAAAAAAATTCCAAATTAGGTCAATTGGCACTAAATGATATATGTTCTTTAAAGTGGTACAGAAAAGCCTTTCTTTGCGGAGACTATGATACTTCATTCGGAAAAAAAAAAACGTGTTACTGAGTAGTATTACTCCTTTACTTAGTCGGCCGGTCTGGCCGACTGAGTAGGTCGCTTTAAGTTTCCAGTGTTGGTAGTTCCCGTCTGCAGAGCAACGTAAGTTCAGGCCCGTCAGAAATTGATTATGACAGTTCAAGGGTGACTGATGATAGGCCGTTTGACATCATGCTCGGCGCGCACTTTTTTTTTTTTCTCCAAATGAATCATCTCAGTCCGCAAAGCGGAAATACGTTTCTGTACCACTTTAAGAAGAAACCGGCTGATATCATTTCAGTGGTGCCAAATGACCTAATATGGACTTTTTGTACATTTTTTACTTAACTCCTCGATTTGTTGATTTTGCTGTGCAGTCGCAAAAAAATTCGTGAAAAAACAACGCTCAAGCCATTTTCAATACCCTACTCAGTAGGGCCCGGCGGGACTGAAACGGCCAGATTTCAATATCCAGGCGGGAGTGAGGACTGACTCGACATATTGTTCTAATTTTTTTTAAAGCTAATCGTACTAGGTCAACTGGTATCTGCCGGAATGACTGATCCTTCAGTAGTTTGTTTTTCAGTAGTGGTATAGAATAATTTTGCGAAGCCGATATTTGCGACAAACCGGCGTTGTGCGCTCCGATGACTGACGTCAACATGTCTCGCCGCGGCACGTGACCGCGGGCTGCCCGACACTCACGGCCGCCGACGGCCAAGACTAACTTGAAAATCATAATGCCATTCAGTAGTGGTGAATTTTCAACTGACATCAGTGGCGGGACTGATTGGGTCCACGAACATTGCCGGCAAACCAAACTTTCCGGTCAGGTGTAGCCGCCAGCCAGAAAGCCCTAGGGTGGATTACAATCTCTGCTGCATATATGTTCACCACCTCTTGATTCTTCCGTTCGGCTGCAACGTAGGCCTCGGCAGCTTTAGGCTCTATTTGCCAGCCCATCTCTCATCGCCTTGGTTGTATGATGGTTGCTGGATTTCAGTCGAAAAGCAAGACCAGCTGGTTTCTGTAATGTTTTTGGATCCAACGCCTCGTCCTTTCTGACTGCCTTGTAATATGCCTTGTTATATGTGTCCCGCATGGCCTTTGACACCTCCGCAATTTTCGATGCCGTCAAACGGTGCTTAGGCGGTGCCACTTTGGATCGTTCCCTTGGTTCTGTGTTGTTTGCTCCAGTTCCGCCACTTCTTGGGCACTCACACGTAATGACAAAAAAAGTATCTTGCTGCTCTGCATTCAAGACGGTAGAAAAGTCATAATTTTTCACCTATAGCGTCACTGGCAGGCCCTTGTGGAGAAGCAGAGCAGACCACAGAGCACATCCTCCAGGACTGTGGGAACGACCAGTTGCTGAGGGAGGAGATTATGGCCGAAGCCCGCCACCCTACAAGAGAAACTGTACGGGCCTGTGGAGGCGCTAGCTACAGAAGACCACAGCGGATTTCATTTTGAGAGCAAAACTCCAAGTGTGACGGCGTTCGAGAAGAAGAAGACTGGCAGGCAAAGGGGGGAAAGATATGCCAGCAACATTAATGTTTGTAAGTTCCATCAACACGTCATGTTGATATTTTGGGACTGCTGCCAAACCGGCCTTTGTTTTTTGCATGGGGGCACTTTCATTAAAGACAGTGTGTATATGGAAGTTGTTTTTGTTGATAGTTTGTCCATGACGGTCCCCACAGGTGGAAGCGGTGTCACAATGGGATTATACAGTGTGCTGGTGACTGGTTTCACTTCAGCGCCCGGTTCCTTGCATTATACAGTGTGCTGGTGACTGGTTTCACTTCAGCGGCCTGGTTCCTTGCACTGCGAACCACTGCATCGTCTGCAGTGAAATGGCGCGTATTCGTGGTCCCCGCGGAATGTGCTACGTCTGAGGTTTATCGGTCTTTGTTATATCCTGTCACAGACAAAAAAATTAATTTACTTTTTTTTTTGTTTGTGTACACCCATGCACACTCAGTATGATGCTGTGATTCATTTAGGGGCACAATGGCTGAATCTGCTGCCCTAGCCCCATTTTCCCAGTATGCAAAGGAACACAAAACGATCAAAAATTGCTTACGTCATACCGTACTTCTGCTATGATATTTTTCTTGCCAGTTTTCATATGATTCAGCCGCTGTGGCCCCTAAATGCATCACAGCATCATAAAATCAGGTTGGGAGTAACTGTGGTACTCTATTCTAACCAATAAAACCTTTTTAAAAAAAGAAGAAAAAAAAAAGACCTATCAGTTGTATACAATATTTCTGAGGGCATCGGAAACAACATACTTTTCCCAATCTGGCAGTTTTAGATGGGAAAAAGCTATCATTCACCATTACAAACATATCGTAAAGGATGCCGACTTTCCTCATTTTATTGCACTTTATGCTCACATTATTGAAACTTAATAGGTAAAGAAGGTCAAAATGAAACGGAATAACTTTAGTAATTTTTTTCTAATTAATTTTGTGTATTTTTACAACTTGGGGTATGGATACATTCACAGTGATCACAGCATCACCTGGTCACGTTTATAGTAATTGTCACATCCTGTTTTAATATAAGCCTGAAAATGGACTGCCAGTGCTATAGAAAATGTCTGAAGGCATAAGACACATTATTTTTGTCTTTTTTTTTTTTTTTACTTCTTTTTTTTTTTGCGATTTTGCGGAAATGGCCGTTTACTGGGTGCACACATACCTTCTCCGTGTGTCACAGATTCAATAATTTTTTTTTTTTTTTTTTTTTTTTTTTTTTGAGGACGCAGAAAGTGTGCCCTAACAGTATTGCCTTATTTGGGCTTCTGAAATGAATTCTGATTTATTTAAAGGAAAATGTTTCTCAGTCAAGCTCGAGTCATCAGGATCCGCGAAGAGTGACATGATGGGGGTACCCTTGCACCATCGGCTATTATCTCTGGTGTGTTTCTTAGGATTTTAGGGGAACATGGCTTAACATCTCGGGACATACTAAGTTACACTTT
This sequence comes from Semisulcospira habei, assembly GCA_036245525.1. Classification (NCBI taxonomy): domain Eukaryota; kingdom Metazoa; phylum Mollusca; class Gastropoda; family Semisulcospiridae; genus Semisulcospira; species Semisulcospira habei. The sequence goes on along the minus strand of BTPG01000004.1, from coordinate 191,957,326 downwards.
GAAACCCATCTTCAGAGTACTGGATTGAAAGGGGTGGGTTAAGAAGGGGGGGGGGGGTGCGGCGGGGTGCCGCCGCACGCCCGCGGCCGCCGCCGGGGTACGGCGCCGGGGACTGACTGGCCATAATTTATATTATGGCGTATCATTATTCAGTTCCCCCAGCCCGAGCCTATATGGAGCCTGGTGTAAACACTCCTCAGTTGTCAATATCTTTTCGAGTAATTCTCTTCGACTTTAGAGTAAACACGGCAGAAAACCGATGCCATTGGCACTGCCAGTGCATAGTGGCCTCTTTAAAACACAATTTGGTATGATGTCATATCGGTAGCTACTCAGTGCCGAGTACCAAATGCCAAGCTATGAAACTATTACGCACAATAATACACAGCCATGTGCATATAACTATTTTATGGGATTACATTACTGGAAGAAATTTACTCTCTGCTCATAACTGATATATCATAAAATCGGCAAAATAAACAGTTGTGCTCCGTTTATGACGTCATCATAAAGTGCAGACGCGAGGGTAAGTTTATACCTAGTGAGCACTTCCGGTTTTCTCACTCATATGATCTGCATCGGCCAAAACTTTGTTTCATCGGTTTGATAACTTTCTGGGGATCCTAGCGATGTTTTTCACCGCTGAGGACGACGAACAAGACTTTTTGTCGACTGGTGGCGGGTATAGAAGCACACTTCATTACTAGCTTTGCCGTAGAATAAAATAACGTTGCTTTTCAGTATTAGATTGTGGTCGCAGTTTTGGGGGCGGGTTACTCACTGGGGTGGTAGGGTCATGACTGACGACTGAAACAGAAAGTACGGCCTTTCTTTTCAGCACGTGCTAGAGTTTTCCGATCACGTACTTGTCACCTTTAACAGCAGGATTGCTTTGTGGTAGTGTTTTGCGGTGTGATAGTTATTCATGGGGTCTCCAACTTTGAAAGATTTACTAACCTCTTCCCCTCCCCGACCACAGACATTGTTAATTCATGGGATCACATCTTTGCCTGACAGTCCAGTATGCTGTAATATCAAAATGAAATGTCCAAGCCCATGACGGATACAGTTTTCAGTACCTACATCTACACACATATAATTCATGTTACACACAGTTTACGGAGGTCTGTGAAGACTCTCCACAAGGTAGGGAAATGATTTTCCACAATCAGACATTTATTTCTTTGTTTCTGACATGATAGTTCAAAGGTAGTGCCATCATATATTGGAGTTGTCCATAGCGCTTGGCTATAATCTGGCACTGTCATTGAACTAGCTTGGTTGATACGCCTCTGGCTGTAGTGTCTAAAAGTAACCCCATTTGCATGCGGTCAGTAGTACTGTTCACAGTGCTGAGGGATGCATTCAAAAGGGGGGTTAACTCTGCCAGTGGACACAGATTGTGTTTTGGAAATTATTGTAATTTTAATGTTAAAGATCCCCAGCCATAGCCATCAAAGTACCAAGAATTCAAAGCGGTTTCAGCAAGAGACCTAAATCCTAATGAGCATCTACAGTTGCGGGTGTTTATGAGGATCTGTGTCTCTTGCAATGGCGTCATCTTGACTTTTTCTCGGCAAGTAAGGAATTAAACAATAACAGTGAAATATTTATATATGTGTCAGTATTCATGTACAGATGAAACACTGCACTCAGGGTTCGAAATAACCGGGGGCCCAGAGCAAAAAACCCTTTACTTTGGCCTCGGGGCCCTCTACTTTTATCCATGGAGCCGGACATGTCCCGTTCTTTTCAGACCTACTTTGTCTCAAAGCAGCGGTAGGCGGTACACAGCGCATCAGTGTGGTCCCAACATAGGTCATAAACTTTTCACCAAACATGTAGCTGGCTATTTTTAGCACGGTACGCATTGCATCAACCTCTCTTTGCTGCATAGCGGTCTAGCGTGATACGTTCACTCTGCTGTTTGCAGCTCGCTATTTTTCTTTTAGCTAAAGCCGCTTCCTTCCGCGAAGGAGAGTTCCTAACTTCCTATGTATCGCAGTCTTGTCCGTAAATCATGCAACGGTTCATGTGCCCCTTCCTTTCCAGTGGGGTCCCCTACTTTTACTAACAGGGGGCCCTTTTGAAAAGTATTTTGAACCCTGGCACTGTAACTCTTGACAGCCAGGATTAGATGCCATGCTGAGACTGTGCACACCAGCTTTTAACTTTTAAAAGTAGCTTTGAATATATGCTTTTTCGTATATATTATTTAATGTATTGTCTAATTTTTCTGTGTTTTTTCAGGTCCAAATTAGCCTCGGTGTTTGGTTTGGACAGAGCCAGTAGCCAGGGTGGAAATGAATCGCTAACGTACACTGCACCAAAACAACCAAAAAAGAAAGGTGAGTGTCCTTTTACAAGATGTCTTTGATGAGGATTATGGGCATTCCTTGCACCATCCCTGTGATAATTTGATTCATTCTAGAAGACTCGCTTGCCCATGTGCTGCAAATACCATGTGCTCGACTACACGCGTCCCACAATTATATTTTAGTATTACTATTAGGGAGAATTGAGTCCAATATCCTTTGACCTTGTTAGGAATAGGAAGGGACAGTGTCCACTTTTCAATAGGGCCCTGTGCCATTGGCGCATAATTTCACAAAATGACACATGACATTTTGATCTGAGGGGTCAATGACCCATAGGTTTCTCTAGGCAGTGGGCCCTCTCACATGGACCTACCCCGCCCCCCCCCCCCCCCCCCCCGCCCCTGTCCCCTCCTCCCCCCCCCTGCTCCCCCCTCCCCCCACCCCCCTTCCCCCCTCCCCCCTCCCGCCCCCCTTCCCCCCTCCCCCCCCTTTCCCCCTCAACCCCTGACACACACACACGCACACAGATTGTTTCTTCTCAAATAGTACTTTTGAAGGGTCAGGCCTTAAGATTCTCAAGGTCACAGGCTGCCAACAGTTTTTATGAGGATTCAAGATACATATCCACTTATACAACGACCACCTTACTGTCCCACCTAACTTTTTCTTTTATCCATACGACATGAAGAAAACCTGACGGTTTTTAGTTAGGGCCCCCATGAAATGAAGCATCAATGAACAGGCCATTGTCTAAACTGACACAGAATGGGGGATCATGTTGATCTGCAACACACTATTCTCCATACACATTACTCAAAAGTGTGTTGCCTGTCAATGTGGTCCGGTAAGTCAGCAGTCTCCAAGTGTGCGTCTCAGTCTCAGCCATAACTGGACATCCAATCAGAAACAGTGACACGTCAACACAATGTCTGATGGGCATGGCAAGTTTATGATGAACGTGCCTTGGCATGTACTGATGATCTCTGGAAAGGCCTTACCATCAGGTATCTCTAGTCTATGCCAAAAATGGTTTATGTCAAACTATTGCTATTTTTTACAGAAATACTATTTTTAACTTTGAACCCAAACTTGGTATAGAGATACCCGATGGTAAGGCCTTTCTATGCATACTAATTTGGATGACCCCTCGGAAGGGTCAAGGGTCACAAGAGGTCAGCAAGTCTGCAAAAATGGCAGTTAAAAAATAGAATTGTAAGTTTTCATCACACATCTTTTCAATCAAATTTGGCATAAAGGTAGCTGATGATTTAGTCGACCCCCATGCAGAGGTCAAGGGTCATGAAGGGTTGACACATTTGTGAAAAATGCATACATTTGCAGAAAACACATTTTGCTAGTACTAAAACTGACCCTTTACTTATCTTGCCTCTCCTGTTTGTGTAATTGTATGGCATGACTGCGGATGTCTGCAGTCTATAAAACAAATGCTATAATTGTGTATTTTAACCCCTTTACTGCCAGTGGACACAGATTTCAAAGGAACCTGAGTGACAGTGAGGTTAGCAAGAGGCAGTGTCGATCCACATGAGCCCCTGTAAATGTGGGTGCTCATGAGGGTCGGTTTCTTGCTGTTGGGTGGTCTTGGCTTTCTTTTGGACAGTTTTGGGGTTAACCCTTTTCATTCTGATACATTACTGCTTGAACTTAATTTGACTATGAGAGTTCAAGGGTGGTGCCAGAATAGCTTGGCGCCTGAGGCGCCAAGCTATTCTGGCACCTCCCTTGAACTAAAATGGTTGATCTATCTCCTAATCTGTAATGTGGCCTTCATAAGACAATAGGCAGATTTAAACAAAACAGCCTCAGGATGTAATAGGCTAATAATAGCAGGCTTTAAAGGCTACAGTTTCAGTCTTGTTAAAATCAAATTTATTAACCCCCTTGTTCTTGCAGCCAACAATACTGGTGGCTGCATGCACACGGAGGTGAAACTGTTGAAGCAGGAGAGAGGATTTTATCTAACTTGTATTTTTCTTGCCAGAAGCTGCAGGGGAAACGTCAGCAGCAGCACCGTCTGTAATGTTTGCCACTGTGGTGCAGGCGTACAAATTGTAAGCATTTACACCTAACTTGTAGTTGTAATTTTATTATAATATTTGTGGTAATTTTATCCCACATTATGCGATGTACTTATACAAATATTATGGAAAAAAGCCATGGCTGATGTGTCATTGAATTAAACTGTGCGGCCTTTTCCAGGTAATAAAGGGTTAATTTTTGTATTTTAATCTTCTCAGTTGTATTATTGTGTGTGGGTGTTTGCTGTGTGTTTTTTTTTCATTTTTTTTGGCTCATGTGCGAAGCAAAAGTGAGTATGTTCTGGGCCAGTGGTTGTCTGTCCGTCTGCGGTACACTTTAACGTTGTCATTTTTGTAAAAGATTATTCAAGCCGCAGTCTTCAAACTTGGCCCAAGGATACTTTGTGGCAAGACCTTTCTAAACTTATCAAATTCAGTGATCTTTCTCAGAGGTCAAGGTCGGGGGGGGGGGTCGCAGAAATAGGTCAAAATTAGCCATATTTTGACAAAAGTTGTTTTTTCTCAAGTACTATTTTCAACTTCAAGCCCGAACTTGGTACAGATATACCTGATGGTAAGACCTTTTTATGCATACTAGTTTGGATGACCATTTAAAAGGTCAAGGGTCAGGAAATGTATTAAAAGTGCCAATTTTTGGGTACAATGTTTTTTTTCCACAGTAGTTTATCCGACTTTTCAATCAAATTTGGCACAAAGGTAACTGTTTATGAGATGTTACTATGTATGCTAATTTAGTTGACCCCTTGCAAAGGTCAAAAGTCACAGAGCGTTTACAAATTTGTGTAAAATGCATAGATTTTGAGAAAATGTGGATTTTTGCTGGCACAAAGACTTTATGTGAAGACACTTGATCACTTGCTTGTTTCAGTCACCTATGGGATAGGTCAAGGTCACAAAGGTCAGACTAATTATGTGGATCCATCATGCACGTGAGCCATAAAAGCTTTGCCATTCTTGTTTAAATTATAACAATGTTCTTATGTGTTTGTGTTTTTCTCTTTCGTCCACAAGTGTTGACAACCAGTACGCCAGCCAGGGAAAAGTGGGAGCAGCCATCTTATCAAATCATGCTGCAAACGACGTAAGCGTGCACTTTCTTCCTGCCATTAACTCAACCATCCACTGTCAGCTTTATCCCCTTCAATGGCGAGAAAAAGTGAACACAGTCCAACCGCAAGCGCAAGATACATAGATCCTCATAAACCCCCGCAGTTGCAGGAGAGGGGGGGGGGGGGGGGGTCGCTCATGGGGATCTATGCCTCTTGCTGACACCACTTAGTGTCCATGTTTCTGGGGTTCTTTGGCCTTGAATTAACCCATATCGTTCGGAATACACCAGTGTGTGAAATAAGTTTGACTAAAATAGTTCAAGGGTGGTGCCAGAATAGCTTGGCTCCTCTAGGCGCCAAGCTTTTCTGGCCCCACCCTTAAACTAAACTAATCCATTGGTCTGTATCCTGTAAGTACTATAATGTAGCTTGCATGTGGCAGTGTACAAATTTGAAGCTTTTAGCCTCAGTATGATATGGGTTAACAAAGATTGCAGACAAAAGTGTCCACTGGCAGTGCAGATGGGAAGAGTGGTGCTGAATACATATTTGTGACCTGCAGTTTGGCAGCCGTCACGAACGAAAAGGAAAAGGGAGGTGTGGTTTGGATAATGACAATGATGACATTTTTGGATGAAATTTATGAAGTGCTCAATTTTAATTTAACCCATTAGCCCCAAAGCCACATTTCTTAAATTTTGAAGGTGCTGCTTAACGATTATGTTGCAGGAGATGGATGGACCATGATAATTCAAGGGTAGAGCCAGATTAGCTTGGCGCTTGAAGGCGCCAAGCTAATCTGACACTAACCTTGAATTATCATGGTCCATCCATCTCCTGCTGTAGAGCTAAATGGGTTAATAAATATTAGGTTACATATATGCCGACACACCACAAAACATAACTTTTTAAGCACACACTGAAATAGGAAAATATATGGGACTAAGATTCAGAGATTAGGAAAGATTAGTTTAGATTAGAGATGAAATATTGGCTTGATGGAAGGATTGCCTTTATTTTTAGCTAGTTTGGCTACAACAACACATGCAAGGAATTGTGAATGATATAGCCCAAGAAAAAGCATACGGGTCAGCCCCACTGTATCGCGATATCCAGGTACTGGCGTTAGCGTTGATATGGTGCAAAACTTGTGTAGGCTTATGAAGAAAAAAAACCACAGTAAGCATAACTTTTTCTGGGTGTCTAAAGCCTTAGATGGCTTGTGCACATAAATTATGTGCACAGGCCAGCTCAGACAGGAGTCGGCCAGAGGACTTTTTGTTCATTGGATATCTACATGGGAGCCACAGACTTGACTGGGTGGCTCGGTGGTAGAGTGTTCGACTCTTGTCCGAAAGGTCGCGAGTTCAAATCCAGCTTGTGTCAAACTTTGTTCGGACCCTATGCGGTGCGTCATCTTTGTGGTGGGCAGAAGACGTTAAGCCCTATATGTTTAATGTTTCCATTAATAAACGTTAATGATTATGTCTGATTTTGGGATATCCTGATGTGTTTAATACTGAGACTGACTACCGGTAGTTCAAAATGTCAAATGGGATTTGGGCATTGAATGGGTGTGTTCATGACTTTTTCTTTTCTTTTTTTTTTAAACAGTATCGAATCTTGTTGTACTACAACAAGCAGCAGCAGGTGACCAATGCCAAAATCAGTCCAACCTTCAACTTCATTGTAAGTTACCTTACTCAAATTGTTTTTAATATTTTTCGCATCATGTCTTATTTAGACCCTTCTTTTCATCTAACTGTACTGTTTGTGGGAGTACTCCTCAGGAAGTATGTCACCAGAACACGTCTATTCAAAGGAGTTGCTTACAAGTATCATCACTTTTGAATACTGGAAGAAGTGTACTCATGGCGTACCATCGGGGTTCATCTAGGGAGTACTCGTGCGTATGGTACGTGTGCAAGGATGGGCAAACTACTTTTAAAAAGTAGTCCGCTACACTACAGTTACATTTGTAAAAAATAGTAGTTCGCTACTTTACAATTACATTTTGAAGAAATGTAGTTCGCTACTTTTACGCTACTTTAAAAAAAGTAGCTAACTACTTTTCAAACTACTTTTTAAAAGACTGTAATCACAACTGGGACTGATAAGTATTTTGAAGTTCAAGTAAATAATCAAGTTTAAAGTCAAAAATAGCCATTTCTTAAATATACAATATCTTTAGTATTATTTCAAATTATTATAATCATAGCTATCAATACTTAGGCCTACCTATTTTTTCATCATTATGATTATATTTATTATTATTATCATTATTTTTCTTTTGATTTTCCCCACTTTGTTTTGTTCATAAATTTGTAACATACCTAGGCGTAGCAAATATCATTTTTATTCCCACTTACCCCCTTCCAAGACCATCCATATTCAACTTGGTCTAAACGTTTTATCACAATGTCAGAACGTCAGTGTTCAAAAAGACTAAGCTAAGTAAAATAAATAAATGAAAAAAAAAATGAAGTATGCCAGGCATTGCCAACATCATGCATTTATTCTAGGCTTTTCTGTAATATAAATTAATTCCGAAGCTTTGTGTTCTGTTCGGTATCAAAAAGTACAATGATCGAAGGGCATGAGTGATGATTCACCTGTTGTGTTCCCAGCCATTCTAATACTAGTAATAGATGACAATAGATCGGCATTCATTCGGACAACTCCCCTACTAAATTTAAAACCGATTTATATGGGGAAAGCCGCCATTATGTTTTATAGGCTATATATCCTGTTCAGCACTCTAAACAAGAAAATGGAATTCTTTCCGTAAATGAAAATAAATTAATATAGCTTTTGTCATCACATGTGAATGCCGATAGAATAAAACCGGACGCATTTCGCAATGTAAGAAAATCAAAATAGGAAAACTCAAAAAGTCAACAAACCTTGAGATGAAGCCTAGCATGTTCTTAATTAAACGAGCTTTAGTTCGCTAACTCTGACGAACTAGAGTTCACGATCTCGGATGAACCAGGTTGGTTCTTAATTGGATGATCTAAAGATACGGCGAATCTAGTTCGAAGTAGTTCACGAACCTCGGCAAACCGTAGTTCGCTGTCGGAAAAGGTTCGCACAATGTGTTGAGCAAAGCAAGGCGAACCTTTTCTCTGATTGGTCAAAATTTTTACCCTCTTCTGCGTTGGAGATAAGAAGACAGTCACTGATACAAACAATTATGCCCAACGGCGATATTTCACTCGTGCGAAGAACAAGACCTATTTTTATTGATTTGTGGGAGGCGCGGCGCTGTTTGTGGGGTCGCTACTGCAAGGAGTACAAAAACAAACATCGTTCAAATCGCGAAGCGGCAGCCATTTTGAACACCTTCGCAGACAGTAAGTACGCCGAATCAAGCACTTCAGTTAAGAAAGAGAACCATGGCAAACCTGGTTTGCTGAAGTTCGCCTAGGTTCGTTCAACCTCAATTAAGAAACAAACCAAAAGATTGCCGATCTTCTCCGATCTAGGTTTGCCGATCAAAAGTTCGTCCAATTAAGAACAGCTCTAAGATTGGATGCTGTCGTCTTCTGCTCGCTGAATACTCTTTGCATCCGTACTTGCATTTGAATATAAATGCATTGTCCTTTTCTTTGAGATGAAAAAATTCTAGATACGGTTCAAACAAAGTGGGAAGTTTCTCCATCTTCTGCGGTCAAAAATTTGTGCGTTCTGTGCTTGATTTGAACAACAAAGACTGAGATGACTGGCGCGCGCTTTTGAAAGTCACGTGGCTTGCTATTGCTATCAGCCAATCACAATCATGCATCCGTTCGCTGAGCGAGTGATCAATCTCGCGCGAAACAGCAATTTCGCCACTCGCTTCGTCTTGGCTGAAAGGGATGGGCAAGTCACATGGCAAGGAAAGTAGCGTAGCGAAAGATACATTTTCACTACTTCGCTACTGACAAATTAGTAGTTCGCTGCTTTACAACTACTTTTTAAAAATATGTAGTTTGGATCGTTACAAACTACTCCAAATAGTAGCGAAACTACAAAATGTAGTCGCTACTCTCGCTACTTGCCCATCCTTGTACGTGTGGCCAGGTTGGTATATATCCCATGGTGTGATGGCCTTAGTGGCCTGCTCGGTGCTAAACTATAATAATAATAATAATAATTGTTACTTTTTTGTGCTCACGCTATCAGTTTGATTTTGAAACAGAGTGAGATAGGTCAACTGTCATAGGTCATATGTGATAGGTCAAGGGAAGTCACAGACAAGCTTGGTGCCAGGGAAAGCACCTTGTGAATCTGACACTATCCTTGAACTGTCATATTCGATTCATCTTCTACAGCTGGTATGCAGTCATGACTGCCAGACATCTATTTAAGTTGTAACAATCATTGAGCCCAAGAGAAAAAGTCTCTTTTTCCACTTGACACATCGACTGACCCTAAACTTTTATGCAGTATTAACCCTTTGGCTGTCCATGGCACTTGTTAAGGTGATGATTCCTGTGGGAATTACCTTTTTAAAAAAAAAGTGCTATCGACAGCCAAAGGGATAAGCAGACGATGCAAGGGACATCATTCATATCAGACGAGCAATGCCACAAGGAACATCACTCTTTGTTGAGTTATTTACCCTTGACTCTCGCAACTGCCTGTGCTTTCAAGGAAAAGCCGACATACCAACGCTTTCTTTGTAATGGTGAAATTGGAAACGGTTCAGTTTAAACACGTTGAACTGACTGCTTTCAGAAGATGCTCATCATCCTCAGACTAAGGCATCATAAGTAGATCCTTGTAATGCCATACGCTGCTTGTTTTTGATTGTCCATCTGAGTCTGACCAAATGTGTGCTGGTGCTTGCTTTGGACCTTACAACATAGAGCTGTAAGGCCTAGAATCATAGATCAGCACGTAGTTCTCTGTTGTGTGTAGGTTCAAGCAAACAACTATGCTAATTTCTACGACGATGGACGAATCAACTGGTCTGTCTTGTTCAACAATGCACAAGATGTGGAGAAGTTTGCGAAGGAGGTATGATAATTATGGTCCTATGAATAATATTTCTTTCTTTGTGTGCTGTGGCCTACATTTGTGTGCTGGTCCGTGATTTTGGACCTTACGGCCTCAGGCCATAAGGTCCAAAATCACTGACCAGCACACATTGGAGGCTTCAGACCTACCAGTTTAAACCTCCCATTGAGTATGACAATTATAAATCAACGAAAAAAGAAATGCACTTAGAAACTTACAAACAAGCACAGCTTACAAACAAGTACAGGCTTTCCATTAATGGAAAATTCTCTGTATTTGACAGACAAGTTTTGACAGGGATAAGAAAATGGAAGGCAGCGAGATGGACAAATCTTGAAAAAAAGAAATGTCCAGTCTTGAATTTAGGCTGTTGCAATTTTTTTAAGGTTACCTGATGACATGCACTTCACCCCGCACACCACTACTCTTGTACTATTGGTGTACACATGACACTTTGCGATCTGTACTGATGTACTTATCCGAAACACTTTTAAAGTGTACAATGCACCGTACAGCGCCTGGATGGATTTTTTGTCATGTTGTGCCAGATGATGACGGACAATTGTAAATGCTAGTGGATAGCCTGAGGTACACATTGGGATGTTCTCTGCATTTCATACACTTAGCATTTTATTTTGTTCTGGATTTCTTATGATGTAAATCGAATGCCAGTATATGTATTGTGCTTTTTAGGGTCCATATCCAATTAGCTTGTGCCTAAGTCATGCTTGTGATTCAGGCTGGTGTATTTGCAAGACCCGCAGCTCAGGCTAGCACTTGCTAGATTTGTGTACAAACAGGATGAAAAAACATTTGTAACATTACTCATCAATCAGGTGGGCCTGGCTAAGACGTTATCGGCTGGAGGTCAGCTCAACAGCTTGGTACAACAGGACATGCAGCCAGGAGAGGGTGGGGCTGTAGAGACTGGGGACAGCGTGGAGGTGCGGTACACGGGCTGGCTTCTCACCAACAACAGTTTTGGTCAGGTACGTGACCAACTACACTGATCACGCAAGGGTTTATTAATAATCAGTATTTTTATTGTTGACGCTTTAACTGCTAGTTGGCAAAGACTGTTTTGTTTTGCCAATGCCAGAGAGTCCCAGCTGTCACAGAACATTGATTCAAAGTGGTGTTAGCAAGAGGCATAGATCCTCATGAGCCCCCGCAATTGCGGGGGCTCATGAGAATGTATGCCTCTTGCAGCTGGATTTTGTTTACGTTTTCTTGGCAGTCAAGGGTTAATTAAAGACCATCCGCCATCAAAATTGACCCTGTTAATACGTGGTTGGTTTCTGGTTCCCCTTGTTCTTCATTCCTGTTTATGTTCTTGTCTGTTTTCTTTGCGTGCAGTTTCACTGCACCAAGAGTATGTTTAGCAAAATGGATGCCGTGCATGGTACCAATGGACATGATTATTATGATGATAGTCAGGCCTGGGAAAATAGATCGAGAGGGTTGTGGTGTGACGAGGGGGGGGGGGGGGGGGGGAGGGGGGGGCAGTATGGAGGGGGGGTTAGGGGGGGGGGGATTCGCAGGTTCATTTTAAAATTTATTTGTTGTTGTTGGGGGGGGGGGCTTCTGCATCTTCAGCTGATAGTGATATTTCTCCAGTCTATGTTCTAACCTATGTCTCATCTGCCGGCTGCTTCTTGCCTTACCTTTATTGCAAAACCAGTATGCTTAGAATATTGAGAATTAGCACCGTAAGTACTTTCTTCAGTTCTTACCTTATGTGTAAGCACATTCAAAATTAACCTTTATCATTCGGAATACACCAGTGTGTGAAATAAGTTTGACTAAAATAGTTCAAGGGTAGTGCCAAAATAGTTTGACGCCTCTAGGTGACAAGCTATTCTGGCACCTCCCTTGAACTAAAGCCATTAGTCTATAGCCTTATCTGTAAGTACTAAAATGTAGCTTGCATAAAGCTTTTAGCCTCAGTATGATATGGGTTAAGAAATAACATTTTGCCACTAGGGGCCAGTTGCATGAGCGAGCGTAGTCCTGCACCAGCCACTAAGCAAGGTGCGCCACTATAGCGGCACACCTTGCTTAGTGGCTGGTGCAGGACTAAGCTCGCTAATGCAACTGGCCCCAGGGTTCTTGTCAAAAGAAATAGGTTCAAGTATGTGTAAACCCTGAACTTGTCCCTTTCAACAAGATTCAGAAAGTTCAGGTTCGTAACAGAACTGTGGAAATCTTTTTCCTAATTTGATTATTAAATATAGCTGTGCAAACACAGACCTTGTTTGATTTGTTGCAGGTTTTTGACAGCAATGCAAGCTCAGACAAACTGTTCCGATTAAAGGTTGGGAAAGGAAAAGTGATAAAAGTGAGTTCTGTCATACACACACACATACACACACTCACACACTTGCACACGTGCCATTCAGTTCAGTTTGTTTAACATATGATCTGTGTGCTCGGTAAGGCCCTTATGCACTCCCCTCACCCACCCACCCCTCCACCTCGGTCTGCCCTGGGGGACTTGGGTGGGGTTAACTACTTTTTAGTTCCCAGGGTCTCCCTGGGCAGCCCCACAGGTGGGGTTTCCCCTCTATTCTGGGGCATGTGTTTCTGTCTACCCTTGGTCTATTCACCTGTATTTTCCTTTTTTAAACTCTCCCTACTGTCTGCTCTGCCTGTAGCTCTTGATTTTGGATGTGTGTTGCTAAATGGTCTTGGGTTTATTTAGCGTATTAGACCGGCTGGCGACATACATTCAATATTCTGTTTTTTTTTTTTTTTCACAAGCAGTGCTGGCACGTCCTGAGAAAGTCTTGTTGCTGTCGGGACATTAAGCAATGTACAACCACCCTTATGCACACCACCTCACTCCTCAGAAGTCTTCCTAGAGTCCCTTTGATATTGTATCAACACTGGTCTGGTGTACTGTGGATCTCTTATATCCTGTGCGCACAAACAGGTGCACACACAGCTTTCAGTTGCATGTAACCCTTTGACTGTCCATAGTGCGTTTCATCATGATTCGTGCAGGAATCATCACCAAAATAGTGCTGCCAACACTGCTGACAGCCAAAGGGTTGAGTGGTACACCCATTCACCATTTCAGTTTTGCCACTACTTGCTTTTCATTTTAGACTGTATGTTTCAAAAACATGGCGTCTATTGCTTTGATGCTGAATGCTTTTAAAAAAACATATTTTCAGTGAAAATTTAGGATTCTTTGGTCAATATATTTTGTGACTTACTTATTTTTCAAAAGGGATGGGACACGGGCATGATGGGAATGAAAAAGGGAGGCAAGCGGCTTCTCGTCATCCCACCAAGTCTGGCCTACGGTGCCCAGGGTGTTGCCGATCGAGTTCCAGCCAACGCTACCCTCATTTTTGAGGTGGAGGTAGTTAGGGTAAGTGGTCTAGGTTTTCCGTTTCTTGTATCCTGCGAAAACTTGAGTACAGGTCAGCCAGAGTATTAACCCTTATCATTCGGAATACACCAGTGTGCGAAATAAGTTTGACTAAAATAGTTCAAAGGTAGTGCCAGAATAGCTTGGCGCCTCTAGGCGCCAAGCTATTCTGGCACCACCTTTGAACTAAAGTCATTGGTCTATATCTTATCTGTAAGTACCATAATGTAGCTTGCATATGGCAGTGTACAAATTTGAAGCTTTTAAGCACAAAGAATATATATCACTAAATTGGATGTAATGTGGTGAGTTCAGTGGCATCTAAGTAGATATTCAGTGAGCAAGAAGTCCCTGGCTGACTCCAGTCTTTAGTTGGCCCATGCACCACTGTGTGTGGCTGGAGTTGCTCAGAAGGCGTTTTGTTTCCTGTTTGTTTCTGGCTCACATGCAAAGCAAAAGTGAGTCTGTGTTCTGGGCCAGTGGGCGTCCGTGGTAAACTTTAACATTGGCATTTTGTCAGAGACTATTCAAGCCACAGTCTTCAAACTTGGCCCAAAGACACTTTGTGACAAGACCTTTCTAAACATACTAATTTCAGTGACCTCTCTCAAAGGTCAAAGCGGCAGGGGATCAGAAAATATGTCAACAATAGCCATATTTTGACAAAATGTGTTTTTTCTGAAATGTTGCTCACAACTTCAAACGCAAACTTGGTACCAAGATACCTGGTGGTAAGACATTTTAATGTATACTGATTTGGTTGACCCCTCAGAAAGGTCAAGGGTCACAAGAGATCAGGAAATAGGTCAAAATGGCCATATTTTGACAAAAGATACTATTCACAACTTCAAACCCAAACTTGGTACAGAAATACTTGATGCTAAGACCTTCCTATGCATACTAATTTGGATGACCCCTCAGAAAGGTCAAGGGTCACAAGCAATCAGGAAATAAGTCACAAATGGCCATTTAAAAAAAAAAAAAATGTTTTCTTCTGAAATACAGTTTACAACTTCCACACCAAACCTGGTATAGAGATGCCTGATCATAAGTAAGACCTACCTGTACATGCTAATTTGGATGACCCCTCGGAAAGATCAAGGGTCACTAGAGATCGGCAAATGATGTGAAAAACCTGTTTGTAAAAATTATTTTTATCAGCAATTATTGCTAAACTGACTAAACAAATTTGGCAGAAAGGTAGATTATGATTATGATAACACCTTTTTATGCATCCTAGTTTGGTTCACTACTTGCCAGGGTCAAGGGTCTCAGGAGGTTGACAAAAGTGTGAAAAATGCATACTTTTTGAGAAAACATGGATTTTGCAGGTACAAAAGCCAACCCTTTGCTGACTTTAGAACACTTGAACATTTGCTTATTTCATTGATCTGTCCGAAAGGTCATGATCACAAAGGACAGATTAATTATTATCAGCCTTAAGGGATTTGCCATTCTTGTTTCTTCATAAGTCTATGTAAGTTTAGCACCAGAACGCAAACACCAGTAGTGCAGTCTGACTTCATGGCACCCATGGATTGCAATGTAATGTGGCTGACCAGGAAAGACAATGATACGGTTGATTTCCCAGTGGAAAAAAAATCTGTGGAACCTTCGCTGAAACAGACATCAGGATCAGACAATCTTCAGCCGTCACCGAATGCCATTGGTGAATGTTCAGGAAGCCTCTGATGACTAGCGTGGATGCTTGAAATGAAATCTTTACCCATGAATGGGAAATTTTTATGTGGCTGTTATCATGGTGTATTGTTTTGTTTAACCCATTTAGCCATTAAAACACACATTGCTACTATATAAGTACAGGTCAGTCTCAGTATTATGTGCTCCAGTACACTGCAGTATTGGATATACCGCGCACAGATCTCTGGCTCCCTTGGGGATTCCCAGTGAGAAAAGGTTGTGGGCTAATGTCCGTCCTAGCTGGCCCGCGCACAGCCGCACACAAGCCAGCTGTGACTGATGTCAGCCCTTCAACCAGCCCGAGAGAAGTGAATTTTCTTCACAAGTCTGCGTAAATATTGCACTATGACAACTTGTTCATTGAAAACGCTGTCTGACAACCCTTATCATTCGGAATAAACCAGTGTGTGAAATAAGTTTGACTAAAATAGTTCATGGGTAGTGCCGGAATAGCTTGGCACCTGTAGGCGCCAAGCTATTCTGGCACCACCCTTGAACTAAAGCTATTGCTCTGTAAGTACTATAATGTACCTTGCATATGGCAGTGTACAAATTTGAAGCTTTTAGCCTCAGTATGATATGGATTTTTGACACAGTATGCTGTGGTTGACCTGCACAGTATACCCCTTGCTGGTTTTACTCGTACAACTACTCATCTACATATTGTACAGGTCAAGTTAGCCAAAGGGGACAACACTCCTGACACCCCAGCACAGCCACCAGTGGCATCTACACCCCCTGCCGCAGTTCCAAGTGACATCCCCTTAGTCGACCATGAGGACACTGTGAAAGAACGAACTCGATCCATCACAGAACAGCTGTCACATGTGAGGATTTTTTTTTTACATTAGATGAGAGGTGATAATTATGCTCTGAGTGTTTGGCTGTCATTTGAAAACTACTTGAGCCATGTAAAAATAAAAATAAAACCAGTATGAAAACAAATTTCAGTCTTAGTCTATTATCCATGCACATAGCCTGTAGCGATATCTTCATCCGTACAGCTGTCATTGAGAAAGTTGTGAAAACACCTTTCCTTGAAAAACAACTGTCATGTCAGTATGTTTTTATGGTGTTCAGTTTATTTTTGTTCAAGAAGATATTCCTGCACTCAGGAACACACAAGCTCCACCTCCCACGCAATGGTTCTCTCTTCATTCACTACTGCTTTTCAGCTATTCAGCATGGTCATGATGCTATTCAGCAGTAGCGAATCGAGGGAGACAACCAGTGTGACTTCCCTCAGTAGTCTTCTAGAGTTCCTCTTGATATCGTGCTGACATTGGTCTCATTTTGCTATGGATCTCGTCCATCCTATTAAACCATTTAACCCCAAGGCCACATTTTGCAGGTGCCACCTAACGACTATGTATTAGTCGCAGGAGATGGATGGACCATGATAATTCAAGGGCAGTGCCAGATTAGCTTGGCGCCTTAGGCGCCAAGCTAATCTGGCACTGCCCTTGAATTATCATGACCCATCTGTCACCTGCTGCATTGCATCAGTGCTAAATCAAACAGGTTAAGTCTGACTAGCCTCCACAGTCTATTTCCTCAGCTGAGATCTAAAGTCGACCAGTTGTGTGGTGTCTTAGCTCCATTCCTGCAAATGCTGTGTGAGGAGTTGTTGTCGTCCTTTCAACGAGTGTTTTTGTTGTTGGTGTTGTTGAGTGTTTTTTTGTTGTTGTTTTTTGTTTTTATTTTTATTTATTATTATTATTATTTCTTTTTCTTTCTTTTTTTTTTTTTTTTTTGGGGGGGGGGGGGGAGGGAAGGGGGTTGGGGGAGGGGTGGGGGAGGAATTTCATTGTAAATGCAAAACTAAAGGTGTAAGATTTGTTTTGTGTTCCAGTCACCCAAGTCGGACAAGGCTAAGCTGATCTCTCGTATGGCCAAGATGGGACAACCCATGCTGCCCATGTCAGGTGCGGTCCCTGCTCATCCCGACAGTGAGGAGGAACCGGTATGAAGTTATCCCTTTGCGTGTTGGCAGTGGTTTTTGTTGTGATGATTCCTGTAGGAATCATAGCGACGAAAACCACTACCGACACACAGAGGACTAATTTTTGCTGTGCAGTATTTTACAGTAAAACCTGTTTTGAGCAAGCGCCTTGTTTTTGTGCCAGATACAGTGGGATTAGAAGACAGATGCTCTCTGAAGAGAAGCCTTGAAAGGGTAAAAGTGTCATGCAGACTTTTAGTTAACTCATTCAGCCTGACGCACGTATATTTGTTTCTTCAAAAACATTACCGATGACATGACCTTATGGGAGGTGTCTACTACTTACGCAATTCTAGCCTAAGAGCTCGTTGTGTTACCACACAACCCGGGAGGCACTCGGGGAACCCCGAGGGGGCCGAGAGTTATCTCCCGATACTCCCCATCCGGGACAGAGTACCCATAGTCCGTCAGTCAGTCTACTTAGGCTTACGCTGTTCAGACGTGTTTGCTCTAGCCTACGGACTTGGGATTTTCGACCGGTTCGCCGGTCGTCGACGGCCTTGGTTCTTCGCTTGGCTTCTTCTTCGTCCGTCCTCCCTGTGCCTTGCGGGGCTCTGGTGTCCCCTCTTCGTTGGCAGCTGCCCCTTGGCTGCTTGTCTGCCTGGGCTGTGCTGGGTGCTTCGCTGTGACTTCGCCGCGCGTGCCTTGGTTGAGATTTCTCCCCCCTTCCCCGGTCCCGCTCCGGGAAAAGGTAAGGTAGTTGGGTTGGCCCTCGGCCGGTCCCCGCGCTGGGCACTGGTTGAGCGGGCACGTAGGCGTTCTTCTTCTGTTGTTTGGCGCCAAGACTCTTGACTTTTACTTGGCGGGCCTCGCGCCCGCTCCCTCTGTCTCTCCTTCCGTGTTGGTGTGGCATTATTATTAACAGGGTCAAAATCTCCCTTTCTCAAAAAGAGGGCATTTACGCGTGAGGAAATAAATGAGACGTTTTTAATCTGGAACGGTCCTTCTTAAACGGCTCAGATCCACAGATGGTCAGCTTCGTTTTCCAAGATGGCGTCTAGCGATGCAGAGCACCTTTTCCTCGCGGTTAAAACCTTTAATGGAATGGGAGTGGTGTGAAAGATCGGTGAAAGTTAAGTCTAACCATATTTCTGGCGCTTACCTACTCACTTGTTCCTTACCTACTCTTTTGTACCATGTGGGGTTCGGGGAATGTGTTATGCTCCAGCCATTCCTTGACGCATTACGTTGGTGAGTGTGGCGAGAGCCGACGCTTACTTCGGTACTGTGTCCGTCACGTAATGACTGTTGTTATGCGTAATGCGGACCTGTTTACCTTACACGGGGGCTTGTTAGGTACACAATTTGGCTGGTGGGTGAACATCCTGGTGCACTTTTATACTTGGCATCACATGTTTCAGTTCTTGAGTGTCGTGTGTTATGCCCACTTGAGCGCAGGGCCACTGGTCGCCACGCCTTGCTGCCGTTTAAGGTTCAAGATGACCTTTTTGTGGCTGTAATAGACGAAAATCATAAAAAAAAAAAAAAAGTCTTCCCACCACAGGTGCTGCTCACATTCATGCATGCGCTCGTTCCGCAAGTTACAGGAACAGAGCTACAAAATGGACATTGATTTCGGACGGATGTAGCCCGTCGCCAAGGCAGCTAAGTGCCGGCGCCAGTGACCTCATCCCAACCCGAACCTACCTGACGGGAACAGAGTGCTAAGACAGCCCTATGCCCCCTGAACACTTTAGTATATGCTCTTGGTTAAATTCCTCCTTGACTAAGGCTTGTGCATGTGAATACAAATTATGGTCGACAGGAGATTAATGGCCTCTATACGCAACATAAAACTACGATCAAAGCTGCACCTGGAGGCCCGTCGCTATAGTACAGCGCCGGTGTTCAGCGGAGGGCACCGCTCCGACAAAGGTTACGGTGCCTGCCGCT
Source organism: Semisulcospira habei (assembly GCA_036245525.1). Lineage (NCBI taxonomy): Eukaryota > Metazoa > Mollusca > Gastropoda > Semisulcospiridae > Semisulcospira > Semisulcospira habei. The sequence goes on along the minus strand of BTPG01000004.1, from coordinate 191,937,926 downwards.
TGCTTCAGGCCTGTACTTGTCATGACATGCTTGAGTTGTTGTGCATGATGTGTTGCGAAGGTTAACCTTACCAGGGCAGGGTCCCTCGGGCCCACGCCCGCGTGCCTTCGGTTTTTATATGTTGCAGTGGCCGTTGGACGACCTGCACACTACATGGAGGATTCCAGTGACCGTCGGACTCGCACAAGGTCTGTCTACCATGTGCCGGATGTACCTCCGAACCTTGGTGTGACGTCTGCTCCACATGACCGGAACGGCGCTGTGCGCTACTTTGGGGCTTCCTTTGCCGAGTTCGCCCGGCACCTGTGACTGGTTCCAGACCTGCTGAAATACCGGCTGCTGTTCCCGGTACTACGATCGCTCGAGTTCCGACGAGATGACGGAGAGATCACCAGGCCGGACGCGTCAGTATAGTGTGCAGAGTGGGTTGATCGATGCGGTGGTTCCCAGGAGGGAACGCACCAGGTTCAAACATTGTGGCAGACAGAAAACCAGCACCGGCACGGAGCTCGGTGCTGAGGGACGTGCGCCAATCCGTCCTTAACCCATTGCCGATCCCCGCTCGTCTCCTGGAAAGCCCGCTGGCTCCTACGCGGAGTCTCCTCGCTGGCAGCGAGCCCACCTCGCCATAGAGCTCGGTTCGCGGAGACATTCTCGCACGCATACATTGTCTCGGCACAAATGGCATCCGCTGGGCGCACAGTACGGAACCCACACACCGCTCAAGGTCAGCTGGGAAGCCGTCCAGGCGGCCGACGACGTAGCGCAGGTTATCGCGCTCGGAGCGGGTATGCTGGCACCGCCCTCGCTCCCTGGGGGGGGGCTCCATCAGGACAGCGCTGCTCGTCGGGAGACACACTGAGCCGGCTGCTAGTGATTACAGAGTCCTGTTGGTGACCAGCCGGCTAGACAGAGGTTCCAGTCTCCGTTTCTTACCGCTCGAGTCCTTGTCGTTCTTGTGGAGAGATCACCACGTCGGTCGCAACGTTCCAGTACGCGGAGTGGGTTGATCGATGCGGTCGTTCCCAGGAGGGAACGCACCAAGAACAATCCTTATGACAGACAGAAAACCAGCACCGGCACGGAGTTCGGTGCCGAGGGACGTGCGCCACTCCGTCCTTGATCCAATGCCGATCCCCGCTCGTCTCCTGGTAAGCCCGCTGGCTCCTACGCGGAGTCTCCTCGCTGGCAGCGAGCCCACCTCGCCATAGAGCTCGGTTCGCGGAGACATTCACGCACGCGTACACTTCACGCCACGATTTGGAATCCTCTCGGCACTTAACATCGGATCTCCTCTCTCAAACTCCTACTCGCACGGAGGGACCGCTCCGCTCCATGGGATGCTCGTCCGCTACGGTTCGCCATCGTTGGAGTCACTCTTCCAACACTCTACGTCTACTCCCCTCTCTCTCCCCACTGCGGGCGTGCTTACGAGTTGCCGTTCTTCACGTCGCTCCAGGGATCCTGTCCCGTCTCGCTCGTCGGTCCCCTTCGCGTCCGGCTGCCGTTCGTCCCTTTCCTCTCCCCCTCACTCAGCCCTTTCCCCTTCTTCGTGCTCCGTCCCAGGGCTCCTGGCTGCAGTCGCTCCACTTCTGAACGCTCGACCCCTTCCGGTGGATCCTCGGGGAGGACGCTGTCGTTACTTCGCCTAGCACAGACCTGTTTTACCTACACTTGGGGGTTAAAGTACACATATCTGCTTGGGTTACCCTTACGTGTACACGTTTCTACACAGTTATACACTATATACACCTTGGAGATCTGACTACTCACTAGCTTGTCACCTTTACGCGTGAGATCCAAATTACACTTAGTCAGTTGGAAGGCTTCTGCCTCCACACGGGTGGTAAACAGGTCTGCGAGCTCTTCGGCTTCTGTCTCCACTGGTGCCCTCTCGGATACAGCTTGGAGTCGGCCGCGGCTGCCGCACTTCGTGACGGGCGCTTCGACTACCCTGCGCTTCTTCTCTCGGTTCCCGGAGCTTCTTGCTTCGCCCTCCTTGGAGTGGTCAGCTGTTGGCTTCCCTCGGCAGGACCGGTTCTCGGGAGGTCTCAGGAGTTTGCCTGCCCCTTCCGGCTGTGGATCCGCTCCTGACTCTTCTTGGACTAGATGACCTCTCTCGTCCGTAACACCCTACACGGCGTGGGATCGGGGAGCTCCTTACCCTGCACTTCGGCCTCCAGTGGACGGCTCCTGGCCCCTGGCAGGTCGTCTGGCCGCGGAAGGACCCCCTGTGCGGACGACTTGGCTGACCCAGGTTCTTCGGAGTTCTTGGACTTCACTTCGGGGAGCAGACCGGAGGAGGCTGCTAGGACCTTGGTTCGCTTACGCTGGGGCCAGATGGCGATGGGATGCGGTCCGCGCAGTTGGTCCTCGGCTCCGCCTCCAGATCTTGGGCTGCGCCTTCTTCCGGAGCTGCCGACCCTGGACTCCAGTTACCCGTGCACTCAGCCTCCACAACGTTCCTCGGTTCACCTGTGAAGGAGGAGTCACCGCTGATGGAGTCTCCGCTCCTGTTTCGGTTCCGTTGGATTCACCAGGGGTCCTCAACCTACCCATGGACACTGTGGAACCAAAGCGCAGCGCCGTCTCCCTGGTGCCTAACCTACTCGACATCCCCAGGGGGCGCACAGGGGTACGCCGGAGTTTGGACAGGTGGTACTGCTGCGGCGGTGCTCGCGGTGGAAGGGCCTAGCCACTGCTCGGAAGTCGGCTCTACTCTCCGTCGGTCGTCTCACAGCCCGGCTGCTGTAGCTACGCCCTCAACTTCCGTGGTTCTTCTCGAGGTCCAGCCTAGCCTCCGGACCTCGTGGACAAGAGCGTGAACGGCTTGGATCTGACACGGACTAGGAGGTCTGCTCGTGGGAGGTCTGAGCCAGCCTTTTCCCGATGGAACCAGTTGCCTCACGCGAAATGCTCCAGGATACCTTCGGAGGATCGGCGCGCTGGCGAGATGGCTTAGTGGACCTGTTCGCCGCAAGGTGGGACCTCTGGCTTGCCCGCGCCTTCGTGGGGTATAGCCCCCCTGGACGAGAGGCCAACGCTCTGACCTAGCCTGGGAAGGATCCTCCTCGCGTCCTGTTGGTCGCCCCTTTCCCTGGTACCAGTCCTGAACCTCTTTCCCCTCAGCTCGCCATGGACCCCTCGCTACTGCTTCCCGCTTTCTACTAGGTCCTCATGCTGCCGCGATGGTCTCTGTTCCGCCTCGCTGGAGCGCCTTCCCCGGCGCCTTGGCGGTTACGACAGACCCTCAACGCTGGAGTCTCCGCATGGGCAGCAGTCAAAGCATCGCTATGGCCCGCTTCCCCAACTTGACGCCTCTACGTTGAAGTTGGCGAGGCATTGTGCTCTTGGACGGTGTCCGTCACCTCTCCCCTACCGACCCTGCTGACCCGAGCTGGTAGACTTATTCCCAGGAGACTAGGCAGGATAGCCTGAGCTTGCCTCACTTATACCTATGACGACATAGCCGTCCGGGCGGACGCGCACGCTTCTTGGCCGTGCCCGGCAGCTCTGACGCTACAAGGCAGTCGATCTTCCTCTATACGCTCGGTCATACGATCCGAAGTCCAGGATCCCTCCCTCAGGGAGCTTAGAGGCTAATTACGTCCAATCAGCTACGTGCAGGGCCACGAACGCCACAGCCGTCAGGAACTGGGCTGCCCTCATCGTGGCTACTGGAGGGCTGGCGTGCAGGTGCTCTCGATCGCAGAGTTCTGTCCGCTGAGCGAGGTGACTCACTCTGGTGGGGGACCTCCCGGGGGGGCACTCCTCCCTCCTGGCGCTTCAGCGCCCTCGCTTACGCCTACATAGTCGTCGGGAGTCTGCGGTTGGGAGGACGGCCCTTGGGGCCTTAGGTGTGCTAGAGCGCGGCACCCTCCTCCTTTTCGCCATTCTCCCATAAGGTCATGTCATCGGTAATGTTTTTGAAGAAACAAATGCATTTTTCTTTAAAAGGTATTTTTTTCGAAAAATACTTACCGATGACATGACTCGGACGGCCCTCCCACCTGCCCCGCTTGCCGCCGGTAAGCTAAGTATCCTGACTGACGGACTATGGGTACTCTGTCCCGGATGGGGAGTATCGGGAGATAACTCTCGGCCCCCTCGGGGTTCCCCGAGTGCCTCCCGGGTTGTGTGGTAACACAACGAGCTCTTAGGCTAGAATTGCGTAAGTAGTAGACACCTCCCATAAGGTCATGTCATCGGTAAGTATTTTTCGAAAAAATACCTTTTAAAGAAAAATGCATATTTCCCAAATTTGGGAGGCGTCATCTAACGACTATGCACCTGTTGCAGGAGATGGATCAACCATGATAGTTCAAGGGTAGTGCCAGATTAGCTTGGCGCCTGTCGGCGCCAAGCTAATCTGGCACTACCCTTGAATTATCATGGGCGACTCTTCTCCTGCTGTAGTGTGTCAGGGCTGAATGGGTTAATGAAAAATTCTTCATACTTGATGGACAAATTTTGACAGGGGTGGAATAAGTGGGAGGCCGTCTGTCAATGGGACAGGCAGATCTCGAGAAAAAGCATCCAGTTACTTATCCCAGCCATGTTTCAAGTAGTTGATTAACTGTAGCGTGGCTAGGAAGGATTTTGTTGTCATGCTGTCCATCCTGACAGTTTTACACCCTAGGTGGCTGCAGCCACGTAAGTGATGGTCTTTAGCCCTTCAGCCCTGATGCACTACCGCAGGAGATGGGTCGACCATGATAATTCAAGGGTAGTGCCAGATTAGCTTGGCGCCGACACGAAGCTAATCTGGCACTGACCTTGAATTATCATGGTCGATTTATCTCCTGCAATTGGTGCATAGTCATTAGATGACGCCACCAAAATTTGGGAAATACCGCCGTCGGGTTCAAGCAGGTTCTGCTGTATACTCTGAAACACTTCTTCTGCCCCTATCCTGAATATTCTTCCCCTCCCCCTGCCTTTTCTCTGCCCTATCCTGAATATTCTTCCCCTCCCCCCCTGCCTTTTCTCTGCCCTATCCTGAATATTCTTCCCCTCCCCCCCCCCCCTGCCTTTTCTCTGCCCTATCCTGAATATTCTTCCCCTCCCCCCTGCCTTTTCTCTGCCCTATCCTGAATATTCTTCCCCTCCCCCCCCCCCCTGCCTTTTCTCTGCCCTATCCTGAATATTCTTCCCCTCCCCCCTGCCTTTTCTCTGCCCTATCCTGAATATTCTTCCCCTCCCCCCTGCCTTTTCTCTGCCCTATCCTGAATATTTTTCCCCTCCCCCCCCCCCCTGCCTTTTCTCTGCCCTATCCTGAATATTCTTCCCCTCCCCCCCTGCCTTTTCTCTGCCAGTAATTAACCCCTTCAATGCTGGTGGACACAGATTATGCCTTTGCAATCGTCATTGATTCCCAGCCCCAGAACTTGGATTCAGAGTGGTGTCAGCAAGAGGCATGGATCCTCATGAGCCCCCTCTACTCCGGGATTGCAATAGGATTTGCGTCTCTTGAAGTTGAATCATGTGCACTTTTTCTTGGCCGCCAAGGGTTAACTCATTCAGCCCGACGGCCGTATTTCCCAAATTTTGGAGGTGTCCTCTGATGACTTAGCACCAGTTACAGGAGATGGATCAACCATGATAATTCAAGGGCAATGCCAGATTAGCTTAGCGCCGACAAGCGCCAAGCTAATCTGACACTACCCTTGAATTATCATGGTCGACCCATCTCCCGCTGTAGTGCGTCAGGGCTGAATGGGTTAATAGTTATGTGTAATTACAAAACCACACTTCACATAAAGTTGTAACTTTAAATGAACAATATGACTACAAGAGAAAAGACAGCAGAGAGATCTGCAAGAGCATTTATTTTTCCCCCCATCACCAGCCATCACCTCAACCATCAAGCACAAAGCCGCAACTGGCAGCCAAACCGCACCTTGCTCACCCCGCTCAGCCGTCCCAGGCGCAGTTCGCTCAGATGCAGATGCAGCCGCAGATGCAGATGGCTGGTCAGCCGATGGTCAGCCAGGCCATGCCCAGTCAGCCAATGGTCAGCCACGCCATGGCTCAACCGTACGGCCAGCAGATGAGCCATATGGTCAACCCAGCAATGATGGGGGGTATGCAGACCATGCCAGGGCAGACTGTTCCTGTCAGTCAACCGGCCTTTTTGCAGAGTGAGTGGTGTGGCTGGTTTAGCCCAGTCAGTTGAAGGTCATCGGGCTGACATTGGTCTTTGGTTGGCCTGCACACAGCTATGTGGGCCAACCAAGGCCAGCATCAGCCCAAGGACTTTTCGCTTGCTGAGATTACTTTTGTTTGATACAGTAGAACCTGTTTTGAGCAATCAGCTTTTCTTTGCATGAAAATAGTGGTCGTGAAGACAAGAGCTCATACCTGATGCACCATTGCTTGAAATAAATTTGACTACGATAGTTCAAGGGTGGTGCCAGGATAGCTTGGCGCCTGAGGCGCCAAGCTATCCTGGCACCACCCTTGGACTGAAAGGGTTGATCCGTCTCCTAATCTGTATTGTAGGCTTCATAGGACAGTAAGCAAATTTTGGAAATTCATCCCCAGGTTGTAATGAGTTGGAACTGTGTCGCCTGTTATTAAAGACCACCATTTAGGTGCTACAGCCACCTAAATGGTGGTCTTTATTGGCAGGTGATCTCTCATAAGAGTGGTCACTCAAGACAGGTTTCTGTGTTAACCTGTATCATTTAGAATACACCAGTGTGTAAAATAAGTTTGATGAAAATAGTTAAGGGTAGTGCCAGAATAGCTTGGTGCCTCTAGGTGCCAAGCTATTCTGGCACCACCCTTGAACTAAAGCCATTGGTCTATGACCTTATCTGTAAGTACTATAATGTATCTTGCACATGGCAGTGTACACATTTGAAGCTTTTAGCCTCAGTATGATATGGGTTAAAGTATGCTGTGGAGTGGGAAAGTCAAGATTGTTTCATCTTGTCTCTTTTGTCAAACCTTAGAAATCAATTACACTGTGTTTTATTTATCTTCTTTGAGTTCAGTTTTGGAGAAGAAAAAATATTGATTGCCTAACGTTAGTAGAACATATTTAACTGAAAGTTACCTTCCATGGCCTTAGATATTACACATTAAAACATTCTACCATCACTATAATTTGACATTTAAAATGTTGTATCATTCTACACTTTCAACCAGCCTGTTGTTTTTTTCAGTTGCTTAGCCGTGATACGGTCTTAGTTGCTTTGCATTTGACTGCATTAAGTTCTGTTAACCCATATCATACTGAGGCTAAAAGGTTCACATTTGTACACTGCCATATGCAACTTGCAAGCTACATTATAGTACTTATAGATAAGGATATAGACCCATGGTCCTTCGTTCAAGGGTGGTGCCAGAATAGCTTAGTGCCTAGAGGCGCCTAGCTATTCTGGCACTACCCTTGAACTATTTTAGCCAAACTTATTTCACACACTGGTGTATTCCCTATGATAAGGGTTAAGTAATTGCATAGCCTTCAGTCATGGTTTCTGAAGTGTTTTGCTGATGTTACAGATTTGCCGGGCAGTCAGCAGCTGTCGGTGTACCAGCCACAGCCCAATTTGCTGCAACAGCAACAGCAGGCCATGTTTGCCATGCAACAACAGCAGCAGCAACAACAGCAACAGGTAGTGCGTGTTTTAACCCTTTTGTGCATTGCAGGTTCCAGTATGTAAACAGTACTGACGCCCCTATCCACAGGGGGACAAACCCTTTGGCTGTTGGCGGCGTTTTTGGGTCACGATGATTTATGTGATGATTCCTGCAGGAATCGTTACAAAAACTGCTGCCGACAGCCAGAGGGTTACAGTCAGCTTTTTGTTTCATTGTACGAAATACAACAAAAACTGCTTTGTTTGTGACCACCCTTATGAAAGATCGCCTTTCATTATGATGGTCTTTAATGACAGGTGACAGTCTCTGCCCCTCGTGGCTTCTCTTGAGTGAGCACGTGGTTACCTTATTTTTGCAGAAGAAAAGTGGCCTTAAAAAGCATGTTCTTGCAAGAGAAGTCTTAAAGTGCAAATGGTGTTGCCTGCCACTAACCTTTATCATTCGGAATACACCAGTGTGTGAAATAAGTTTGACTAAAATAGTTCAAGAGTGGTGCCAGAATAGCTTGGCGCCTCTAGGCGCCAAGCTATTCTGGCACCACCCTTGAACTAAAGCCATTGGTCTATATCCTTATCTGTAAGTATTATAATGTAGCTTGCATATATGGCAGTGTACAAATTTGAAGCTTTTAGCCTCAGTATGATATGGGTTAAAGAACATCATTTAGGTGGCTGCAGCCACCTAAATGATGTTCTTTAATGACAGGCGATCTCATGTGAGTGTCAATGCATTGAAATGTATACCATGTGTGGGTGTGTGCGTGCACACCTGTGTACGTGCTTGCGCTTGATTTTTGTGTATGCGTGCATGTGAGTGTGTGAGAGAGAGAGAGAGTGTGTGTGTGTGTGTGTGTGTGTGTGTGTGTGTGTGTGTGTGTGTGTGTGTGTGCATGTATATTTGTCATTTATGTAGCAACAGCAATTTTTAAAACTAGTCCTGTTGCCAATAACTTTTACCGTTGGAAAATAAAGGTTTATTGTCATTGTGATCGCTCAAAACTGGTTCTGTTTTACTATGTATAGATCAGCATATAGAAAGCTCCTTATTTGCTCGTCAGTAATGTGTATAATTCAGCTCTTCCATTTGCAGATGGCTGGTTTGGGTATGGGTATGGGCCAGCCTCCTCCAGTGTCAGGTGAGTAATCTTGTAAGCATCATCCATGTGCACGTTTGTGATCTTGGACCTAATGGTATAGAGCCATCAGATTCAATATAACAGACCAGCACTTTTTGAAGAGAGACATGAATATAAATAACAGTTGCATGCATAAAGAAAACAGTTAATTTAATAGTTAATGTCAGTTAATTTAATAGTTAATGTACCATTACGCATAAATCTAAAGACACATTTCAGTGCCACTTGTGTTTGTTATGCCTTGTCGACACACCTAATGAACTTTGACAGCAGTTTGGACACGCAGCAAAAGCACACGTATAATTGTACTTATTTATTCTGTGCAGCCATTAGCGTGTCAATCTATTTTGAGCTGTTTCTCACACTGAAAGCGGATTTCTAGAATGGAGTGGAGTCATTGTCAGTTTACTTGATAAGAAGACAATGTATGCAGAACTGGATTGTCCCTTGTCTAAATAAACCATAGCTAGACCTGTGTGTAGCGTTTCATAACCATCAGTTACAGAAGTGTATCTATGAACTTTTACAGCAGTAGTGGGCCTTCAAAGAACATGGTGAATTTGATGAAAATGGACAGTTATTCAGTAGAGTCTGTTAAAACTTAGAAACAAAACAAATTTATTTATTTCATCAAAAACATTACCGATGACATGACAAATGGGAGTGTCTACTACGTGCTCAAATTCTAGCCTACGAACCCGTTGTGTGCACACACAACCCGGGAGGCACTCGGGGAACCCTCCAGAGGGGCCAAGAGTTGTCTCCCGGACCTGCCTATCCGGTTCCGAGTCACCTGACTCGCCAGTCAGCTACGTAGGCTCACGACCTTCGGACGTGTTCTAGCCTCGCGCTCCCTTCGACCGGTCGGTCTTGGTGCTCGAGTTCGCCGTGACTTTGGCTTCGCCTGTTGCTTCGCTTCTGCTTCGCTTCTTGCTTCGCTGCAGCTTCGCTTGCGCTTCTTCGCTTGGCGTCCTCCTTGGTTGGCTTCGCTTGGCGGACCTGCTGGTTCCCGCCATTTCGCCGGTGGCGACATGGACGTCTCTTCTCCCGCTACCGCTTCGGCAGAGAGGTAGGATAGTTAGTTGGGCCCGGAGCCAGTCCCCGGGCGGGGTACCGGCCTGTGCCTTTGGACTCTACCTTGTTCGTGTTGTGTGGGTTTCGTTGAGCGGGGACTCTTAGCTCGGCGGGGCCCTGGTGCCCTCGCCTTTCCCCTTTTGGGGTGAAATTACTGGCTTCCCCTGGTAGCCTTCGGGGAGCATTGTTAAACCAGCTGCGGCGCGTGGCTCATGTTGCATCTCCGGCCTGGCTGGGGTATGCTTGTTTCGAGAGCGCACTCTTAGCTTAGAGCGCTACAACATTATTGCCTGGGGGCACGGCCTTTCGTCCCTATGGTCGTTTGGCCCGCCGTGTGATGGCCTTAGTCGCCTGCGCGGCGTTAAACCCAAATAACTAAACTAAACTAAACCTATTGTCGTTTGGCGCACATTCCTCTCCAGCCTGGCTGGGGTAGGCTTTGTTCTAAAGACGCAAGCTTAGCTTCGGGCGCTATAACAGTATAGCCTGGGGGCACAGCCCGTTTGTCCATATCGTTCGGTACGGTTCCCCATGGTAGGACGAGCCCTGTTGGTCTCGACCACGTACCGGCACGTTGTTTGTTTGGTGTGTTGCAGTGCCCTCCTGATGACCTGCACGCAGTGTGGAGGTTTCCAGTGGCCCTCGGATTCGCACAAGGTCTGCCTGCCGTGTGTCGGCTGTACATCTGAGCGTTCTTGTGACGTTTGCGCCGTCTGGCCGGAGCTCCGCTGGGTCCAACTTTGGAGCTTCTACCGACGTGAATGCCCGACACCTGTGCCTGTTGCAAGACCTGCGGAAGTGCCGGCTGTCATCTCAGACACACCGACCGCTCTTGCCCCCGATGGCCCCAGTCTGGAAAGATCTCCACAGCGGACACAGCAAGGTAGTGTGCGGAGTCGGGAGTTCGAGGCGCGGATTCCCAGGAGGGAACGCGCTTGGACCAAGCCTTACGACAGGCAGAGAACCCATCTCGAGACAGAGGTCAGTTCGGAGAGACGTGCCTCGCGCCGTCCATGGTCAACCGGTCCCCACTCGTCTCCTAGGAAGGCCTTGGATCCCCCTCGGCCGCTGCGAGCCCGCCTCGCCACAGAGTCCGGCTCGCGGAGACATTCGCGCACACTCACCACACCACTACCTGTGTCCAGTTCCTCCTTGCGATCGAAGTCTGACCACCACTCTCGCGCTCCTTCGTGTGAGCGTCGTAAAGTTCGGGATTCTTCTCGTCATCTGGACCATGGACCTTCGCGCTCTACCTCTTCGCGGCGTTCGTCCCACGTTCCCCGCCGTCTGCCTCGTCCCGCCCGTTCCCCTTCCCCTCGCCCAGCCTCTTTCCTTCCTCCTCGTTCCCGGGGATCACGGTCTCCAGCTCGTAGTCGCTCGTCTGGTCGCCGCCGCCGTTCCCGCTCCTCTAGTGCGTCGCGTCGCCGTCGCGGACGTCGCTCTCCCCTGCGTGCTTCGGCGCCTTATGGCTCCCCTCGTCCTCGTCGAGCTGCTCGCTCTCGGAGTCACGGTCGCCGTCCCTCTTCGACGGCTCTCGGCGGCGTGGACGACGATTCGTTGAGTCTTCTCCCTGATGATTCCATCTCAGTTCTCCTCGGAGGTCTCAGCCGCTCTCCTTCGCCGCTCTCTCCTTCGGATGCGTCGACAGCCCACGGGTTACCGGCCTCCTCCCGCACAGAGGTTCTTCTGGCCCTCGACGAGGTCGCTCGCCTCATCTCCGCCACGCTTCCGGCAGCGGACTGCCCTCCATCCCCCCCCCTGAAGAGGAAGCCTTCTGCCTTCGTCGACGCGGGTAGACAGGTAAAGAAGTTCAAGACTCTCCCTCAGCCCCCCTCCTTTCGTGAGCTTCGGGATGTGTTCTCGGCCCACCTGTTGTCTGACTCAAGAGACAGTAATTTCTTCTCGGACCACAGATGGCCTCCGGACCTCGATATGTACTTCCGCCAGCAGTGGTACGCCGGCCATTCCCAGGCCTTCCTCTGCCCTCTCCCTCCGGTGGATCCAGCCGCCGTGGTTCAGGCGGGTGGGGCCTCTGCACTCAGATGCGCGCTCCCCGCGGGTTTGGACAAGACGGCTTCGCTTGTCAGGAATTCCTTGGCCTGCGCCGGCTTCATGGAGCTCCTTACGCAAGCCTTCCTCCGGCGCGTGGAAGATTCGTGGCACCCGTCCCTGACCCCCCTTCTTGGCGACCTCCTCGTCCTCGCTGAAGCGGCCAGCCGCGCCGCGTATCACTCTTCGGTCAACGCTATGGCTGCAGCCGCCAATTGTGATTTACTCCGCCGCGACGCTGTCCTGCAGGCCTGCCGGGGAATGCCTGCCGACCTGAAGACCCAGCTGCGTCGGGCCCCCCTCGGGGGACCCCTTCTCTTTGGTGACACCTGGCAAGCCGTCAAGGATTCCAATGCGGACAGGTGGCCTCCCAAGTCTGTTCCTCGGCGCTTTCAGTCAGCCCGCAAGGCCGTGGGTCGCCCCCTGCGGATCTCCAGACCCGTCGCCCCGACGTCAACAACCCAGCTGCAGTCCCTGCGTCGCCGTCGCCCCGCCTTCGGTCGCCCCGGCCAAGCTAACGCCCCCGCCCCCGCTTGGCCCCGTCCCGCCCGTCGCCCTGGGCGCGGGCGGGCTCAGTGACTCCTCCCCTCCTCCGCCTCCGCCGGCCGTCTCGGGTCCTCCAGTCGGCGGCAGGCTCGCCCTCTTCAGCGACGAGTGGCAATTACTGATTCCAGAAGACCCGTGGATTTTAGACACTGTTTCCGGCGGCCTACGGATCTCCTTTCGTTCCCCTCCTCCTCTGCGTACGACTCCGCTGTGGACCGAGATCCCCGCAGACCCGCTCAAGGAGTGCGCCCTACGGGGGGAAGTCGACTCTCTCTTGAGGAAGGATGCCACAGAGGTTGTGCGCCGCGCAGACTCGCTGGGATTTTACAGCAGACTTTTCGTCGTCCCCAAGCCTGGCGGCAAGTGGCGCCCAGTGATCGACCTCTCAGCCCTAAATCGCTTCATCGTGGCTCCTTCCTTCCACATGGAGACGGCCCGAGCCCTGCGTACCGCGGTGCGACCCATGGATTACGCCGTCAGCCTGGATCTCTCCGACGCTTACCTACACGTACCCATACATCCGGCCGCCCAGAGGTATCTGCGCTTCGCGTTCGATGGAACCGTTTACCAGTTTCGAGCCCTTCCCTTCGGCCTCAACCTCAGCCCCTGGGTCTTCACCCGCTTGATGGATGCAGTTATGGCCAAGGCACGGCAGTCGTCTCTCAGCCCTATGTCCAACTACCTCGACGATCTCTTCCTGAGAAACCACGTCGAGTCCGTCTTGGAAGAGGACAGGGATACTCTGATGCGTCTGCTGTCGCGACTGGGGTTCCTCCTCAACGTCGGGAAGTCAGATCTCACGCCCTCGCGCCGCTTCATTCATCTCGGAATGGATTTTGCCACCGATCTCAACGTTGTTCGCCTCCCGGATCCCCGGATTCGGAAGTTGGCCACCTTCGCCAACCAGCTAGCTCAGCAGGAAGCAGCTCCCGCCCGAGTTTGGCTTCAACTCCTCGGACTGATCAACGCAGCGGCGGACCTTCTCCCCCTGGGTCGCCTCTACGCCCGCCCCCTTCAGCTGCACCTCCTGCTTCTCTGGAGACCCTCTTCTGGCGACCTTACCCACCTGGTCCCGGTTTCCCCCCTGGTTCGCCCTCACCTTCTACGCTGGACCGACACGGCTTGGTTGGCTTCGGGAGTCCCTTTGTCCTCCCCCCCCCCGCACCTCTCCCTGTGTGTCGACGCGAGCCTCTCGGGGTGGGGAGCCCACCTGCTTCCTCAATTCTCCTCGGCTTCCGGCCTCTGGCCCCCGGAGTTTGCGGACAAGCACAGCAATTGGTTAGAGCTGCAGGCAGTCTGACAAGCCCTCTTCGTTTGGGAGAACCAGCTCAGGAACCAGCGGCTTCTCGTCCTCTCCGACAACTCGACGGTGGTGGCCTACATCCAGAGACAGGGGGGCACCCAATCTCCCGACCTCTGTATGCTCCTCTTCCGTTTGATGCGCTGGGCCGAGGAACGCGACATTACACTCCTCGCACGACACATTCCTGGCCACTTGAATGTGTTGGCGGACTCGCTCTCTCGCCGCGGCCAGTTGCTCCACACAGAATGGACGTTGCGCCCGGATATCTTCCAGATGATCTGCGCCCGTTGGGAGACTCCCTTAATCGACCTCTTTGCTACGAGGTGGAACCGCCAGCTTCCCCTCTTCGTCTCCCCGATTCCAGACCCGCTGGCCTGGGCAGTCGATGCCCTCTCGATTCCTTGGGACGGCCTCATCGCTTACGCGTACCCCCCAACAGTCCTCATTCCCAAGGTCCTCCACAAACTTCGAGGGAGCAACGCAGTCCTGCTTCTGGTCGCCCCGCTGGCTTGGGCCCGGTCCTGGACCACCGACCTACTCAACCTCGCCACCTCTCCTCCCCTGCGCCTTCCCACACCCCGTTCCATGCTCAAGCAGCCCAGGCAGGCTCTCTTCCACCCTTGTCCCGAACGCCTGTCTCTTCACGCCTGGAGGTTGTGCAGCGCGCCCTCACCGCTCGAGGCTTCTCTGGTGCAGCAGTGGAGGCAATCGCTGCAGCCCGCAAGCCGTCCACCCGGCGTGTTTACGAAGGGAAGTGGCGCGTCTTGTGTGCCTGGTGCGACGCCCATCGCCTCCTACCCACCGGACTGACTAACCCACAGCTAGCGGACTTTCTCCTATGGCTCTTCGAGGTCCAAGGTTTGGCGCCCATCACCATCAGGGGATACTTATCCATGGTCGCCGACACGTACCGTCATCTCGGCCTTCCAGACCCCGGCGCCTGTAAGGACCTCTCCGACCTCATGTCCAGCTTCAGCCTCCAACGTCCGACTCAGCGTTCTCTCGTTCCTCGCTGGGACCTACCTTGGGTCCTGACGTGGCTGAATTCTTCCCAGTTCGAGCCACTCGCTCTAGCCCCTCTGGCAAATGTGACACGCAAGACCTGCTTCCTTCTAGCCTTGGCCACCGCGTCCAGAGTTAGCGAGCTACACGCTCTTTCTACCCGCCCAGACTGCCTCCAGTTCAGGGCAGATCGCTCCGTGCAGCTCTTAACGGACCCCAGCTTTATTGCCAAAACAAGGTCGCCCCTAACTGCTCCACAGATCATCACCTTGCGGCCCCTGGGAGGGCCTGCCTGCTCTCCGGAGACTCGGCGACAGGATCCCGTGCGTGCCCTACGCATCTACCTGCGCCGTAC
Source organism: Semisulcospira habei (assembly GCA_036245525.1). NCBI lineage: Eukaryota > Metazoa > Mollusca > Gastropoda > Semisulcospiridae > Semisulcospira > Semisulcospira habei. Next base: position 191,922,854 of record BTPG01000004.1, on the reverse strand, counting down.
CAAAGTTACCCGTAGAGGGCGCTCCCGCCTCTTCCTGCCCATACGCCAGGGCAAGACTGATATCACAGCCCAGACGATCTCCTCCTGGCTGCGCTGGGTAATACGATCGGCATACATGGATCTCTCCCCACGCGTAGCGCAGAGACTGAAGATCCGCGCACACGAAGTACGCGCCATGGCCACGAGCGTCGCATTCGATCGGAACTGCGCTGTCAAGGACATCGTGGCCGCGGTGGGCTGGCGAGCAGAATCTACCTTCGCTCGTTTCTACCTTCGGGATCTGGCGGGACAGCGAGACAACCTCGCCTTGTTGGGGGACCTCACGGTGGCACAGCACTCCCTCCCGGCGCAGCAGGCGCCGTAGGTACGCACCTAGCTCGTTACCTGGGAATTAGCAATGGGAGGACGGTCTTGGTCTCCGGTAGTACCGGGGCGGCACCCTCCTCCTATTCGTGATTCTCCCATTTGTCATGTCATCGGTAATGTTTTTGATGAAATAAATGCATTTTTCTTTAAAAGGTATTTTTTCGAAAAATACTTACCGATGACATGACACGGAGGACCCTCCCACCTGCCCCGCTTGCCGCTGGTGAGCCTAGTATCTGACTGGCGAGTCAGGTGACTCGGAACCGGATAGGCAGGTCCGGGAGACAACTCTTGGCCCCTCTGGAGGGTTCCCCGAGTGCCTCCCGGGTTGTGTGTGCACACAACGGGTTCGTAGGCTAGAATTTGAGCACGTAGTAGACACTCCCATTTGTCATGTCATCGGTAAGTATTTTTCGAAAAAATACCTTTTAAAGAAAAATGCATTTTTCCTCTTGTTTTGTACTCTTATGCAAGTGGCTCTTATTTCATCAAGCTTATGGTTTCTGAGAATTTTGATTTTTTGGCTCATGTGCAAAGCAAAAGTTCTGGGCCAGTAGTTGTCCGGCCGCTGTCTGGTAAACTTTAACGTTGGCATTTTCTCAGAGACCATTCAAGCCACAGTCTTCTAACTTGGCCCAAGGATACTTTGTGACAAGACCTTTCTAAACATACCAATTTGAGTGACCGCTCACAAAGGTCAAGGTCACAGGGGATCAGGAAAAAGGTAAAAAATAGCTATATTTTGGCATAATGTAATTTTTCTCAAATACTATTCACAACTTCAAACCCAAACTTGGTACAAATATCCCTGATGGGAAGACCTTTCAATGCATACTAATTTGGTTGATCCCTCGGAAAGGTTAAGGGTCAAAGGAGCTCAGGAAATAGGTAAAAAAAAAATAGCCATATTTTGACAAAAGATGTTTTTTCTCAAATACTATTCATTACTTCAAACCCAAACTTGCTACAGAGATACCTGATGGTAAGACCTATCTATGTATACTAGTTTGGATGGGCCCTCAGAAAGGTCAAGGGTCACAAGAGGTCGGCAGATGTGTGTAAAATGCCAATTTTTCATAGAATTGTAGTTATTATCAACAGTTTTGCAAACTTTTCAATCAAATTTGGCACAAAGGTAGCTGATATGATAAGACCTTTCGATGTATACTAATTTAGTCAGCTCATCTCAAAGTCAAGGATCACAGCAGTTTGACAGATGTGTGAAAGTGATAAAAGTTTGAGAAAACATGGATTTTTCTGGCACAGATTAAGCCATCCCTTATTATCACAAAGGTCACACATGTAGATCGGTCATACATGTGAGCCATAAGGGCTTTGCCTTTCTTGTTCATGTTAGTAATTATGTGTTCTGGACATTTATCTGATGTTTTCGTTCTTCTGTTTTCCTCTCTCTCTCTGTCCATGTGTGTGTATGTGTGTGTGTATGTGTGTGTGTGTGTGTGTGTGTGTGTGTGTGTGTGTGTGTGTGTGTGTGTGTGTGTGTGTGTGTGCCATCACCTATCTATCATGCACTTTTTCGCTTTTAACTTTCCTCATCACATGCTTTAAAAATGTGTTTTTTTCCTCTTGCCTAAAAACGAATTTGTACTTTTACAACACCTGCTTTTTTAAATTGACATTTGAATGCTGTACACTTTACCTTGACCTTGACATGACCTTGCTTGAATCTTGATGCGATTTTAACACAAATACTGCACACTTTGGACCACAACCTGACGTTGCCTTGACATTCACTGGACTACTGGTTTCAACCTCTCAACCCTGACATGACCTTCACCCAAATGTTGCACACCTCTGACCTTACTCTGAACTGTATGTAACATTCGCTGGACCTTTGACATGACCTTGATGTAATCTTCCCTCAAATTTTGCACATTTCCAAACTTAACCTTGACCTGACCCAACCTTGACATAACCTTGACTTAACATTCACCAAACAAGCAGCCAATGCCCTAGCAACCACCTTACCTGGCCAGGTCCCCGGTTCTTCTTCCTCCTCCTCAGATTCCATGACCCCCATGCTGCTGTCAGAGACACGCCAACAGACCACGGAGGTTCGACTCACAGTCAGCAAGATGTCAGACAAGGTCGACAGAATTTTGGAGAAGGTACGTTTGAGAAAAATTGTTACACTCAAGTAAACTCATTCATGTCAAATCCTCTGACGGCGGAGTGTGGGCACCTACATGGTAGGCTAATTAACCCATTTAGCCCCAGGACCCTGCAGCAGGAGACGGATTGATCATGATAATTCAAGGGTCGTGCCAGATGAGCTTGGCGCCTGAAGGCGCCAAGCTCATCTGGCACGACCCTTGAATTATCATGATCAATCCATCTCCTGCAACTGGTACATAGTTGTCAGGTGACGACTCCAAATTTTGGGAAATGGGGCCTTGAGGTTAAGAGGGTTAACCTGTTCACCTTATAGTGGAGGCAAAATTCAACTGTGAATTCAACTAGCAATGCAGCGTTCATTGATATGAATAGGGCTGGCAAGAGACGAAAGGGCCTCATGAGGGTCTTTGTCTTGCAGTTGTGTGGTGTTCACATTTACCCAGCATTGAAGGGGTTATGTGCAATCCTGTTAACTCTTTCGAGACGTGCCGCATCCGGATTCGCAGCTTTACGCTGTGAATCCGGATGCGGCACGTCGCGAAAGAGTTAACCTTCTAGGTGATCCTTGGAGTATTCACCCCGTGAACACAAACAACAAGCACAAAACATTCACGCCTGACAAACTACAGCAGGTGATCGATAGACCATTGCACTGTTTTGGTTAACCCATATACTGAGGCTTCAAAGTTGTTCACTGCCATATGCAAGCTACATTATAGTTCTTACAGATAAGGATATAGACCAATGGATTTAGTTCAAGGGTGGTGCCAGAATAGCTTGGCGCCTAGAGGTGCCAAGCTATTCTGGCGCTACCCTTGAACTATTTTAGTCAAACTTATTTCACACACTCGTGTTTTTCGAATGGTAAGGGTAAAAGTGACTTTTGTGATAGTTCATCAGTAGTGAATCTGTGATGGCTGAGAAGTTACAGTCACACCTGTCAAGGCGATCAGCTATATTAGTCGACCACTTGTCTAAGCAGACCACCTATGTTTTGTTGCATGGACTTCTGTTTTACTTCTTTTGTTGCTTTACCCTTTTCATCCTGATGCATTATTGATTGAAATAAATTTGACTGATAGTTCAAGGGTGGTGCCAGAATAGCTTGGCGCTGGAGACGCCAAGCTATTTATTTCCTCAAAAACATTACCGATGACATGACTACATGGGAATATCTACTTCTAGGCTCAATTTTAGCCTACTTGCCCGTTGTGTGCCCACACAACCCGAGAGGCCCTCGGGGAACCCCCCAGAGGGGCCGAGAGTTATCTCCCCATACCTGCCTTGCCAGATCCGGTCACGAGACCATTCAGTCTTTCTACTTCGCTCGTGGAGAGAAGACGTGTCTGGCCCGCGCTCTCGCTGCCTCGACCGGTCTTCTGCCTACCGACGCTTGTTGCCGACTTTGTGTGCTCTGCGCCCGCTTCTACCCTGCCTTCTACCTGGCCTTCTCTTCCTGCTTCGTTGGGCCACTTGCGGGGATTCTTCTGCTTCTGTGGACGGCGGTTTGACTGCCCTTCCCCCCCTTCCCTTCGTTGCAGAGGTAAGGTAGCGGTAGTTCCCTCGGCCGGCCCTCGGGCTGAGAGCCGGCTGCCTGTGGGTGCTTCCCTGCTTTTGCTTTGGGGTTCGTTTCAGTGCGTAGTGCCTGATTAGCTCACGGTCGGCTGTTGCCGTGTCGCGCCCGTTTTGCACGTGGGCCTTGGGCTCCGTGTGTGTTAGCCCGTTTAAAGCCCCGTTAGCCCTCCGAGAGTGCCCCATTACGCTTTCACCGGGAGCCCGCCTACGCTTCGATAATGTCGTTGTGCTCCCGGTGCGATGACTTTAGGTGGCCGACGGACACTCACTCGGTCTCCCTACCGCGTTCGGTGGTTCCTCGGACCGCAGGTGTAATGATAATAATAATAATAATAATAATAATAAGCACATTAAATAGGCGCTTTATCCCAATTGAAAATCGGCTCAAAGCGCTGCCCCGAACTGGGCCCAACAAGCGCGCTCACGTGAGTTATGCGCATTCACTCACACACGGAACGTAAACACAGAACTTTCACGTGGTGCTAAGGGCAAGCTCAAGCGAGCTGCTGTAGTTTTTGGAAGTTCAAAATCGTTTGTATTTGAATTTGGTTGGGTGGACTGAATCTGATACCAGAGTGTAAGCGGTGTGCGGCCTGGCCTGAGGTTATGTGGGCGGACCTTGGTCCTTTTACCGCCGAGAGCGTGCCCGCCCGGCTTACGAGCGTTCAGCGCCCTTTGACACGTTGGCCGCCCTGGCTGTTTCCTCGGCCACTCCCGCACGGAACGGTCCCCGCTTCGGGGTTCGCGGTTTGTTCTGACCACAGGACCGCCACTGCTGCCACGCCCGCTGACCCTTCCGGAGGGTCTGTTTGCCGGCTTAGCGCACGTCTCACTGAGAGTGACCAGCAGCAGTCGGCCTTGAGCCGTCCGTCGTTGACGAGCCGTCCTCACCACTCTCCCCGCACCAAGCCCGCTGATCCTTCCGGAGGATCGCCTTGCCGGCATAGTGGCCTACTTCCGGAGTAGGGCCCGGAGAGACATCAGCACCGTCCGTCGCGACGCAGCCGCGACCCTGATCCTCACCGTTCCTCCTCCAGATGCCCGCGCTCTCGCTCGCCTCGCGAGCACCGTCAGCGGGATTCTCGACGCCCCCTGCAGGACGATGCGCTCAGCCTGCTACCCGAAGTCTCGGTCTCGGCTCTGTTGGACGAGGATCGCTCGACCTCGCACGCGGCAGCTTCCCCGGAGCTGAAGAGGAAGGTCGCCGCCTTCGTTGACGCGGAGAGGCAGGTCAAGAAGTTTAGGTCGCTTCCCCAACCGCCCGGCTTTAAGGGTCTTCGAGACGTCTTTTCGTCGCACCTACAGCTGGCCACGTCCCAGGAGCCGGTCTTCTTCTCCGACCGTCGCTGACCCGCGGATTTAGACATCTTGTTTCGGCGGGACTGGTATGCTGGACTCTCCCAGGCCTTCTCCATCCCTCTGCCTACGCTGGACCCTTCGGCGGTGTCCCTAGCCGGCGGTCTGACTCTGCTGCGGCGGTCCCCGCTGCGGGGCCTGGACAAGACAGCGACCTTGGTCCGTAACACCTTAGCCTGCTCGGGTGTTATGGAGCTCCTCACTCAAGCCTTGGTTCGTCGGGTGGAGGTATCCTGGCATCCTTCCATCTCTCCCCTCCTAGGAGACCTGCTGGTCCTCGCGGAGACCGCCAATTGCGCCGCCTACCATTCCTCGGTCAACGCGATGGTGGCTTCGGCCAACTGCGACCTCATGCGTCGAGATGCCCTGCTCCGCCCCTGCAGTACGTTGCCGCCGGACCTGCGAGCGCAACTTCACCGTGCCCCCTTGGGTGGACCCTTGCTGTTCGGCGACTCAGTCTCTACGGGTCGGCGGTTCGTTCCTCGTGATGTCTGTGCGACTTGGCCGGAGACGTTTGGTCGGACCTCTGGAGTTTTATCGGCGAGAGCGACCTCCGTCTACTATCTCTCGTCCAGCTCCTGTGGACACTTCCGCCGCCCCTTCGGTAACGACCGTCCTTCCTCGCATCGGCCCCTCGGAACGGTCTGCTCGTCGGGACCCGGCGTTGCGCGCTGACCAGAGGATCGCCACTGCTGCCACGCCCGCTGACCCTTCCGGAGGGTCTGTTTGCCGGCACAGCGCCCGCCTCACTGAGCCTGGCCTGCAGCAGTCCGCCATGAGCCGTCCCACGTTGACTGGCCTTCATCCTCTCTCTCCCCGAGAAGCCCGCTGATCCTTCCGGAGGATCTAAACGCCGGCATAGAGCCCTTCTCACTGAGTCCGGCCAGGAGAGACGTCAGCCTCAACCTGCGCGATACGGTCGCGCCCCCGACTCATCCCGTTCCACCGTCAGTTCTAGACACTCACGCTCGCCCCTCGAGCGCCGCTGGAGGGATCATTCGCCTCGCCGGGATCGTCGCCGCTCCCCCCGGAGGATCTGAACGCCGGCATAGCGCCATGCTCTCGGAGTCTGGCCAAGAGAGGCTTCAGCCTTAGCTTGCGCGACACGGTCGCGCCCCGACTCCCTCCGTTCCACTTTCAGGTCACTTGATGGCTGATCAGAGGACTGCCACTGCTGCCACGCCCGCTGACCCTTCCGGAGGGTCTGTTTGCCGGCACAGCGCCCGCCTCACTGAGCCCGGCCTGCAGCAGTCCGCCATGTGCCGTCCCACGTGACTGGCCTTCCTCTCCCGTCTCTCCCCGTTAAGCCCGCTGATCCTTCCGGAAGATCTGTACGCCGGCGTAGCGCCCTACTCACTGAGTCCCGCCGTGAGATGGCCTTAGTCGCCTGCTCGGCGTTAAACCCAAATAACTAACTAACTAACTATACTCACTGAGTCTGGCCAGGAGAGACGTCAGCCCTAGCTTGCGCGACTCGGTCGCGCCCCCGACTCCTTCCGTTCCACTTTCTGTTCAGGACACTAGTGCGCACCGCTCGAGCGCCTTCGGTAGGATTGCCGTTCGGACTCAACCTCCGCCCCTGGGTCTTCACTTGGCGGATGGACGCCTTAGTCGCCTTAGCCCGACAGTCCTCCTCCAGTCCACATCGAACTGCCTGGACGGCCTCCGTTGTGCAACCAATCGGAGACCGCGCTAGCCACGGACAGAGATGCTCTCTTGCACCTCCTGGCACACCTGGGCTTCCTAGTAGACGACGGCAAGTCAGATCTCTCCCTCCCGCCGGGTGGTGCATCTGGGTATGGAACTCCCTACCAACCTCAACACGGTACGCCTTCCGGTGCCCCGGATCAAGAGGATTGCTGATCTAGCCGACCAGTTAGCTCGGGAGGATGCAGGCCCCGCCAGAGTCTGGCTTCAGTTGCTGGGTTTGATGAACGCCGCAGCGGATCTTATCCCACTAGGGCGTCTCTACTCCCGGCCAATTCAACGGCATCTTCTCCATTGGCTCACGTCTTCCAGAGACTTGACGGCCGCGGTCCCAGTGCCCCAGATGCTTCGTCCGCACCTTCGTCGGTGGACCGGCCCTACGTGGCTAGCGTCGGGAGTTCCCTTAGCCTCTCCCCCTCCAGGCGGGCCCCTGGCCCTCCCACTGGGCGCACACCCACACCCACTGTCTGGAGATGCAGGCCGTATGGCGAGCCCTTCACGCCGGGGAGTACCTCCTCCGACACCAGGAGCTTCTCGTGCTTTCGGACGACACGATCGTGGTCGCTTACATCCAGAAGCTAGGTGGCACACGCTCCCCTGACCTGTGTATGCTCCTCTACAGGAAGATGCATTGGTGCGAGGACCGGAGCATTATCCTTCAAGCCCCGCACGTTCCCGGATGCCTAAATGTCTTGGCCGACTCTCGGTCTCGCCGCGACCAACTCCTACACACGGAATGGACCCTGCGACAGGACATCTTTCAGATGATCTGCGCCCGCTGGGAGACTCCCCAGGCCGAGTCGTTCGCCCCGAGGTAGAACCACCAGCTTCCCCTCTTCGTCTCCCCGATTCCCGACCACCTTGCCTGGGCTGTCAATGCGCTCTCCTTTCCCTGGGACGGACTTGTGGCCTATACCGGTCCCCCTACCGTCCTCGTGCCCTAAGTCCTCCTCTAACTGCGGGGCTCTTCGGCGTTCCTCCTGTCGGTCGCACCGCTCGTCTGGAACCGCTCCTGGACCACCGACCTGCTCAGCCTCGCCACAGACCCGCCCCTGCTGCTGCCCACCCCGCGGACCATGCTCAAGCAACCGCGCCAGCCGCTGTTCCACCCCTGCCTGGAGTGGCTCCTCCTTTACGCCTGGAGGTTGGGCGGCAAACCCCCGGAGCTAGAGTATACTCAGATGCAGCTATGGAGGCGATCGCTGCGCCCCGGAGACTGTCGACCCTTCGAGCCTACGAGGGAACTGGCGAGTCCTCTGTTCCTGGTGTACCGATCTTGGCCTTACGCCCACGGATCTGACTCATCCTCCGCTGGCGGACTTCTCTCTCTGGCTCTTCGAGACCAAAGCCTAACCCTCATCACGGTACGCGGTTACCTGTCCATGATGGCGGACACCTATCGTCACCTGGGACGACCCGATCTGGGCGCCGGCAAGGACCTAGCCGACCTTATGGGACACTTCGGCACCCAGCGCCTTACACTCCGCTCGCTCCTTCCTCGCTGGGACCTACCCTGGGTGCTCACGTGGTTGAACTCCGCCCGCTTCGTACCATTACCTTTGGCCCAGCTCGCGGACTTGGCACGCGAGACTTGTTTCCTGCTGGCACTGGCTACCGCTTCGCGCGGGAGCGAGCTACATGCGCCTTCAGCACGCCCTGCCGGTCTGCAGTTCCGAACAGACGGCTCCGTCCGGCTCCTCACGGACCCGGCCTTTCTGGCAAATAACAGGTCGCCTTTAACTCCGCCTCAGGTGATCACCATTAGGCCGCTGAGAGTCCGACCCCGGTCCCAGGAGACCAGGCTACAGGATCCCGTGCGCGCCCTTAAAATCTATCTGCGGCGATCTAAGCTCGTCCGCAGGGGGCGGTCGCGCCTCTTCCTACCTCTAAGACCCAAACAGCGTGACATTATAGCCCAGACGATCTCTTCCTGGCTCCGCTGGGTCATACGCTCCGCTTATCAAGAGATAGCCCCTGAGGGAGCTAAGAGGCTGCACATTCTCGCACACGAGGTACGAGCTATGGCCACGAGCGTCGCGTTTGAGCGAAACGGCACTGTCAAGGACATCGTGGCAGCCGTGGGCTGAAACACCGAATCGGTCTTGCCCGTTTCTACCTCCGGGACCTGGCTAGCCAGCGAGAGAATCTCGCACTGGGGAGAGGGGGGGGGGGGGACATCGCCGCGACGCAACACTCCCTCCCGGTGCCACCGGCACCATAGGTTGCACTTCGCTAAAATTGTCGGGAGTGTGCCACGGGGTGGACGGCGTTGTCCTGTTGGGGGAGTTGTGGGCGGCACCCGCCTCCTCTTCGCAATTCTCCCATGTAGTCATGTCATCGGTAATGTTTTTGAGGAAATAAATTCATTTTTCTCTAAAAGGTATTTTTTCGAAAAATACTTACCGATGACATGACTCGGATAACCCTCCCTCCTGCCCCGCTTGCCGCTTTCGAGCGAAGTATCAGACTGAATGGTCTCGTGACCGGATCTGGTAAGGCAGGTATGGGGAGATAACTCTCGGCCCCTCTGGGGGGTTCCCCGAGGGCCTCTCGGGTTGTGTGGGCACACAACGGGCAAGTAGGCTAAAATTGAGCCTAGAAGTAGATATTCCCATGTAGTCATGTCATCGGTAAGTATTTTTCGAAAAAATACCTTTTAGAGAAAAATGAATTTTGGCGCCACCCTTGAACTAAAATGGTTGGTCTGTTTCCTGATCTGTAATAAGCAAATATGCAAATTAAATAAAATCAGCCTCAGGATGTAATGAGTTAGATGACCCAGTGTGAGAAGACCACCTTCCAGAGCAACCACCTTTTGATAGTCGCTTGTATGGTCACCCTGCACAGGTTTGACTGTAAATGAACTGCTTGTGTTTGTGCAGGTGGAGGCTTTGGGCAGTGTTGGAGGCATGCAGCAGCCATTACCTGCCCCGACCATGGAAAGCAGCATCTTACTGCATAACATCTCTCGCATCGTGCAGGTGAGCTTTCTTGTCGTGCTGTCAAATCTCAGCTGCGGCTGGAGACAGTCTAAGTCAGCAAGAGGCATAGATTCACATGACCCCCCACGACTTTTGGGGCTCATGTGAATCTATGTCTCTTGCAGTTGGAGACGAACGTCTTGCTGCATAACATCTCTCACATGCATGTGATTTTTTTTTTTTGTTGTTTGGCTGTGAATTTGTGTTACAGTAGGAGCCAGTCTTGGTCAGCAAGAAGCATAGATTCACTTGAGCTCCTGTGACTGCAGGGGCTCATGTGAATATGTGTCTCTAGCACTATAGCAGTTTGAATCAAGCATTTTCATGCAAAACATCTCTCACATTGTACAGGTAAGCTGTCTTGTACTCGCAGTTTCAATAACAGTAGGAACCAAGTTTGGTCAGCAAGAGATAGAGTCACACGAGGCCCTGCAACTGCTGGGGCTCATGTGATCTGTGTTCTGGCAGCTGTAGGTTTAGCCAGGAGAAATGACCTTGGTTTTAGGGATGGCTGCAGCTGATCTTGGTCAGTGGTTTGTAGATTCTCATGAACAAGAAGAACAGAGCACCAGGTATGCCTGTAGCCTCCTTCATACAGTAGACCCTGTTTTGAGCAACCACCTTATTCTGCAAGAAAAAAAAGTGGTCTTGAATTTGAAAGACAGGTGGTCGAAAAGTGTCACCTGTCATTAAGGACCATCATTCAGGTGGCTATAGCCACCTGAATGATGGTCCTTAATGACAGGTGATCTCTCGCTAGAGCGTTATCTCAAAACCGGTTCTGCTGTATTTTGAAATAAAAAGAACTTTGCTCTGTTTGTTTCAGGAAAATGAGCGACTGAAAAAAGACGTGTTCGAGAAAGGGGATAAGATAGAAACACAGAATGAGAAAATTGCCGAATTGCTTCAGAAAAACCAGAGGTTGGCCATTTTTTTTACCGTCTTCCCGCCTAACTTGCTGTGCAGGTTTTGCATGTATTCTCAGGATCTGACATCTAAACAGTAGAACTGTCTTCAGCAACCACCTTTTTTTTTGTTGTTGCAAGAACAAAGTGGTCTTAAAAGATGGGTTCTCTCTCAAGAAAAGTCTTGAAGGGCAAAAAGAAAGTGTCACTTGTTACTAACCCTTTTAGCCCCAAGGTCCCATTTCTCAAATTTTGGAGGTGTTGCCTAATGACTTTTGGAGGTGTTGTCTAACAACTATGTACCAGTTGCCAGAGATGGATTAAGCATGATAATTCAAGGGTAGTGCCAGATTAGCTTGGCGACTTATGAGGGGACTCGGGGTTAAATGGGTTAAGGACCGTCAAGGTACGTGTATACTATGACTGTTATGAGGACACGTGCCATAGTGATCAGTGTAACTACTGTCCCTTTATTACAATTTACTGCATGTACATGTACTGTGAAAGGTGCAGCCTACTGTATTTCCTTGCCTTTGACCTGTTCTAATTTACCACTCTCCCCTTCCACTGGACCCATAATGTGTTTCTCAAATCTTTGTTCATTCAGGGACCGAGAGCCACAAATGTCCAGTGCACATTGATACAAATTGGTCTCAGCAAGATGCATAGATCCTCATGAGCACCCACAGTTGCAGGGGCCCATGAGGATCTGTGTCTCATGCAGTTGGATCGTGTTCACTTTTTTTCCACCTTTTCCCAGCAGAGAAGGGGTATATACCTTCCTGAGACTATCATTGTCGTCATCTTTGCATGTTTATTTCCGTTTTGGTGTAGGTATGTGGAGAAGAGCAACACACTGCTGGAAGAAAGAAATGAAGGATATAAACTTACAGCTGACCAGTCCCAAATTCGAATTCTTACCCTGGAACAGGAGAAGGTAATATTTTGTGTGATCGACAAGTAAATAATATTAATGAAATTGAAACCAAAATGTGACAGAAAAAACTGTGAATGGAACTTCTGAAAAATAATTGTTATATCCGACTTGTGTTAGATCCCTCCTTGTTATGAGCAAAGTTGACTGTGTTCATCTCCTTTGGTTCAGGTGGCGACTGAGCTCAGTGGTGCCTCAGCTTGCTGTAAGCAAGGTGTACCTTGTTTTTATTTCCTTGGGTTCAGACGGTGGCTGAGCTCAGCAGCGCCTGCTTATAGGCAAAGTTGACTGTGTTCATCTCCTTTGGTTCAGGTGGCGACTGAGCTCAGTGGTGCCTCAGCTTGTTATCAGCAAGGTTTTACCTTGCTTTTATTTCCTTGGGTTCAGACGGTGGCTGAGCTCAGCAGCGCCTGCTTATAGGCAAAGTTGACTTATCTCCTTAGGTTCAAGTGGCGGCTGAGCTCAGCAGTGCCTGCATGTTACAGGCAAAGTTGACTGTGTTTATCACGTTAGGCTCAGATGGCTGCTGAGCTCAGCAGTGCCTGCTTGGTATAGGCAAAGTTTGTGTTTATCTCCTTAGGTTCAGATGGCGGCTGAGCTCAGCAGTGCCTGCGTGTTACAGGCAAAGTTGACTGTGTTTATCACGTTAGGTTCAGATGGCTGCTGAGCTCAGCAGTGCCTGCTTGGTATATGCAAAGTTTGTGTTTATCTCCTTAGGTTCAGATGGCGGCTGAGCTCAGCAGTGCCTGCTTGGTATAGGCAAAGTTTGTGTTTATCTCCTTAGGTTCAGATGGCGGCTGAGCTCAGGGGTGCCTCTGCTTCTTGTAAGCAAAGTTTACCTTGTTTTTATTTCCTTGGGTTCAGATGGCCACTGAGCTCAGCAATGCCTCTGCCTGTTATAAGCCAAGTTTGCTGTGTTTTCATTTCCTTAGATTCAGATAGCGACCGAGCTCAGCAGCTCCTCTGCTCGACTTGCCTCCCTGCAGCTGGAGTTGGGGGAACTGCGGAAGACGGAGGGGGAACTACGACAGCGACTACAAAACACATCCACCAGCACTGTGGAACAGAAAGATGAGCTGGACAGACTGCGACTACAGAGGGCAGGTGAGGTCAGAGGAATGTGGGAGGCGCAGGTGGATGTACAGTTGGGGTGAGCACCTTATCCCTCTGCGTGTCGGCAGCGGTTTTTGTCACGATGATTCCGACAGGAATCATCATGACAAAAACAGCTGCCGACATGCAAAGCGTTAACAAGCTGCACATAGGGCTGTGAATAGATAATACAGCATAGCCTGTTTTGAATGACCACGCTTATGAGAGATCACCTGTCCTTTAACCCATATCATACTGAGGCTAAAAGCTTCAAATTTGTACACTGCCATGATGCAAGCTACATTATAGTACTTCCGCTCCGCTTGGCTTGACTTCGCGAACGAAGATTTTATAGGAGTTGCCCACGACGTCTGCAGGCTTGTTCGTGGCTGCGGAGGCCAATCCGAGACAGGCAGGTTCGACCGCAGTGGCTGCAGGGGAAGGTATGGCCAGGGTTCTGAGCTGCGGCATCTCTGTTTTTTCTCCTGAGCCGCTTGTCCTTAAGGCTAGCTCTGTGAGAGTCCTCAAAGGAGACAGCTGCCTTGTAAATGGTGGAGCGCCAGGTGTCACGGTCCGCAGCAAGCGAAGACCACTGGTGGTGGTCGATTTGGCAGGCACTAAGTGACTTCTTGAGACAGTCTTTGTATCTCTTCTTTGGTGCCCCTCTGTCACGGTGTCCAGTAGCAAGCTCGCCGAACAGGGTGATCTTTGGTAGGCGATGATCCTCCATCCTGGAGACATGCCCCGCCCAGCGGAGCTGTGTCCGCAGCAGCAAAGCCTCGATGCTCACAGTTTCAGCCTGTTCAAGGACCTCGACGTTGGTGACATAGTCACTCCAGTGAATGCCCAGGATGGTACGCAGGCAGCGCTGGTGGAAGCGTTCGAGGAGTCGTAGTTGGCTGCGGTAGAGGGCCCAGGACTCGGAACCATACAGCAGGGTGGTGAGGACCACAGCTCTGTACACGCTGATCTTGGTGCCTGTTTTTAGCTGTTGATTGTGCCACACCCGCTTGAAAAGTCGCCCGAAAGCACTGTTCGCTTTTGCCAGCCTGCTGTCAAGCTCCTTGTCCAGCTTGGCGTCCGACGTGATAACGCAGCCAAGGTAAGTAAACTGGTGCACTGACTTTAGTTCAGACTCGCCAATGGTGATGTGAGGAGGGCGATACACTGTCTTGGGTGCCGGCTGATGGAGGACCTCTGTCTTTTTCAGACTGACCTCGAGTCCAAAGAGCTGGGCAGCATCTGCGAAGCAAGACGTGATGCGCTGCAGGGCTCTCACTGTGTGTGCAACGAGGGCAGCATCATCAGCAAAAAGCAGCTCACGAATCAGTTGGTCTAGGGTTTTCGTGTGGGCCTGCAGTCGTCTGATAGTACTTACGGATAAAGATATAGACCAATGGCTTTAGTTCAAGGGTGGTGCCAGAATAGCTTGGCGCCTAGAGGCGCCAAGCTATTCTGGCACTACCTTCGAACTATTTTAGTCCAACTTATTTCACACACTGGTGAATTCCGAATGATAGGGGTCAAAGACCCTCATTTAGGTGGCTACAGCCGCCTAAATGATGGCCTTTAATGACAGGTGACATTCCTGGCCCTTCAAGACTTCTCTTTTGAGAGCAGCTGTCTTAACCCTTTTCATTCGGAATACACCAGTGTGTGAAATAAGTTTGACTAAAATAGTTCAAGGGTGGTGCCAGAATAGCTTGGCGCCTCTAGGCGCCAAGCTATTCTGGCACCACCCTTGAACTAAAGCCATTGGTCTGTATCCTTATCCATAGGTACTATAATGTAGCTTGCATGTGGCAGTGTACAAATTTGAAGCTTTTAGCCTCAGTATGATATGGGTTAAAGGACTTTTTTTATTTGCAAATATGATGGTCACTCAGCACAGATTTTTCTGTATCACAGTAGCAGGGGAGACAGAGCAGAAATACCTGAATAAAGAACCTTGACATTGACCTTAAACTCTTAAACTGTAGCAGACATGCTGACAATGTAACAGACTTGCCGACAAATAGGCAACTGCACATATTCATATTTTAATCTTTGAATGATCATGCTGTTACAGAGGATGAAAAGAAGGTAGCAGACCTGCTGGCATCTCTGAAGGAAGAGAAAATGGCCCGAAAACATTCAGACAGTCAACTAGCATCACTTCAAGAAGAAATAGCTGATCTCAAGGCCAACAACAGTACACTAGAGCGGGTTGGTCTTGATTAGCTTGCTAATTGCTGATCGTTGGACCTTTGTGCATGCAGATGCTGGCACTGTCTGCAAACAGTACTGTGTCGGCATATGCCCCAAGGTCCCATTTATCAAATTTTGGAGGGTGTTGCCTAATGACTATGTACCAGTTGCAGGAGATGGATTGACCATGATAATTCAAGGGTAGTGCCAGATTAGCTTGGCGCCTAAAGGCACCAAGCTAATCTGGCACTACCCTTGAATTATCATGGTCAATCCTTCTTCTGCCGTAGGGACTCGGGGCTGAATGGGTTAAGCACATTTTATTTCCTGGCAAATCCGCATTTCTACCATTATTCAGCAAAAGCCAGCATGTCCATGTTTTGAGAAAAGTGAGGTTTTCATTGTTACACGGAAACTGAAATACTGGCTTTTGCCAAATAATAGCAGATGTATAGCCTGATGCTTTAACCCTTATCATTCGGAAGCTTTTAGCCTCAGTATGATATGGGTTAAATGCAGGCATACAGGTCAGCCTTGATGTTACGTGCTCAGTATACTGCGGATTCTAACATAACTCGCACAGGTCTT
Organism: Semisulcospira habei; assembly: GCA_036245525.1. Taxonomy (NCBI): domain Eukaryota; kingdom Metazoa; phylum Mollusca; class Gastropoda; family Semisulcospiridae; genus Semisulcospira; species Semisulcospira habei. Next base: position 191,907,027 of record BTPG01000004.1, on the reverse strand, counting down.
TGGCTCCTACAGGGATGTTCAGTTCTCATGCCAAAGGCCTGAGGACTTACCATATGGTTTTTCTTCCCTAGTCTATGCCAATACAGCACAGCAATAGCACAGTTGCGAATAACGCAATCTGACCTGATGTCTCCCGGGTACCACAATATCAGCAGGCTGACCTATATATGGCAAGCAGCGAAATATTCAAGGAGTGTTGTTACGTTTTCCACTTTGTTTCAAAAACTACACCAAAAGAGTGACTGCCAAGTGTGTAAACGGCAAGGAAATGTCATCCACAGAAAGACTCGCGCTTTGTAATAACAGGGACAGGGACAAAAGGGAAAGCAAGAAACACTTGAGAGAGGGGGAGAGAGAGAGAGAATTTACCTCATGTTTGCAAGTAGTTGCCTCATTAACATCCACAGTTTGAGGCACTTTTCTCAATTCATTCAGGGTATCCCACATCAATAGCTACGGAAGTGTCGTATAGCGTTGCCGCTGGCAACGCTATACAACACTTTCGCAGCTATTGATGTGGGTCGCCTTGAATGAGTTGACAAGCATGACTGCAAAAGGAGTTGCTGGGCTGTGAATCTGACAGTTTTGTTTGTGTCTGCAGAATGTGAATGAGAGAAAGAGGAAAGCAGCGGAAGAGAGAAAGAAGTTGGAGGAAGAGACTGAAGAAATCAAGGCTGGATTAGAGGTAATATGCGAGAGTCTTATCTTCTAGTGCCTCATCATTTGCTGGTTTGTTGTTATTTTCCAGTATATTGTGTCAGAGCTACTGTAACCCACCACGAACCCAGCACACAAACCCCCACTTACACACACATACACATGCACACTCGCACGCATAGCTGCCACTGCACACACACTTACACACATGCACACTTTGACACTTGCACGCACACAATCATGCACAAGCGTGCAAACACACATGCACGCAGACATGCAGCACACAATACGCACACACAGACTATGTGTTCATCTTCTGATGACTGTTTTTGTTTGCAGCAAGAGATTCAGACTTTGAGAGAGAAGTTGAGAAAACAGCGGACCAGCACAGATTCAGTGACTTCTGACAAGGTTTGTCTTGTCAATAATTTAACAGTTTTATTAGGCTGATAATAGAGCTGAACCTGATTTGAGTGACCACCCTTATGAGAGGTCACCTGTCATTAAAGACCATCATGTAGCCACCTAACCCATATCATACTGAGGCAAAAAGCTTCAAATTTGTACACTGCCATATGCAAGCTACATTATTGTATTTACAGATAAGAATATAGACCAATGGCTTTAGTTCAAGGGTAGTGCCAGAATAGCTTGGTGCCTAGAGGCACCAAGCTATTCTGGCACTACCCTTGAACTATTTTAGTCAAACTTATTTCACACACTGGTGTATGCCGAATGATAAGGGTTAATAGTGGTCACTTAAAACAGGTTCTGCTGTACTGGGGTGCATGATGCTAGGTCTAACATGTAATACCAATAAAGTGCCGTGTTTTGAAAGCTAATGCAAAATTTACCCCAGAAACAATTCATGCATTCATGAGAGGTTTAACTCATTCGAGACGTGCCGCATACGGATACATAGCGAGCAGCCGTTTATCCGTATTCGGCCCGTCTCGAGTGAGTTAATGGAATCGGAGCATATTGTGATATGGTTTGCTTTGTTTGTTTTTGCTCACTCTGTAACTCTCTCTTCCTATCTTTCAAATTGTTTGCATGGTCTGTAGGGGAGGGGGTGGATGGGGCTGGTTGACCGTTTCGCAGTTCATCATAATCTGCTTTTATTTTCTTTCCTTCCATTTCAACCAGGTGACCAAAATGGAGGAAGAGCTGACTGCCGAGTGGCAAGCCAAATGTGACAAAATGGTGGCGGCTGCGGCGGACAGACACGCACGGCAGCTGGCCACAGTTCGTGAGGAACTTCAAGAATCACAGGACAGGGCAGCCAAGCTGGAGGCCAAGGTAACTGTCTCTGGCCGTAACTTTGTGCTGATCTGTGATTTTTGGATCTAACAGCTTTTCAGAGGTCCGAACCCACAGACCAGTGCAAAGGTTTCTGTTCAAGTTTGTGACCATTTTCTTCAGGAACTTCACAAGTCACAATTAACCCTTTTAGCCCCAAGGTCCCATTTCTCAAATTTTGGAAGTGTTACTTAACGACGGTGTACCAGTCGCAGGGGATAGATTGACCATGATAATTCAAGAGTAGTGCCAGATTAGCTTGGCGCCTGCAGGCACTATCCTTGAATTATCATGGTCAATCCATCCCTTGCTGTAGGGGCCCGGGGCTGAATGACTTAAGACAGGGCAGCCGAGCTAGAGGCCGAGAGGCGAAGTTAACAGTGTCTGGTCAGATTTTATGTGCTGGTCTATGATTTTGGACCTTACGGCCTCAGGCCATTAGGACAAAATAACAGACCAACAAACGTGAATGTGAAGGGGTTAACTGGTACAAGTTTGCCCGTTTATATTTCAGATCCAGGAATTGAGGTCATCGAGCGGCTCCACAGACGCCAAGTTGGTGGACCTGCAGCAGCAGGTGGAGGAGAATGCTGGATTCAGGGAAAAGGTAGGCTGCCATCAAACTCGCTTAGCATGCATTTGATCGTCTTGCACTTTATGCTGTGCTCTTTTCATGGGCTGGCGACTGTGTACTATAACCCTTATCATTCTGATACACCCATTTCTTGAAATCAATTTGACTAATAGTTGAAGGGTGGTGCCAGAATCGCTTGGCGCCTGAGGCGCCAAGCGATTCTGTCACCACCCTTGAACTAAAACAGTTGATCTATTTCCTAATCTGTAATGTAGGACAACAAGCAAATTTTACATGTTCAGCCTCAGGATGTAAGGGGTTAAGGAATGGGTCATGGGATCTAGCTGTTTGTTTGTCCAGTGCTGAGTGATGTCCCTTATTACGTGAATGTGTATTAGTTAGGTGAGCCATGAGGGTAAGGTTTCTGTGTCAGTACTAGGCTAGAGTAGAGGCTTTGTAACGGTTGTCCTTTTGTTTCTAGCTAACCACTTCAACAATGACAAACAGGGTCAGACCTCCGGGTACATGTATTAACCATATGGTTGTTGGCAGCGCTTTTTGTGCCGATGACGCCTGCAGGAGTCATTGTCACAAAAAGCACTACCGACAGTTGGATGGGTTAAACGTTTTTAGTCGCCTCATCTGACACGTGACTTGCTTTGAATCTGTACGTTCACACATAGCTCAATTCACAGCTGAGAATGACTTTTCCAGTTTAGCGCAGCATCTATTCAACTGTACACCAGCTTGGTTGGCTAGTTCGGGGTTTAACGTCCACGGCACCGAAGTGATAATGGACGGCCCTGACGGGCGGGTTATAGGGGACAGGGAAATCTATTGCTTATGAACACTGATCAATTCAGGTGCACTGCAAATGTGCCACTTTGATTTACTGGGACCTTTCAACGGACATGCTTTTGAACAAGCCCGTCTTTCTTCCCTGGATTGTGAGTCCAGCTACCGGGGCCTGGACAGGGATTCGAGCCCATGACCCGGCGATTCCCTTTGCTCTCTTGCTCCATCGCTTTACCACCTGAGCTATTTTGGATTCTGTACACCAGCTGTGGGAGATGTATTGGCCATGAAAATTCAAGGGTTTAGCCATATTAGCTTGACACCTGGGATCAGCCCTGATGGTTAGGGTAGCGCTAGATTCACTTGGCACCTGGGAAGGTGCAGAGCCACTGTGTTGTCTTAAGAGTATTTAATGTCTTGTGATTCTTCTTTAGTATGAGAACCTGAGGGGCCAGGCCACTGCCATGAAACAGAAATACGAAGAACGCATCCAGGAGCTGGAATCTGAAACAGAAACCATTGCAACCAGGAGCCGAGAGTTGCAGCAGCAGCTACAGCAGGCCAGACAACAGCTGCAACAGCAGCAGCAGCAGCTGCAACAGCAGAAGCAGCAGCTGCAACAGCAGCAGCAGCAGCTGCAACGGTCATCAGCACCAGGGCCCTCGGCTGCAGGTGGCAGTGCTGATGTTGCAGCAGAGGTGAGAAATTTTTGTCACCTCAAAGCGATAGATCAGCTCCATGGTAGGCTTTGAGATCTAAAATTTGCAGATACATTGGTGGTTAATCACAGAACTAAGACTTTTCTGTCTTTCTGTTCACTGTTGATGTGAGTAGGCACAGGTAACAGAGCTTTTCCACTGCCCCTTGTGTGTAGCGAAAAAACTCCATTGTACATACGAGAAGAAGAGCAGAAAAGTCTTTCATTTTACATCAGAACTTCATAATTTGAGTTAGCCCTTACTACAATAAGCACTAAGAACATTTATTAACCCTCTTAACCCCACGGCCGCATTTCCACACTTTTGGAGGCGTTGTCTAACAACTATATACCAGTTGTAGGAGATGGATTGATCATGATAATTCAAGGGTAGTGCCAGATGAGCTCATCTGGTGTACCCTTGAATTATCATGATCAATCCATCTCCTGCTGCATGGTCCCAGGGCTATAAATGGGTTAAGGAGATATCTTTGGTATCAGTTTCAGCCCACTTAATCAAATTTCAAATACAAACGATTTTGAATTTCCAAAAACTACAGTAGCTCGCTTGAGCTTGCCCTTAGCACCACGTGAATGTTCTGTGTTTATGTACAGTGTGTGAGTGAATGCGCGTGATTCACGTGAGCGTGCTTGTTGGGTTCAGTTCGCGGCGGCGCTTTGAGCCGATTTTCAATTGGGATAAAGCGCCTATTTAATGCGCTTATTATTATCTATAAGGAGATACGGGGCGGTCCGTGGCGCAGCAGTAAAAGCGCCTGCCACAAATGCAAGAGGTGTGAGGTTCGATACCCGGTTTCAGTGTCAGACTTTTCTCCTCTAGTAAGTGTCACTGTTAATTCGGGCGGACTGTCGGGGGGTTCTTTCTCCGGGTACTCTTTCCTCCCCCACGAATTTGGTATTAATTTCAGTCCACTTAATCAAATTTCAAAAATATAAAAAACGATTTCAATTTCCAAAAATTTCAGTAGCTTGCTTGAGCTTGCCCTTAATACCACGTGAATGTTCTGTGTTTATATACAGTGTGTGAGGGAATGCACGTGATTCACGTGAGCGTGCTTGTTGGGTTCAGTTCGTGGCTATGTCCTGTGCATTGAGTTATATTATAAATATGAGAAATGCGCCGTATATATATTATGTATTATTATTATTATTATTATATTGCGAACTGTTAACCCCTGACTGCTTGGAGTAGGTCACTTTTTGTGTTTCTGTCTGCAAAAAGCAGATTCTCATGAGCCCTTGCAGGACATATGAATTTTTTGTTTTAAATGAATTTTTTCGAAAAATACTTACCGATGGTATTACTAATAGGAAATGTTACCTAGCTAGCCTAATTTTAGCCAAAATTTGGTTACCTGAGTAGCCTCCCTTTTGCCCCATCCGGTACGATCTCACCCGATATGCCTCAGTTTAGTTTTTTAGCGAACTGGCAGCAAGCGGGGCAGGTGGGAGGGACCTTCGAGTAATACCATTGGTAAGTATTTTGCGAAAAAATTCATTTTAAAGAAAAATTCATTTGTTTTCTCAAAACACATTACTGATGGTATTACTAATAGGAAGAATCCCGAAGAGGAGGTGGGTGCCGCTAAAGCGCCCCTAACCAAGACACTGGCCCTCAGACCCGCCCTCCCGAGGCAAACTCCTGATAATTTTAGCTAAGATACTTAGGGCGCCTATGGCGCCAGGAGGGAGTGTTGCGCTGCTGCGATGTCTCCCACCAGCGAAAGGTTCTGCCGCTGGGCGGAGAGGTCCCTCAGGTAGAAGCGGGCAAAGGTAGTCTCAGATCGCCATCCCACAGCCGTGACAAAGTCCTTGACAGCGCAGTTGCGGTCGAATGCGAGACTTGCGGCCATGGCTCTGATCTCGTGTGCCCTGATGTTCATACGTTTGGCTGCATCAGGGGCGAGATCCTGGTAGGCAGGGCGAATCACCCATCGGAGCCAGGAGGAGATGGTCTGGGCTGAGATGTCACATCTACCTGGAGACAGAGGGAGAAACAGGTGGGTGCGTCCTCTGTGCAGCGGCTTGGTCCGGCGCAGGTACACACGTAAGGCTCTCAATGGGTCCTGTTGTCTGGTCTCCTGGGTGGAGTCTGTCACTCGTAAAGGGCGAGTAGTCATCACCTGTGGGGCAGCCAAGGCGCCCGCGCCTTGACCAGGAAGGTCGGTTCAAGTAGCAGTTGCATGGAGCCATCCGTCCGGAGGATAAACGTAGGCGATGAGTCCGTCCCAAGGGATGGATAGCGCGTCGCCTGCCCAAGCTAGCGGGTCTGGAACCGGTGAGACGAACAGCGGTAGCTGGCGGTTTCACCTCGTGAAGAGATCGATCATGGGAGCCTCCCACCTGGTCCCGATCATTCTGAAGATGTCTGGACGGAGCATCCACTCGGTGTGGAGTAACTGGCCGCGGCGCGAAAGAGAGTCAGCTAGAACAGAGATGTCCCAGAATGTGTCTCGCACGAAGAGCGATGCCCCGATCCTCGCACCAGCGGAACACCTGGTAGAGAAGGATGCTCAGCGAGGGAGAGCATGTCCCGCCCTGCTTCTGTATGTAGGCGACGACAGTGGAGTTGTCGGACAAGATGAGGAGCTCCTGGCACCGGCGTTGAGAGTCCCACGTCATAAGGGCCTGCCACACCGCCGTCAGCTCCAGCCAGTTGATGTATCGGGACCGAAGATCTGGGGGCCAAAGACCTGAAGCTGCGGCGAACATCGGTAGTAGGTGAGCTCCTCAACCGACAAGACTTGCGTCGCCACAGAGGGACAACCGGGGAGGTGGCGAGTAAAGTGGGACCCCCATAGCGAGCCAGGCAGGATACCCCCAGCGCAGGAGGTGAGGACGTAGCATCGGGGGCACCGGGATCAGGGTGTCGATGTCGTCCTTCGAGGGTCGCCAGTGTAGGAGCAGGTGCAGCTGCAATGGGCAACAGTAGAGGCGTCCTAGGGGAAGGAGATCCGCTGCAGCGCTCATCAGGCCCTGGAGTTGTAACCACACCCGGGCAGTCACGAAGTCCTCTAGAGCTACTTGCTGCGCCAGATTCCCCAACTTCTGGATACGCGCCTCTGGGAGCCGCACTTCGTTGAGGTCGGTACGAAACTCCATCCCCAGGTGTACAAAGCGGCGCGAAGGCGAGAGGTCGGACTTGCCTGCGTTGACGAGGAACCCGAGTGTGCCGAGCAGAGCGAGGAGCGCGTCCCGGTCCTTCTCCAAGGCGGAGTCTGCTTGGTTCCTCAGTAGAAGATCGTCGAGGTAGTTCGACGTGGGACTGGACGACGTCCGTCTGGCCCTGGCTACGATGGCGTCCATGATCCGGGTGAACACCCACCGGCTGAGGTTGAGGCCGAAGGGAAGCGCGCGGAACTGGTAGACTACCCCGGCGAAGGCGAAGCGAAGGTAGCGTCTGGCCGCAGGATGCATGGGAACATGGAGGTACGCATCCGAGAGATTGAGACTGACAGCAAAGTCCATGGGCTGCACTGCGGCACGAAGAGCTTGAGCGGTCTCCATGCGGAAGGACGGGGCGACTATGAACTTGTTCAGGGCGGAGAGGTCGATGACTGGGCGCCACTTGCCCCCCGGCTTGGGAACTACGAACAGGCGGCTGTAGAAGGCTGGAGTATCGTGCCGCGTCACCACGGAGCTCCGTGGCGTTCTTCCGTAGTAGAGCGGAGACCTCGTTGCGAAGCGCATCGGCCCTGAGCTGATCCGAAGGCACCGCAGTCCACCGTACCACTTCTGACGGAAGGCCATAGACAGGTCCGCCGGCCACTGGTGTCCGTGAAGAAGCCGGAGTCTCCCAAGGCGCCCTGAAGCAGGTGCGTGGAGAAGGCGTCGCGTAGGTCCCGGAACCTGGGAGGTTGAGGAAGAGACTTGAAGCACTTGGCCTGGTGCTCGAGTCCACAAGGCCGACACTCTTCTTGGCCGGGGGAGAAGGAGGGCAGTCTTCCGAGGGAAGACACGCTGCAATGAGGCGAGCCACTTCGTCCAAGGCCTGAAGAGTCTTCATCCTATGGCTCAAAGAAGCCGGCGGTGCATCCAAGTCATCTGGAGACTGCGAGCATCGATTAGGGGAAGCGCCATCAAAGTCAAGTAATGCCAAAATGGAGTCCTCTGGCGCCAAGCTGATGGAGTCGTCCGTCACGCGCGAGAGGAACAGGGGTGACCAACTCCTCCGACTGCCCAGTGAACGCAGGCGCTGCAGCGGCCCGACGCGAAGGGGAGCAGCTCTGGAAGGGGGTTGTCTTCCGCTGTGGCGACGCGGGGTCCTAAACGAGGATACCGAACTGTCAGGGGCAGGTCGGCGGTCCCGAGGGGAGCGGCTGCAACGAGAGGAACAGGACACGTGGGTGGATCATACCAAGTCTGCCGTCATCCGTGAAGAAGACCTGGGGTGACGGTAGTCCCGTGAAGTCCGGGAGGAAGAGCGCAGTCTCGGCGGACGATCCCGCGAACTGGAATGGCGAAACATAGCCGAGCCGGTCCTACCATCGCGTAGGGTCCCCACGGTACTGCTACATCGTCGCCGGCTCCTGTCCCGGCTCTTATCTCTGTGTGGCGCGCGAGTGCTTCTTGAGTCAGGTGCACTGTCCGAACGTGGTCGAGGGCGGTGGTCAGGGTCCCGTCGTGGGGTCGTCTCTCGCCTCTCAGGACTGCGTCTGGAGCGTGGACTGCTCTCCACCATCCGGGCGCTAGGTAAGGGCACCACTTCACTGACCTGGGAACGTGACGTGGAACATGCAGCAGGCCTGTGGCGATCGCAAACTCCGGAAGCAGCTGATTCGTGTCTGTCTATCCTGTGTCGGGAGCCGGCACCCATCCACATAGGAAGCTTCTCTGGCCGTGGTCGCTCCTCACTGAGCTGCGAACGGGAAGCTGAGCGGTCGTCTCTAGGGGCAGGATTCCGCCGCGAGTGTGCCTAGTGTCTCTCTTCCCGAAGCACCGAGCGTGACACCTTCTGTCTGTCAAGTCTGCGTTCCGCCATCTGACCCGGGGCTAAGATCGTCATATGTTCGGGTGCCGACGTCTGCCCAGAAGTAGTAGGATTGGTCCGTTTCGTCACAGTCATAGGTAACTTAGAAGCCCCATCCGTGGTAATGTGCGCGGTGGTAGCTGTTCTGTTCCAATTCGTCACGGTCATGGGTAACTTAATAGCCCCATCCGTGGTATTCTGCGCACTAGTCGTCCTACTGGCCCGATTCATCACGGTCAAGGGAATTGTACTGGGTCCATCCGTGGCACTCTGAGCGGGAACTGAAGGCCGCTCTCTGATAGGTGTCGGGCTTTCATGGCGGTAGAATCCCCACAGCTGGGACCATCTCTCTTCCAGCCATGGGGCGCATACAGCACAGGGATGCGTTGACTCACAGCCAGCACAGGGCAAGCAGACTGCATGCTCGTCACAGGGCCACTGAAAATCGCCACATTGCGTGCAGGTACGCACCTGGTAACTGCAACATAGAGGCCATAATGAAGAACGAGCGAGAGTGGCCACTGAGGCCGCGCATAAATAATTCCGCGCGTGAGGGTGAGAACGAACTCAAACGAGTGCACAGAGCGTGCCGACGTCCGGCGCTCTTCCCTTCCCCTGAGTGCCGGTCGAGGGCATTCACCGAGATTTTACCTGGCCATGACGGAGCGAGAAGCAAACTCACACCTGTTGAAGCAACGTCCTGAGGCGCCACCGGACTCACAGTCACCACCCGGGTCCAAGCCGTCACAGGCACGCAAGGCAAGCCACGCCGCCCAGTTCAAGTTCAAAACAGCACCAGGCACAAGACGAGTGAGCTCCAAGCGCGCACAATCCAAGTGAGCTCCAATTCACAGGCATGCTAGGTCCAAAACAGAATGGCAAGTCACAAGACGACCGGTCACAATCCGCTTCCAAGCCAAAGTTCGAAACAGCCCCAGGCACAATTCACTCGAGTGAGCTCCAAGCCAGCACAAACCAAGTGAGCCAGAACAGTAAGGTAAAAGTCACAAAACGACCGGTCACATCCACACCGTAAGATTCGAAGAGTGATGTACGAACACAACCGTCTACAGGCTAGCTAAGAACTAAACTGAGGCATATCGGGTGAGCTCGTACCGGATGGGGCGAAAGGGAGGCTACTCGGGTTACTGCCTGTACTATGGCGCCCCTCACCTGCCAACACTCCCTTATACGGACGCAACCAAATTTTGGCTAAAATTAGGCTAGCTAGGTAACGTTTCCTATTAGTAATACCATCGGTAATGTGTTTTGAGGAAACAAAAGGGCTCCTGAGAGCCTATGCTTCTTGCTTGCAGACCTCGATTTCTCAGAAAGGCCCATTTACACTCCACACTATCTTGAAGACGTTTTTGTGGCTTGCATTTCAGTATTGTTCAACATTGGTCCGATGAACTGTGGATCTCTGGTATACTTAATGACTCATTCAAGATGTGCTTCATCGCGATACGTGACATATATACTTCTGAATGCAGCACGTCTTGAATGTGTCTTGAAGTTTGACCAGTGTCAGAGAATGGGCAGAATTTGGCACCATTTGCGTCCTCAGATGGATGGGGAGTCTTGACAGGTTAACTGTACAATTAGGTGAGGTAGTGCGTCTGGGTGCATGTGTGTTTACTTGCATGTGTGCGTTTGTGTGAGAGGGAGGAGGCGTCTGATGAGAATCTGCATGTCTGGCTGCAGGTGTATTGCCCGACAGCAGAACCTGTTTTGAGCAACCAGCGATATGAGAGATCATGTCACTGAAGACTAAGGTGGCTGTAGCCTCTTATGTGATGGTTTAACTCATTCAGCCCCGACACACCACAGCAAGACATGGTTCAAGCATGATAGTTCAATGGTGGTCCCAGAGTAGCTTGGCGCCTGTGGGCGCCAAGCTATTTTGGCACCACCCTTGAACTATCATGCTCGACCTGTCTGTAGAATTGTAATACAGTCATTCAGAGGGCAACTTCAAAATTTGGGAATTTCGGTCCTGGGGCAGAATGTGTTAATGACAGGTGACGCTTTTTGCTCTTCTAGACTTACATCAGACCAATTTCTTCTTGCTAAAAATGGGGTTGCTCAAAACAGGCTCTGCAGTTTGCTGTACCTTAGGGGCATACAGGGTTCATTCTAAAAATGTACGCACATGGGCCATTGGCCAGCAGAGTACAAATCCAGTGGGTCATTTCTGAAACGGGCTGGGCCAAATGTGTGTGAACACCTTGTCACCAATTGCCGAAATATTATTGAAAAGCAGGGCGTGGAAGGGGGGGGGGGGGGGGGAGGGGGCATGAAATAAAGGGTCTGTTGCCTACAGAAACCTATGGGTCATTGACCCCTCAGCTCAATATGTTATGGGTCATTTTGGGAAATGATGCGCCAATGGCATAGGGCCGCTCCAAAAACGATTCTGGGCATAGGGGACATTAGTTTGTCAGTTGGTGCAGTGGCTGACTAGTTGTACATGAGTAAAAGAGTAACTGATTTGCAGGAGGGGCTGTGTCATTGGTTGTTTCCATGGTTGACTGACTGGTTGGCAAAGTAAATGAATGAATGAACACTGTGTCTTGACAGGTGAAGAAGGTGATGAACTCGGTGTATCAGAGCCTGCGCGGAGACTTTGATGCAGAGGAATCATACACGGGAGCGGAGGTTCTATCTGCTGTCCTTAACGTTATCAAGGTAAGCAGATTTTATCTGTGATGGGGTTGATAATTCTGCAGTAGTATCGCATCGGGTCAAAGCGTGAGACAAGCACATAAACAACATGCATGACAGTCTTCAGTCCTGGAGACTGAGTCACCTATTCCAAAATCCCCAAAGGCTGAATTTAACCCATTTCATCCTGAGGCTGATTTTGTAAAATTTGCTTATTTTGTCCTACGAAGGCTGCATTACTGATTAGGAGATAGATCAACTGTTTTAGTTCAAGGGTGGTGCCAGCATAGCTTGGCACCTCAGGCGCCAAGCTATGCTGGCACCGCCCTTGAACTATCAGTCAAATTTAATCAAGCAATGAGAGTATCAGGATGAAAGGGTTAAGCTTTTCTGGTTCAGACAGACTGTGCCATCTGCAAGAGGCATAAATTCTCATGAGCATTTCTGTCTCTTGCTGGTATGAATTGGCCACTGTTACATCAGTTTCTGTCTCTTGCTGGTATGAATTGGCCACTGTTACATCAGTTTCTGTCTCTTGCTGGTATGAATTGGCCACTGTTACATCAGTTTCTGTCTCTTGCTGGTATGAATTGGCCACTGTTACATCAGTTTCTGTCTCTTGCTGGTATGAATTGGCCACTGTTACATCAGTTTCTGTCTCTTGCTGGTATGAATTGGCCACTGTTACATCAGTTTCTGTCTCTTGCTGGTATGAATTGGCCACTGTTACATCAGTTTCTGTCTCTTGCTGGTATGAATTGGCCACTGTTACATCAGTTTCTGTCTCTTGCTGGTATGAATTGGCCACTGTTACATCAGTTTCTGTCTCTTGCTGGTATGAATTGGCCACTGTTACATCAGTTTCTGTCTCTTGCTGGTATGAATTGGCCACTGTTACATCAGTTTCTGTCTCTTGCTGGTATGAATTGGCCACTGTTACATCAGTTTCTGTCTCTTGCTGGTATGAATTGGCCACTGTTACATCAGTTTCTGTCTCTTGCTGGTATGAATGGCCACTGTTACATCAGTTTCTGTCTCTGTGGTATGAATTGGCCACTGTTACATCAGTTTCTGTCTCTTGCTGGTATGAATTGGCCACTGTTACATCAGTTTCTGTCTCTTGCTGGTATGAATTGGCCACTGTTACATCAGTTTCTGTCTCTTGCTGGTATGAATTGGCCACTGTTACATCAGTTTCTGTCTCTTGCTGGTATGAATTGGCCACTGTTACATCAGTTTCTGTCTCTTGCTGGTATGAATTGGCCACTGTTACATCAGTTTCTGTCTCTTGCTGGTATGAATTGGCCACTGTTACATCAGTTTCTGTCTCTTGCTGGTATGAATTGGCCACTGTTACATCAGTTTCTGTCTCTTGCTGGTATGAATTGGCCACTGTTACATCAGTTTCTGTCTCTTGCTGGTATGAATTGGCCACTGTTACATCAGTTTCTGTCTCTTGCTGGTATGAATTGGCCACTGTTACATCAGTTTCTGTCTCTTGCTGGTATGAATTGGCCACTGTTACATCAGTTTCTGTCTCTTGCTGGTATGAATTGGCCACTGTTACATCAGTTTCTGTCTCTTGCTGGTATGAATTGGCCACTGTTACATCAGTTTCTGTCTCTTGCTGGTATGAATTGGCCACTGTTACATCAGTTTCTGTCTCTTGCTGGTATGAATTGGCCACTGTTACATCAGTTTCTGTCTCTTGCTGGTATGAATTGGCCACTGTTACATCAGTTTCTGTCTCTTGCTGGTATGAATTGGCCACTGTTACATCAGTTTCTGTCTCTTGCTGGTATGAATTGGCCACTGTTACATCAGTTTCTGTCTCTTGCTGGTATGAATTGGCCACTGTTACATCAGTTTCTGTCTCTTGCTGGTATGAATTGGCCACTGTTACATCAGTTTCTGTCTCTTGCTGGTATGAATTGGCCACTGTTACATCAGTTTCTGTCTCTTGCTGGTATGAATTGGCCACTGTTACATCAGTTTCTGTCTCTTGCTGGTATGAATTGGCCACTGTTACATCAGTTTCTGTCTCTTGCTGGTATGAATTGGCCACTGTTACATCAGTTTCTGTCTCTTGCTGGTATGAATTGGCCACTGTTACATCAGTTTCTGTCTCTTGCTGGTATGAATTGGCCACTGTTACATCAGTTTCTGTCTCTTGCTGGTATGAATTGGCCACTGTTACATCAGTTTCTGTCTCTTGCTGGTATGAATTGGCCACTGTTACATCAGTTTCTGTCTCTTGCTGGTATGAATTGGCCACTGTTACATCAGTTTCTGTCTCTTGCTGGTATGAATTGGCCACTGTTACATCAGTTTCTGTCTCTTGCTGGTATGAATTGGCCACTGTTACATCAGTTTCTGTCTCTTGCTGGTATGAATTGGCCACTGTTACATCAGTTTCTGTCTCTTGCTGGTATGAATTGGCCACTGTTACATCAGTTTCTGTCTCTTGCTGGTATGAATTGGCCACTGTTACATCAGTTTCTGTCTCTTGCTGGTATGAATTGGCCACTGTTACATCAGTTTCTGTCTCTTGCTGGTATGAATTGGCCACTGTTACATCAGTTTCTGTCTCTTGCTGGTATGAATTGGCCACTGTTACATCAGTTTCTGTCTCTTGCTGGTATGAATTGGCCACTGTTACATCAGTTTCTGTCTCTTGCTGGTATGAATTGGCCACTGTTACATCAGTTTCTGTCTCTTGCTGGTATGAATTGGCCACTGTTACATCAGTTTCTGTCTCTTGCTGGTATGAATTGGCCACTGTTACATCAGTTTCTGTCTCTTGCTGGTATGAATTGGCCACTGTTACATCAGTTTCTGTCTCTTGCTGGTATGAATTGGCCACTGTTACATCAGTTTCTGTCTCTTGCTGGTATGAATTGGCCACTGTTACATCAGTTTCTGTCTCTTGCTGGTATGAATTGGCCACTGTTACATCAGTTTCTGTCTCTTGCTGGTATGAATTGGCCACTGTTACATCAGTTTCTGTCTCTTGCTGGTATGAATTGGCCACTGTTACATCAGTTTCTGTCTCTTGCTGGTATGAATTGGCCACTGTTACATCAGTTTCTGTCTCTTGCTGGTATGAATTGGCCACTGTTACATCAGTTTCTGTCTCTTGCTGGTATGAATTGGCCACTGTTACATCAGTTTCTGTCTCTTGCTGGTATGAATTGGCCACTGTTACATCAGTTTCTGTCTCTTGCTGGTATGAATTGGCCACTGTTACATCAGTTTCTGTCTCTTGCTGGTATGAATTGGCCACTGTTACATCAGTTTCTGTCTCTTGCTGGTATGAATTGGCCACTGTTACATCAGTTTCTGTCTCTTGCTGGTATGAATTGGCCACTGTTACATCAGTTTCTGTCTCTTGCTGGTATGAATTGGCCACTGTTACATCAGTTTCTGTCTCTTGCTGGTATGAATTGGCCACTGTTACATCAGTTTCTGTCTCTTGCTGGTATGAATTGGCCACTGTTACATCAGTTTCTGTCTCTTGCTGGTATGAATTGGCCACTGTTACATCAGTTTCTGTCTCTTGCTGGTATGAATTGGCCACTGTTACATCAGTTTCTGTCTCTTGCTGGTATGAATTGGCCACTGTTACATCAGTTTCTGTCTCTTGCTGGTATGAATTGGCCACTGTTACATCAGTTTCTGTCTCTTGCTGGTATGAATTGGCCACTGTTACATCAGTTTCTGTCTCTTGCTGGTATGAATTGGCCACTGTTACATCAGTTTCTGTCTCTTGCTGGTATGAATTGGCCACTGTTACATCAGTTTCTGTCTCTTGCTGGTATGAATTGGCCACTGTTACATCAGTTTCTGTCTCTTGCTGGTATGAATTGGCCACTGTTACATCAGTTTCTGTCTCTTGCTGGTATGAATTGGCCACTGTTACATCAGTTTCTGTCTCTTGCTGACCATGGATCCTAGTCAGCCCATGGACCGTTTTCAGTCATTTCAGTTTGTTCACACTGTCACCCGTGAAACAGTTAAGCGCGTTCTTAACTGGATGAATCTTTGATCGGCAAATCTAGATCGGAGAAGATCGGCGATCTTTTTCTTTGTTTCTTAATTGAGGTTGAACGAACCTAGGCAAACTTGAGCAAACTAGGTCCACCATGGTTCTCTTTCTTAATTGAAGTGCTTGGTTCGGTGGAAGTAGGTCTGCAACAGTATTCAAAATGGCTGCAGCAATGCCGCTTTGCGATTTGGAAGACTTTTGTTTTTGTACTCCTTGCAGGAGGGATTCCACAAACAGCGTTGTGCCTCCCACAAATCAATAAAATAGGTCTTGTTCTTCGCACGCAAGTGAAATATCGTCGTCCGCCATGGTTGTTGGATCGGTGACTATCTTCTTATCTCCAACGCAGAAGAGGGTAAAAGTTTTGACTAATCGGAGAAAAGGATCGCCTTGGATTGCTCGACATGTCATGCGATCTTTTTCCGATGGCGAACTATGGTTTGCTGAGGTTCGCGAGCTACTTTGAACTAGTTCGCCGTATCTTTGGATCATCCAATTAAGAACCAACCTGGTTCACCCGAGATCGCGAACTCTAGATCATCAGAGTTGGCAAACAAATGTACGGGTACGTTTGTCCCGTTAAGAACGGCTTTTAGGTCCATTTACCCTTCCTTACGCCACCAGTTCACCGACCCATTATCCCCTTGATTGTTCTTGATGATACTGCTCGGCCGAAAAGACATGTAATTACGCGTCTTTTCTGCCAAGCGGTATCACTGGTAGCAATCAAGGGGTTCAGTTACTTGTCTTTCCTGCTGAACGGTATTGTCAGTAGAAGTCATTGGGTTAACCCATTACACTCTGAGGCTGAATTTGTAAAATGTGCTCTTTGTCATATGAACTGTCAGTGAGATTTATTTTAAGCAATGTATGTATCAGAATGAAAAAGGTTTAAAAAAAAAGGCATAAACTACATGATAGTCCTTATGTTCCTAGGATGACAATAAATGGACACCTTGAGATATTACGGCTGATCTGTCTCCCGTGTTGGTTCGCCATCTCTAAAGACGCATCCCAAAACTGTAAAATGTCAGGTGTAAACGGATTGTGTGTGAATGAGCTCAAACCTGTTAAAACTTTGTTGTTATAAATTACACTCATACTTTATTTCATCTTCAGAATCCATGTTTTATTTATCTATTTATTTATTCGTTCATTTATTTATGTATTTATTATTTTCTGTCTGTTGGTCGATTAATCCAATGAAGGGACCATTAAAAAACAAAAATGTTAAACAAAATTGTTATAATTTTTACGAATGTTTGCAGGTAACAACTCTAAGGCTTGTACAGTCCCAGACTGCAGCAGCGGAGGAAGAAGAAGATGACGAAGAAGAAGAAGAGGAAGATGAGGAAGATGAAGATGAAAACAAAGAAGAAGAAGAAGTAGAGGAAGTGATAGAGAGAACAAAAGTCACTGAAGTGTCGGCACCCGTTCCAACAGCTCAGCAGAGACAGCCCACAGGTTGGTTCACTTTTCTTGTTTTTTTTTTTATGGGGGGGGGAGGTAACCCTTTTTTCTTGCAGCCATTGGTACTGTAAACAGTACCAGAGGTTGCGTGCGCACGTGGTTTAATGTTTGTTTAATCCTTTTAGCCCTGAGGTCCCATTTCTCTAAATTTTGGAGGTGTTGCCTAACGACTATGTACCAGTTGTAGGAGATGGATTGATCATGATAATTCAAGGGTAGTGCCAGATGAACTTGGCGCCTTCAGGCGCCAAGCTCATCTGGCACTACTCTTGAATTATCATGATCAATCCATCTCCTGCTGCAGGGTCTGGGGGCTAAGGTTAATAGAGGTTTTCTGGAAATCATATGTAGATCCCAAATTGCTTGTATTTTGCCACAAATTATGGATTAAAAGCCCCAACAAATATGCAATATTGCATGTTTGTCCGGGCTTTTATTCCATTGTTTTTGTCAAAACGCGTGCAGTGTTGACATACTTTTCTTATTTCCAAACAAAGTCTCTATCAAAGCCTTTTCTGACATTTTTCGCTTGAGGCCTTTTAGAAATATACATGGCTTCATTTAGAATTTCAGATATGCTTGCATCAGTGTGTGTGTGTGTGTGTCCTGATGTGGTCCTGATGTGAATACGTGTAAAATATAGTCTAAATGTCAAAGGCAGCTGGAAAATGTTGACCATCTTTTTCTCAATGTACATGTACATACACTAACATGACTTGTCTTCTGTTAACTGGCTGATTTGTCTACTTTTCAGTGTTGGACAGTCTTCTCTTTATAGTTTGTTGCACAGGTTACCCACAGTATTATATGCAAGAGTATGCCGTGGTATCGGATATAACGTGCTCAAATCTCTGGCTCCCACAGGGATGCCCATTGAGGAAAAGGTCCTCAGGCTAACATCAGCCTTAGCTGGATGTGCACAACACTGTGTGGGCCAGCTAAAGTTGACTTCAGCCTGATTACCATTTGCTCACCAAGTGGGTTTTTTCTCACAAGTCTGTAAAATCAGCACTGCAGTAACGCGATCACAAATGATACAGTCTGACTTTATGGCTCGTAGGCACCGCGATATACGGAGTCTGACCTGAACAGCTTTTCAAGTTACAGAAGCAGGATTTCTTTTCCTTGTGTGTGTGTGTGTGTGTGTGTGTGTGTGTGTGTGTGTGTGTGTGTGTGTGTGTGTGTGGGAAAGCATTCATTTGCAGAAGATTTCACATTGTTTTGACACTTGGTTTATGACGTACATATTTGTTGTGTTTTCTGCATCATGCTGCATGAACTAAGACTCCTGAATGCTGTTATTTCAGAAAGCTTCAACCATTTGCCTGCCCATAGTGCCTTTTGATGAGGAATCTCCTTGACAGAAAGCACTGTGGACAGCCAAAGGGTTAACGTGTACAGTATACAATTATTTGCACACATATGTATATGCTATGGAGTATTTAACCCTTATCATTCGGAATACACCAGTGTGTGAAATAAGTTTGACTAAAATAGTTCAAGGGTAGTGCCAGAATAGCTTGGCACCTCTAGGCGCCAACTATTCTGGCACCACCCTTGAACTAAAGCCATTGGTCTATATCCTTATCTGTAAGTACTATCATGTAGCTTGCATATGGCAGTGTTCAAATTTGAAGCTTTTAGCCTCCGTATGATATTCCACATCGCCTTGAGAAACTGTTTGGTGATGCAGTGACAATTACTGCTGTTCACATGCTTTGTGCATGGTCTTTTTTTTTTTTTTCTGCAATGTTTGTTGCTGTCGAAGAGAAGAAAGCTTAACCCATTTAACCCCATGGTCCCACTTGCCAAATTTTGTGTTATTTAACAGCTATGTACCAGTTGCAGGTGATGGGTTGAGCATGATAATTCAAGGGTCGTGCCAGATTAGCTTGGCGCCTGAAGGCGCCAAGCTAATCTGGCACTACCTTTGAATTATCATGCTCAATCCATCACCAGCTATCAGGCGTCGGGCTAAATGGGTTAACGTTATTTGTGATGCCCATGAAGTTTTGATTATATAGTGGAAGAACCACTGTCAGCCTCAACCATCCATGTCACTCACTCCCAACCTGTGGGAAAGACACTGACCGCATCCACAGGCAATGTCACTGGAGACAGGGGCAACCCTTATTACTCTAAGATTTTGGATGGCAGTAAAGATACAGCGGGTTTATTGGAGCAGCCAATGATGGCCCTGGCAGGTCACGTGACAGGGGATAAGGGCAACCTGTATTATTCTCAAACGCTGGATAATACAGCACCTGGTGAGGAGGCACTGTAACTCTTGGACTTGTAGGAATTTGAAATTTTAGTGATTTTTGTAGTTTACATACATATAAATGCTTCTGTGGGTTGCAAGACTTCATATGTAGGTTGTTCCAGACAGGAAATGTAGTTACAAGTGAGTTTTAGATAATGACAAGACACAAGCATTGCTTTTCTGGCTCCTAGTGTCATGTCTGCCAATGCCGATCACAAAGATATTTCCTGTCAGGAAAAAGCACTGTCAGGGGAGAGGTGTGCATGATCGACAAGTGATCATAGATCTACTGTGGTCAAAGCACAAAAAAAGAGATAGGAAAGAGGGGGTGCGCTAAGAAACTGACTGAAGCAATGCATATGGAAGCCCCCCCCCTCCCGCCCCCCAAGGGGGGCATCACATATCCCACTGTTCCAGCCACTCGGTGCATGGAATTTAAATCTAGGTCCCCCAAGGGGGGTCCAGATATTTAGCCGGTGTGGACAGCTGTTTCGGTCTTGGCAACCTCTTCAGCACACTATCAGCAGTACTGGAGGAAGGCAGGAACCATATGCATTGCTTCCAGTCACTTTCTTAGTGCACACCCTTTTTCCTATCTCTTTTTTTTGGGTGCTTTGACCACAGTAGATCTATGATCACTGGCCGATCATGCACACTTCTCTCCCCTGACAGTCCTTTTACCTACTTTACTTTGTAATGTTCCTAAAATATTAGCACTGGCAGTCTCCCCTTTTCTTTTCATTTATATCTCCTGTCATTTATGTTAGAAAACTGGCATTACATCTTTGTCTGGTACTCTGATGCAAGCAGGACTTGTTAGTGTAACAGAACTAGTTTTTAATCTCATGAGTATATTGGGAACTTACAAAACATGTTCATGTTTAGTTGATGAACTCTTGAGAGCCTCATCAAGTCATGCCACTCACTCCCAGCCTGTGGGTAAGACACTGACCGCATCCACTGGCCATGTCACTGGAGACAGGGGCAACCCTTATCACTCTAAGATTTTGGATGGCAGTAAAGATACAGCGGGTTTATTGGAGCAGCCAATGATGGCCCTGGCAGCTCATGTGACGGGGGACAAGGGCAACCCGTATTACTCTAAAACGCTGGATAATACAGCACCTGGTGAGGAGGCACTGTAGCTCTTGGACTTGTAGGGATTTGTGTAGTTTAATGTAGTGAATTCTTCTTTATGTACACATGATATGCTATGTTATGGTTCCAAGATGCACTCTGTTCATTTTACAACACAAAACATAATTTATTGACTAAAGAAAACATTAATTTTTCTCTAAAAGGTATTTTTTCGAAAAATACTTACCGATGACATGACTATGTGGAAGTGTCTACTACTTAATCAATTTTAGCCTAAGAACCTGTTGTGTTACAACACAACCCGGGAGGCACTCGGGGAACCCCCAGAGAGGCCGAGAGTTGTCTCCCGTTCCTGCCCATCCGGTTCCGAGACACAAGGTGACCAACCAGTCGGAATACTTAGCGCACCAGCGGCAAGCGGGGCAGGTGGGAGGGTCCTCCGAGTCATGTCATTGGTAAGTATTTATTTTCTCAAAATCATTACCGATAGCATTACTACTAGGAATACTTCGCTTAGCTTAACAATTTTAGCCCAAAAAACTCGTTGTGTACATTACCGCAGGGGAGGCAATTACTAGGGGTATCGTTACCATAACACCCGGGATGGCCTCCCCTTCTCCCTATCCAGTGGTGTGCTCACCGTTTCCTGGCAGTCTCTTCGCTTAGCTGCTCAGGACAGGCCGTGTGCACTTCGTGCTCCGGCTGGAATTAGGTGGATTACCGTTGTGTACTGTGGACTTTTGGATTTATGTGTTCGGACTTTCGTGGCGGTGGATTATGTGCATTGTGTTGTTTTTGGATTACCTGTGTGGTCTATGGATTACGTGGTGTTGGTTTTCTGTGGTATCACCGGTTTGGCAATGGCGAGGTAAAGTAATGGTGACTGCCTCTAACTGGTTTCGACCTGGCAGCGGCGGTGACCGGGCCGTGATGTTCAGCAAGCCGACCGGGAGCGCGGTTCTTCTTTTGAGGTTCCCCGCTTTCACTTGGTTTGGTTGTTGTTTTTTTTTTTTGTTCTGTCCTTTGTTGGCCGAGCGAGGGCCATGATGTCTGCCTACCCTGCTCGGGCGGCTCCTCCGGCCAGACGTGCCGCGAATGCGGGACTTGGGAGGAAGAAAGATGGTCACAGCTGTGGGTGTTTTACCGGAGGGAGAGACCGGTGCCTAGCTTCCAGTATCACTAGGCAGGCATTGTCATGGAACCCCCAGGGAAAGAGGAAAAGAGGTAGGCCGAGAAACTCCTGGCGTCGAGACCTCCAAGCAGACATCAAGAGACTGGGAACCACCTGGAGTAGAATCGAAGGAGAAGCACAGGACAGGAGTTGCTGGAGGTCTCTCGTCGACGGCCTATACCCGGGTAGGGGTGAACAGGCGTAAGTAAGTAAGTAAGTAAGAGACCGGTGCCGAACTCACAGCTGAAGTCGAGGAAGGCGCAACAGCAGGGCAGAAAAGGCAGAATCATACGGAATTGAGAATAAAAGGGGTCTTCTATCCCCGCTGGTGCCTCGGGAAAACTTCCCCGCCTTCAGCGGATGATTGAGCCTAACATTTCGGATCGGGGCTTGCCCCCCGTCCAAGCCTAGGCACGTAGAGGCCCTGGTATGCCAGACTGCCAACGATGGGGTACGCCCTTAGGCACGGGTCGGCATTGGGAGCTCGGTCCCCCCGCAGTAGGAAGATTGGGCGAGATTATCACCCCCCAGGTGAAAGAGAGAGAGCGCCCAAGCAGGGGACCTCCCCCTCTGAGAGGAGAGTGCCCACCAGCCTTAGGCCGGACCAGCGCCGTCACCGGGCCGCGTCTTCAACGCACCTCTCAGTCAGGGACGGGAATGAGAGTCACAGAGTGAACTCTACACCTCCACCCCTCCACTTGAGGGCCAGGATACGGGAGAGCAGTCGCGGCGAGATTCGTTCCCACGGCAGGAATGGGAAGACGAGGAAGGAGGCAAAGACAGAATATGGTTGGACCGAAGCTGTCCATAGGAGGACGGACATTCGGTCATTAGAGCCAGCCGACGGGAGGTGCATCCCCGTCGCGAGTGAACCAGGACACCAGGACACCTCCTCCACGCCATAGGAACATGGAAAATGACACAGGCTACAGGGTCCCGAGTCAAAGAGTGGAACCACAGACGAGATCTAACGCACAGGGCGGATCCCCCATGTCCGAAGCCCTATTGGGAAGAACTAACCCGGTCAGCAGTCGACGAGAGGTGGTGCCAACCACACAACCGCACTCCACCCTTGGAGGTAGAGAGGAACTCACAGTGGCCATGGACCTGCATTACGCGGGGAGGAAGCCTTCATGTTTGGGCGGGCGACCACAGCAGCGGGAGGAAGGGCGCTACAGATACCTATTGCCTGGGAACGTTTTCTTCCTTCTTCGCCTCTCCGACCAGCGGACAAGCTCGGGTATGGCGCAGCGTTGGATCTCTCGGTGACATCGAGCATCAGAGGTGCCTGGCAAGAGCGGCCGTTCTTCAGACCAGAGCTTTAAGGGCCGATTTCCTCAGGGAAACGACAGCCTCGACACTGGCGCCGGGATCATGGAGATGGCAGTGGCAGGATGGAATCGCCCTCACTTTCGACACTCGACCTCTGCCTGTTGGATTATGGAACGAGCGTGAACGCATCAGCACAGTGGGTCCCGCTCTCTTCCGAGTGGGAGCAACGTCTTGCGGGTCAGGATCCTCGTATGGGACGAGGGATAAAGCGGGAAAACACATCGCCAGGCTGGAAATGGAAGCAGTGTACTTCGCGTTCTCGCCGGGAAGCAGCAGCGCACAGGTCAAGATATTCTCGCCGTTGGACGAGAGATCAAGCCGTCAAACACCTCAACAGGTCGCAGATGAAGCAGGGCGGCTCGTGCTCTCTCTGTGGGAAGCAGCGTCTCACGAGTCAGGATCCTCGTATTGGACGAAGGATCAAGTGGACGAACACATCAACAAGCTGGAGATGGAAGCAGTGTGCCCCTCATTCTCTCCGAGTGGAAGCAGTGGCTCACAAGTCAGGACATCCTTGTACATGGACGAGGGATCAAGCCGTCTAACACTTCTAAAGGCTGGAGTGAAAGCAGTGTGCCCCTCATTCTCTCCGAGTGGAAGCAGTGGCTCACAAGTCAGGATATACTCGTACGTAGACGAGGGATCAAGCCGTCTAACACTTCTAAAGGCTGGAGTGGAAAGCAGTGTGCCCCGCATTATCTCCGATTGGAAGCAGCGGCTCACAAGTCAGGATATCCTCGTACGTGGACGAGGGATCAAGCCGTTCTAACACTTCAACAGGCTGGAGGGAAAGCAGTGTGACTCGTGCTCTCTCTGGGTGGGAACAGCATATCTTGGGGCAGGAATACGCAAAATCTCCGACAGCTCGACAGTGGTGGCCTACATCCAGAACCGGAGGTCGAGGAGGCGCTAAGTCTACACCCGGAGGACATGGTTCAGAGTGGGGGTAGACAATGGACACGCCTAGCAGACGGTCGGTGCGCTTCAACACATTGTAGATTCGCTGCTCTTTGGACGAAGCGTCTGGGTTCGTCGCGTCATTCCGCCGGCCGTCATCGCCCTGAGAGGAAAGCTGCGACGATGGCCGACGCATCGAGTGGCCCAGTGCGTCATGTCGCTCCCTCGCAGACTTTGGGATCTAGCGGAGGCACTGGGCGACCACTCGGCAAGATGGCGGTGGACAACAGAGGTTCTTCTGAAGACTCCCGATGACCAGAGAGGATGAAGATCTACTTCCGCCGGCAGTGATGTGGAGTGTCTTCTGGGCGGTGCCGTGCTAGTGGTGGATAAGGAGGCATGGATGCTGTCGGCAGCTCCCCACAGACTCGGGCGCGAGGAAGCGGAAGTGAGGCTTGGTCAGGACTGCGCCTGGGGTTCACTTCCCCCTAGCGGACGCGGGGTTTCATCGAGAGGGTGAAGCCTTCCATTAGCAAGTGTCTGGAAAACACCTGGGACTTTGCAGCCTCGGTCCGTCGGAGCGGGACACGCACGGAGCTAGTGACAGCATTTAGGATGGCGTACCACCCCACAGCCTACTCCTTGGTGGAGATCGCCAGCGGCGACGGGACATGAAGGGACTTTCTATTGTGACAGGTTCCACGCTCGCCCGTCTTTTGGGATAACTCAGTGGTGGAAGGCTCCGCGCGAGGACATTCTTCTGTGGGACCGACTTAGCAGACAATAAGGCGACAGCACAGGATCCCTTGTCACCTCGGCAGGATTGTCTCCACTCGCTCCAGTCAGCGGTGGCGAGATGGAAGCTTTGGCTACAGCGTGACTTTGTGATGCCCTGCCTAGAAGGAAACCACGGAGATGGGCTGAGACCCTGACGCCCGACAGGCTACAGTAGACCCTGATGGATCCCGGAACCGGAGACTAGGTGACGTCTAGTGTCGGCTTTGGCGCTTACTAGTAACTTCGGCCCTGCGCTTGCAACTACTAGGACGGTCGGCCCTCTGGACCAGATGGCGAAGCGTGGGAGGACCCGGACTCCTGGCTGACGCAACACCGCCGACACGGATTCCGGGGCATCGGAGGCAAGTCCGATGTGGACCAGCACCCAGATTGCCGCCTAGGCAGGGAGTGCCTGACCGATAACAGCGGGATAGCAACGAGTGAACACGCAGGCAGATACATCCGCTGGCTGGAGTGATGGCGGTGCAGCTGGTGCTCGTCAGATGGAAACAATGGCTTCCGCTACGGAAGGTACGGGTGCGCGCCGGCTACTCGAAAATGGCATATGCTATGGAAGGTATGGGTGTGCTCTGGCTACTCGACAATGGCTGACACTACGGAAGGTATGGGTGCGCTCTGGCTACTAGAGGTCAGGGTTTCTTCATGTAGCACTTCTGCTGGTCGTGCAGAGATCGGGCCAGCACTCGTCGAAGGTCAGCTCAACGTACGACCAGATTCCTCTTGTGGCAGGGTCAGTGGCAGCGTAAAGAGTGTTACTACACCCAGCTGCCTTCCAAGTACTCTACGCGTGTGAGGAGTCTCCGATGATAGGCCAGTCCTACTGTAGTGGAACAGGAAGCTGCTTCCTCTGTCGCCTCCAGACCGGATCCACAAGCCTTCGATGGGCTCCTTTGAGGAACGGACTCCTTGCGTAGCCAACCACCTTGGCATATGGATTCTCCGGTTCGTCTGTTCACCAAAGTTAAGCCATTGGGGGTGGTTAATCCTTGTTTGGATAACCTCCTGGGAACAGCTGGTATGGTGGAAGTCATCTTAACCCTTATCTTGTTCACCAGAGGGTGACATACGTTCGAATAAGAATAGTTAAAGGGTAGCGCCAGAGTGGCTTGGTGCCACTAGGCTTCACGCTAATCCGGGATAGCCTTAAAGTAAAGCCTTTGGGCTATTTTCTTATATATGGCAGGGCACAAATTGAAGCTGTTAGCCTCAGTCTGATATGGGTTAAGATGCTGCAGCGCGTTCCCTCCCTCAGGATGGGTACCTAGGGGCTCCACAAGCCCAGGAATGGCATGGGGATTAGGACTTTGATGACCGTTCACCTGGATCACAGTCCTTTGGAGACGCTCGGCGAACCCCTGCCTCAGCTCTGCGTCCGAGACGATCGCAACCCCGTCAGCAACTGTTTGTACAGACACAGAGCAGTTGGCGCGGCACGCTGGGAGATGGACAGTCAGCACTCACACCAAGAGGCTTCTCGGGTGCGACAGTGGATGTGATTGCAGCGACTCATGGAGTCTCTGACAGTACGGATATGAGGGAGAGTGGAGAGTACGGCAGGCTTGATGTGCAGCAGAGCAACTCTCCCCACAGACTGGACTCCCCCATTTTCCCCGAGTTCGTCTAGGGGTTCCCAAGCAGATCGGACCCCTCATCATCATTCGAATTTACCGGGTGGCAGGCACTTATTGACACCTAGCACGGACCAGCGCCGGTACAGACCTCTCGGATCGGATCGAGTGCCGTCATCGGCAAGACGGCTTGCTTCCGCTAACGATGCGGGGAGATCTAACAGGAAGACGGCTCGATACAGCTCTTCACAGATCTTATGTTTCTGGCAAAGAATCGCCTCCCAGCATCGGCGCTCCAAGTATTGTCCATCCGTCCTCTCAGGACAATGGAACAGGATGGGGAATCCCACCTACAGGACCCCGTCAGAGCGCTTAAAGTTACCTGCACAGAACTAAGCCACTATTACAAGGGCGCTTGCGCCTATTCCTGCCCTTGGCTCCAGGCAGACGTGACATATCTGCGCAGACAATCTGATCCTGGCTCCGCTGGACGATACGGGAGGCATACAAAGAGCTCGCCCCTGCACAAACCAAGACCGTGCGTATCAGGGCACATGAAGTCAGAGCAGGGGCAACAAGCATCGCCTTTGACCGCAACTGCGCAGTCAGCGACATTGTGGCAGCCGTGGGTTGGCGGGCCGAATCTACCTTCGCCCGCTTCTACCTATGAGATCTTTCCGGCCAGCGCGACAACCTGGCCTTACTGGGGGACATATCAGCAGCGCAGCAGTCACTCCAGGCGCCTCTGGTGCCATAGGTAACGCCTAGCTAAAATTGTCCGGAGTGGGTGCGTAGGGTGGGACCATCAATTTACGCGCAGAGGCGCTTGGGCGTGGGACAGGTGGCCCAGGATTTGCGGCACCCTCCTCCTATTCGCCATTCTTCCTAGTAGTAATGCCGTCGGTAATGATTTTGAGAAAATAAATAAATTTTTCTCTAAAATGTATTTTTTCGAAAAATACTTACCGACGGTATTACTCAGAGGTCCCTCCCGCCTTCCCCGCTTGCCGCAGTCGAGCTAAGACTCAGAGACTGCCGGGAAACGGTGAGCACGCCACCGGATAAGAAGGGGAGGCCACCCTGGGTGTCCTGGTAACGACACCCCTAGTGATTGCCTCCCCTGTGGTAATGTACACAACGAGTTTTTTGGGCTAAAATTGTTCAGCTAAGCGAAGTATTCCTAGTAGTAATGCCGTCGGTAAGTATTTTTCGAAAAAAATACATTTTATAGAAAAATGAATTTATTTCCTCAAAAACATTACTGATGACATGACTGGAAGAATTGCGAGGAGGAGGAGGGTGCCGCACCCAAAACACCGCCGCAGACGGATTATAGGCAGAGCCGTCCTCCCTGCCATACACTCCCGACAATTTTAGTTAAGTGCGTATCAACAGCGCCGGGGGCGCCAGGAGGGAGTGTTGTGCTGCGGAGATGTCCCCCATCAGAGCGAGGTTGTCTCGCTGGCCTGCCAGATCCCAGAGATAGAAGCAGGCGAGGGTCAATTCTGCCCACCAGCCCATGGCTGCCACGATATCTTTGACAGCGCAGTTCTGGTCAAATGCGACGCTCGTGGCCATGGTGCATACCTCGTGTGCGCGTATCCTATCCGATGAAGGCTCAAAAGGGAAAGTGGAGTGCAGCCGGCCAGTGACGGTCGGAGAAGAAGACGTAGTCCCAGGAACCGGACTGTTGGAGCTGGGCGGAAGTAGGTGTCTCTAAGGTACCAACCGGGGGGCTGTGGAGGCGACTAGACCCTACTTACCTGCCGTCCCACATCGACGAAAGCGGAAACCTCCCTCTTGAGTATGGGGGGTCGACTGCAATAACGGGAACGGGGTCGACAATTCTGGTCAGAAGAGCTCCTACGCGAGCGCCGAGGTGGCGAGGCGAGTAGAATGGAGTCGGCCGCGGAACCGAAGTAGCGAGACTTGGTCGAGAGCGACGAGGCCACGGAGGGGCGAGGGCTACGTCTGCTGGCGTGACGCGCATCACGGCCCTTGCACGCACGTCAACGGGTGAGCGTGAGTGTCTGGAGGAGTGCCAGAAGTCCTCAGACAAGTGGACACTGATCTCTGCGAGCCGGGCTCAGTGAGGCAGGCTCTCTGCCGGCTAACGACTCCCCGTAAGAGTCAGCGAGCTTTCCGAGTAGAGATGATGTAGGACTGACAGTGGACACTGGACGGCGCGCGGCACATCCCAGGAGGCCGGGCTCAGCGAGGTGGGCTCTCTGCCGGCTATGTGGCTCCCCGTAAGAACCAGCGGGCTCATCCGGGCATGGCTCCCTCTGGGGATCTGTCACGTTGAATGCAGTCCAGATAGGAGCGCTGGGCTCATGTGTCTGGCGTGGCGTCCGTTCCTTAAGGTCGGTGGACACTGGTCTCTGCGAGCCGGGCTCTGCCAGCTAAACGACTTCCCGTAAGAGTCTGCAAGCTTTCCGAGTAGAGATGATCGAGGACTGACAGTGGACACGGGGCGGCGTGAGGTGCGTCCCAGGTGGCCGGGCTCCCCATAAGAACCAGCGGGCTTTGTCCGTCTGGGTTCCCTCCGGGGAGCTGTTGCGTTGAATGCAGTCCAGTTAGGAGCGCTGGGCTCACGTGTCCGGCGTGGCGTGGCGTCCGTTCCACAAGGTCGGTGGACACTGGTCTCTGCGAGCCAGGCTCAGTGAGGCGGGCTCTCTGCCGGCTAAACGACTCCCCGTATGAGTCAGCGAGCTTTCCGATTAGAGATGATCGAGGACTGATAGTGGACATGGGGTGGCGTGAGACACGTCCCAGGAAGCTGGGCTCAATGAGGCGGGCACTCTGCCTGCTATATGGCTCCCCGTAAGAACCAGCAGGTTTTGTCCGGGCGGGCTCCCTCCGGGGAGCGGTCGCGTTGAGAGCAGTCCTGCTAGGAACGCTGGACTTACGAGTCCAGCGTGGCGTCCGTGCCACAAGGTCGGTGCGGTCGCGTGTGGTCACTGCTCCGGTCACAGAGGGGGGTGCCTCGACGGGAGAAGGATCACTGACCGGTGCCGGGCTTCTCGCGCCTGTAAAAGCCCCACAACTGTGACCAACGTTGCTTGGGCCAGGTGGAGCAGACATTGCACGCATGGTCGGAGGCGCAGTCAGCGCAGGGGAGACAGACCTTGTGGTGTCGGTCGGCCACTGGAATTCGGAGCATGCGTGCAGGTAAGTACCTGGCAACTGCAAGACATATCAAACATGAAAGGCGAGCAGGCGAGGGCACGTGGGGCCCCGCCAAGCTGATGCGAGCGTTCGACGCTAAATGGTACAACAAAGGTACGAGCGTGCAGGTAAGCACCTGGCAACTGCAACACATGTCAAACATGAAGGCGAGCAGGCTAGGGCACGTGGAGCCCCGCCAAGCTAAGGCGAGCGTTCGACGTGAAATGGCACCACAAAGGTACGAGCGTGCAGGTAAGCACCTGGCAACAGCAACACATCACACATGAAGGCGCGCGGGCGAGGGCACGTGGGGCCCTGCCAAGCTAAGGTGAGCATTTGATGCAAAATGGTACAACGAAGGTACAAGCATGCCGGTCAGCCCCTGGCACTGCAACACCTATCTAACCTGAAAGGCGTGCGGGCGCGGGCACGTGGGGCCCTGCCAAGCTTTCGGTCAGCGCCTGGTACTGCAACACCTATCCAACATAAAAGGCGCACGGGCGCGGGCACGTGGAGCCCTGCCAGGCTAAGGCGAGCATTCGACGCAAATGGTACAACGAAGGTACAAGCATGCAGGCAAGCGCCTGGCACTGCAACACCTAACAACATGAAAGGCGAGCGGGCGCGGGCACGTGAGGCGCGAAGAGGTACAACGAAGGTACGAGTGAAAAGAAGTGCCTCTGATTGAACCGGCGCCCAGCCCGGGGGCCGGCTGAGGGCTAGTACAGCTACCTTACCTCTCGGTAGAAGCGGGGACGGGGGGAGGAACCTCCATACCACCCTCAGCGCGTGAAGGCGGCCGGGCGTCTCAGCAAGTCAGCGCCGTGGAGTCCACGCAACCCAAGAATGCGCAGAAGAGGGAAGCAGCAGAACGCTCGGGCAACGAAGCACTCCCACACAGGGCACAGGCAGGGTCGGCGCAAAGCACACAGCGAAACAAGAAGTCCAGAAGACCGGCGAACCGGTCGCACCAACACAGTCAACTCCTTAGGCTAGGCAAAACACGTCTGCACAGCGTGAGCTAAGTAGAACGACTGGTTGGTCACCTCGGGACTCGGAAACCGGATGGGCAGGAACGGGAGACAGCTCTTGGCCCCTCTGGGGGTTCCCTGAGTGCCTCCCGGGTTGTGTTGTAACACAACAGGTTCTTAGGCTAAAATTGAGTAAGTAGTAGACACTTCCACATTGTCATGTCATTGGTAATGTTTTTGAGGAAATAAATACAACACAACACATCCAGCATTTTTTTAATTATTATTCATTTTTTGTGTGTGTGTGGCCTGGTGTGCACAACTTTTAGTGTAGATTGATCCAGACAGAAAATGTAGGTACTAAATAAGCTTTAGATATGATAAGACAGCAGGATTGCTTGTCTGGCTCCGGATGTTCTGTCAGCTAATGCAGATCACAGAGTATCTCCTGTCATGGATGATCGAGACCTGACATTACAGCTTTGTGTAGTTTACTGACAAGACTTGTTAGTGTAACAGAACTAGTTTTTATTTGATGAGCATATTGGGAACTTGCAAAACATGTTCATGTTTAGTTGATGAACCCCTGAGAGCCTCATCAAGTCATGCCACTCACTCCCAGCCTATGGGAAAGACACTCACCGCATCCACTGGCCATGTCACTGGAGACAAGGGCAACCCTTATCACTCTAAGATTTTGGATGGCAGTAAAGATACAGCGGGTTTATTGGAGCAGCCAATGATGGCCCTGGCAGCTCATGTGACAGGGGACAAGGGCAACCCGTATTACTCTCAAACGCTGGATAATACAGCACCTGGTGAGGAGGCACTGTAGCTCTTGGACTTGTAGAGATTTGTGTAGTTTGATGTAGTGAATTCTTCTTTATGTACACATGATATGCTTTGTTATGGTTCCAAGATGCACTCTGTTCATTTTACAACACAAAACATAATTTATAGAATAAATAAAACATACAACACAACACATCCAGCATTTTTTATTCTTCTTAATTTTTTTTTTTTTTTTTGGTGGGCTGGGGTGCACAACTTTAGTGTAGATTGATCCAGACAGAAAATGTAGGTACAAATAAGCTTTAAATATGATAAGACAGCAGGGTTGCTTGTCTGGCTCCGGATGTTCTGTCAGCTAATGCAGATCACAGAGTATCTCCTGTCATGGATGATCGAGACCTGACATTACAGCTTTGTGTAGTTTACTGATGCATGCAAGACTTGTTAGTGTAACAGAACTAGTTTTTATTTGATGAGCATATTGGGAACTTGCAAAACATGTTCATGTTTAGTTGATGAACCCCTGAGAGCCTCATCAAGTCATGCCACTCACTCCCAGCCTATGGGAAAGACACTGACCGCATCCACTGGCCATGTCACTGGAGACAGGGGCAACCCTTATCACTCTAAGATTTTGGATGGCAGTAAAGATACAGCGGGTTTAATGGAGCAGCCAATGATGGCCCTGGCAGCTCATGTGACAGGGGACAAGGGCAACCCGTATTACTCTCAAACGCTGGATAATACAGCACCTGGTGAGGAGGCACTGTAACTCTTGGACTTGTAGGGATTTGAAATTGTAGTGATTTTTGTAGTTTACATACATAGAAATGTTTTTGTGGGTTGCAAGACTTCATATGTAGGTTGTTCCAGACAGGAAATGTAGTTACAAGTGAGTTTTAGATAATGACAAGATACAAGCATTGTTTTTTTGGCTCCTGATGTCATGTCTGCCAATGCAGATTACAAAGATATCTCCTGTCATTTATGTTAGAAAACTGGCATTACATCTTTGTCTGGTACTCTGATGTGTGCAGGACTTGTTAGTGTAACAGAACTAGTTTTTAATCTCATGAGTATATTGGGAACTTACAAAACATGTTCATGTTTAGTTGATGAACCCTTGAGAGCCTCATCAAGTCATGCCACTCACTCCCAGCCTGTGGGAAAGACACTGACCGCATCCACTGGCCATGTCACTGGAGACAGGGGCAACCCTTATCACTCTAAGATTTTGGATGGCAGTAAAGATACAGCGGGTTTATTGGAGCAGCCAATGATGGCCCTGGCAGCTCATGTGACGGGGGACAAGGGCAACCCGTATTACTCTAAAACGCTGGATAATACAGCACCTGGTGAGGAGGCACTGTCGCTCTTGGACTTGTAGGGATTTGGTAGTTTAATGTAGTGAATTCTTCTTTATGTATACATGATATGCTATGTTATGGTTCTAAGATGCACTCTGTTCATATTACAACACAAAACATAGTTTATTGAATAAAGAAAACAAACAACACATAACATCCAGAATTATTTTTTTTATTATTAAATTTTTTTTTTTTTTTTTTGGTGGGCTGGGGAACAACTTTAAGTGTAGATTAATCCAGACAGAAAATGTAGGTACAAATTAGCTTTAGATATGATAAGACAGCAGGATTGCTTGTCTGGCTCCGGATGTTCTGTCAGCTAATGCAGATCACAGAGTATCTCCTGTCATGTGTGATCGAGACCTGACATAATAATAATAATAATAAAGGTAATTTGTATAGCGCCTAATCACCAAGGTGCTCTAGGCGCTTTACAATTGCAGTAATAAAACACAAAACAAAATAAGGCAACAGCTTTGTGTAGTTTACTTGTGCATGCAGGACTTGTTAGTGTAACCGAACTAGTTTTTATATGATGAGCATATTGGGAACTTACAAAACATGTTCATGTTTAGTTGATGAACCCCTGAGAGCCACATCAAGTCATGCCACTCACTCCCAGCCTATGGGAAAGACACTGACCGCATCCACAGGCCGTGTCACTGGAGACAAGGGCAACCCTTATCACTCTAAGATTTTGGATGGCAGTAAAGATACAGCAGGTTTATTGGAGCAGCCAATGATGGCCCTGGCAGCTCATGTGACGGGGGACAAGGGCAACCCGTATTACTCTAAAACGCTGGATAATACAGCACCTGGTGAGGAGGCACTGTAACTCTTGGACTTGTAGGGATTTGAAATTGTAGTGATTTTTGTAGTTTACATACATATAAATGCTTTTGTGGGTTGCAAGATTTCATATGTAGGTTGTTCCAGACAGGAAATGTAGTTACAAGTGAGTGTTAGATAATGACAAGACACAAGCATTGTTTTTTTGGCTCCTGATGTCATGTCTGCCAATGCAGATCACAAAGATATCTCCTGTCATTTATGTTAGAAAACTGGCATTACATCTTTGTCTGGTACTCTGATGTGTGCAGGACTTGTTAGTGTAACAGAACTAGTTTTTAATCTCATGAGTATATTGGGAACTTACAAAACATGTTCATGTTTAGTTGATGAACCCTTGAGAGCCTCATCAAGTCATGCCACTCACTCCCAGCCTGTGGGAAAGACACTGACCGCATCCACTGGCCATGTCACTGGAGACAGGGGCAACCCTTATCACTCTAAGATTTTGGATGGCAGTAAAGATACAGCGGGTTTATTGGAGCAGCCAATGATGGCCCTGGCAGCTCATGTGACGGGGGACAAGGGCAACCCGTATTACTCTAAAACGCTGGATAATACAGCACCTGGTGAGGAGGCACTGTCGCTCTTGGACTTGTAGGGATTTGTGTAGTTTAATGTAGTGAATTCTTCTTTGTGTATACATGATATGCTATGTTATGGTTCCAAGATGCACTCTGTTCATATTACAACACAAAACATAGTTTATTGAATAAAGAAAACAAACAACACATAACATCCAGAATTTTTTTTTTTTTTTAATTTTTTTTTTTTTTTTTTTTTTTTGGTGGGCTGGGGAACAACTTAAAGTGTAGATTAATCCAGACAGAAAATGTAGGTACAAATGAGCTTTAGATATGATAAGACAGCAGGATTGCTTGTCTGGCTCCGGATGTTCTGTCAGCTAATGCAGATCACAGAGTATCTCCTGTCATGTGTGATCGAGACCTGACATAATAATAATAATAATAAAGGTAATTTGTATAGCACCTAATCACCAAGGTGCTCTAGGCGCTTTACAATCGCAGTAATGAAACACAAAACAAAATAAGGCAACAGCTTTGTGTAGTTTACTTGTGTGTGCGGGACTTGTTAGTGTAACCGAACTAATTTTTATATGATGAGCATATTGGGAACTTACAAAACATGTTCATGTTTAGTTGATGAACCCCTGAGAGCCAAATCAAGTCATGCCACTCACTCCCAGCCTGTGGGAAAGACACTGACCGCATCCACAGGCCATGTCACTGGAGACAGGGGCAACCCTTATCACTCTAAGATTTTGGATGGCAGTAAAGATACAGCGGGTTTATTGGAGCAGCCAATGATGGCCCTGGCAGCTCATGTGACGGGGGACAAGGGCAACCCGTATTACTCTAAAACGCTGGATAATACAGCACCTGGTGAGGAGGCACTGTAGCTCTTGGACTTGTAGGGATTTGGTAGTTTAATGTAGTGAATTCTTCTTTATGTATACATGATATGCTATGTTATGGTTCCAAGATGCACTCTGTTCATATTACAACACAAAACATAGTTTATTGAATAAAGAAAACAAACAACACATAACATCCAGAATTTTTTTTTTTATTATTAATTTTTTTTTTTTTTTTTTTTTTTGGTGGGCTGGGGAACAACTTTAAGTGTAGATTAATCCAGACAGAAAATGTAGGTACAAATTAGCTTTAGATATGATAAGACAGCAGGATTGCTTGTCTGGCTCCGGATGTTCTGTCAGCTAATGCAGATCACAGAGTATCTCCTGTCATGTGTGATCGAGACCTGACATAATAATAATAATAATAAAGGTAATTTGTATAGCGCCTAATCACCAAGGTGCTCTAGGCGCTTTACAATTGCAGTAATAAAACACAAAACAAAATAAGGCAACAGCTTTGTGTAGTTTACTTGTGCATGCAGGACTTGTTAGTGTAACCGAACTAGTTTTTATATGATGAGCATATTGGGAACTTACAAAACATGTTCATGTTTAGTTGATGAACCCCTGAGAGCCACATCAAGTCATGCCACTCACTCCCAGCCTATGGGAAAGACACTGACCGCATCCACAGGCCATGTCACTGGAGACAAGGGCAACCCTTATCACTCTAAGATTTTGGATGGCAGTAAAGATACAGCAGGTTTATTGGAGCAGCCAATGATGGCCCTGGCAGCTCATGTGACGGGGGACAAGGGCAACCCGTATTACTCTAAAACGCTGGATAATACAGCACCTGGTGAGGAGGCACTGTAACTCTTGGACTTGTAGGGATTTGAAATTGTAGTGATTTTTGTAGTTTACATACATATAAATGCTTTTGTGGGTTGCAAGACTTCATATGTAGGTTGTTCCAGACAGGAAATGTAGTTACAAGTGAGTGTTAGATAATGACAAGACACAAGCATTGTTTTTTTGGCTCCTGATGTCATGTCTGCCAATGCAGATCACAAAGATATCTCCTGTCATTTATGTTAGAAAACTGGCATTACATCTTTGTCTGGTACTCTGATGTGTGCAGGACTTGTTAGTGTAACAGAACTAGTTTTTAATCTCATGAGTATATTGGGAACTTACAAAACATGTTCATGTTTAGTTGATGAACCCTTGAGAGCCTCATCAAGTCATGCCACTCACTCCCAGCCTGTGGGAAAGTCACTGACCGCATCCACTGGCCATGTCACTGGAGACAGGGGCAACCCTTATCACTCTAAGATTTTGGATGGCAGTAAAGATACAGCGGGTTTATTGGAGCAGCCAATGATGGCCCTGGCAGCTCATGTGACGGGGGACAAGGGCAACCCGTATTACTCTAAAACGCTGGATAATACAGCACCTGGTGAGGAGGCACTGTCGCTCTTGGACTTGTAGGGATTTGGTAGTTTAATGTAGTGAATTCTTCTTTATGTATACATGATATGCTATGTTATGGTTCTAAGATGCACTCTGTTCATATTACAACACAAAACATAGTTTATTGAATAAAGAAAACAAACAACACATAACATCCAGAATTATTTTTTTTATTATTAAATTTTTTTTTTTTTTTTTTTTTTTGGTGGGCTGGGGAACAACTTTAAGTGTAGATTAATCCAGACAGAAAATGTAGGTACAAATTAGCTTTAGATATGATAAGACAGCAGGATTGCTTGTCTGGCTCCGGATGTTCTGTCAGCTAATGCAGATCACAGAGTATCTCCTGTCATGTGTGATCGAGACCTGACATAATAATAATAATAATAAAGGTAATTTGTATAGCGCCTAATCACCAAGGTGCTCTAGGCGCTTTACAATTGCAGTAATAAAACACAAAACAAAATAAGGCAACAGCTTTGTGTAGTTTACTTGTGCATGCAGGACTTGTTAGTGTAACCGAACTAGTTTTTATATGATGAGCATATTGGGAACTTACAAAACATGTTCATGTTTAGTTGATGAACCCCTGAGAGCCACATCAAGTCATGCCACTCACTCCCAGCCTATGGGAAAGACACTGACCGCATCCACAGGCCGTGTCACTGGAGACAAGGGCAACCCTTATCACTCTAAGATTTTGGATGGCAGTAAAGATACAGCAGGTTTATTGGAGCAGCCAATGATGGCCCTGGCAGCTCATGTGACGGGGGACAAGGGCAACCCGTATTACTCTAAAACGCTGGATAATACAGCACCTGGTGAGGAGGCACTGTAACTCTTGGACTTGTAGGGATTTGAAATTGTAGTGATTTTTGTAGTTTACATACATATAAATGCTTTTGTGGGTTGCAAGATTTCATATGTAGGTTGTTCCAGACAGGAAATGTAGTTACAAGTGAGTGTTAGATAATGACAAGACACAAGCATTGTTTTTTTGGCTCCTGATGTCATGTCTGCCAATGCAGATCACAAAGATATCTCCTGTCATTTATGTTAGAAAACTGGCATTACATCTTTGTCTGGTACTCTGATGTGTGCAGGACTTGTTAGTGTAACAGAACTAGTTTTTAATCTCATGAGTATATTGGGAACTTACAAAACATGTTCATGTTTAGTTGATGAACCCTTGAGAGCCTCATCAAGTCATGCCACTCACTCCCAGCCTGTGGGTAAGACACTGACCGCATCCACTGGCCATGTCACTGGAGACAGGGGCAACCCTTATCACTCTAAGATTTTGGATGGCAGTAAAGATACAGCGGGTTTATTGGAGCAGCCAATGATGGCCCTGGCAGCTCATGTGACAGGGGACAAGGGCAACCCGTATTACTCTAAAACGCTGGATAATACAGCACCTGGTGAGGAGGCACTGTAGCTCTTGGACTTGTAGGGATTCGTGTAGTTTGATGTAGTGAATTCTTCTTTATGTACACATGATATGCTATGTTATGGTTCCAAGATGCACTCTGTTCATTTTACAACACAAAACATAATTTATTGAATGAATAAAACATACAACACATCCAGCATTTTTTTTCCTTATATTGGAAAAGGGGGGGGGGGGGATGGGGAAGTGGGTTGCAAGACTTTTTTTTTTAATTGCAAATTGATCCAGACAGGAAAATGTAGGTACAAATGAATTGTAGATATGATAAGACAGTAGGATTATTCTGTTGGGGATGTTCTGTCAACCAATGCAGATCAGAAATGTATCTCCTGTCATTGATGATACAAAATAGACATTACATCTTCGAGTAGTTTACTGATGCATGCAGGACGTGTTCGTGTGAGAGTTAGTTTTTGATCACATCGGAATATTGGGAACTTACAAAACATGTTCTTGTTTAGTTGATGAACCCCTGAGAGCCTCATCAAGTCATGCCACTCACTCCCAGCCTGTGGGAAAGACACTGACCGCATCCGCTGGCCATGTCACTGGAGACAGGGGCAACCCTTATCACTCTAATATTTTGGATGGCAGTAAAGATACAGCGGGTTTATTGGAGCAGCCAATGATGGCCCTGGCAGCTCATGTGATGGGGGACAAGGGCAACCCGTATTACTCTCAAATGCTGGATAAAACAGCACCTGGTGAGGAGACTGTAGGTCTTCTACTTGCAGTAATCTTTATGGGGTGCTTTTTTTTGGGGGGTTGGTTTTTTTGTTTGTTTGTTTGTTTTTTGTGTTTTATTCTTGACAAACATGATTTTCATTTTAGTGGGTTTCATTGTGTACTATCCCAATTGTTTCAAATAGGAAATTTATGATATTTGAGGATAAACAAATGAAAGAAATGATGACAGACAAGGGCAGCTTTTCTTAATTTTTAGGTTAAAAAAAGATGCAGCCAAGATTCTTTTGTCTCTGCAAACATTTCTTTTTAGAAAAGGTCATAATTATGGAAAAAGTAACCATTACAACCTTTTTCATTTGCAACTTTGTCAATGTTATCCAATATTGAATGTCACAAAACTGTATTGGGAGCTTATACAAAGCGTTTAATGTTTAGTGGAAGATCCCCTGGGTGCCTCAACAAGCTATGCCACTCACTCCCAGCCTGTGGGTAAGACACTGACCGCATCCACAGGTCGTGTTACTGGAGAGAGGGGAAACCCTTATCACTCTAAGATTTTGGATGGCAGTAAAGATACAGCGGGTTTATTGGAGCAGCCAATGATGGCCCTGGCAGGTCATGTGACAGGGGACAAGGGCAACCCGTATTACTCTCAAACACTGGATAAATCAGCACCTGGTGAGAATGACTTGGAACACTGTGAGCCATAAATGTAATGTTTAATGAATCATGGACCATAGTGACGTTCTGTAACAAATTACGATAAGCAAAAACGTACACGCACCATTCACAAATGTCACAGATGTGTCGGACACTCTAGAGACTTCCTTTTTTCTGACTAAATAAAGGCGTTTGCTCGACAGTCTGAAATTTAGAAAGACTTTTACGGTAAATAAAAATAAATGCAATATAACTGCAAGAGATATAGATCGGTATGAACCCTGGCTGTTTTGGTGGCTTATGATGATCTGCGTCTTTTGCAGACACCATATGGTGTCCTCGAATGGAAGGGACTCTTTTGTGTTCCATTAAAATAGATTTCAGAAATCTGTGGTGACCACAGGCAATGAAGAGGTTAACCCTCTTTACCCCACGGCCACCTTTCCAAACTTTTGGAGGCATTGTCCAATGACTAAATACCAGTTGTAGGAGATGGACTGATCATGATAATTCAAGGGTAGTGCCAGAAGAGCTTGGCGCCTTCAGGCGCCAAGCTCATCTGGCACAACCCTTGAATTATCATGATCAGTCCATCTTCTGCTGCAGGGTGTTGGGGCTAAATGGGTTAAACAGCTA
Organism: Semisulcospira habei; assembly: GCA_036245525.1. Lineage (NCBI taxonomy): Eukaryota > Metazoa > Mollusca > Gastropoda > Semisulcospiridae > Semisulcospira > Semisulcospira habei. The sequence goes on along the minus strand of BTPG01000004.1, from coordinate 191,867,278 downwards.
TCCAGATTTGTGTTGCGTAGAGGACACATCTGATGCAACATTGACTTGTATAGCATGCAGAAAACATGCATGAATGTCAGTTGGTGCATCAGAGTATCTCAGGTTGTTTTTACTGGCAACCCTTTCTCTGTGGGTACCACGTATGGATAGTATATGTATGGATACATCAAAGCATTTCAAAATTGTTTTGGGTTTTTTGGTTGTCAAGTTAATGACTAGTGACAAAATGTACGTACTTGGGCCTGTGTTACAAGTGATAATTACTTATTCCGAGAAGAACCCAACGAAGAAAGAAACACGCTGAGTGTGTTTCTTTCTCCGTTGGGTTGTTCTCTGCTTTGTACACGCTTGGCAGTCACTTGTTTGGTCTGGATTGCTTATTCCGGTTGTTTGGTTTGATCCAGTTGAGGAGCCAATGGTGCTTTCAACAGGTAATTATTCCAGGGAATCCCCTGTATACGACTGGTGAGAACATGTATCAGGGTAGCTCTAGCGGTCATGTACTCCACTGACCTTACTTATTCATTCGTGGATGGGTTCACCTTGCCAGCTCAAGGGTAGTGCTTGATTAGCTTTGGTGCCTAAGGCACCAAGCTAATCAGGCACTACCCTTGAATTGTCAAGGTTGATTTGGCTTGCACAGCTAGTGCAAAGTTGTCCAGAGGACCACATTTTATTTCCCCAGGGCTGAACGGCTAGTGAGCTGATTTTGTATATACGCGTATGCACTATTCTGACTTGTGTATTCACCTAGAACTATAAAATGTATGGGATGCACATGATAATATATGGGGTGCTTTGTCTTTGAGGTGGTGCGGACTTGGCACAGACTGACTCCGTTACTTGCTTGATCAGTTGTAGTGGTCCGTCGTAGGCACTGACCGCGTTACCTTCATTACTGGTTGTTCCAGCTTGAAAATGTACGGTACTTGATCATCTTTCCTTTCACAGCATGGGCATCTTTCTGCTGGTGCTAAAACATGGCTCTTAATAAAGTGAATCGTGTGCTTGACTGATTTGGACTTCTTGATTTTTGTATGCCAATGTACCTTTCACCCTGCGGGAGAAAACACGTAGTGGTGTAGTAGTTAAACCTCGCTGCCCTCGGTGACTGCGTTGGAAAATTTTGCGGTGGTTTTACTTGCAAATGGCCTCTCACTTCTAATGCTTGGCTTGATTTTCAGCTCATCTGTAGAAATTGTACCACTGTAGTTCATGAACAATGCACACAGTTAACCCTCTTAACCCCATGGCTGCATTTCCACACTTTTGGAGGTGTTGTCTAACGACTATGTACCTGTTGTAGGAGAGGGATTGATCATGATAATTCAATGGTAGTGCCTGATGAGCTTGGCGCCTACAGGCGCCAAGCTCATCTGGCACTACCATTGAATTATCATGATCAATCCATCTCCTGCTGCAGTGTACCAGAGCTAAATGGGTTAAGCTTGAACTTACATGGCTTGTTCGTCAGCCTGCACTAAAAAAAAACCTCTTGAATACACTGCTTTCTCTTGCTACAACCTTGGTAACATGTACGTATTGTAAGATCAACTCTTTGGGGCATTATTTTGTCTGCATTTACAGCTTGTAATGCATGCATTGCAACTTGTAATTGTACACAGCTCCAAGTTTGGGCTGACTTTTCATCCCATGACAGCTGAGAACAAAAAGAACATGGCTGCTTTGAATCCCTGTTCCTGGGATGGCTGCTGCGGAGCTTTTGTCAGCTGGGGCTCTTTGGTGTTGAGAAACACAGTCTACCACCACTGGCAATGAAGGGGTTAACCCATTCAGCCCTGACGCCCAACAGCAGGAGATGGGTCGACCATAATAATTCAAGGGTAGTGCCAGATTAGCTTGGCGCCTGTCGGCGCCAAGCTAATCTGCCACTGCCCTTGAATTATCATGGTCGATCCATCTCCTGCAACTGGTGCATAGTCATTAGACGATGCCTCCAAAATTTAGGAAATGCGGCCTTCGGGCTGAATGAGTTATTATAATTAATGACTTATGACTTATTAAATGTGTCTTTTGTGCGATGTCTTCTCATATTTGTTTTTAAAAAAAACAAAACAACACTGCACTTGCTAAAAACTTGTTCTGCTGCTGTGTATACTGGTAGTCAAAAGCTTTCTAGTCCCAGCTTTTTAATTTTTTTTTTCTGCTTCTGTTGCTCGTACAGCAGGACCTGTTTTGAATGACACCTGTATGAAGAGATCACCTGTCATGAAAGACCGTCATTCAAGTGGCTTTAACCACCTTGCTGACTGTCGTCATGGCAGGTGACGCTGTTTGTCCTTCAAGAGCAACTGTCTCTTAACCCTTTTAGCCCCGGATCCCCACAGCAGGAGATGGCTTGACCATGATAATTGAAGGGTAGTGCCAGATTAGCTTGGCGCCTTCAGGCGCCAAGCTAATCTGGCACTACCCTTCAATTATCATGGTCAGTCCATCCCCTGCAACTGGTACAAAGTCATTAGGCAACACCTCCAAAATTTGAGAAATGGGACCTTGGGGCTAAAAGGGTGAATACCACATGCAAAAAAAAGGTGGCTGCTGAAAACAGGTTCTTCTGTTCAAAATGGTGCGACATCATGGCTGACAGTAGGCATACTTTTTTACTTGTGTATTCCTGCATGTCAAATAGCAATAGAATGTACACTTCTTTCCACTGTATTTTTTAATTTGTTATGCATTTTTTATATGAATTTGTGATAGATAAGACAAGTTTTTGACCATCAGTATTTTGTGTGTGGTTGTGCACGGATTACTGTTTACATACTGTTATTGATGCTGCCAGGGCGCGTGTTTGGGCACATGTGGTGTGGTGTGTGTGTTAAGTGAATATGCACATTTCAGATCATGATAACGAAGAGACTGCTTAATTTGCTGGGATCTTCCATGCTTTGACCTTTCTGTTTTGTTCCTAAGAAATCGTTCACCTCCTTTTTCAGTTTTTACATTGTGTAATGTTAGTTCTGATGTGTGTGCTGTCTGTGATTTTGAACCTTATGGCTGGAAACATCCAAATGAAAGACCAGCACATGCTCCACATCTTTGTATGCGTGCTGGTGATTGTGCACCTCACAAAGTCCACGTAGCCACAGTTCTTGCAAGAAAAAAAGTGATGCTAACCCTTTTAGCCCCAAGGTCCCATTTCTCAAATTTTGGAGGCGTTGCCTAATGACTTTGTACCTACAGCAGGAGATTGATTGACCATGATAATTCAAGGGTAGTGCCAGATGAATGGCGCCAAGCTAATCTGGCACTACCCTTGAATTATCATGGTCAATCAATCTCCTGCTGTAGGGACTCGGGGCTAAATGGACTAAGAGTAGTCTTGAAGGCCTGTCATGGAAGGATGGACTCTAATGACAAGTGATCTCTCCCAACGGTTGTTGCTCAACACGAGTACGTATTTATGCCTATCGGGAGCATTTCTTCAGCGTTTCCATAGGGAGAACATCAAGTACAGTCATCAGAGCAGCAAGGTCTGCAGACATGACATTCCATCTTCCTTTTTCATCTATGCTGCAATCTGTGTTTGTTCCAGAGTCCTCCCACGCTCACAGTCCCAGCCAACAGGAGGTTGAAAGTGCCCCCTCCAATGCTCAGCCTGACAAAGCAGCCACAGCATCGTCTCCAGCAGCCTCAATTGATGAGAAAGAGGAGAGTGAAGATGATGAGGAGGATGAAAGTAGCAAGCAGGAAATGCCATCACCAGTCGGAGAAACCGAAACCTCCGCATCAGCAGAAGAAGCAAGAGCATCACCACCTTTGGCAGAACCCAGCACCCCAGCAGCATCTAAATCTGAGCCTGCGACAGAGAAAACAGTGCCTCGATCCACTGAACGCACGCCACCACCGTTACTCCCTTCGCAGCAGTTTGAGTCGGACTCGGATGAAGATATGTTCCAGACCCCACCATCTTTATCGCAGTCTTCCCAACTGCAGGAGCTGTCAGACACGCCGTCAAAATCAGAAGATGCAGGGAAAGCTTCAAAATCAGAAGATGCAGAGAAAGCTTCAAAATCAGAAGATGCAGAGAAAGCTTCAAAATCAGAAGATGCAGAGAAAGCTTCAAAATCAGCAGATGCTGAAGAACCATCAAAATCAGCAGAAAAATCTGAGCCACCACCGGTCCCGCCTCTCCTGGAGGAGAGAAATGACGCAGAGGTCAATTCAACAGAGAGGACAAGTTCCACTGCCTCTGAGGATGAGCGGCCTCGCACTGAGTCAGGGTCACTTTTGCCCACACTCGCCTCACGGGAACCGCCGCCGCTTTTTGACGATGAGGAAGACGATGAGAGGTAAGCAGTTGGATTGACCATTGTAACTTGAACCAGTTTGAGCAGCCACCCGTTTTTGCTCCAAAACAAATTGGCCTTAGAATATGTGTTATTAACCCATTTAGCCAAGACACGCTGCAGCAGGAGATGGATCAACCATGGTAATTCAAGGGTAGTGCCAGATTAGCTGGTGCCAAGCTAATCTGGTACTACCCTTGAATTGTCATGATCGATCCATTTCATGCAGCAGGAGATGGATTGATCATGATAATTCAAGGGTAGTGCCAGATGAGCTTGGCCAAGCTCATCTGGCACTACCCTTGAATTATCATGATCAATCCATCTCCTACAACTGGTACATAGTCGTTAGGAGACGCCTCCATCATTTGGGAAATGCGACCATGGGGTTAAATGAGTCTTGAAGTGTAAAAAGTGTCACCTGTCTGTAGCTCGACAGATGGCAACTAAAGCTGCCGCAGGAATAATTTCGCCAAAAACACTGTGTGTGGCCCAGTCTGCCGAGTCGAGGTTTGCTTGCAGTGTTGTTTTGCTGGGCTATCTTTACACTGAATGCGGAGCTACAAGCCATTACTTGGCATGCCCACCGGACCCAGAAATGAGCTCTTAACAAAGTTACTTAGTAGAATACATAGTTCATATAAATTATCTAGCAGGCAAAGAGTTAATGGCCATCACTTAGGTGGCTGCACCACACATCCTTTTGCCACATATCCAGATGTGACACTTCTCGAATCGCATAATTCTTTGGCTGTTCATCGTGCTTCCTACAGGAATCATCGTGATAAAATGCACTGACAACAGCCAACAGGTTAACTAGCACGGCAGACGTTTAGAGGTGCCAAGCTATTCTGGCACCACCGTTGAACTATCATGCTTGCTGTGCCCTGAACTGTCTTTTTGTACTCGGTTGACGTTGAGAATTAGTTAAAACGTCACGTATTTCTTATCAGTTCATAAAATTCATCAACAAATATTTGTAATTTATTTCACTCTTTCATGTTGCCCACAGCCCGCTGTTTGGAGCAGACGATACAGTGGCAGATACTCTTGGGTCACACTTCAAACCACCAGAGGAGCCAAGTAGTGGAGACAATAGCAAGGGAGATAGTAACGCCAAGGGAGGCCAGAGTGGCAAGAAGACAGCAGATAAACTGCCCAGCAAGAGTGAACTCCTAGGAGAAGATGTGAGTAATGTACATGTATGTTTGTGTCTGTAAAGCCATGTCATTTTAACCCTTTTTGGCTCACGTGCGATGGCAAAGTGAGTCTATGTAATGGGCCAGTGGTCAGTCAGCAGTGGTACCTGATGGTAAGACCTTTCTATGCAAACAAATTTGACTGACCCCTCAGAAAGATAAAAAAAAATCACAGGAGGTCCAAAAAAAGGTAAAAAAAGAAAAAGAAAAAGGGGGGGGGGGGGGGGGCTATATTTTCACCAAAATTGTTTTTTCTCAAATACATGTAGTAGTACTACTTTCAACTTAAAACACAAACTTAGTACAGAGATACCTGATTATAAGACCTTTCTATGGATACTATTTTGGCTGGCCCTGCGATAAGGTCATGGGTCACAGGAGGCCCAAAAATAGGTTTAAAAAATATGATATTTTCTCACATTTTTTTTCTCAAATACTATTTTTTGACTTCAAACCTGAACTTGGTACAGAGATACCTGATGGTAAAACCTTTCTATCCATGCTAATTTGGATGCCCCTCGGAAAGGTCAAAAGAGGTCAACACGTGCTACAAATACTAATTTGTGGACAGAATTTTTTTGTCAGAGTATAGTGTTTGCAGCCACCAGCACTTTTACAGTACCAAAGGCATCATGCACAAGGGGGTTAGCCCCTCTCATCCCACATTAAGCATGCTGCTTACAAAAGACACCAAAGTTTAAATCACTAAGACAAAGTAAAGAATTGTTTGAACATAATTCATTTTCATTTTAGTTCATACAAGTTTAAAACAAGAGCAAAATGCAAGTCTGAAAAGGGAACGCTGTACAAGTGGAAGGAACTCTTTAACCCTCTTAACCCCACGGCCGCACTTTCAAACTTTTGGAGGCGTTGTCTGACGACTATGTACCAGTTGCAGGAGATGGACTGATCATGATAATTCAAGGGTAGTGCCAGATGAGCTTGGCGCCTGAAGGCGCCAAGCTCATCTGGCACTACCCTTGAATTATCATGATCACTCCATCTCCTGCTGCAGGGTCCTGGGTCTAAAAGGGTTAAGAACAAAGAGGCGCCCTGTGAAGGAGGAGTGAATGTGATTTGTTTATTTGTCAAAAAGCGAAAAGATTTCTGACATTCCTACTTATTTTCAAGCTGACTGAAAAGGTTGATTAGCTTACACTCACAGAAAAAGAAACGTAAGCAATCTAGGATTGCCAAGATTAGCCAATGCAGCAGACTCAATGTTGTCTTGCCTCAACTAAGACTTAGCTACCCTTCTTTTTACAATCAGTATGAGTAGGCATGGGTAACAGAGTATTTCTACTGCACCTTATGTGCACAGAGAAAAAAACATGCACAGGAGAAGAACAAAACACAACATTCAGACTTCATAAGTTAACCCTTCAAGTGCTGTTATTGTAAGACATTCTAAGGGCTTGTTTTGCCCATTTACCCCCACCTCCACCCCTCCTCCCCCCCCCCCCCCCCCCCCTCCCCCACCCCCTCAAATTTGGAGGTGTCACCTAACACCTGTGTATCAGTTGCAGGAGACAGTTCGACCAATTCAAGGGTAGTGTCAGATTAGCCATGGTGCCATCGGGCACCAAGCTAATCTAGCACTACCCTTGAACTATCGTGGTCAGTCTATCTCCTGCTGTAGTGCATCGAGGCTAAATGGGTTAACAGGTGATGTCGTGAAGCCTGGAGCAGGTCCCGTACACCTATCCTCGTTTATGTTTTCAGGATTTGAAGCCGAAGCCTCCTCCACCGCTGTTTGGCGATGATGACGATGATGAAGATTTAGATTGGCTGAACTGATGGACATTTGAGCAAGAGGCCATCGGGCCAACTTGGCCACAGTGGGCCCGGGTGTGGGCCATCTGCAGCTGGTGTGAACCAGAAGACTTTGTGCGTATTAGATATGTGTTGGTCTCAAAACACCTACCGGTAGATACTCTTCAATACGCCGTGCTTTCACTGCACTCGCTTAACTCATTCGAGATGTGCCACCTCCGGATACACGGCTTATGGGGGGGGGGGGGGGGGGCGGCATGTCTCGAATGAGTTAACCCTTTTTATCCTGATACACCCATTGCTTAAAATAAATTTCACTGATGGTTCAAGGGTGCTGCCAGAATAACTTGACACCTCAGGCACCAGGCTAATCTGGCAGCACCATTAATCTAAAACAGTTGATATATCTCCTAATCTGTAATGTGGCCTTTTTAGGACAGTAAGCAAATTTGACAAAATCAGCTTCAGGATGTCGTGGGTTAAAGAAGAACAAAATGATAAATATTTTAACCCCTTTATGCATGCAACAACTGGTTCTGTAAGCAGTACTGATGGTTGCATGCAAGATGGGCTTGTGTGGGCAAACTTCAGCTTTCATTCTCTCATTATTATGATCATTTATTATTAACGCATTCAGCCCTGACGCACTACAGCAGGAGATGGGTCCACCATGATAATTGTTGGCGCCAAGCGAATCTGACACTGCCCTTGAATTATCATGGTCCGATCCATCTCCTGCAACAGGTGCATAGTCGTTAGATGATGCCTCCAAAATTTGGGAAATACGTGCGCCGGGCTGAATGAGTTGGACAGTTATAATGCTTGTGTAATTCATGTATTTCTGTTTTGTCCATTGTTGCACTCCAGATGTTAGTATTGATGATTTTCCCTAGTAGGTGCTTCTGTGCTTTTGTGATATTTGTTTATAATCTAAATCATTTGAGTTGAGGCGCATTGGTATTGCATCACATTTATAAAGAGTAAGAACAAGAGTAAGAGCAGAGAAAGAACAAGACGAAAATGGAGTCAGCTTCACAGAGATGAAGACCATCATTAAGTCGGTGTACAGACCACAACGGCCCCTAGACAGTTACCATCAGCTGTCCAGACAAGAGCAGGTGACCATCTTCCGTCTGAGGACCGGGCACAACCGACTCAGTTTCCACCTGCACAGATGCTTCCACCTCGTGCCATCTCCCCTGTGCCCTTGTGGAGAAGCAGAGCAGACCACAGAGCACATCCTCCAGGACTGTGGGAACCACCAGTTGCTGAGGGAGGAGATATGGCTGAAGCCCGCCACCCTACAAGAAAAACTGTACGGGCCTGTGGAGGCGCTACAGAAGACCACAGATTTCATTTTGAGAGCCAAACTCAAAGTGTGACGGCAGTCGAGAAGAAGAAGAAGAAGAAGAGTAAATTTAACCCATGGCCACATTTCTCAAATTTGGAGGTGTCATCTAACAACTACGGACAGTTGCAGGAGGTGGTTCGACCATGATTCTTCAAGAGTGATGCCTGATGGCACCAAGCTAATTTGGCACTATCCTTCAATTATCATGGTCAATCCATCTCCTGCTGTAGGACATTGGGGTTAAATGACTATTGGAGGCACTTTTCGTCACAATGACTCTTGCAGGAATTATCATGACACAAAGTTCTACTGACAGCCAAGGTTGAATAACATTTACAAGTACTTTATGCTGCCTGTATACGTATGTTAGTGTTACCGGGGTAGTTCATATAAATTTATGGATACATATGTATGCTGAAGACGCATGTAGCATTATTTGTGTGTTCATAGAAAATGTACTGATGTAAATTATGTTACTATTGTGATAATGGTCATAAACTAGTACTTTTGTGTCAATCTTTCTTCCAACATGTGATCAAGCAGAAATGTCACCAGTGCCGTTCAGCATGGTTGCACCTGTGTGCGTGTGCACGCGTGAGTGCGCACGGCCGTGTGTGTGTCCATCACATTAATATCAAATGAACAGAGTACTTCCTTATTCATGGTTGTGTATGCATGTTCTGCTGACTTTGCTGTGGGGGGCACTGTGCCTGTGGTAATGTCGAAATCCCCATATTTGGGAGTTGTCCTCTAAAGACTTTTACAAATCAAGAGACAAATCGACCATGATAGTTCAAGGATGGTGCCAGAATAGTTTGGCATAGTTCAAGGATGGTGCCAAACTATTCTAGCACCACCCTTGACCTATCATGGTCGATCCATATCTTGCTGTGGCCATAGAAAAAGATGCACAGTGAGCAAAAGTTCCATACGGCTACACCAGCTTTTGTTGGCCTGCTGACTTGTTCGTGCGTACTGGCCGGCGAAAGTTGACAGCATTCTGATGACCTTTTGCTCTCTGGACAAAGACTGAAAAAGTGATAACTGCACCCATTACTGATTTAGACTTGGATAATATGTCTGCAAAATTGATCGATATCGGTCCATTATTTTTACCAGAAATATTTTTGCCTTAGCAAGAGCTCTATAAATGCGATAAAACTGGCAAATATTCATGTTTATGTGTAACTGTTGTAATGTTTTGTCCAGTCAAATGCAGAACAACTAGTTGCAGTTCTGTTGTTTCCGTTGGCTAGTGCCCATGCTTTTTTTTTTTCTCTTTTACAGGAGATTTTTTTTTTTTTTTAGTCCTGTAATGTAGGAGTCTATACATGTGAGTGTATGTCTATACTGGTTTTTCATGCTTGATTCAATAATTATAATACTGCTTGGATTATCAAATAAGCATTAAATGTATAACTGTGCAATAATTTTAAAGGGATCTCGTATTTCTGAGCTAATTTGCTTGTCCATGCAGCCTAAAATATATTGCAGAGGAACGTTTACAAGTTTGTGTTCAGTGAAAAATCAAACGTGTGCTGGTGTGTGATCTTGGACCTTATGGCCTGAGGCAGTAAGGTCAGAATCACAGACCAGCACACAAACACACATATTGAATGCATATTCAAGAAGGCATTGTCAAGCTGTGGGTTTGCATACCATCCTATTCACGCCTTTGATTAGTTAACACTTGTTTTGAAGTCTGTCCAGTCTTATCCCTCAGGCTCTCCACAGTGCTTTTTGTCGAGGTGATTCCTGCAGGAATCACCTCGACAAAAAGCACTATGGAAAGCTAAAGGGTTAACCCCCATGTGCATGTAGCTATGAGTGCTGGTTGCATTATCAGTTCCTGCATGCTCAAGGGGGTTAAATCTCTTTCTGTACAGTTATTGCATGTCCCTTATAGATACAGTTGGGGCCGCTTACGTGATACACATGACCTTTACGATGTGTGTCATGACATGCATTGTATACGAGCCAAATTGCCAGGAGGACATATTCAGTCCCTTCTTTGCTTTGCTTGGAACGTAAGACCTGTATGTCGCATCCAACAAAGGTGCCGCTGCTTTTATGCTAACTCTTTTAGCCCCAACGCCCTGCAGCAGGAGATAGATCGATCATGATAATTCAAGGGTAGTGCCAAATGAGCTTGGCGCATTCAGGCGCCAAGCTCATCGGGCACTACCCTTGAATTATCATGATCAATCCATCTCCTGCTGCAGGGTCCTGGGGCTAAAAGGGTTAAGGACAAAGAGGCGCCCTATAAAGGAGGAGTGAATGTGATTTGTTTTTTGGTGGAAAAGCAAAAAGATTTCTGACATTCCTACTTATTTTCAAGCTGACTGAAAAGGTTGACTAGCTTCAGGCGCCAAGCTCACCTGGCACTACGTGATTGATCCATCTCCTAAAACTGGTACATGTTCGTTAGATAACACCTCCAAAATTTGGGAAATGCGGCCGTGGGATTATATGGGTTAAGTCAGTAGCCATTGACAGCTGCAGCAGTTACTGTATTGCAACCACTTGTAGCCATGCTTCAGCACTGTTCATTTATGCCTTTTCGCTCACTCAGAGGTGTCTGGTTTACATCATCGCTTGCATGCTTGGTCAGTCAGAGAGCACAGGCCATGGTGGCAGCAAAGCTAAAGGGACCAACGTATCCTTGGCTGAAAAGATGAAAACTGTTTGGTGAAGTCAAAGCTGCACTTCCAGGACTATGCAGACGATAAACTCAGGGAGAAAATGGGTGTTGTGGGTGGATGGTAGAGTGATGGTAGAGCACATCCTTTTCAGTGGAAAAGAACTGTGAGCAAGCGCCCGCTGTGTGTCCATGTCTCCTGAACACCAAAGAGCAGGGAAGGATAAGGAGGCAGTTAGCTGTCTGTATTCCTTGGTAGATGATTAACCAATTCATCACCGAGAAAAAGTGAATGCGATCCAATTACAAGAGTCCTAGATCCCCGCAAAAGAGGTCTCTGCAAAAGGCATAGATCCTCATGAACCCCTGCAGTTGTGAGGGCTCATGAGGATCCATGCCTTTTGCGAAGACCTCTTTTGCAGAGACCTTTTTGTATCCATGTTTCTTGGAAGGTTGTGGCATTTGGTTGGTGAATAAAGAAGAATTTCAGAAAATGACAAATAAAACTTTGGCCCAGTGGCCGCACGGAAGAGGTTAACATGTCACGTCATTTACGTCACAGTTTCTCACAGTCCCAAATTATTGCATATACACATGTATATAGATTCTTACATCAGTGTGTAGGTGATGCTGAGAATCTCGCTCGAGACTTAACCCATATCATACTGAGGCTAAAAGCTTCAAGTTTGTACACTGCCAAATGCAAGCTACATTATAGTACTTACAGATAAGGATATAGACCAATGGTTTTAGTTCAAGGGTGGTGCCAGAATAGCTTGGCGCCTAGAGGCACCAAGCTATTCTAGCACCTCCCTTGAACTATTTTAGTCAAACTTATTTCCCACACTGGTGTATTCCGAACGATAAGGGTTAAAAAGCCACATCCTACAAGCGAAAGCTATTTGGATAAAGTTTTAAGACCACAAGAGTGAGAATCACGTAAAACACTGATGTAAGAATTTGTTCCTTACACATCTTTTTTTGTTTGTATTAGTCCGATGAGAGGTGGTTTTCCGCACACGCCTTGACAGCAACAGTCTCCATTCTCCTTGACGTAATTATTTGTAATGTGACATCATTGCAGACAAATGTCCGTACATGATGATGTAATAGTGCAGTACATGATATCAGAGTGCCAGTCGTCACCATAAATGATGTCACTGCACGTGATCTGAAAGGTCAAGCTTCAATTGTGCATGCACCAGTACCTTTTTGTTGGCCAGAGTTTCTACAGTAGAGTTTTGTGCACGTGATTGTTCACGCAACAGAAACTGTATCACACATTGTGTGATATAGCTTTTCCACTCAAAGGCGCAACAAAGGTGTGTAAGGAAATCAGATTTAGCAGTAACAGTGAGCTTGAGATATAGCAACATGCTAGGGGACTCAGATTTTATTATGCAAACTTTGTTCAGAATGATATCCCAGTACTTTACATTTAAAAAAGTGTATTTGGGACCTTTGAAAAAATCTTGTTATATCTGAATTTGATTACATCTGACCTTGTTATAATGTAAAATTTGTTATGTTATAAATGTATTGCACCAGACCACCAATTGGCCGTATCGCTCTACATTCCATTAAGCCTTTTTCATTTGATGAATGCTCTTTGTAAACATTGCTTCAAAGATGTCACAAACTCATTATTTATTGTCTTGATGACATGCGTAAGTCCCTACATGTGTAGTGTATGCCTATTGAGCATGTATGCCTGACATTGATATACTTAGTGGGTGTGTACACTTTTGTTTAACTTAATCGCAGTGCCCCACAACAATAGCTGGGGAAGTGTCATATGGCGTTACGGCTGGCAATGCCATAGACACTTCCCCAGCTATTGATTGGCAAAATTTGGGTTTCCATTCAAGACTAGAAATACATATAAAACAGTACACTTTATATACAGTATATCTATATTTTTTATGCTTCCAAGTGCCTGTACAGGAAAGTTGTGCATAGTTTGCAATTTTGGACCTTATGCCTCAGGTCATAAGGCCTAAAATCTCATACCATTGCACAAATGTGTTCACAGATATGGAAACACAAAAAGAGAAGCGTGCTTGATTTTAAGGTACATGCTTTGGTGGGTTGAATGTCTGATCATACTTATTAATTATGGATCAAAATAAAAGTTGATAAAATGAATTAAAATGTGTATGCGTAAGCATACTGTTCTTATTCAAATCAGAAAGTGTATGTAGTAAAAATATGAGATTATTAAAACGATATATTTGGTGTGTGTGTGTGTGTGTGTGTGTGTGTGTTTGTGTGTGTGTTAAGGGAAAACCAAGAACAATGCAAAATAAATTCACTACTAAAAATAAAGCGTGGGAATACGGTAAAGACGTGCACACATCAAGACTGTTCTGTGCATTGTATATGCATTACACTGGTTGTTATAATATATGTTATATTGTGAGCAGACACGAAGTTGCCCATAATTAATAAAGGTTGTTTTTCGGAGCTTAACCCATATCATACTGAGGCTAAAAACGTCAAATTTGTACGCTGCCATAAGCAAGCTACATTATAGTACTTGCAGATCAGACCAGTGGCTTTAGTTCAAGAGTGGTGCCAGAATAGCTTGGCGTCTCTAGGCCTAGAGACGCCAAGCTATTCTAGCACCGCCATTGAACTATTTTAGACAAACTTATTTCACACATTAGTGTATTCCTAATGAAATGGGCTAAATGTATTTTTCACACGTTTACCCAATGAGCCCTCGCGGTCCTGTGGGACTAGTGAAATTTCCTTCAGTTGTATTATCACGTTTAGCTCATATTAAAACTCAAACGCATATCCACATTTGCAATATATATCGTCTTTAACGTTCACAAACGCATGCATAGTACGGTTCACACAACTATCTTTTATATACGAGAACAATGACAGCTAGCTTTGTTCCTTCCAAGACCGACAACTCCGTGAGACCTAATTAGCGTGCTTGACAACCTACAGTCGCATCTAGCGTTAAAGTTCGTTCAAGGTGGTCTACTTACTCTAGTTTTGGTCTTTGGCTTTAAACACTCAGCACGCGCCGAGAAATGGGCACTTTTGCCCTCTCGAGTGGCTTTCTAAGTCTAGAGACCGAGCGGCGTTTGGTCAGCGCAGCATCAACGGGCGACATATCAACTGTCAGGAAACTCCTGAGAAAAAGAGTAAATCCGAACGTCCGCGATGAGAAGGGGTACACAGCCATCAGCAAAGCCAGCGCGGGTAGGAAATGATAACTGAACTGGGCCTTTTTTGTTGTGTCATCGTGTTTTGAGAGGAACTAGGTGTGATCATTATAACTGAGGGTCTTGTCGAGGATGTATCAGTTTTTGTAAACCCTTGCGTACAAACCCTCGGTTATAATTCTCTCTCTCTCTCTCTTTCTCTCGGGCCCTCTCTCTCTCTCTGCATTTTTACTCATTTTATATTTTTGTGCGTACGCGTTATGCGCGTACGTATGTGTGGAGTGGCACGGCGTGTCCGAGAGCGTGTGTGTATATGTGTGCGTGTGTGTCTAAGTGCCGGCGTGCGTGTGCAAGTTTATGTTTGTGTGTGTGTGTGTGTGTGTGAGCGTGCGTGTGCGTGCGTATGTGCGGGCGGGCGTGCGTGCGTGAGCGAGTGCATACATGCATCAGTGTGTGGTATGTGTATGTTTACATGTCTATGTCATTTATGTAGTAGATGTAGCAACGGCAAGTTTGAAAACTGGTCCTGTTACCAATAACTTCTACCGTTGGAAAATAAAGGTTCATTGTTCTCTCTCTCTCTCTCTCTCTCTCTCTCTCTCTCTCTCTCTCTCTCTCTCTCTCTCCTCTCTCTCTCTCTCTCTCTCTCTCTCTCTCTCTCTCTCTCTCACAGAGGGGCGCATATGGGGGGTGGGGGGGGGGGGGGTGGTGTTGGTGGGTGGTGGTGGTGGTGGTAGTGGTGGTGGGGGGGTGGGAGTGCTAAAGTAAAGTTTATGTTGCCTTGGACACATTGTCAAAGTAATAATTTTAATATTTTGCGGACAACTTTGCTCAGCAAACTTCAGTGCAAGAGTTTAAAAATACAGACCAAAAATATGCCTGTAAAATGTTTATGGGTTTTTCTCTTCAGTGCAAAAGTTAGTTTCCCGGATGAAAGGCATAGCATCCAATATAACAATTTGATCAGCACACATTGGCCGTAGTTCTAATTCGTGCTTTACTATGGTCATCACCACCACAGGCATGGGTGATCATTGTGTGAAATAGGGAGTAATAAATAGCCCTTCAGGGCTGTTTATTAGTGCCCGTGTTATGAGGTGACAGTTACACAACGTTCATCCCATGTCTGTGATTATCACCATCCATAATACCTCTCATCTTTCAGCTGGTCATGCGGAGGTGGTACGGATGCTAGTTGAAGCAGGAGCCAACACCAACCTGAGGGTTGCTGCCCTCGTTACACCTCTACATAGTGCTGCCACTGGTAAGAGTGCTCACTCGGCAGTTCCATCTGCAAGAGGGGCATAGGAGGTGCATAGATTTGCATGAGTCCCTGCAGTCTGCAGGAACTCATAAAAGTCTGTCTCTTGTTGGCAGAAACTGTGTCCAGCTGCATCTTTATTAACTCATTCAAGAAACCCTGCATCAATAGTTGCATAAATGTCATACAGTATTGCTGCTGGCAACGCTATACAATACTTTTACAGCTATTGATGTGAGGCAATTTAGTGAGTTAATATAATCATAGCTCACATACTATGTAGTCAGAAAGATACAAACCAAGGGGAATTATTCAGCGCTGGACAGACAAACGGTTAGATCCCCTGCCCCCGCCTATCAGGCACCCAATCGCCAGCCCACAGAGAAATACGCAGGTATAGATCAAGACGATCATCTGCATCCTCTAATTCTTGCTTTACTTTAAAGAGGATGCAGATGATCGTCTTGGTCTATATCTGCGTATTTCTCTGTGGGCTGGCGATTGGGTGCCTGATAGGCGGGGGCAGGGGATCTAACTGTTTGTCTATCCATCGCTGAGTAATTCCCGTTGGTTTGTGTACAATTCTGCCAGCGCTAGCCTCACCTGTCTGGTTTGTGAGTCAGAAAGATGTTTTTTATTGGGGGGGGAGGGGGGCAGTGTGCCTGATATGTTCCAGCTTTAAAAAATCAAAGGGTGCCGGTGGGGAGCGATGGCAAGCAACATATAAATACCACATATAAATACCACACAATCAAAATCTTAGATAATTATTATCTTCAGCACAAATGTGTTGTTCTCCAAAGAACAATTTAAAATAAATATTAATCTTTTCTTCTCCCAAAAAATAGTTTTTCTCCCCAAAATAATTTTCTCTAAAACTGGAGGATACTCTGGCCTCCTCCACTTTTTTATTGAGGGGGCCAGGAACCCCACCCCCCACCCATCCCTCACCCCCAGGCCAGGAGACCCCCCTCCCCCCCTACCCCTACCCCCCCCCCCCACTCCCCACCCCATCCACACTCCCCCCCCCCCCCTCGGCCCTCCCCCCTTGGTTCCTAACTCTGTTAAAACTATGTACGAACTGCACATATTAGTCAGACACATATGGACTTGTGTCAGCAAAATTCTATACTTTTA
This sequence comes from Semisulcospira habei, assembly GCA_036245525.1. NCBI lineage: Eukaryota > Metazoa > Mollusca > Gastropoda > Semisulcospiridae > Semisulcospira > Semisulcospira habei. The sequence goes on along the minus strand of BTPG01000004.1, from coordinate 191,850,430 downwards.
AATAATATAAAGTGAACTAAAACTCTGAAAAAAGATAAATTGGTTGTTGTTTTTTAAAACTTGGTCGTCTGGCTCTGTTGTTGTGGTGATCATGCTGCTTCCAGGGAGAAGGCAGCCCAAATCCCCCCGGGTCGGACAATAAAGTTGTGACCCTCTGCACATTCTGTGGTCTTATAAGCTATGAAAGAACTACAGCATGTGAATAAACAGTGTTAATTCTTGTCTATAGGGAACCACACAGAAGCAGCCAAGCATCTCATACTGGGTGGGGCCGCGCTCGACGCTATGAACCTGGCAGGCTGTCGACCCATCCACCTGGCTAAATACAACACTAACACCTGGGCTGTACTTAATGATGCCAGCAAAGGTGATATACCGGAAATCGAGGAAACCTCCGAGGTTCCAGAAATCCCAGACTATGCGATCCCTGACGGTGCAGGAAAGAAGACGAAAAAGAAAAGTGGAAAGAAAGGCAAAAAAGGCAAGAAAGGGAAAAAGAGCGGAAAGAAGAAGGGAGGCAAAAAGAAAGGAAAGAAGAAAAAGAAATAATGTTAGGTGTAGTCAGTCTAAAAACCATTTTAGCCCTAGGACCATGCAGCAGGAGATGGATTGATCCTGATAATTTAAGGGTAGTGCCAGATGAGCTTGGCGCCTGAAGGCGCCAAGCTCATCTGGCACTACCCTTGAATTATTATGATCAATTCATCTCCTACAACTGGTACATAGTTGTTAGGCAACACCTCCAAAATTTGAAAAATTCTGACGTGGGGCTAAAAGGGTTAACCCATTTAACACCATGGCTGCATTTTTTTTTTAATTTTTGGAAGTATCACCTAATGACTACATACCAGTTGTAGCAGATGGTTCGACCATGATAATTCTATGGTAATGCCAGACTAGCTTGGTGCCTCATGGTTCCAAGCTAATCTGGCACTATCCTTGAATTATCATGGTTGATCCTTCTGCTGCTGTAGTGCGTCCAGGGTAAATGGTTTAAACCATATTTCACTTCTAATAATGACTCACAACTTTTGTGTTATTGACCATTTGGCTGTTGATAGCACTTTTTCTTGCAGGAATCATCATGACAAAAAGTGCTGCCGACAACTTCAAAGGGTTAGGATGGGTCAGCCGTGATAATTCAAGAGTAATGCCAGATTAGTTTGGTGCCCTCCAAGGCATCAAACTAATCTGGTGCTACCCCGGAACTATCAGGGTGGCCAATCTATCTCCCGCTGTGATGTGAATGTCTAGAGAATGTTGTTGAACTGTTGACAGAGATCATTCTTTATCCTTTTTTAATCATCCTTTCTCATTGTACTTGTATGCTATGTGATTAATTATGCCAAACAACAGAAGGCTGCAGTGACTGCACGGTCATGGTTTGTTTATTGTTACATGTAGGTTAGTTTGTTTCTTTTTTGTTTCTACTTTTTTGTTTTTTTTAATCAACTACTGTCTATCTTTCCCGCCTCAGTACTGCCGCATTTTTACATATATTATGGTTCCAAGTCAGAGGATGGGAGGGTAGCTGCAGCTGCAGTCTCCTCTCGCGGCCACCCCTGACGACCATTTAAATGCCATCTCCTAGACGCCACTCTTCTGTTTTTACCGCAGAGTTGCAGGCAATTCTGCCTGCTCTTAAACATGCGTACCAGAGCAGTGAGAAGAACTTTTTGTATTGTCTGATTCCTTGTCAGCCCTTCAGGCTCATCTGAAGGGTACCGGAACTGAGCACCCGCTCTTAGTCCATATCAGGCAACTGTATGGTGACCTCATGGCAGATTACTATGATATCATTTTCATATGGGTTCCCGGTCATGTGGGCATCGGGCAACAAAATCGTGGATTCTGCCGCCAGCAGTGATCGTACCTGTGAGGCTGATACTTTTTCGTGATTTTAAGCCAGCCATTGGTGCCTATATATCTCGTGCGTGGCAGACTGAGTGGGACAAGGACTTGGAAGAGGCGAACAGAGCTCCGTGTCCGACAGCCTGCCGCATTGCTGCAGCAGCTGCCGTCAGAGACTGTCCTTGCTCATCTTCACATTGGCCATACATCACACACTCCTTATTGAAAGGGGAGGAACGCCCCTGGTGCTTCGCCTGCGACAAGCCGTTTTCGGTGAAATCTTCTTGACATCATGTGCTGACCTAATCGATATCAGGCGGAAACACTATACAGCAGACTCTTTGAAGGTTTTGTTTCGAAACATTCACCCAGACAAAATCTTCAGCTTTCTAAAGTGGGAAGCCAATTTGTTTTACAAAATTTAAGTCTCTGTCGTCAAAATAAATATGACTGTTCTTATGACCTTCCGAAGTCTGTAGAGATGTCCAATTGACCTGTGTGACTTTTTCAGCTAAGCTTACTTTAAAACTGTATTTACATCATGTTTTAAGACCTTTCTCTTAGTTTGGCTGACCAGACTTTCACCCTTCCCACCGTGAGATGGCTTTAGTCGCCTGCTCGGCATTAAACCCCAATAACTAACTAACTAATTCTTTTTTATTCTTATTTATGTTTGTTAGTTTGTTTTTATGTCTGTCTGTCTGTCTGTCTGTTTGTTTTGGGGGAGGAGCCGGCGGGTTTTTGTTGTTGTTTTTTGGTTGCTTTTTTGTGATTTTGTTTACATTGCCATAATTTTGTTTCCTGTTTTGTCATTGTGCATTTGATGTTACTGTAGATGCACAGTATATACTAATGGTCAAAACTTAAGGGCCACCCCACTTTTTTGTGTCATTGTTTGTCGTTACAAGTACGCTAATAAAATACAATGTTCTGTCGATCTAAATGGGTTAAAAATTGACCTTATACAGTCCACTGTACAGGGAACAATAGCCAACAATTCATCAATTTTCACAAACGTGTCATATGCACGTTAAATATCGTCAGTTTTTGTGTAAAGCTGTGCGATATTGGCAAGCGTACCAAAGGCAGACAGGTGGTACAACTCGGTAAAGTCGTGATGCACGTGTTAAAGGGGTCAGTTGTGCACACTGAGCACGCATGTTTCGCTACAAATACCGGTACAGTACGGGCATAATTGTCACTTTCCTAACCATGCCACCACGACGAAGCCTATCGTCAGTAGATCAAGGCCGAGCGCTAGCATGGCTGCAGGATGGAATTTTCTGACGAGAAGTTGGGAGACGTCTTGGGGTGTCCCATTCGGTAATCCAGAGGCTGCTGGCACGATTCCAAGAAACTGGAAGGGCAGAACGACGAACCTGCTCAGGACGCCCGCGCTACACCAGCAGAAGGGAGGACAGATACCTCTGTGTGGCGCCTTTGCGCGACCGAACTGTCACGTCAACCACTCTGCGACGACATCTGATGCAAAGTGCAAACGGCGTTAACGTCAGCAGAAGCACAGTCTGCCGACATCTGCGCGAAATTGGCCTGGCTTCATGCAGAGCAGCTCAGTGAGAATACCCCTCACTCCAGCTCATCGCAGAGCCCGGGTTACCTGGTGTCGTCAACATGTGAGGTGGAACAGACTCCAGTGGACTCAGGTTTTGTTTACCGATGAGCTACGGTTTACTGTTTCCTTCAACGACGCCATGGCGAGCGATTCACGGATGGATGCGTCCAAGAGGTGGATCGCTACGGAGGAGGCTTCAGCAGGGAAGGCAGGACCACCCTCCACGTCATCCGAGGCACCCTGAATGGACTGCGCTATCGGGACGAGATCGTGCAGCCCCTCATCCAGCCAGCTATCCAAGCCATAGGCGACAATGCTGTTTTACACGACAACAACGCTCGACCTCATCGCGCCCGTGTGGTGGATGATTACTTTGAGCAACGGGGCATCATGAGGATGGAGTGGCCAGCTCGTTCACCTGGTCTGGCTCCCATCGAGCACCTCTGGGACGTGCTGGGGCAACGTGTAGTCAGCAACCACCCCCCACCTCAAGGCGTCCCCCAGCTGACTCAGTTCCTGCATCAAGAGTGGGAAGCGATCCCACAACATGATCTCCGAACCCTGGTGAACTCCATGCGTCAACGCTGCATTGAATGCTTGGCTGCAAACGGTGGGTACACTCGCTACTGACTGGACCATTCTTGTGTGACTTTTCAAATGAGGGGTGGGTGAATATTCTAACATACTGCTGTTGTTACAATTGCTTGATTTATTCAAAACTTAAATGAAATTATAACGGAATAAATTAGCAAAGTACTGACTCCAAGTATTGTTACATTATTTGTGTGGTGTTGTCGATGCGTATGCGATAAAAAGTGGCCCTTAAGTTTTGACCATTAGTACACTTCAGATAAAACAATTAACCCTTTTAGCCCCGGATCCCTACAGCAAGAGGTGGCCTGACCATGATAATTCAAGGGTAGTGCCAGATTAGCTTGGCTAAGCTAATCTGGCACTACCCTTGAATTATCATGGTCGTTAGGCAACACCTCCAAAATTTGAGAAATGGGACCTTGGGGCTAAAAGGGTTATCTGGGGACCCAAATGTTCTCATTGCCACATCCCAAGTTTGTTATAAAGTGAAGTAATTTGTCTAAAATATTTATTGATATCTCCAACTTTTCTTATATCCGACCATGTTATAAGTCGATTATTGTTTGTTTGTTTGCCTGCCATAGGTTTCTTCAGTTCTGTAAGCTGTATTGTTACAGATTGTAGATTGCAATAATTATCCATAGGGTATGACATGTATGCTCATTATATTTAACTCAGGCCTTAGGAAATGCAATAAGAATAAGTCCAGCTAATATATGTCGCTCCATGTAATCACATACAGTTTCACGCAGCAATATTGTATTATGCGCGAGCACTACTATCGTCACCTGTGTACTGTTATGTATGGTACTACTATTAAACTAATCAGAAAGTGCATTGGCCTACTATTTGTTTGTTTGTAGCGCAGGGGCGAATCTGGGAAGGAGGTTTCAGAACCCCAACCCCTACCCCGCTCCTTTTCACCCTAACTACGTTCACTCATTCGCGGCCCAGCCGCACCCGGATGCGCGGCTTATGCCGCGCATCCGGATGCGGCTTGCCGCGAATGAGTTAACCCTTTGGCTGTAGGTGGTGTTTTTTGTCGCGATGATTCCTGCAGGAATCATCACAACAAAAAACTCTACCAACAGCCAGAGGGTTAAAATGCTGTGCAATGTCCCCTTTTCTAGCTGTCTGATATATTTGGCCAGTGCAAGGCAAGGTCTAGCCCCTGGTCGCTCAGTTTACAGGTACCAATCAAAAAGTTGGACAGCCCCCCCCCTCCCCCCCCCCCAGCCCCCCCCCCCCCGACCTCCCCCTCGGGAGGTAACTGATTCGCCCCAGCGACTGGTGTTCGTTCATGCATTCGTTGATTCACTCATCTGACTGTGTGGCTGTTAGAATGTAAGCTGCTGCACTGACTGTTCATTTGCTTGTGTCTTCTCAAGGGCGGATCAGTTACCTCGGGGGGGGGGGGGGGTCCAACGTTTTGTTTGGGACCTTCAACCTGATACCAAAAGGCCTCTCCGACGCTAGACCTTGCTTTTAGGGACCGAAAAAGCGAGCGAGGAGGGCGGGGGTGGGGGGAGGGGGCGGGTGCGAGTGTGGAAACTCTCCAAAATTTTAAACGTGGAGTGGGGGGGGGGGGGTCGTCCAAACACCCCCAAAAGGGACTTTTTCTTTATAGCATAAAAAATTGAGGTGGGGGGGGGGGGGGAGTCCGGAACCCCTGCCCCCTCCCCCCCCCCCCGATCCGCCCCTGCTTCTTACAATACATGTACAACCATACAACTGGTGCACGGCGGAACCTGTTTTTATAAGACAGGTGTTCTCTCAAGAGAAGTCTTGAAGGGCGAAAAGTGTCTTTGGTGACAACAGGTGATCTTTCCAAACAGGATCTGCTGCACACCATAGGGGCTTGACGATGGTGCTTTGAGTAAATGCAAATCCGCTGCGCCACCGCGTGCGCTACGGCATCTAGCTCAGCGCGCACACGGTGGCGCAGCGGATTTGCATTTAGTCGAAGCACCATCGCCAGGCTCCTATGGTGTACGCTGGTCTCTGCACTGAAAAGCTCTGAACGGTTTAATCCAGACCAAAAAGGTGACTGCCAAGCGTGTAATATGCAAAGAAGTACCCAACGGAGAAAGAAACACGCTTAGAAAAGCTGGGTACAACACAATTTATTAATATTTCGGGTAAATACCCTTTGTCAAACAAACAAACAGAGAGATTAGCCGCTACTTATCTTCATTGGCAGAAAGAATGTGGCAACTGAAGGAGGTGACGTAAAAGAAAGAAAAGGAAGAACAAAAGTGCGGAAAAAGTAAAAATGACGTCAACGAAAAATCGTAAGAGAGAGACTCGAAAAGAACCTGAACACGAGAGACAAGAGTGTGTGCAAGCACGTGCAGGAGCGAGCGAAAGAAAAGGCGTGTAGATGAGGCCAGAGAGAGAGAGAGAGAGAGAAAGAGAAGGAAAACGAACGGGGAGTACCCTTGGGCACGAAGTAGGCGGAGTGTCTAATACACAAAGCCTGCTAAACACCAACCCGAAGGCAAACTTTATATCACCTTCAAGTTGAGGACTACCTCGGGAAAAAACGGGAGGACCCCGGGGAAAAAAACCCCAGCATTTAGCACGGTACACAACAAGTAATAAGTCATGAAAACAAAGCAAATAATCAAATTCAGTAAGAGAATATTGGTATAAGTGGAGAGTAGGTAGTTGTGAAACCGTCTTCAAGGGTAACTCAAAAAATAGGGGGGGGGGGGGGAGAGAGAGAGAGAGAGAGAGGAGAGAGAGAGAGAGAGGAGAGAGAGAGAGAGAGAGAGAGAGAGAGAGAGAGAGAGAGAGAAGGGGGCGGGGGCGGGGGGAAAGGAGGAAGGGGAATAAGAGAAAAGGAAAAAGCGTAAAGAGGGAAAGAGGGCTAGAGAGAAGTGGTAAAGGGGGTAGTGGGGGGGGGGGGGAGAAAGAGGGAGAGAGGTAGAAGGAGAGAAAAAAAAAAAAAAAAAAAAGCCAGAGCCACCAACCCCACCCAACAGGCACCCACCAGCACACAGAAAAACACACAGGCACGCAACAAGACGACCACGTACATCCCCAAGGGATGCACACGATCGCCCCGCCCCAAAACCGCGTATCAAACCGTGAGCCGGAGACCCGGCGCCCGACAGGGAAGGGCAAGAGATCCAACTAAACGTTCGGCCAGCGCTGAGAAAGTCTCCAAGGGAAATGTACATATCAACCAGCGCCAACCTCCCCTAACTGGGTAGTGAGTAGTAAAACAGTGAGGTAAAGTAGCAGACACAAGCAAGGTAAAAAATGTTAATCTTTCATATTCATCCCGAGTGGCGCCACAGTGCCCAGTTTATTAATCAGAAATTTTTCACGGTCTTTCCTGGCCCAGACATTACTGGCTTGCATAAGCCAAAGGCCTTTAACCCGAATGTCCGAGACGGAGTGGTCGGCCTGATTGAAATGTCGTCCGACCGGTCTGTTGTATTGGTACTTGACAGACTGAAGATGTTCTTTGAAACGGTCGTTGGTGGTTCTTTCCGTCTCTCCAACATAGAGTTGGCCGCATTTCACACAGGAGATGACATAAATCGCGTTGGTGGTTTGACACGTGAAGTATCTGTCTATGTTGAATTTGTAACGTGGACCATTCACCACGGTGGAAGGGCAAATAAAAGGACACGTCTTGCAATTAGGAACATTGCACGGAGTGGAGCCGGAGGGTCTGGTGGTATGACGAGGCTTGAGAGTAGAGCAAACAAGCATGTCCCGCAAATTAATATCCCTCTTGAAAGATACCAACGGAGGTTCAGAAAAGATAGCAGCAGATTCTTGACTGTATGACAAAAGACCCCAGTTAGAAAGAAGGATTTTACGCACCGGATTGGTGTGGGGATGGTAGATCATGGTTACGATAGGCCTGTCACTATCAGCGGTAGGTTTAGTCTGCATTGTACTCGCGCAACTAAGTTTTTGAACCGTTTGGAGAGATCCTTGAACAACAGTATGTGGGTAATGTCTGTCGATGAAAAATCCTGCCATTTCTTTGGATTGAACATCGAAATCTGATTCTTCGGAACATATTCTTTTTAGCCGAAGAAACTGGGAATAAGGGATGCTGTTTTTAGTTTTGGGGTTGTGAGAAGATCGGTAGTCGAGGTAGGAATGTGAGTCGGTAGGTTTGTAATGTATTGAAGTTTTCAACATTCCGCAGTCAATCCTGATGTTCATGTCCAGAAAGTCGACTGAATTAGCTGATATAGTGTATGTGAACTTGATGGATGGGTGGAAGTCCTGCACGAAGTGAATAAAGTCTAAAAGTGCAGCTTGGGTCATGTGTGTAGCTCCTAAACCGTCATCGATGTAGCGTTTATACATCTCAGGGACAGGCCCGGTGTATTAATAAGAGGGATATTAATTTGCGGGACATGCTTGTTCGCTCTACTCTCAAGCCTCGTCATACCACCAGACCCTCCGGCTCCACTCCGTGCAATGTTCCTAATTGCAAGACGTGTCCTTTTATTTGCCCTTCCACCGTGGTGAATGGTCCACGTTACAAATTCAACATAGACAGATACTTCACGTGTCAAACCACCAACGCGATTTATGTCATCTCCTGTGTGAAATGCGGCCAACTCTATGTTGGAGAGACGGAAAGAACCATCAACGACCGTTTCAAAGAACATCTTCAGTCTGTCAAGTACCAATACAACAGACCGGTCGGACGACATTTCAATCAGGCCGACCACTCCGTCTCGGACATTCGGGTTAAAGGCCTTTGGCTTATGCAAGCCAGTAATGTCTGGGCCAGGAAAGACCGTGAAAAATTTCTGATTAATAAACTGGGCACTGTGGCGCCACTCGGGATGAATATGAAAGATTAACATTTTTTACCTTGCTTGTGTCTGCTACTTTACCTCACTGTTTTACTACTCACTACCCAGTTAGGGGAGGTTGGCGCTGGTTGATATGTACATTTCCCTTGGAGACTTTCTCAGCGCTGGCCGAACGTTTAGTTGGATCTCTTGCCCTTCCCTGTCGGGCGCCGGGTCTCCGGCTCACGGTTTGATACGCGGTTTTGGGGCGGGGCGATCGTGTGCATCCCTTGGGGATGTACGTGGTCGTCTTGTTGCGTGCCTGTGTGTTTTTCTGTGTGCTGGTGGGTGCCTGTTGGGTGGGGTTGGTGGCTCTGGCTTTTTTTTTTTTTTTTTTTTTTTTCTCCTTCTACCTCTCTCCCTCTTTCTCCCCCCCCCTACCCCCTTTACCACTTCTCTCTAGCCCTCTTTCCCTCTTTACGCTTTTTCCTTTTCTCTTATTCCCCTTCCTCCTTCCTCCTTTCCCCCCGCCCCCGCCCCCTTCTCTCTCTCTCTCTCTCTCTCTCTCTCTCTTTCTCTCTCTCTCTCTCTCTCTCTCTCTCTCTCTCTCTCTCTCTCTCTCTCTCTCTCTCTCTCTCTCTCTCTCTCTCTCTCTCTCTCTCTCTCTCCCCCTATTTTTTGAGTTACCCTTGAAGACGGTTTCACAACTACCTACTCTCCACTTATACCAATATTCTCTTACTGAATTTGATTATTTGCTTTGTTTTCATGACTTATTACTTGTTGTGTACCGTGCTAAATGCTGGGGTTTTTTTCCCCGGGGTCCTCCCGTTTTTCCCCGAGGTAGTCCTCAACTTGAAGGTGATATAAAGTTTGCCTTCGGGTTGGTGTTTAGCAGGCTTTGTGCCCAAGGGTACTCCCCGTTCGTTTTCCTTCTCTTTCTCTCTCTCTCTCTCTCTCTCTCTCTCTCTCTGGCCTCATCTACACGCCTTTTCTTTCGCTCGCTCCTGCACGTGCTTGCACACACTCTTGTCTCTCGTGTTCAGGTTCTTTCCGAGTCTCTCTCTTACGATTTTTCGTTGACGTCATTTTTACTTTTTCCGCACTTTTGTTCTTCCTTTTCTTTCTTTTACGTCACCTCCTTCAGTTGCCACATTCTTTCTGCCAATGAAGATAAGTAGCGGCTAATCTCTCTGTTTGTTTGTTTGTCTATTTTGACAAAGGGTATTTACCCGAAATATTAATAAATTGTGTTGTACCCGTCTTTTCTAAGCGTGTTTCTTTCTCCGTTGGGTACTTCTCTGAACGGTTTGCTTCTGCCGGGCATCCAAAATAAAACGTCAGTACACAGCAGCCGTGACTGATCGAACCAGCTGTAAATGAAACATGTCCAGTAGAAGGTGACTAGTTGATCTGCCGCAATGAGTAGGTGCTGGTCCTGTCACAAATGGTCCTGACCGTTTAGCATCATCGTGATGGCGGCTTGATCTTAGGTCTTCCCTTTGTCACAAGCTGACCGTGTAGCATCACCGTGGTGGCACAATCAGCATCATCAAAATGTGTTTAACTTGGGAATGGTTTTGTTATGTTTGTTTCAGTTGTATGTGTGTGCATAGATTAAATTCGTTTAAAGGTGGTGCCGGGATCCTGCATACGTACATTTTTGTTGTTGTAACGCGCTTAGAGCCCACTGCTCCTGGAGATTCAGCGCGATAACTTGACCATCGGCGGCGGGCGGGGGAGTGGGAACCCCGGCGGGGTTGATGTTAGTGAAATGCTCTTTATTCAGTATTATAAATGAAGAGCTGGGGTGAAGGGGGGAGGGGAGGGGGGGGGGGATCGAGTGTATGCCTTAACGCATTCTACCCCAAGACCGAAATCCCCAAATTTTGCCGTTGTCCTCTGAAGACTGCAGTGCAGTGCAGGACACAGATCGACCATGACAGTTCAAGGGTGATGCCAGAATAGCTTGGCGCCCATAGGCGCCAAGCTATTCTGGCATCACCCTTGAACTATCATGGTCGAGCATTATCTTGCTGTGGTGTGTCTGGGGTAGAACGAGTTAAACGGTGTACTATTTGATCTGATAATTAGGTCCCTATCATAACTGGGGCGGTCCGTGGCGCAGTGGTTAAGGCGCCTGCCACCAATGCTAAAGGTGCGAGGTTCGATTACGGGTTCCGGCGTCGGATTTTTCTCCTCTAGTAAGTGTCACCGTTAATTCGGGCGGACCATCGGGGGTTCTTTCTCCGGGTACTCCGGCTCTTCCTCCCCCTCCACTTTGGTATCAGTTTCAGCCCACTTAATCAAATTTCAAATACAAACGATTTTGAATTTCCAAAAACTACAGTAGCTCGCTTGAGCTTGCCCTTAGCACCACGTGAATGTTCTGTGTTTATGTACAGTGTGTGAGTGAATGCGCGTAATTCACGTGAGCGTGCTTGTTGGGTTTAGTTCGCGGCGGCGCTTTGAGCCGATTTTCAATTGGGATAAAGCGCCTATTTAATGCGCTTATTATTATTATTATTATTAACTAAAGGGGTGGAGGAGGGGGGAGGAGTGTGCCCGAAAATATTGATGCGTGATTGACGTATTTTCGGTTTTCATGACATGATTCGTGATTGCAGTTTGTTCATTCTTGAGGTTTAACCCTTTTAGTCACAACGCCCTACAGCAGGACATTGATTGATCATGATAATTCAGGGATAGTGCCAGATTAGCCATGCTAATCTGGCACTACCCTTGAATTATCATGGTCAATCCATCTCCTGGAGTCCGAAATAGCTCAGGCGGTTAAGTGTCGGATGAAGGAAGCGAAGGGAATCGCCGGGTCGTGCCGGGGTTCGAGTCCCCGTTCCGGCCCCGGTAGCTGGACTCGCAATCCAGGGAAAAAAGACGGGCTTGTTTCATAGCCGCATGTCCGTTGAAAGGTCCTGGTAAATCAAAGTGGCACAGTTGCAGTGCTCCTGAATTGATCAGTGTTAAGGTCGTACTCCATAGGCAATAGATTTCCCTGTCCCCCATAACCCGTCCGTCAGGGCCATCCATTATCACTTCGGTGCCGTGAATGTTAAACCCCAAACTAACCAACCAACCACCTCCTGCAACTGGTACATAGTCGTGAAGTAACACCTCCAAAATTTGGGAAATGCATCTGTGGGGCTAAAAGGGTTAAACTCCTTCACTGGCTCCCCATTCCCCAACGCATCCAATACAAGATTCTGTCTCTCTGCTACAATCCCTGAACAACTACGCTCCTACCTATCTCTCCAACTTACTTCACCCCTACACTCCTTCCCGCTCCCTCCGCTCCGCCTCCGACCCTCTTCGCCTCCTCATGACACGCTAACGGCTGGGCAGAATAAATAAGTGCGATTACGCGTGTGCTTTTGCTGCGTGTCCCAACTGCTGTTAAAGTTCATTAGAGGTATGTCGACAAGGCATAACAAACACAAATGGTGCTGAAATGTGTGTTCAAACGTACGCGAAATGGTACTTTAAGTTGAAGTGAGTGAAACTGAAAACAAACAAACAAACAAACAAACAAACAAACAAACAAACAAACAAACAAACAAACAAACAAACAAACAAATAAATACATAAAATAAACAGTGGCAACAGGCTGGAAAACTGCAACAGGGACACTGGTCATCGTGCGTCAATAAATTGTGTTAGTGTCAACTGAGAAACGTAAGCACGTAACAATATGCTGTTCTGTGATTTTGGACCTTACACCCGATAGGCTGTAAGGTCCAGAATCACAGACCAGCACACACATCATGATGCATTTTGGATCACTTTTATGGGGGCGTCTCGTTGCCCTTGGTTGCTGAGGATCTTCCGTTTCATTATTCATACGGCGGCAGTCTCATCAAGCGGTTTCAAGCAATTCCACCTGCAAGCCGCAGGAGCTCACGAGAATTTATGCCATTTGTAATCACTAATATCCCCAGTTGTGCCTCAAATTGAGAGTGTTATTTCGGGTACACGCGTGTCACGACAGAATTGACGGCGAAGACAACTGAAGAGTCATCGAGTGCGCGCTTTCAAGTCAGTTCTTCCATGATCTTTGACTTCTCATTCATTAGTGCGGTGTCAGAAAGAGGCATAGATCCTCATGAGCCCCCGCATTCGCGGGGGCTCATGAGGATCTATACCTCTTTTGCCGGTCTGTGATTTTGGACCTCAGTCATAGTTACGGCTCCCGGCCGTAAGGTCCAACATCACAGACCGACACACACATGTATCCATGTAAACAAGGCGCCGGCTTTGCCGTCTTAGATAGCTCTGTATGACAGAAGTATAGGCTACATATAAAAATAACATACACATACCCACATTGGTGCAATGAAAATAGTGTATTTTTTCCTGTATCGCCCCTACTGCTGTTGTTGTTGTTGTACTACTTGCTGCGTTGTTGATGTTGTTGTATTCGTCTGTTGTTGCTTTTGTTGTCGTATAGTTTTGTTTTGGTATTTTTGTTCTGGTTTTTGTGATACTGATAAACTCCAAAAGACGGACAAAAGGGGATGTGAGACATAAAGGGATATGCTCTAGAAAATAAAGGGTTACTGTATACTGTTGGCATTTAATGCCTCCTTTATACACGGTCCTAGTCTGTCTCAAAGTAATGCTTTACAAAAGAGCTAACATATATACACGGTCCTAGTCTGTCTCAAAGTAATGCTTTACAAAAGAGCTAACATATATACACGGTCCTAGTCTGTCTCAAAGTAATGCTTTACAAAAGAGCTAACATATATACACGGTCCTAGTCTGTCTCAAAGTAATGCTTTACAAAAGAGCTAACATATATACACGGTCCTAGTCTCCGCAAAGAATGCTTTACAAAAGAGCTAACATATATACACGGTCCTAATCTGTCTCAAAGAATGCTTTACAAAAGAGCTAACATATATATGAAGTTTGAATGTCGCAAAGTGATACATTTTCTCTTCACATTCTCCTTTGTACACAGGAGAGTTCCCGGCTTCCGTTACTTACGTATTAGCCTGGCTCGGGAACTGAGTTCCCAGGCGTTGCCTAGGCGGAGCGTCGGCGCGGCAGCCGCCATCTTGTGAGAGGACATCAGTGCTGGCCTGGCGATACTGAGGCGGCTTCACTGAGATAGTAGCTAGTGTTTGCAACACGTTTTGCTTCATGTTTCTTCCTCTTTGCCGGAAACAAATAAAAACATATTCTGGTCGGGTTTCCTACGGTGATGGCAAGACGACGGTGTTGTTATCACGTACTCAGGCCGACTTTGGACCTGACATTGTCAGCCTCAGTGACAGCGATTTCCTGATGAGCCGCGCGTGAGTCGCGTATGGCCTCTCAAGATGGCCGCCACGACTAGCGTGACTCGATGACGTGACTGAGCTTCCCGAGCCACCCAATACTGATAGGCAGTGGAAAACCCGCTGGTAATCAGAGTCACTCCAGTGCCCGATGGGACTGTGAAAAGCGGACGACTGAGTAGAACCCCCCCCCCCCTCCCCCACACACACCCACAAACAACTTCCAGATGAAAAGTATCTTCTGGCTACGCCGTCTTGAACAAACATGTCTACACATCTGACGAGTTGTGCTTTGACTAAATGCAAATCCGCTGCGCCACCGGGTGCGCGCCACCGCGGTGGCGCAGCGGATTTTCATTTAGTCAAAGCACAACTCGTCAGGCCCCTATGGTCGTACTGGCTGATTCACACAACGCAGCTTGCCCAGTGCATCACGTAGCCATGACGACGCCGGGCCTGCGCCGCGCGCTTCGCTGCCGGAGCCAGGATAGTGATTTGCATAGATAGACTGCACCGAGATTCTGCCGAGGGTCAGTTTGCAGCAGACGGTGGGACAGTCGAGTGGCCCTCTTGCACACCTCCTCAACAATGAGAGAAATTGTTCACATCCAGGCCGGCCAGTGCGGCAACCAGATTGGCGCAAAGGTAAGTCTGAGAAACGCCTAGCAACAAAGCATCACTAGCTTCACGTTTCGAGTAACTTTGTCAGTTGAGATTCATAAAGGTGATGTCTGGATGAAAATTTCCACCGGTACCCGGTGCGAGTGGTGGGAATATTTTGAATGAGTCATTCGCGGCAAGTCGACCTGCAGATAATCTCCCTGACAACTGGAGCAAATCTATTTAGACAAGATTTAATTATTGTAATTGTTACTGAGAATCATGCGTAGCCTTTTATTTTCCTGACTCCAGTCTTTCCTGTTGTCTGCACTGGCGCGGCTCGGTGAGGAGTCTAGTTCTCACTACTTCAGTACTGATGATGAAATTATCATTTTTTTAGATACATCCTATGTCACAGTTCTGAAAACAGATGGACCATGATAGTTCGATCCACATTCTGTCGCAGCATCTCAGCAGAGCCATATGGTCGAAAGACCCCGCCGCAGTTTCAGCAGATAATGTAGATCTAGACTAAGGGGCGGATCATTTATCTCGGGGGGGGGGGGGGGGGGAGAGAGAGGGAGAGAGAGAGAGAGAGAGAGAGAGAGAGAGAGAGAGAGAGAGAGAGAGAGAGAGAGAAAAAAAATCCGCGTGCGTGTTCAGACTTAAACTGTTCGCCAAAATGTCAAACAACAGGGGAGGGTAGGGGGGGGGGGGGAGGAGGCGTGTGTGAAAACTCGCTAAAATTTTACACGTGGGGGAGGAGCGGAGGTGTGGGGGGGGGGGGTTCTAAACACCCCAAAAAGAGACTTTGTTATACTGAGCATTTTAAAAACATGGGGTTGGGGGGGGGGGGGGGTCCGGAACACTGGAACCCTCCCCCCAGATCCGCCCCTGAGACTAATGTTTCGCCTTGAGTGATGAGTAGACTAGGCTCCAGGGCAGATGTTCATGGGTCTTGTTGACGAACCGGTTGATCCCATGAAACATGCACATGCTGTTACCCCATTTACCGTTGTGCAAAATCCAATCGATTGCTGCTGGAAAATTGTTCTTTTCTTCCATTGGCAAGAGGTGTAGGTTCTCATGAGTGAGTTAATTGTCGGCATGCACCCGCTGTCGTAACTTGTAACTCAGTCGAGACGTGCCGCATCTGGATACTCGGCACAGTTTTGCCGCGTATCCGAATGCAGCACATCTCGAATGAGTTACAAGTCAAGTTGTTGCGACAGCACATGTTCAATGTGTTCAACTCGGATGAGTATCAGTCTCAAACTGGGAACGTACTTCAGTTAGCAGCTTTTCATTTGTACTTGCCGAGGCACACCCGAACAAACACTATCACGATCCCCTCATTTGCGCCTCCAGCAGACCGTCATTCAGTTGTGGTGTCTACTCAGTGATTCCACTCAGTGAATGCTAGCTTGGACTGACTTGGTGATTACTGAAAAAATACTTGTAGCTATTGTAAAGCCGGCTCCTAGAGCTCGTTTGGACTGAGGTTAGGTGCCATAGAAATTCTTTATCATTACATGTATTATTATCTTATTTTCTTAACCCATTTCCTCCTGAAGCTGATTTTAAAAAAAACAACAAGATGGGATGAACCATAACCCACAAAGTCCCTTCTATATGAGAGCTGTCCTCGCTATCGGCAATGGTCTCTACCTTTTGTCTTTGACCTGATTCTGATGTTGAATTATCTCCTTTTGAAAAAGTCTCACTGATCTGCCAATGCGTCAGTGAGTTCTATAAGGGGCGCAGGACATACCCGTCATTGATTTGACAAACATCATTTGTCATGACGTGAGTTTTAGTTTTTACGTAATTTTATATTTTACCTGATAAGAGTTTCACTTTCGCTTCATAGGCTTGAGAAAATGGTGACAAAACTAGAACTTCACAGTACAATTTCAGTCTTGCTATAATTTGTGTGAAAGCAGGTTGACTTTACCTACTACATAATATACTAAGTACACGGGTGACTTGCATCCAGCTCTGAAAACGCGTCGATGTATGTGTGCGTCAGTTAATGCATGCGTGCGCGCGCGCGCGCGCTCCAAACATCTTCAAGAGGCATAGATCCTCCTGCGCCTGGAGGGCGCAGGAGGATCTATTCCTCCTGGAGATGCGCGCATGTTTGTGTGTGTGTGTGTGTGTGTGTGTGTGTGTGTGTGTGTGTGTGTGTGTGTGTGTGTGTGTGTGTGTGTGTGTGTGTGTGTGTGAGAGAGAGAGAGAGAGAGAGAGAGAGAGAGAGAGAGAGAGAGAGAATGACGTCATATTTAGAGTATTATTTAGTCAGTGTCAGCGTGGTGACGGAGTTGCCTCTGTTACGTCATCGCCACTGTCTGACTTTCTCTAGAAATATATATATATATTTTTAGTGTTTTAATTCTTTTCTGAAAAGAATTAATTTTACTAAAGAAGTTGAAAGGATACAAAGCTGGCTAACGAACTCATCCAATGTCTTTCTCCAAACTAGCTATATGCAAAAGTTCAAGTAAATATGACAAAAATTACGGACTCTAATCTGGTTCAATTCAACCGACTTCGTATAAACGGTTGTTTATGTCTTCAATGAGACATTCAATTACAATATGCTCGGAGGCTACCTTACCCACCCACTTAAGAACTGAAGTATTTTGCCAAGTTTCAAGCTTGTGTGTACAGAAATATCGGAGATTCTCTTGTTTACATAATACGCACACACATACATACCACATACATAGGCCTACATACATACGCACATTCGCACCAAACGTACGTTCAGCAGCGAGGTTAGCGTAACTAGACATGACGTAATTTTTATCTTGTTACTTCAATTGTTAGAGGTTTAGACTGCCCGCCTTTGACATCATGGACATGCTATTAAATTAAATTCGCCCCACCGCGACTAGTCCTAAAAAGTCCCTTCTATAAGTAGAAGGGACTTAAAAATGGCTTATGCGGGTCCTTTGAAGGCTACATTACAGACTAGGAGCTAGCTCAACCATTTTAGTTCAAGCCCGTGTGTTGCCAGAATAGCGGCTTGGCGCCTCAGACGCCAAGCTATTCTGGCACCACCCTTGAACTATCATAGTCAAATTTATTTCAAGCATGGGTATATCATGATGAAAAGGGTTAATTAAGTCTAGGGATAACCTCAGTTAGTTACAATGGATTTTTAAAAAATTCGCCCACTTGACGCCAGGAGCGAAAGCTACAGGTCGGAGTCGGACCGGCCGGTGAATCAATACATGTACGAAACTCTGCAATGGCAATTCTCTGTTGTGCTGGCAACTAGTGCCAGAGTTGACACTCACGGGCCTAACCAAAAAATCTTCCTCCGTGAGCGAAATAGAGATGTAAATTGTAAGATAAGCGATATTGGGCAACAAGAGTCATAGATTCTCATAAGCCCCTCCGACTTTAGGGGCTTATGAGAATCTATTCCACTTGCAGATAGAAGGGGTTGCCTCGCTATACTGAATAGCCAAACTCTTGCACGACGAAGCCTCGGATCTTAACGGGATGATGTCATTGGGGGAGTTCAGTTGTATGCATCCAGACTCCGTGTAGCTGTGTTATGGGGAAAGCAACAGCTAGGAGACCGTTGCATGAGTGAGCTTAGTCTTGCGCAGACCACTAGGCAAGGTGCCCACTTATGCAACTGGCGCCAGGGGAGGGCTAGTTTGGTTTGGGGAAATCGCCTGAAGCCCATCCATTATTGCGGTATTGAATCATAATGCAGTACTGGGCATTGAGGGGGTGGGGGGTGGTGGGGGTGGTGGGGGAGGACAAACTCAGTCCATGTCTGCAAAAGACTGGCTGCCGGAGTGTAGTGAGATGTGAGTGTAGTGAGATGTACCGCTCTTGCAAGCTGACAGAGGAGGGCTTTGATTTTCCAGATAATTGGATCATATACCCTCAGGAAAATAGCCTTCAGCTAATTACATTAGGTCCATTACCATGGTACTCATACTGAGAGTACTTCATTGGCAAGGTGCCACAGTTGTCAGCCCCCCCACCCCCCCCCCCCCAAGCCAAGCTAATCTGGCACTCCTTTTGAATTATCATGGTCGATCCATCTCCTGCAACAAGTGCATAATTGTTAGATGACGCCTATAAAATTTGGGAAATGCGTGCGTGGGGTTGAATGGGTTAACATCATTGCGTCATTCATGAAGTGCCAGAGTTCACACACAGTCACAGCATCCCAATTCTGAGGAATAGTTCACACTGATTTTATTAGTTAGCAAGATCATGAGTCCATGTGGTGAGTTATTACTTGGCCAGCTGCTCGTGTGAATCTGTGTCTGTACAGAAGGAAGAGGCTGGAAGAGAGACTGTACACAGCAGAACCTGCTTTTAGCAATCACCCTCTTGAGAGATCACCTGTCATTAAAGACCATCATTTAGTGGCTGTGGCCAGCTACATGATGGACCTTAACCCTTTTCATCCTAGATACACCTATTGCTTGAAATAAATTTGACTGATAGTTCAAGGGTGGTGTCAGAATAGCTTGGCGCCTGAGGCGCCAAGCTATTCTGGCACCACCCTTGAACTAAAACATTTTAATCTATCTCCTAATCTGTAATGTAGCCCTCATAGGACAAAAAGCAAATTTTACAAAATCAGGCTCAGGATGTAATGGGTTAATGACAGGTGACACTTGCTGCCCATCAACACTTCTCTTGAGAAAGAAAAGGCTTGTCATTTGCTCAAGGTGGTTATATACAGTCAACAAACTTTCCTCACGTTTTTCACTTGTGTTCATGCTTTTTCACCTGTACTTGTCACCTGTCCCCTTGATTTCTGTGGTGACATTTATGTGTCCACTCCTGGAGGCGTGTTAGTCAAGTTGGGAGGAGACATCAGTTTTCCTTACGTTAGTCATCCAAATGTTATGCATACACTTGTGTGTGTGTGTGTGTGCGTGTGCATGCATTTTGCATGTGTGTTTGCGTGTGCATATGTGTGTGTGTGTGTGTGTGTGTGTGTGTGTGTGTGTGTGTGTGTGTGTGTGTGTGTGTGTGTGTGATGCATGAAGATCAGTGTTGAGTTGCACGAAATTTTCAATACCCAGTACCTGCCTGGCATAGTTCAAACGTTTTTGTTTTTTTTAACCCATATCATACTGAGGCTAAAAGCTTCAAATTTATACACTGCCATATGCAAGCTACATTATAGTACTTACAGATAATGGCTTTAGTTCAAAGGTGATGCCAGAATAGCTTGGTGCCTAGAGGCGCCAAGCTATTCTGGCACTACCCTTGTACTATTTTAGTCAAACCTATTAAGCTACATTATAGTACTTACAGATAATGGCTTTAGTTCAAAGGTGATGCCAGAATACAAGCTATTCTGGCAGAACCCTTGTACTATTTTAGTCAAACCTATTTCACACACTGGTGTATTCCGAATGATAGGGGTTAAACTCATTCAACCTGAAGGCATATTTCCCAAAGTTTGAAGGCGTCATCTAACAACTATGCACCTGTTAATAATAATAATAATAATAAGCGCATTAAATAGGCGCTTTATCCCAATTGAAAATCGGCTCAAAGCGCCGCCGCGAACTGAACCCAACAAGCACGCTCGCGTGAATCACGCGCATTCACTCACACACTGTACATAAACACAGAACATTCACGTGGTGCTAAGGGCAAGCTCAAGCGAGCTACTGTAGTTTTGGAAATTCAAAATCGTTTGTATTTGAAATTTGATTAAGTGGGCTGAAACTGATACCAAAGTGGAGGGGGAGGAAGAGCCGGAGTACCCGGAGAAAGAACCCCCGACGGTCCGCCCGAATTAACGGTGACACTTACTAGAGGAGAAAAATCCGACGCCAGAACCCGTAGTCGAACCACGCACCTTTAGCATTGGTGGCAGGCGCCTTAACCACTGCACCACGGACCTGTTGCAGGAGATGGATGGACCATTATAGTTCAAGGGTAGTGCCAGATTATCTTGGCACCTGTCGGCGCCAAGCTAATCTGGCACTACCCTTGAATTATCATGGTCCATCCATCTTCTGCTGTAGTGTGCGTTGGGGCTGAATGAGTTAAGCTGTTTTGAGCCCCAGGCAAAAATTTGGCTGCAATGCAGAGGGACAGTTGGTTGGCAGTTACTGGCCTGGAAAAGTTTTCTGCAACTGGGGGATGATGCTCATTTGAACAAGAATGGCAAAGCCCATAACCCTTATCATTCGGAATACACCAGTGTGTGAAATAAGTTTGACTAAAATAGTTCAAGGGTAGTGCCAGAATAGCTTGGCGCCTCTAGGCAACAAGCTATTCTGGCACCACCCTTGAACTAAAGCCATTGGTCTATATCCTTATCTGCAAGTACTATAATGTAGCTTGCATATGGCAGTGTACAAATGTGAGGCTTTTAGCCTCAGTATGATATGGGTTTTAAGGCTCACATGCATGACTGATCCACATAACTGATCTGACCTTTGTGATTTGACATTTCCGACTCCTTGACCTGATGCAGTGAGCGAGTGTTCAAGTGTTCTAATGTAAAGGGTTGGCTTTTGTACCTGTGAAATCAATGTTTTCTCATAATGTGTGCACTTTTCACGCTCTTGTCAACTTCCTGTGACCCTTGACCTTTGCAAGTAGTGAACCAAATTAGTAAGCATAAAAAGGTCTTATCATCAGCTACCTCTCTGCCAAATTATGTTGAAAATGCGAATAAAAACTAAATTGTTAAAAAAATAGACATTTTTCACATCATTTGCCAATGTCTTGTGACCCTTGACCTTCTGAAATATCAACCAAATTAACATGCATAGGAAAGTCTTACCATCAGGTATCTCAAGACCAAGTTTGTGTTAGAAGTTGTAATGTATTTTTTAAAAAAAAACACTTTTTGTCAAAAATTGCATTGTGACCTATTTCTGGATCACCCCATAACCCTTGACCTTTGCAATTGGTCAACTAAATTCGTATGTTATAAAAAGGTCTTATCATCAGCTACCTTTGTGCCAAATTTGATTGAAAAGTTTGCAAAAACCTTGATAAAACTAGATCCTCATGAGTCCCTGCGACTGTGGGGGTGTTATGAGGATATCTATGTGTCATGCAGTTAGATCATGTTCACTCTCCCCCCCCCCCCCTGCCCCCACCCCCTCCCCCCAACAGTCAATGGGATGATTCTGACATTGATTTCATGTACTTTTCAGTTCTGGGAGGTGATCTCGGATGAGCACGGCATAGACCCAACAGGCACATACCACGGTGACTCAGACCTACAGCTGGAGCGTGTCAACGTCTATTACAATGAAGCCACAGGTGAATAATAATAATAATAATAATAATAATAATAATAATAATATTTAAATATTTATATAATAATAATAATTATTATTATTAGTTTTATTGTTGTTCTAGCATTTCTTGTCCTGCCTGCATAAAATTACCTTGTATGGTTTGCTACATTCCTTATAATATATTTATAAAATAATAATATTACCAGTTATTTATATAGGCACTTTATTGTTACATGTATTTAGATTATTGTATAGATGATTCTATGAATGGCCTCAAAGCGTCATGAATTGAACTCAACGCACATGTTCACTTTTTCCTTAATTCCTCAAATTGTGCTCACATGATTCTTCCATTTTGCCTACCATTAGCTGTTTGTATTATTGTTTTCTGAGTTCTTGTAACATTTTTTAATTTATACAAATACCATTTTATAATTTTCAGGAGGCAAGTATGTGCCACGCGCTGTCTTGGTTGATCTGGAGCCAGGGACCATGGATTCAGTCCGCTCTGGTCCATTCGGCCAGGTGTTCCGCCCTGACAACTTTGTCTTTGGTCAATCAGGAGCTGGCAATAACTGGGCCAAAGGTCACTACACAGAGGGTGCTGAGCTCGTAGACTCTGTTCTGGATGTGGTGCGAAAAGAGGCAGAGAGCTGTGACTGCTTGCAAGGTGGGCAAAAGCATTGTTTTCAGTGACTATTCTTATGAGAGATAACCTGTCATTGAAGGCCCACTACCGCCGTGACTGTTCAGATACACTTCTGTAACAGATGGATGCGAAACGCTACACACAGGTCTATTTATGGTTCATTTAGACACAGGACAATCCAGTTCAGCACATACCATCTTTATCTCAAGTAACCTGACAATGACTCCACTCTGTTCTAGAAATACAACGCTTTCAGTACGAGAAACAGCTAAAAATAGATCGACACGCTAACGGCTGCGCAGAATAAATAAGTGTGATTATGCGTGTGCTTTTGCTGCATGTCCAAGCTTCTGTTAAAGTTCATTAGATGTGTTGATAAGGCAGAACAAACACAATTAGTGCTGAAACATGTCTTCAGATTTATGCGTAATGGTACTTTAAAGACCATCATTCAGGTGGCTGTATGAGAGGTGACACTTGTAACCGGTCAAGATGACTTTTTTCTTCTTGCAAGATAGAGAGGAAACAGAGGAAATGTTAACCCTTTTAGCCCCGGGACACTGCATCAGGAGATGGATTGATCATGATAATTCAAGGGTAGTGCCAGATGAGCTTGGTGCCTGGAGGCGCCAAGCTCATCTGGCACTACCCTTGAATTATCATGATCAATCCATCTCCTATGACTGGTACATAGTTGTTAGGCAATGCCTCCAAAAGTTTGGAAATGTGGCTGTGGGGATAAGAGGATTAAACACTCTTTTTGTAGGGTTCCAACTGACACATTCACTGGGTGGTGGCACTGGGTCTGGTATGGGCACCCTCCTCATCTCCAAAATCCGTGAGGAGTACCCTGACAGGATCATGAACACCTTTTCTGTTGTACCATCTCCCAAGGTAGGTTTTTTTTTTTTTTCTTCTGTGAGAGTGTTTGTTTGTTTTTGTCTTCTTCGAGGGAGATAACCCATATCATACTGAGGCTAAACGCCTCGAATTTGTACACTGCCATATGCAAGCTACATTATAGTACTTACAGATAAGGATATAATTAACCAATGGCTTTAGTACAAGGGTGGTACCAGAATAGCTTGGTGCCTAGAGGCACCAAGCTATTCTGGCACTACCCTTGAACTATTTTAATCAAACTTAATTAACACACATATATTCCAAATGATAAGGGTTTTAAAAGAGGGTGATTGTGGGGGGGGGGGGGGGGGTGTGGTGGTGGTGGTGGTGGTAGTGGCGTGGTGTTTAGAAAAGGGACTTTCAAAAATATGGATCTTGTTCTGCGTGACAGGATGTCATTTTACAAAATGTGTGCTTTGTTTCACAATGGAAAAGATCTTAACTGAAAATCTGACTTTCCAGACCATTGGCTTGTCAGATTTGACATACTTGCATATTTTATGGTCATTACAGAGCTAAGAAATTATGTAAACTGGTTCACCTGCATTTTTCCAGTGGTTGTTGTGGAACTCCAGTATAGGGAATTTTGTGCAATACAGGTATTTGAGTTTAACCCTTTAGGTGCCCATAGAGATTTTGATTGGGGGGATTCCTGCAGGTATGACCTGGACCAAAATCATTACAGACACCCAAAGTGTTCACTAGTATGATTTAACTCATATCATTCGGAATACACCAGTGTGTGAAATAAGTTTGGCTAAAATAGTTCAAGGGTAGTGCCAGAATAGCTTGGCGCCTCTAGGCGCCAAGCTATTCTGGCACCACCCTTGAACTAAAGCCATTGGACTATATCCTTATTCAAAAGTGCTGTAATGTAGCTTGCATATGGCAGTGTACAAATTTGAAGCTTTTAGTCTCAGTATGATATGGGTTAATTCTTTCTCACTTGCTAGAGCCATAAGGTGCAAAACCGTTGACCAGCACACATCTACTGTATATTTGACACTTGTTTAGGCTTGGACTCATCACTCCCACCTGTTGTCACTTTCACTGCTGTTCTTGACACAATGTCTTTCTTGACATTCAGATATGCTGCAAATATGAATTTCACCCCTTCTCACATGAGATAACCCCTTTGTGCGTAATGCAGTCACTGGCATGTCAACAGCACTTGTGGCTGTATGCGCAAGGGGGCTTAGCACTGCTTTCAGTTTTAGAGACTAAATTCATCTATATATATAATTTTGCAGGTTTCTGACACAGTGGTGGAGCCATACAATGCCACACTGTCGGTTCACCAGCTTGTTGAGAACACAGACGAGACCTACTGTATCGACAATGAAGCTCTGTACGACATCTGCTTCAGAACGCTCAAACTGACCACACCAACATACGGTGACCTCAACCACCTTGTCTCTGCTACTATGTCAGGTGAGTAATGACTGTCTTGACAAAAAATAAACACAATCCAACTGCAAGAGACATGATCCTTTAACTGTGGGGGCTCATGAGGATCTGTGATGCTTGCTGATACCATTTTGTATTCATTTTAATTGGATGGCAACGGCTTTTTAGTATTAAAGTAACAAAGATTTCAGATGTATATGACATGCCTTTTATCTGTGGGCTCGCGATTTGATGCTTGATAGGAGGGGGCAGGGGACCTAACCGTTTTCCTGTCCAGCACTGAGTAATTCCCCTTGGTGTGTGTACTTTTCTACCAGTGCTAGCCTCACCTATTTGGTTTGTGAGAAAGATTTCAGAAACAAAATCTGCATACATTGGCCGTGAAGGGTCACAATTTTTATCCAAGCATAGAGATTTGAAGGTATTCTACAAATGGCAATGCTGCAGATGGTTCAGGAATTGTAATAGCAGGTTCATTTTTAATTTGGCAAAATTAGCAGCTATATGTATGGTAGGTGCATTAGGTAGTGGCACTGCAAGGGTAGTGCCAGATTAACAAAGCACCTGGGAAGCGCAAGAACACTAGTCATGTATGCAGTACTTGATCACAACTGAACATGTTGTGTGTGCCCCGATTGCATCATCCGCAGTGAGGTGGCCGTATTTACTTGCTTAGTATTAAACCCCAATGATTAACTAATTAACTTTGGCAGCATTGGGCTATGTAAAAATGCTTCTGATCTGCCTTTATAACCTTTTTCATTCACATTTTCTGTGTGTTTTATGCGTGACAACCTGTCTGCATATTCTCTGTGTGCTTTAGGCGTGACAACCCGTCTGCATATTCTCTGTGTGTTTCTGGCACGACAACCTGTCTGCATATTCTGTGTTTCAGGCATATTCTCTGTGTGTTTTAGGCGTGACAACCTGTCTGCATATTCTCTGTGTGTTTTAGGCGTGACAACCTGTCTGCATAATATTCTCTTTGTGTTGCAGGCGTGACAACCTGTCTGCATATTCTCTGTGTGTTTCAGGTGTGACAACCTGTCTGCTTATTCTCTTTGTGTTTCAGGCGTGACAACCTGTCTGCATATTCTCTGTGTGTTTCAGGCATGACAACCTGTCTGCATATTCTCTGTGTGTTTCAGGCGTGACAACCTGTCTGCGCTTTCCTGGCCAGCTGAATGCTGATCTGCGCAAACTGGCCGTCAATATGGTCCCCTTCCCTCGTCTCCACTTCTTCATGCCCGGCTTTGCTCCCCTGACATCTCGTGGCTCCCAGCAGTACAGGGCCTTGACCGTGCCCGAGCTGACCCAACAGATGTTTGATGCCAAGAACATGATGGCTGCCTGTGACCCACGTCACGGCCGATACCTCACGGTGGCTGCGATGTTCCGTGGCCGCATGTCCATGAAAGAGGTGAGAGGGCAGAACCGTTTAACTCATTCAAGGTGCACCACATCAATAGCTGTGAAAGTGTTGTAGAGCATTGCTGGTGGCAGTGCTGTGCAACACTTCTGCAGCTTTTGATGTGGGGCGTTGAATGAGTCAACCCTGTAGGTGGACGAGCTGAAGTAGACTGCACTTTCTTTCTCTCTGTAGGTGGACGAGCTGAAGTAGACTGTATTTTCTTTCTCTCTTTCTGTAGGTGGACGAGCAGATGCTGAACGTGCAGAACAAGAACAGCAGTTACTTCGTTGAGTGGATCCCCAACAATGTCAAGACAGCCGTCTGCGACATCCCTCCACGTGGGTTGAAGATGTCGTCCACCTTTATTGGCAATTCCACAGCCATCCAGGAGCTCTTCAAGCGCATCTCCGAGCAGTTCACCGCCATGTTCCGCCGCAAGGTCAGACTGAAAACTTGTATTATTTTTACTTACAGGCGCCATTCGTTCTATTATGTGACCACCATCAAGGGATTCATTGTTCTGCCACAGTTCGGCCATTGTGCCAGTAGCTTTATGAAAACACGTAAAACTGTGAGCACCTACAGGTACTACCATTGTTCTTTCATTGTCAGTCCTCACTCACACAGCATGCTGACGGTGGGTAACCCCTTGGTAGTCTACAGCGCTTTTTGTCAAGATGATTCTTGCAGTAATCACCTCAACAAAAGCGCTATGGATGGACAAAGGGTTTTAAGAGATTGTTTTGTGATTCTTAAGCCCCTTGTGCATGCAGCCAACTTTGCAAAGTACCAGTGGCTGTATGCACAAGGGGGCAAGATGATATCCATTTGACGCTATAGTACTTATACCTTAGCATGAAATTACCGAATTTGGAAGTTGTCCAATAAAGCATATGCATAGCAGTTAAGGAGACAGACCCATCATGATAGTTCAAGGGTCATGCCAGTATAGATTATGACCTCTTACTTGATGCTACCCTTGAATGGTTTGGTATAGTATCATAGTAGTGTACTGATAGTGCAGTCAAAAATGGGTGCATTACCCCATTTAACACCAAAGCTGCATTTCACACATTTTAGACTTGTCACTATGTACAAGTTGCGGGAGATGGATCAACCTTGATAATTCACGGGTTGTGACTGATTAGCTTAGCACTTAATGGTGCCAAGTTAATCTGACACTATCCTTGCATTATCAAGGTTGATTCAACTCCTGCTGTCGTGTATCAGGGCTAATTGGGGTTAATATTCATTGTGAGTGGAGATAAAATGTTAGCTCAACCTTCCATCAAGGCCAAAGAAATAATGAAAAATTGTTGAATGTCCATTGCAGGCTTTCCTCCACTGGTACACGGGTGAGGGCATGGATGAGATGGAGTTCACGGAGGCTGAGTCCAACATGAACGACTTGGTGTCTGAGTACCAGCAGTATCAGGACGCCACTGCAGAGGAGGAGGGTGAATTTGATGAAGAAGAGGAACAACAGGATGAGGTCTAAGTCTCATGATCCGCAGGAGCTTGTGGTCTGGTCTGCAATTTTGGACCTTACGACCTATTTTGCCATAAGATCCAAAATTACAGGCCGGTGTACAAGTCATGCCACTTGGGAAAATCCATCTGTCAAAAATCATCAGTGATCCGACAGTCATTGTGAAATGTCAGCAATGTAATCTGATCACTGCTCCTTGACATCTAACATCTTTCTCCGCTATGTCTGCCGTGAGTTTTATCCATTTACATGTCATTATGTGGCAATTTAAAAAAAGAAAAGAATGATTGCTGTTTTATAGTTTTCGTTCTGGAAAGAAGTAAAAACTGACCTAAGTTTGAATAGGTACAAGTAAAGACTAACTTCAACCTAAAACTCTGCCATGTATTGCTGATTTGTTAAGACCAAGCATTTTTGCATTGATTGAGACATTTGGGTCAGTTTTTCAATTTTATCTCAGCAAGAACAGTTTCTCAGGGTCCATGGATAAGAGTCACTGTAAACATTACTGAGAAAGAGACTACAAAATATGCTGAGCTTTTTTCAACTGGTGTACTACTACCATTTGTATTGTACGTTGTCACAGTGTTTGCCAATTTATGTTTTAGGTCGTGGGTTTTGATTTTGTCACAATAATTATGCAGTGTTTGGTGTGCGAACTTTGCAAAAATATTCCATGTAAAAAAAGCTGTTATACCGTTGGCAAAGGAGGTGGGGGAAAAACTTCAATAGGACACTGACCAGACTATAAAAAAAAAAATATAGGGCACTGTTTTATCTGGTGAATATATCAACAGTCAAGACTTAAAGAGCACTTGAGTGGACTCCTATGAACATGTAATTTTGCTAACTTAATCTATCAGCAGAATGCATATATTCTCTGCCATTTTGTGGCAAAGCCAATATGTTTATCTCTGGGAAAAATGCAGTTTTTATTGTTATACAGTGCAAATCTTGCTTTCTATAAGAAATGGACATACTTGCGGCTTTTGCCAAATAACGGCAGTACTCAGAAGCATGTGCTTCGGCGCCACAAGTCTGTGTAATTCGAGAGGTTGATGAGAATGTACACCTCTTGCAGGTGGAAAGTATTGGCTGACAGTGACAGTCATTTCTTGGCTTTTGAACTTTTACATCCTAATGTCTGATATTCAATTTGATGTTATGATGGGGAAACAAATAGCAGATTTCAAGAAATCAGGTCAGAATTGCACGTGTTTTAACAAAAAAACTGGATTAAAAAATTGGACAAACATGTATTACAATATTAAAGCATGATTGTCTGGGCTTTTAATCCACTGTTTTTGTTGAAACACATGTAATTTTGACTTTTTCTGAACAATGTCTATTGTAGAGTGTCACCAAAGCCCCAAAATAAAATCAGCATTGCATGCTTGTTTATTTGCAAACATACAGTAATAAATGTAATAAAGGTGGTTGTTCACTGATATTGGGTGTAGAAAATTGTAAGGACTAACTTTTGTAGGATTTTGCTCATAAATTCTTTTTTTTTTTTTTTTTGTATGGCTTGAATTGAGCATACCAGTATACTGTGGTCACAGGTAGACCATGTGCAGATGATACATCACTCCAGCAACCATTTGTAATTAACTCATTTGTGGCCAGCTGCATCCGGATGCGCAGCATAAGCCGCACATCTATATGCGGCTGGCTGTGAAAGAGTTAAAGTTCATTCATGGGAACTTATGCTATGTCAAATTTTTAAAAAGATTTTGCTTTGGTTTTCAATTAGAGTCATATCGGCACCGTTTGTTTGTCTTTTGGACAAGGGAATTGATATTGCTGTAATAGCATTTTTTTTTTAATTCCATGGAAGACAAATGCTTATCAGCATGATTTATTCGCTGTTTGCTGTACTGTCAAAGTTCTCGGGGAGCTTATGTGATAATGCACTGTCGACATTCTTTTTGGCACATGTATTATGTCCAGCATTTTTTGCAAAAATATTTCCATTATTTTATCATGTATGTTTTGCATATGTTGCAGTGATATCTTGACCTTTTTGGACCATAACTTTTGTGTGTACACATCACATTTTTACTAGATGTGAATTTGACAGGAAGCATATACATGTATATGTAAGTAGGCCATTGCTTAACTCATTCTACTTCTGACACACCACAGCAAGATATGAATCGACCATGATAGTTCAAGAGTGATGCCAGAATAGCTTGGCACCTAAGGGTGCCAAGCTATTCTAGCATCACAATTGAACTATCATGGTCAATCTGTGTCCTGCGCTGCAATGCAGTCTTCAGAGGACAACGGCAAAATTTTGGGATTTCGGCCGTAGGGTACAATCAGTTAACGATATGGCTGTATGTATGCTGGTCTTTGATATTGGATCTAACAGCTATTGCCACAAGGCCCAAAATGAAAGGCCAGCACACATGATATGGGTACCCCTGCTTGTGTACTCTCTATCTGATCTACGCTTCACTGGTAACCCTTTGGCTGTCAGTAGCGGTGTACGTCACAATGATTCCTGCCAGATACAAATCCCTGTAAACACCATGAATCATCACCAAAAAAAATGTAGAGACAAGCAAAGGGTTAAAATGTGTTGATGTTTCAGCATTTTAACCCTTATCATTCAGAATACACCAGTGTGTGAAACAAGTTTGACTAAAATAGTTTAAGAGTAGTGCCAGAATAGCTTGGCGCCTCTAGGCGCCAAGCTATTATGGCACCACCCTTGAACTAAAGCCATTGGTCTATATCCTTTTCTGTAAGTACTATAATGTAGCTTGCATATATGGCAGTGTACAAATTTGAAGCTTTTAGCCTCAGTACGATATGGGTTTTAAAAAAATCCGCATGTCTTGCTCATATTGTTTTTTAAATGTGGAAGACCATGCCTTCTGTTTGCTTGTTTACTGTTGCTTGCTAATTACATGTATGGTAACTCAGCTTTCATGGGAGCAGTCAATAAAAACCTGTGCTCAGCAGTCTTTTTTTCCCTCTCCCTCTCTCACTTTCCCCACGAAGAGACATTTGGGCTGCCTTCCCTAGGGAAGACATGGTACTGCTGTGCAGCACCACCCAACATACCTTTTTTGTTGTTGTTGTCCTTGAAACGGAGGACCCCCCACCGTCCCCTCTCCTTTCCATGAGTGAACTGCATTTATATTTTGCTTCTGTTTGTTTGTTGGTGTGCATGTATAATGCACATATTTGTGTGATTGGTGCTTGTGCTTCTGTGTGTGTGTGTGTGTGTGTGTGTGTGTGTGTGTGTGTGTGTGTATATGTGTGCGTGCGTTTGGAGAGAGATAATATAATGATAGAGGATAAGGTATCTGCAGTATTCTTCAAATATATTTAGCGCTACCATCCCATACATTGGAGGCGTAATCGATGCGGGACTTGACCTGCATTGTTAAACAAGTTGCGGGCATCAACACCGATGATGTATGTCAATTTTGAAAGCACCAAAACAGTTTGATTGCACTGCATATTAACCCTTTTAGCCCCATGGGTGCATTTCCCAAATTTTGGAAGTGTTACAGCTTAATGACTATGTACCAGTTGCAGGAGTTGGATTGACAATGATAATTCAAGGGTAGTGCCAGATTAGCTTGGCGCCTGAAGGAGCCAAGCTAATCTGGCATTACGCTTCATATATCATGGTCAATCAATCTCAAGCGCCCGTGGCAGAGAACAACAAAAGGATTTCTTTATGTAGCCTCTATTAAGCAACATGGGCCATCATGGACGCCAGCATAACAAAAGGATTTTTTTCCTTATGTTGCCTCTATTAAGCGACATAGCCCATCATGGACGCCAGCAGTGAGGAGAAAAGGCAGCAGATACCGACAAATCTGTTGACAGCGGGTGTTGCACAGCAAAAGGAAGACACCGAGGCCTCAAGAGATCAACGGCGCCCGTGGCATAGCCAATGACAGGTTTTTCCTTATGTAACCTCTATAAGCGTTTCCGGACAAAGTGGTTTGGCGTACACTGTGCACAAGAGAGACCCGAAAGCCTTGATACTGGGTGCAGGCACTTGCTAGAGCCCATGGTATGTATCGTGGCACCAAGAGTGGAACTCGCGCCAAAGGCACCCGTGGCAGAACACAACGAAAGGATTTCCTTATGTAGCCTCTTATTAAGCGACATAGGCCATCGTGGACGCCAGGAGTGGGTTGCATGTAGCGTGCTTAAATATAGTGTGTTAAGCTCGCTGACTTAAGGCCTTTCGTGCTTAGTAAAGCTCTTGCTTAGTGCGCGAGTGTTTTCTGTTGCATGAGAAAATGCAGCAGATACCGACCAATGTCTTGACAACGGATGTTGCACAGCAAAAGGAAGCCACCGAGGTCTCAAGAGTGAGATCAACTTGTGCCAAAGGCGCCCGTGGCAGAGTAAAAGGACAGGTTTTTCCTTATACAGCCTCTATAAGCGTTTCCGGACTAAAGCGGTTTGGCGTCCAATGTGCACAAGAGAGACCCGAGAGCCTTGACCCTGGTTGCAGGCACTTGCTAGGGCCCAAGGTATGTACTGAGGCACCAAGAGTGAAACTCCCGGAAAAGGCGCCCGTGGCGAAGCAGAACGAAAGGATTTCTTTATACATACAGCTTTTATTAAGCGACAGGCCATTATGGATGCCAGCGGTCAGGAGAAAAGGCAGCAGATACCGTCTAATCTCTTAGCGACTGTTGCACAGCAAAACGAAGCCACCGAAACCTCAAGAGATCAACTTGCGACAAAGGCGGCCGTGGCAGAGCACAACGACAGGATATTCCTTATAAATTATAGCCTCTATAAGCGTTTCCGGACAAAGAGGTTTGGCGTCCAGTGCGCACACGAGAGACCCGAGATCCTTGACACTGGGTGCAGGCACTTGCTATGGG
This sequence comes from Semisulcospira habei, assembly GCA_036245525.1. NCBI lineage: Eukaryota > Metazoa > Mollusca > Gastropoda > Semisulcospiridae > Semisulcospira > Semisulcospira habei. Next base: position 191,817,760 of record BTPG01000004.1, on the reverse strand, counting down.
CCAACAATATGTACTGAGGCACCAAGAGTGGTACTTGCCGCGTCAAAGGCGCCCGTGGCAGCGCACAACGAAAGGATTTTCCGTATGTAGCCTCTATTAAGCGACATAGGCCATCGATCATGGACGCCATCAGTTGGGAGAAAAGGCATCAGATACCGAACAATCTCTTGACAGCGGGTGTTACACAGCAAAAGGAAGCCACCGAGGTCTCAAGAGATCAACATACGCCAAAGGCGCCCGTGGCAGAGCACAACGACAGGTTTTTCCTTATATATCCTATATAAGCGTTTCTGGACAAAGTGGTTTGGCGTCCATTGTGCACAAGATAGACCCGACAGTCTTGACTTTGAGTGCAGGCACTTGCTAGAGCCCAAGGTATTTACTGAGGCACCAAGAGTGGAACTCGCGCCAAAGGCGCCCGTGGCAGAGCACAACAAAAGGATTTCCTTATGTAGCCTCTATTAAGCGACATAGGCCATCATGGACGCCATCAGTTATGAGAAAAGGCAGCAGATACCGACCAATCTATTGACAGCGGGTGTTACGCAGCAAAACGGAAGGCACCGAGGCCTCAAGGATCAACGTGCGCCAAAGGCCCCCGTGGCAGAGCACAACGACAGGTTTTCTCTTATATAGTCTCTATAAGCGTTTCCGGACAGTGTGCAAACGAGATACCCGAGAGCCTTGACCCTGGGTGCAGGCATTTTGCTGGGGCCCAAGTTATGTACTGAGGCACAAAGAGTGGAACTCGCCCCAAAGGCGCCCGTGGCAGAGCACAACGAAATGATTTCCATCATGGACTCCAGCAGTGTGGAGAAAAGGCAGCAGATACAGACAAATCTCTTGACAGCGGTGGTTGCACAACAAAACGAAGCACCGAGGCCTCAAGCGATCAACGCGCCAACTCGCCTGTGGCAAATCACGACAGGTTTTTCCTTATATAGCCTCTATAAGAGTTTCTGGGCAGAGTGGTTTGGCGTCCAGTGTGCACAAGAGAGACCCGAAAGCCTTGATCCTGGGTGCAGGCACTTGCTAGGGCCCAAGGTGTGTACTAGTACTGAGACACCAAGAGTGGAACTCGCGCCAAAGTGAGGCGCCCGTGGCTATGTCGACTCTGACGATAAAACCCTTCCAAAATGCCTGCACATAAATATATGCCTGCCCTGCCATTAACTCTTTTAGCCCCGGATACCTACAGCAGGATATGCCTTGACCATGATAATTCAAGGGTAGTGCCAGATTAGCTTAAATTATCATGCTGTTTTCATACATCAGACGCCAGTTCTCAGGCATCTATTCATTCCTTGAAAACAACCTCGTTTTTCGCTTCCTATCTTACCGACAGACAGCAGCGCGTGATGGTCAATGGATCTTACTCTTCAAGCGGTTTAGTAACAAGTGGTGTGCCCCAGGGCTTTGTCTTGGGACCCATTCTCTTTTGCATATTTGTCAATGACCTGCCACTACATTTCACGAGCGACAGAATTGCTTGTGTCTTGTTTGACGCAACAATTCACACCCCCGATAAGTGTCTTGAGTCTTTAAACGATCGTTTGCAACAGGGACTGAGCGAAATTTCCAAATAGTGTGAAAACAATGCAATGATCCTTAATCCCACCAAAACCGAATGTATGACGATAGCAACCCGTCAGAAGCATCAGCTCAAGCCACTTACGCTCAGCCTGGAAATCCAAGACCTCAGCCATTACACAACTAATTGAAAATCGCCTACTTGGAGTTATTGTTGATAACCATATGAAATGGCAATCTCACATCAATGATGTCTTTAAAACTGTGTCCAGAAATGTTACTTTACTTTGTAACCTTTCTAAAATATTAGCACTGGCAGTCTCCCCTTTTCTTTTCATTTGTGTGCAGAAATGTTTTTTATGCTGTCAAAGCTAAACTATCTTATTGATGTCGACGCTCGCAAACTATTCTACAATGTGAATGTCAAATCCCACATCGATTATGCCGCTACGACGAGGGATGGCAGCGGTGGCATACACTTGAAGAGGCTTAACTCCTTGCATCGCAGGGCAGTGAAGCAGATCCTGCCTGATCAAGCCCTTTCTACCGACCAAAAATTTCAAAAACTAAAAATGCTTTCTCTTGATAGGCACCATCTCTTTAACAAAGGGGTAGCCATGTATAAAATTTGGAATGAAATCCACCGGCGCGCTTGGCCTATTCTGACACCATCCTTGAACTATCATGGTCGATCCACATCCTGTCGTAGCTTGTCAGGGCTTTTGGGTTATTTTTTTTTTCAGTCACTCTTCTGACGAGGACGTTAATTAACCTTTTGCGGGCTGTCGGTAGCAGTATTTGTTGCGATGATTCCTGTAGGAAACATCGCGAAAAAAAAACAATCACTAAAAAAAAACCGCTACCGACACTGAGCCAAACTTGTTGAAGTCCGAACTAACCAGTCAGACTTACTTATCAGTATGCAAACTATTCGGACTATTTCAAGCCCCTGCCCCCCCCCCCCCCCCTCCTACTCCTACTCCTCCCCCCTTTCCCCCACCTCCATCCGTTTTTTAGACATGTGTTTTACCGTTATCACAGTACATTTCTGAGTTGACAGTAGATTACAACTCTGTCCTCGGTCAGTGACTCTGTCCAGAGTTTAGTATAATTAATGTGAACCCATAGTTTAACCCCCAGTCCCTACAGCAGGAGATGGACTGACCATGATAATTCAAGGGTAGTGCCAGATTAGCTTGGCGCCTGAAGGCGCCAAGCTAATCTGGCACTACCCTTGAATTGTCATGGTCAATCCATCTCCTGCAACTGGTGCATAGTGATTAGGCAACACCTTCAAAATTTGAGAAATGGGACCTTGGGGCTAAAAGTGTTTAACTTCGTCACTGCTGAGAAAAATTCAACACCGCCTAACTGCAAGAAGTATAGATCCTCATCAGCTCCCGCAGTCGTGTCCCGGGCTAATGAGGTTCTATGTCTCATGCTGACACCACTTTTGCATCCATTTTCCTCGGCGGGTTAATATGTTTTACGTTATTTTATGCTGCACAAAAAGGGCTAAATTAAAGAATGAAGTTTGAATTTCGAAAATGAAAGTCTTTTCTTTTCTTTGTACGTAGGCGAGTACCACTGATACGTGTAAAGGGCAAAACTGAGAAAACCCCTGTTACGCCGTAAACATAGGCACTCGCATGGGCTATGAAATGAGGGATGGAAAAGTCTCAGTCCATTCTAGGCAACATTCCCGTGCGCAAAACGCCATCGGGTTGACGTCGGCCGCCGTTGGCCCGCGCACAGCTGTGTGCGGGCCAACGGCGGCCGACATCGACCCAATGGCCTTTGCGCACTGGGATTGATAACCTGTTGTATCGGCGAATTTTAGAAATCAAAGCCACCCACCATCGCTTTAAACATATGTGCGCTGATCTGTGGTTTTGGTCCTTACGGCGTAAAACCGTGAGTACATAATCACAAACCAGCATAAGGATACTAATTAGGGATGGGGAGAGCGGGGCAGCTCTGTCTGCCAACCACGACTGAGGCAAAAAAAAAAAAAAAAAAAAAAAAAACGCAAATTTTTCGTCGATACGTTTTTCGGCGTAAATATGTTTTATTTTGACATAATTTGTTAGAGAATGTTTTTAAAGGAGTGTTACGTCGCTTGTGAAGAGAGTGTTCAGTCTTTAAAAATCTCTCGTCGACGACTTATGACGACATCAATGACTCTACCGTCACGGGATATTGAAAGTGAAATGGGGAGCATTTGTAGAGTATACTGCTGAAAACCAGCCAGCGTGCAGCGTCACTCAGGGTCCGTGTGAATGAAAAGCCGGCCTGTTTGGTCTTGACGTACTTTCATTTGTCAAAGGCGCCTACAAAATCAACGTGACTTACAAAAACGCAAAACAAACAGTTGTTTATTTTTATGTTAGCGGCCATATTTTCCCGATCAAATGGATAGTGGTGTGTCCTTCATCACTTTGTCAACCACTGGAGCATGAAAAATGTCTTTAAAGTATTCGCATTGCAAAAAATCTGATTTATTAAGAAAACGGTGTGCACCGGATATTCTGTGTCTCTAGTGAGTTTCATAATTCATTTTTTTTTTTTTTTTTTTTGGGAGGCAGTTTAAAACATCATAAGCAGTCCACAAAACATGTGGGTTAAGGCATCTCACAGGAAACTTGCTTGTCACAGTGTGTCCAGGTTTGTTTACTTTCACCACCAGTGAAACCCTGTGTCTTCCTAGGCAGATAAGGGCGATAACTCTTTCAAAATTTGTGTGCAGGTAGCTCAGACAGTAGGCTCAACATGTAAAATAAACAAAAAAGCATACTTTTCTTGTTTTGTTATATGGATGGACCTTAGCTTGCGGGTACATTTACCGACACGTTTCGTGCTTTTATTGCCTCTGCGTCAGGGCAAGGACTGTCCAGAACAGGATCTAACTGGATTTTGAAGAGAGGGCTAGCCCTATGTGGAGTGTCCAAGACCCAGCCATAATAACGATTGGATAATTTAACTCATTCTACCCCAACACCGAAATTCTTAAATTTTGCCGTTGTCCTCTGAAGACTGCATTGCAGTGCAGGACACAGATCGACCATGATAGATCAGATCGACCTATGGGCGCCAAGCTATTCTGGCATCACCCTTCAACTATCATGGTCGATCCTTATCTTCCTGTGGTGTGTCTGGGGTAGAATGAGTTAAATTAATTTTACTAAAATACAGTTGGGATCAACCATCACACTACTGTGTGCATCACTGAGATTTCATTAGAGTAAAACATGCCAGTGAACACAAGCAAAGCTTTAATTGGACAATTTTCCAAACATTTCAGAAACCTTTTCAAATTTGAGAAATCCATCAAATGTTTTAAAAGGCATCGCTCTAAACATAGATTTGAAATGTATGACTTTATAAGTTACACATACTAAAGTTTGTTTCTGAACTGCACATTTCAAACAGAACGCCATACTGTGTTTGAGAACTACACGTTCCAAGTCAGTAGATCGACGTGCTGTGTGGGTTAACTCATTCTACCCCATCACCGAAATCCTTAAATTTTGCCGTTGTCCTCTGAAGACTGCATTGCAGTGCAGGACACAGATCGACCGTGATAGTTCAAGGGTGATGCCAGAATAGCTTGGCGCCCATAGGCGCCAAGCTATTCTGGCATCACCCTTGAACTATCATGGTCGAACCTTATCTTCCTCTGGTGTGTCTGGGGTAGAATGAGTTAACACTGCACGTTCCTTACAGAACGACATATGGTTAACAGGTATGTTTGAAAGCCCCACAGAACACCAACCGGAGTGACTCGGCAGCAGTGCGGGGTTTCCTCCGGATGGTAGTCCCTTTCCAGCAGACATCGCCATGTGAACCCGCATCTGGAAACTGACAACGAGTGCGGGTATGGCTGGGAACTAGAATTGGATGGGATGAGCGGCGGGCCGGACAAGGAATATTGAAAACAGCGTGAAACAATGTACACGATGTAAATGAACCTAATTACACTCAGCACGACATAAAACGGACTCGGGGATAAAGTAAGCCCTTGATTGCTACTGACGATACCGCTCTGCGAGCGATATCGTCGGTAGCCGTCAAGGAATTAAAACAAAAACGAAGCAAAAGCAAAATCCAACTGACCTTTTCCTCGTATCTGCGTGGGCGTACTCAGAAGGTTGTTGTCAATCAATCAGAGTCGCAGCCCTTCATGCTGAGATTCGGTGTCCCCCAAGGATCTGTCCTTGGGCCCGTCCTTTTCAGCCTTTACACCCAATCCCTGTCTGACGTCATCACCCGACATGCCTGTGAATTTCACAAGTATGCCGACGACACCCAGCTCCACAAAGGTGCTTCTCCATCTAATTTTCCTGCTCTTGTGAAAGAGATTGAACTTTGTATTTTCTCTGTGAAAAAAATGGATGCTGTGCAACAAACTGAAGCTGAACGACGGCAAGACTGAATCACTTTGCGCTGGTTCTGACCACTCCCTTAGTCAGGTCCCACCAGGGGCCTCCCTCGTGGTTGGCGACAGTGAAATAACCTTTAGCCAGTCTGTACGTAATCTGGGAGTTCAGTTCGACTGCAGTATGTCCATGCACCATCACATTACTAATGTGTGCAGGACGGCGAACTTCCAGCTGCGAAGAATCAGCTCCATTAGACCATTCATCACCCGGTCCGCTACTGTTCAACTTATTTGCTCCCTTGTCCTTAGCCGCTTAGACTATTGTAACTCCCTCCTGGCAGGTGTCCCCCAGAAAGAACTCTCTCGTCTGCATACAGTCCTCAACAATGCTGCCAGACTTGCTTTTGGCAAATCTAAAATGGACCATGTAACCCCCCTACTTCAGGAATTGCACTGGCTACCCATTCAGTTTAGAGTCGAGTACAAGATTGCGGTCCTGACTTTTCGCTGCTTTGATGGATCCCTACCGCCATACCTCTCATCCCTCATCAACATCTATCAGCCCTCCCGTTCCCTTCGTTCCTGCTCTGAGAAGCGTTTCCGTGTCCCCAGCTTTTCCTCTAAGCGGTTTGGCTGCCGGACATTCCAGTATCAAGCCCCTGTTGTCTGGAACTCACTTCCCCTACACCTCCGGAATGCTGAAAACATTGACGTCTTTAAGACCCAACTTAAAACCTACTTCTTTCAGCTTGCGTACCATTAATCCACAGATTGTGTGTGCGTGTGTGTGATGTTGGTTTGGTCTGCATACATATGGTTTTGTTATGTGTGTTTTAGTTGTATGTGCGTGCGTAGACATAGATTAGACTTTTTTAAAGGTAGTGAGATTCTCCATATATACATTTTTTTTGTAACGCGCTTAGAGCCCACTGCTCCTGGGGATTCAGCGCGATATAAATGCTCTTTATTATTATTATTATTATTATTATTATTATTATTATTATTATTACCTAATATACACAACACAGCACAGGAAGCTGAAGCAAATCGAAGCCAAAGTCACGGCACAATCAGATCAGATTATCCTTTTTTAAAAAATGCATTAATAACATATTCAATGACCTTATTGAGATGATTTGTCACATGTCAGATCTGAATGGGTTTCGTATTTATATACGTTCTGCGCTGGCCAATGTACATTTTAAAAGCGTATTCCTGTGCTTGTAAACGTATTTTCATAGTATAAGGTCATCTGCCTAATTTTCATTGTTATACAAGGACAATCTCCCTTTTCAAAACAAAGGCCACAGCGGCTTTTGTCAGATCAGATCAGGGCAGATATCGTAATGACGTTTACGCCATAGTCTACGCCACTGATGACACTACCTGTCCGGTTACTGCAGGGTCAGAGCAGTTGACACAGGTCATCCGTGACGGGAAAGTGGTGGCCACGCTCACTAATGAGACTGGTTACAGCTACGACAATCCTCGCCCGACCCGGTAACTAAGTTGTTGACATCATCATTATCATTATCGTCATAGTCATCATCATCGCCATAGGTATCGATATTCATAGCCACCGCTGTCGTCGTCAAATGTTCGCCTCATTTTCATCATCATTCATCCTCCTCCTACGTTACATTCTCATTACCATTAACTCATTAAACCCCAGCCATTCGAGACGTTCCACATACGCATCTTCATGGCGTAAACAGCAACATCAAAAAGATCATTTTGTGAAGTCTTAATATGGTCTGTCTCGGATGTAAGCAGCCGTGATACGTCATACTTTTTAGCGACACACTGTGTTTGTCATTGCATATGACGTCAAACTATGCCGTTTGAAATAGTGCTATTCGTCACATATGAACGTCATCCGCAGAAAATGTAAATAAATAAATAATTAGATATTAAATTTAAAAAAACAAAAACAAAACACGATCATAACGTATTTTAGCTCTCTGCGTCTTAAACTAAGCATACATTTGTTATACTGCCCTTTAAAAGCAAGAAAAGACAGTAGTTTTGTGGAAAGCGCGATTTTCATGGCACTGCAATGGAAATCTCGCTTTTCACAAAGACGAATTTGTCTTATGCCTTGTTGTCGTTTGCCTTCACAGGGCAATATAGACCATAGTGATGGCTGAGACAACCCTCATTACAAGACTCAAAGAGTACAATTCGACACAATGGTTCTCGTTATTGCAGATACCAGACACCGGTTGAGGTGCGGCCCGGAGAGGACCTGCGTGTGAAGTGTGTCTTTAACTCCATGTCTCGTCACCAAACCACCTATATAGGTACGCTCAGTCCATTTTCCTGTACTACTTTAACACTTTGGCTCCCAGAACTAAATGACTTCCATTCTATGGAATGGAAGTCATTTAGTTCTGGGAGTCAAAAGGTTAACCCCTTCTCTGCCTGTGCTCACGGATTGTGTTTCTGAAATCTTTGTTAATTCAGCGCCAGAAGAACCGCATCCGTCCCAGGAACATAGATACAAATGGGGTCCTCCAAAAGATATAGATCCTCATGGGCCCCCGCAGATGCGGGGGCCCATGAGGATCTATGTCTCTTGTAGTTGGATCGTGTTAACATTTTCTCGGCAGTGAAGAATTAATCTGATTCTTATTTTCTGTTGGAACCTGGATTTAGATAAGCTAGCGTGAAGGTGCAGTGTCACCATCACGTCGTCGGTTTATTGTGCCTGTTAACCCACATCATACTGAGGCTAAAAGCTTCAAATTTGTACACTGCCATATGCAAGCTACATTATAGCACTTACAGATAAGGATATAGACCAATGACTTTAGGTCAAGGGTGGTGCCAGAATAGCTTGGCGTCTAGAGGCGCCAAGCTATTCTGGCACTACCCTTGAACTATTTTAGTCAAACTTATTTCACACACTGGTGTATTCCGAATGATAAGGGTTGAACCGGCTGGGGACATACATTCAATCTGTGTTTGTTTGTTTATCTTCAGACAGGCTTAGGTGCGTCAAAAATAAGCAGTACGTGTATTTAAACAAAGTATAATCAATATATATATATATATATATATATATATATATATATATATATATATATATATATATATATATATATATATATATATATATATATATATATATATATATATATATATATATATATATATACTAAAACACACTTTTGCACCCTGAGAGAAGCATGGGGCACAGTTAAGAATTGTCTGCAGAAACATTAATTCCCAGTAGGCAAAAGGATCTCGGGCCGGCGTCGACGAAACCTTGGTTTTTGTATGACCTTGGCATTTGACGTTGACCTTGCAGCGTTTGGAGATCAGTTAGGCCAGGTGTATATGTCCTGCGGCAGCATATCTCCTATGGCAGCAGCATCTGCCAAACGTCATGACCCTACTCTTTCCTTTACACCTGACCCGCATTTGACACTCGGTCGATAACCAGACCTTGACCTGTTCGTGACCTTGACGTTGACCTTGCAGGTTTCGGCAGCCTGGACGAGATGTGCTACGGCATCATCACCTACTACCCGGCCAAGGCGTGGCAGGGGCAGCGCATGTGCACAGTGTACAAGGACTCGGACGAGTTCAAGTGCTCGCTTCTCAACAGGGAAAATATCATCCAGGGGTGCGACTGGAAGCGCTGGCTCAACCACTCGGACCCCGAGACCTGGGAAGTCTATAGAGAGGTACGTGGCTTTATTTTACTATTATATTCCCAGTATTAAAATGCCGGTCTGTCGGGCCGAAGCCGGCCGCAAGTGGGCCTGCGTGCGCGGGCCCTCTGCGGCCGCCTTCGGCCCGATGGCCTTTCAGTCTTTACTGGGGACACGCTAACGGCTGGGAATAAGTGCGATTACGAGTGTGCTTTTACTGCGTGTCCCAACTGTTGAGAAAGTTCATTATGTGGTTCGACAAGGCATAACAAACACAAAATGGTACACACATATACACATATATATATATATATATATATATATATATATATATATATATATATATATATATATATATATATATATATATATATATATATATATATATATATATATATATATATTCGCCTTAATTGTCTATTTGATCGAACTTTGTTAACAATGACACAATATGGTTGTGTACAGGTTGAGAAGAACTGCAACGCGTACGGGAACTGTCACGCTGAGTGCCCCGAAGTTGCGGCGGCTCGTGTCAGACAGCACGTTTGTATGCAGGTGAGATGAACTATAACACACTCGAAAGTGCATGATTAACTCATACTAGACGTGCCGCATTCGGATACGCGGCTTTGCGGCACGTCTCGAATGAGTTAATCATGCAATCTTGACAAAGTAAACACTGAGGTGGATGGACCATAAAATTTAATGGATGATCGATAGCTTTGCCATCCATGGTCGATCCATCTTTTGCCGGCCTTAAGTTTCTACGGGAGACTGATGGATCAGCAATGGATGGGGCACGGGTACGTGTAATGTAATGTCTGATTGGCTCGGCGACTTTCAAGAACTGCTGGAAGCCGAAAATGCGCTTAGATTAATCAGTCATTCATGCAGGCAAACAAAAAAAATCAGTCAATCAGTCAGTCAAGCAAGCAGCCGTCAAGCCAGCAATCAAGCACTCACTCAATCAACCAATCCGGCATCAGTCACACCATCCATCCATCCATCCACCCATCTTGATCATCATTGGTTTGGATGCCGCAGAGTGACTTTGGCGAATTCCTCCGAGACGAACTTTCAAAACACCCACAAGGTCTGCGCTTTGTCTCCGCCCTCGGATCGTGTGACTGCGACGCAAAACAACCGCAGGATGTGTCAGGGCTGAAGGGTGCGTCTGAACCATGGGACTGAAAAGCGATGCGGACAATGCTTCCGCTAAAGAGGCGTTGTCGGTTCTGTTGGAGATTGTCGCGGTTCTGTTGAGTATCAAGGCTTAACATTGGACGAATACTGGACAGAGGTTGTCGATGAGAGTTGTTGATGCATGAGTTGTTGATAGGATGAATTACATGAAGAAGAGAAGGGAATAAGGGTCATATCACAGACCTCTGATCCTACAGAGTTCAGTCCCCTGACATCGACGTTTCTGGAGGACTCGGAAACACACTATAAGCTGCCGGCTACAACGACAAAAGTCAGAATGTCCATTTGCGTGAAAAGCGGGATTTTCTGTGTAATATTGCATTGAAAATCTCGCCTTTCACAAAAATAGACATACTGACTTTTGCCTTTGTAGAACAGACAAGCGATGCACGCGGGGGTGTGAAGTGTAATATCATTATGACGCAAAAATAGATGGCACCCTGCATAATCTGCTGGCGATGGATTCTACACTAGAAAGCCTATGAAACCCCCGTCCTCATATGTTTTTTTCAAAGAACCTTTCAGACTTAAGGAGCACCCGAATGCGCAAAAGGCCATGGGGCCGACGTCAGGTTGCGGGCCCGCGCAGGCGGCCGTGAGACGCGGGCCAACAGCGGCCGACGTCGGCCCGATAGACTTTTGAGCATTTGGTTATCCATTGGAGACGTTCATGATCTCGATCAGCCGTTGCAGCTGCGTTCAGTTGATATTTCAGTGTATTTACATGATGCCATATTTTTCTTCAGTGTCTGTGATTGTAAACCAATAATTAGGTGCAGCAATGTGTGTGCGTACGTGCTTGCTTGCTTGCACATGTGTGTGTGTGTGTGTGTGTGTGTGTGTGTGTGTTCGTGCGTGCCTGTTTGTGTGTATGTATCGGCGTGTGTAGTGTGGTGTGGTGTGAGTGATGTGGTGTGTGTGTATGTGTGTGTGTGTGTGCGCGCGCGCGCGTGTGCGTGCGTGGGTATGGGCACGTGCGTGCGTGTGTGGTGTGTGCCTGCGTGTGTGTGTGTGCCTTCGTGGGTGCGTCCGTGCGTTCACGTGTATGTATGCGTGCGTATGTATGCGTGCGTACCTGTGTGATTTTTTAAAGACTATTATAATAAAAGACTTAAGACAGAGCTTAAAGAATTTGTCAGTATATCGTCTGTTACCTTCAGGAATAAGTCTAGTATTAGTTGTTGTTGTTGTTTTTTTGGTGGGGTTTGTTTGTTTGTTTTATTGTTGTTGCTGTTTTTTTTATTATTTTGTTTTGGGTTTGTTATTGACCACTTTTTTGTTTGTTTGTTTGTTTGGGGGTGGGCGGGGAGGGGGGTGGGGTGGCAAAACAGAAAGTAAAAACAAATACCGCTAAGGCTCAATCAGAATAAAAGAACAGGTTCAACAATATGTCAGTATAACCCTAGTTCCTGGAAAACACAAAGAAAGCGCCGATTTGGTGCTTAAGGATACCCGCGTTCAGCTGAACCAGATCAGAACACCGACACACGATTCCCGGAAATTAGAAGTAGGTCAAAACTGCACGTGTATCGACGCAAACAGTGGATTAAAAACGCGGACGAATATGCGATATATGTTTGTCCGAGCGTTAAATCTGCGTGCTTTGACGAAAACTGTGGATTAAAAGCCCGGACAAACATGCGATATCGCATGTTTCTTCGAGTCTTTAATCCACTGTTTTCGTCGAAACAAAGTTTGACCTGCTTCTGATTTGCGAGCAACGTCTACTGTGTTGTGTGACAATAAGGTCATGCTGCCGTACTTTTCAGTCCTCGTCAGTGACTTTTCTTTTAGCAGAACAGATATAGGTGCTGGTCTGTGATTTTAGAATGTATGGCTCCAGGCGTAACGTCCAAACTTACAGGCAAGCTTACATAAAGTGTGCAAACCTCTGCAAACTTATTTTTATGGTAACAAAAATGGAGACTGAACAAAAAATAAAACAACCAGAACTCGGTTTGAGTGAGACGCGCTCAACTTTTAATCATTACGTTTAAAGATCGAAAAACCTTTAACTGCATACAGCATAACCTGTCTAGAACAACCACCCTTATGAAAGAGCACGCGTCATTAAAAGTCCCATTCTTTATCATCTTAAGTGGTTGTAGCGTCCTACGTGATGTTCTTTAATGACAGGTGATACTGTCTGCCTTTCAAGACTTTTTTTTAGACAGCACCCCAGTGCGCAAAGGCCGTCGGGCCGACGTCGGCCGCCGTTGGCCCGCGCACGACCGTGCGCGGGCCAACGGCGACAGACGTCGACCCGATGGCCTCATGCGCATTGGGACCAGTCTTATGATGAAAACTACATTCCCCGCTCTTGCAAAAAGGTGGTTGCTCAAAACAGGTTCCATTACGTCATAACTTTACTTTCTAAGCGGGTAAGCGTTCGGTTGTCGCAAAAGTAATTCAAACGGTTGTCTGCCCAGTGTAGGCACAGACAGTAAGTCCATTTTTGTAAAAAAAAACCAAACAACAACACAAAAAAAAACCCCACGATATTACTGTCTTTTCAGTGCCTTCACAGGGCAGTCGTGTATGGGTCTGTGATATTGGACATTACGGCTATACAGTCGGGGTCCAAAACCACAGACCGGCGCACAGGTACATGGGTGAAATTTGGCAGCCGGAAGTCAATAATTCAAATGTTTACTGGGAAATGACCGCCCGATTGTTTTTTTCTCAGAATGAAACTGCGCAAATAGCAAAATCAGAACTGTCGTGAACAGACTGCAGGAGACGCCACCAAAACGCGTGGAGATGCCTGCCTATGTTCACTAACCCCGTACCGATTTCGTGAGTCACAGTACTCCCCAGGTAGATCCAATCGGGAGAACGCCATGAGTTCACTTCTACTCGAAAGAGATGCTTAGCGGGAATATGTCGAAACAGACCAACTCGGGAAGTACGCCGCGAGTAGGACTAGGTTTATTTTCAAATACTTTATTATCTCGTTTGAATTTAAGTGTACTTGTGGCGTACTCCTTAAGTTGGTCTATCTAGGAAATACTCCCGCAAACTGTACGATTGCCAACTTTCACTTTTCGTGGTACTTCCCAGATAAACCTACTCGGGGAGTACGCCACAAGTACGCTTCTATTCAAATGAGATGCTACGATCTCATTTGAATAGACGTATTCTTGTGGCGAACTCCCCTAGCGGGTCTATTCTCCTGCAATTACTGTTCACCGCTGATAACTTTCACCCATGACCTGTACTAAAGTAACTCGACGTTTTTCTCATTAGGGTCTACGACTTTTTATTTGTATATCTAAGGAAAGCCTCTTTTCTCATAGCCATCGATGTGATAGCTCTCCGGCAGATAGACAAAGCGCCGCGTGAGGTGGTTGTAAGGGGCCTTGTTGGCGACCAGGTCGATCTTGGGATACCCGTGGTAGCAGTCCTTGCAGATCACGGCGGTGTAGTCGTTGTGGGCTTGGATGTGGCCAGTGTAGCCGATGGTATCGTAGGTTGTGTAAGGGACCACCTGTGCAAAAGAAATTCAGTCACACTCCACTCCTCTTACAACAACGTCGGGTCAAAAGCCAAGGGGAGCAAGATCACAAGCCTATGTCAAGGGGAAGTAGCCTATTAGGATAAGACGCAGCACAGCAACGTCGGATCACACGCCAGTGTCAAGGGGATTTAGCTTATTACGATAAGACGTAGCATAGCAGCACCGGATCATAAGCCCATGTCGAGTGGAATTAGCCCAGTAAGGCGCTGCACAACAGCGTCGGATCACAAGCCTAAGTCAAGGGAAGAAACCTATTAAATAAGACGCAGCACAGCGGCGCCGGAAGCCCATATCGAGGTGAAGTAGCCCAGTAAGGCGCTGCACAATAGCGTCGGATCACAAGCCCACGTCAAGAGGACGTAACCTATTAGATAAGACGCAGTACAGCGCCGGATCACAAGCCTATGTCAAGGGGAAGTAGCCTATTAGGATAAGACGCAGCACAGCAACGTCGGATCACACCCCATTATCAAGGGAAAGTAGCCTATTAGGATAAGACGCAGCACAGCAACGTCGGATCACACCCCATTATCAAGGGAAAGTAGCCTATTAGGATAAGACGCAGCACAGCAACGTCGGATCACACGCCATTATCAAGGGAAAGTAGCCTATTAGGATAAGACGCAGCACAGCAACGTCGGATCACACGCCATTACCAAGGGAAAGTAGCCTATTAGGATAAGACGCAGCACAGCAACGTCGGATCACACGCCATTATCAAGGGAAAGTAGCCTATTAGGATAAGACGCAGCACAGCAACGTCGGATCACACGCCATTATCAAGGGAAAGTAGCCTATTAGGATAAGACGCAGCACAGCAACGTCGGATCACACGCCATTATCAAGGGAAAGTAGCCTATTAGGATAAGACGCAGCACAGCAACGTCGGATCACACGCCATTATCAAGGGAAAGTAGCCTATTAGGATAAGACGCAGCACAGCAACGTCGGATCACACGCCGCCATTATCAAGGGAAAGTAGCCTATTAGGATAAGACGCAGCACAGCAACGTCGGATCACACCCCATTATCAAGGGAAAGTAGCCTATTAGGATAAGACGCAGCACAGCAACGTCGGATCACACGCCATTATCAAGGGAAAGTAGCCTATTAGGATAGGACGCAGCACAGCAACGTCGGATCACACGCCATTATCAAGGGAAAGTAGCCTATTAGGATAAGACGCAGCACAGCAACGTCGGATCACACGCCATTATCAAGGGAAAGTAGCCTATTAGGATAAGACGCAGCACAGCAACGTCGGATCACACCCCATTATCAAGGGAAAGTAGCCTATTAGGATAAGACGCAGCACAGCAACGTCGGATAACACCCCATTATCAAGGGAAAGTAGCCTATTAAGATAAGACGCAGCACAGCAACGTCGGATCACACCCCATTATCAAGGGAAAGTAGCCTATTAGGATAAGACGCAGCACAGCAACGTCGGATCACACGCCATTATCAAGGGAAAGTAGCCTATTAGGATAAGACGCAGCACAGCAACGTCGGATCACACGCCATTATCAAGGGAAAGTAGCCTATTAGGATAAGACGCAGCACAGCAACGTCGGATCACACCCCATTATCAAGGGAAAGTAGCCTATTAGGATAAGACGCAGCACAGCAACGTCGTATCACACGCCAGTGTCAAGGGGAAGTAGCCTATTAGGATAAGACGCAGGACAGCAGCGCCGGATCATAAGCCCATGTCGAGGGGAATTAGCCCAGTAAGGCGCTGCACAACAGCGTCGGATCACAAGCCTAAGTCAAGGGAAGTAACCTATTAGATAAGACGCAGCACAGCAGCGCCGGATCATAAGCCCATATCGAGGTGAAGTAGCCCAGTAAGGTGCTGCACAACAACGTTGGATCACAAGCCTTGTCAAGAGGAAGTAACCTAGTAGATAAGACGCAGCACAGCAGCGCCGGATCACAAGCCAATGTCAAGGGGAAGTAACCTAGTACATAAGATGCTGCGCGGACATCGAAAAGTCCTGGGACGAGTTGCGCGATGAGCGAGCTTAGTCCTGCACCAGCCACTAAGCAAGGTGCTCCGCTATAGCGACGCACCTTGCTTAGTGGCTGGTGCAGGACTAAGCTCGCCCATGCAACTGGCCCCTGGTTTCCAATCTTTCGTGGATAGTAATAGGATGTCGACAGTATCGGCGGCTGCATGTACAAGGGCGCAATGGACGTCCAAGTTTATATAGTCGAAGTGTCGTAAATCAAGGACGAGCATTTAGTCAAATCAGATGCCTGGAAGTTCTCCTCAAATAGACCCACTCGACTGGGAGTACGCCACAAGTACACTTTTATTCAAATGAGATACAAAGCATCTCATTTGAATAGAAGTGTACTTGTGGCGTACTCCCCAAGTGGGTCTGTCTAGGGAGTACTCCCGCAAACGGTACGGGCTAAACAAACACACACAAAGAGTGTTACCTTGATGACGGGGATAAACTTGTAGTGCTGGAGAGCCACTTCGTATGTCCCGTGCCTGTAGTAGTTGCGAACCACGCGACCCTTCTCCACGTAAGACTTGCCTGCAAAACCAGCGAGAAATGGCAAATATTTAGCAATAATTACGAACACGTTGTTTCTAGTCTGGACGTAGTTATGCGCTAAACAAATGCACTGGAACTGGACGATACAATACGTATTATGATCGTACACTATTTTGTCACACACACACCGTCAACGGCTGTGCGCGGGCCAACGGCGGCCGACGTCGGATCGATGGCCTTTTGCTCATTGGGTCAACGCTGGACAAACAGACCCCTTAACCCCCAAAGGGATCAAGAGGTCTGTTTGTTGGCCAGCGCTGAGTGTACCTCCTTTTAGTGTAGTATCTATATCAGAGGTGCGCATCGCTAACACTGCGTATCACGAGACCTACGCGTGTCGAATGCATACGATCGCTAGCACTGCGTTTCGCCGGCGATACGCGCGTAGTGCTACCGAAAATGGCGCCACCGAGCAGTAGTTCTGTTTGCACGTAGTTTGAACGACCGCAGTCCATGGGCATGTAGTGTTCGTTGTACGTTGTACTTAGCGGGATCAGCCCATTCAGGTTGGGGTCAAGGGATCTAGCTGTCTGCTGGCCATCCGGCGTTGACTGGTTTCCTTGAATAGTATGTATACTGCATCTACTAACGTCTGCCGGATCAGCGCTCACAGACCTCGCTGGTGAGGCAACTGTTGGCATGGCATGGAAAAACCGATGCCCATGTTTGAGAAAAGTGAGATTATCATTGTGTAACAATGAAAATCTGTCTTTTCTCAAAAAATGGACTTACTGGCTATTGCTATATACAGTTCTAACTCAGACTACTCCGAAAAGCCTAATCATTTTGATTCGATGGAATGTGAGCGCGCGCTCTTCTCGGTTTCGGTCCCCTTTTCTCAGCCGAGCGGTTTGTTTATAATTGCTGTCATCGCGTCTAATACACTATGGAAGGCAGTCACTGAATCAGCTCGCGCAGCTTCTTGTATGTAAGGACCAGCATAATGATAGAGGCAGGCAAGAGTCAGGATTCTCATGAGCTTTTGTATCTGCGGGCGCCATGAGGATCTATGTTTATTCCAGACAGGAGGTGTTTATCATTGAGTGTATCTTGCACAGTGTGATAGTGGTCCTTTCTACAGATGAGAAAAGGCATAGATCCTCAAGAGTCCGCCACGCAAGTTACAGGACCGTGACCCATGAGAATCTGTGCCTAAGTTTTGCTTTTTCAGTTCACACAATTTTAATTTCCAGGCTGAGTGGGGGAAAGGGAGTGAGATGCGCTATTGTGGTTTGCAGTGAGTTTCAGCCGTTTCTTTTGTTTTTCAGTAACCGTACATCAATGACCATATTATAAATGAACACACTCCCCCCCCCCTCCTCCCCCCCCCCTCTTTTGTTCTGGAAAGACAGTCGGGTTCAATACGGAATATACTTGAATCTGCTGAGGCACATATAATTCTGAAAACTCAGAAATGTAAAAGCCAGGTTACAAATTTAAAATATACACTGACACAGTTCTCCAAAAAGCCTTGGGGTGTAGGGGGCTCTGGATAGAGGTAGCACCTTTGCTGTTCGGCAGCTGCGTCCTACATAGGACGGACGGGCATCACTGGTCCTCATCCATCTCCTTAATCTCTCACGTGCTGGCTCCAAGCGCCACACCCTGGCAAACCACCTCAGCTGGTGGGCTAAACCACGTGAGGGGGTGGTGTTCACATTGCACCACTAGGCGGATGAGCTGTTTCTGACGGCCAACGGCTAGAGGACGGAGGAGATCAGGTTGGATCCAACGGCCAAATGTGGGGGAGTCAAAACCCTTCAAATCAGGAGTGGAGCCCCGAAGGCAGACAGCTGCCTGTATTCACGCACTGTTCTGGCAGCTCCTGCAGCCAAACTGGTGCCAAACGTACTGCTTTGCATTCCTTTGGATACACCAGCGAGGCCGAGACTGAGGGGGATCTTGACGACTGGGCACCCCAGGATCTCCATACACTTCGCCCAGGCTTGCGCCCTGGAGAGGTCACTCCAGTGACTGACCCAGCAAGCACATATACTCCATTGTCTTCCGAGACAGGATGCCAATTCTCCAAAAAGCCTAATCATTTTCATTCGATGGAAAAATGTGAGCTCTATCTATTCTGTTTCTGTCCCCTTTTTTTCAGCCGAGCGGTTTGTTTATAATTGCTGTCAACGCGTCTATTACACTATGGAAGGCAGTCAGTGAATCAGCTCGCGTAGCTTCTTGTATGTAAGGACCAGCATAATGATAGAGCCAGGCAAGAGGCATGATTCTCATTAGCTTTCGCATCTGCGGGCGCCATGAGGATCTATGTTTATTCCAGACTGACAGAAGGTTCGTATCAGTGAGTGTATCTAATTCAGTGTGATAGTGGTCCTTTCTACTGATGAGAAAAGGCATAGATCCTCAGAAGTCCGTCATGCAAGTTCAGTACAGGATCGTGACCCATGAGAATCTGTGCCTAAGTTTTGCTTTTTCAGTTCACACAATTTTAATTTCCAGGCTGAGTGGGGGAGGGTGAAGGGAGATGCGCTTATTGTGGTTTGCAGTGAGTTTCAGCCGTTTCTTTTGTTTTTCAGTAACCGTACATCAATGACCATATAAATGAACACACTTTCACGTCCTCTATCGTTCTGTTAAAGACAGATTCGGGTTCACTACGGAATATACTTGAATCTGCTGAGGCACATTATTATACGGGCAGAAATTTAAAAGCCAGGTTACAAATTAAAAATATATACTAAAATGGGCTTGGATAGGGCTATTATTTGGTTGAGGGCTGGGGACAGTACAAGGCTTTTGCCAGCCTTGAAGGCCGCTTTCATCGGAACTGCCGTCAGATGGTATGGCAGAAAGTTCTCTGTTCCGTCTCATGTGCACAGAGACAAATGAACCTATCAAGAAACATTCATTCCACCGTTACCGCATACTTTCATGAGGATAAATATATTCTTGTTTTTACATCAGACGGATGGCATTCACTGCCTAGCAATGTTCGCCTATAACCAAAGACAAAACTCCACAAGAGGCATAGATTTTCATGAGTTCCGCGCAGAGTGCGGAGGCTTGTGAGAAGCTACATGTACTATATGTATCTTGGTGGCTAGTGTTGCCTCTATGCTGCTATGTTTACGCAGCCGGGATGAAATCGCGACCACCGAGCCCAAAACAAAACACCCATGGCTGTCAACACGTGCGATTCGACGACCGTCCTGGCACTGCGGCGTAGAATAGCCGAAGAATAGCGCGATGCTCATGCTCCCTTTAGGTTCACGGCAGTGCAAACTCGAGTTTGGAGACTAACTGTATAAAGGCAGAGAGAGATGCAGTACACATACCGAGAGAAATTACTCAACGCTGGACAAATACTGAAACAAACAGTGAGATCCCCTGACCCGTCCATAATGCGCATATCGCCAGCCCACGGAAAAAAAAAAAAAAAAAAACAGCCACTTAACCCGTTTAGCTTCAAAGTCCCATTTCTCAAATTTTGGAGGTGTTGCCTAATGACTATGTACCAGTTGTAGGAGATGGATTGATCATGATAATTCAAGGGTAGTGCCAGATGAGCTTGGCGCCTTCAGGCGCCAAGCTCATCTGGCACTACCCTTGAATTATCATGATCAATCCATCTCCTGCTGCAGGGTTCCAGGGCTAAAAGGGTTAATACAATGTATAAAGTACAAGACGGTCCTACGTACACATCCCTTCGAATGACCATCTTGTACTTTGATTGGACATTTCCTCGGTATATGCATATGTGTACCTGACCTACTTTGAGCGGGGGGGGGGGAGGGGGGGGGGCAGTAACCCTCCTACCCTACAACCCCCACGGCATGTAGTTCGAACTTACCCGGCTTGAATCCTTTGACAAACGTCAGCACGGGGGAGTGGGTGTACGAGTCTTCGTAACTCAGCTTTCCCTCCGCCTGGCCGTAGCCCCCTCTGTGGCTGTCTCCGTACCCGTAGTTCCCCCCATAGTAGTCGCCGTAGCCCCTGCCGTAGTCCACAAACCCATCGTAGTTTCTCAGTCGACCGCCGTAAGCGGAGCGCCTCCTGCGTCTGGCTTGGTCGGCCTTGCTCTCTTCTTCTGAAAAGGGATGAGTGCTACAGTGAATAACTGGACCAGACGGGGTTCTTCCACCAAACGTTTACCTTCACGACACAGCATTGGCTTGTATTTAAGCGGCGGGGTATCATTACCTCATTTAAGTATGCATTCATCCATTCCAATGGATGCGGAATTCAATTCAATTCAATAAACGTTATTTCATCCCGCTATGGTCAATTAAAGTGGCAATTAAAGTCCGACAGGCTCTGTGACCTAGATATACAAACTTACATTAAAATATGCACACAATAATGATACAAACAATCAATTAAATTAAATCTAATGTATTTAAAAACAGCACAACATTAATAAATACAACTTATGTAAAAAAAAAAAAACATACGTGCACATATCAGTTCATATCACCACACAATGCACAGCAGTAAAAACGGTTTTAAAAAGGTAATTAATTTAAGACAATAATAATAATATAATTATTTTAAAATGAAATTACAAAAAATAATAATAATAAAATGAAATAAAATATTATATAAATAATTAAAAAGTAAGATTTGATAACTAGAAATTTAAGGAGGTTGGGGGGGGGGGGGGGGGGAGAAAAGGGAAAAAATGTTACTGGCATTATCACTTGTGAAAGAAAACTCTTACAGAAAAGCACACGATTTGCTGCTACATAATATACGAGTGCGCGCGCGCGCGCGCACACACACACGCACACACACACACACACACACACACACACACACACACACACACACACACACACACACACATACGCACACACACACACACACACGCACGCACACACACACACACACACACACACACACACTCACACACACACACACACACACACACACACACACACACACACACACACACATACACACACACACTCACTGGCACACACTCACACTTAGGAATTTTCGTCTGTTCGTCCTACACGCTGGACAGCGGAACCGACGTGCCGAGGAGAGACGGTCAAACTCGGCGGTCAGAACATGATCATTGCTAGCTAGAATACAGTATGCCTTTTTCACTGTTTGTCTCTCTACAAAACACTGCAAGCTTCTTTGATTTTCACCAATGATTTTTGATGCGACCCTTACCATCTTGCCCAGCGTATTTTTGTTTTAGATACTCAAGTTGAAATACGAACAGATAAAAGAAAAAGACAACACACTTTCAGTGAAAGATTTATAGAACAGGATCAAACTTCTTTTGTCCACTGAAAACGAATTAAGTTTACGTACAAAGTATAACCGCTGCTGACCTTTCTTCACAATGACCTCGGTATTTTCATTCCATGAGAGTTTGTTGTCAAAGACAGTAGGCAGGTACTTAATGCTACTGACAATTTCAACGGCCCGTCCATGTAAAACAGTAGAGTGCTGTCTGCTTTCTGAAATCAATGATAAGCTCTTCGTTTTGGTAACATTCAGATCAAGAAAGGACTCGTCACAGCATGTATGTTACAAACTCATCCATAGCAGGCCGGTGATGTTGTTCTGAACCCTGTAAAAGACTAAGTGCGCGGGCCCACTTTTGTCTTTTGCCTCCACCGTGTAGAACTGACCCAATAACATCGCGATGCAAGAGACACCTAGGTCGGCAGACGTGCCACAGCCTGTAGAATGACGAAAGGGTCCCAGTAAGCAAAAGGTCTTCGGACCTTTTGCTTACTGGGACCCTTTCGTCATTCTACAGGCTGTGGCACGTCTGCCGACCTAGGTGTCTCTTGCATCGCGATGTTATTGGGTCAGTTCTACACGGTGGAGGCAAAAGACAAAAGTCCATTTATGTGAAAAGCAATACTTTCATTGTTTGAGGTATTATCAAAAAGTAATGATAGTCGGGCTACCATTTGCACAGCACTAGAGCCAGATAAATAAAATTAATATCAAAACAAATTTCATTCGTGCACAATGTGGTGCTGGTATCTTCAGCCATGCTGCTGTGTGACATCATGGAAAAAGCGATGTGCTTGAAAAGAGTTGACTCAGAAAGATAATAAATTTATTTCCACATTTCCAAAAGCAGGAAACTCTGAGGTGACCTGCTCAACCTCCACAAAAATTGTCTGACAGACCGACCCATTCCTGGCGTGAAATGGCAATCAAACTTAGCGCGCGTTCACATCCCCACCAATCAAAACGCTGTAGACCATGTGCTTCTGACTGCCAAGCAGAAGGTACGGCAAAACAATCGATGTTTATGCCTGCGGGGCTTGGCAGAGCGTCGATGTTTCCATTATTTTAGCCAATTTCGGCGGAAAGCGCTGTTGTTATGGGGTGTGTAAGTCTGATTTCTGATACCCCAATAGATATCCAGGTGTAGAATTGTTTCTGTTCCCGAAGCCTTTAGTCACGACTGGCAGACACGAAAGAATGGACTTGCGGTCGGCCACGTGGTCAACTGAACCCTGAGAGAATCACAAGACATCACTATGTATGCTCTAAAGTAAAATTTCTACTTTTCCGTGTTCAATCACAGTATTCACAGACTGGCTCGATCCGGTACTTACATTTTTGGTATGTTACATTGGATCGTAGATATGTCAGTTGTGTGTGAAGCATTCGTGCATGTATGTTGACCCCGTATGTCTGTGAGAGTGAGTGAGAGACGCCTCACTGATGTAAACAGACAATTACTAGCAAATGTTCTCAGGGGGGAAGAGACGTTTTTAGACAGAAAAAGTATATTGATGCTTGCCTGCACGAGAATTTCTTTCAGAGACTCAGTAGCGGTATATGCCCACACGCAGATAGGATCACCCATAATTTCATACTGCAGACACATAAAAACTGATATTACTATCGGAAGGAGCGCATAAAAACGTGTGGCCGTGCAAAATTTCAAAGCACTACCTTATAGTTTATGAAAAATCACAACTTGATTTGGCGAAAATGAGACGATTTGGGCATTTCATAAAATGCTAAGTTTGGGGTCGCATAACTACATAATCTCTAGACTGTTTTTTCACACTTGCTGTACTGATTAAACCCAATACCTAGTTTGTACTGATTATCTTACAGCTCCAATAATGGTATTCTTTAGAAGATATGCCATTCAAAAATAAAATGTCATCTAAAAATGGTTTTTACAAATTCAACGTCGAATAACCCGCTTTACTATGCTAGCAGTCTACACTAACGCTCTTTTCCGTGAAGCACAGGCCGGACCCCACCTAAAGGAGCGGAGCCAAATAAAAAGTGGATCGCCTGCAAGTGTACTGTGTACTTCGACTTGAAAGAGAGGACCTTGAAGACGAGCACTGGTCAGACTGTCAAATTTCAGTTGGGAACTGAACGGGCAAACTTTGCTCTTTGTTTGCACATTGATACGAAAATACCCATATTTCTTATTGGGAAAAATACCTTGAACATTTAATCTTTCTTTTGGAACAGTTCAAAGGATTGTGCGCAATGACCTTGACCTCCCAAAACTATCTGAAATTAGGATACCCTATTTCTTGACAGAGGCTCAAATGAAACATAAAGTTGACCACTCAGATCAACTACTCGGAACGTTGAGGGAAAGTGGCCCCAAACGACCATTATTTTGATGTCATCATTTTTCCCAAAAATGTGATGATGAAATATGTTAATGAGCATCGGCCAATTCCCAGTGGCCGTATTTCCTTGCTTTTTCTTGGTTAGTTCGGGGTTTAACGTCCACGGCACCGAAGTTCTAATAGACGACCCTGGCGGGCGGGTTATGGGGGACAGAGAAATCTATTGCCTGTGGAGTACGACCTTAACACTGACCAATTCAGGCGCACTGCAGATGTGCCACTTTGATTTACCAGGACCTTTCAACGGACATGCTATGGAACAAGCCCGTCTTTTTTCCCTGGAGTGCGAGTCCAGCTACCGGGGCCGGAACGGGGACTTGAACCCACGACCCGGCGATTCCCTTCGCTCTCTTGCTCCGACGCTTAACCGCCTGAGCTGTTTCGGACTCCTCATGCTTTTTCTTGAGAATGCCAGTAACCCATAAAGTCAAGGTCACCGTGCCCATTAAAACATTCTTGTTCTTCCTCACCCATCACGTTGTGCTTGCCGATTGCTCAGGCTACTTTTGTCAGATCCCTAAAGTAAAAGAGAGGCTGACAAGACGGAGGATTTCACTCATCCAGGACCTGACACAGCTGTAAATTAACAACTCCGACCCTCATCGTCATCAGAATACCATATTGCCTTTGAATCCTGCCTGAAGCGCCTCGAATTATGAGTCAACAGTGGGAGATAGTACTATTAACTCATTCGAGACGTGACGCCTCCGGATACGCGGCATAAGCCGCGTATCCGGAGGCGGCACGTCTCGAATGAGTTAAGTAAACTGGGCCCGTATGGCATAACTGTCATTACCTTTTGATCATACCTCGTATTACAATGACAAATGGACTTGCTGGCTTCAGTAGTCACAATGCAGTCGGCATAAGAAAGAATCTAAACATACAGGACTAAACAGAACAACAATAGCCAGCCCATGCCATCAAAACAATAAGAAGAAGAACAACAACAACAAAGGCACTTACCGTCCAAAGCGTGTTCAATGTCCTCACAGATGTTGTCCTTGAACTCATCCACGGACCCGTCGCCCTCCTCCAGTCGCTCCGGGACGCCCGCATTGTCGGCAGATTCCGAGGAGTTGTTCTCAGTACCAACACCGTCGTCAGCGACGTTAACATTCTCGCCAGAAGTGATGGGTGCTTGCTGAGCAGATGCGGTCATGACCAGCGCACCCAGAACAAGCAGGAAGAGGACTCTCAAAGGAAGCATCTTTCCAGTGTTTGTTCAAGGATCTCTGATTTTAAGAGACTTCTTGGTGGTTCAGTGTTCGGAGAAGAACTGCCCCGCTAAGATGCTGACTGTAGGCAATTCGGGGACGCTTCTATTGCAGTAATGATGAGGTCTTTTATATCAATGTTCTTACAATACGCAGGCGTGTGTTTTGTCTTCTTGTTTTGCTTTGGTAAATGTCCGTGTCATTAAGTCGTATTTATAGTCGTAGAATCAACTCCAGTGACTCACTGGCCGGGTAGCAGGTATAAAATCGTTGGGTAGGGGTTGGGTGTAACGACATGTCTACATTCACGAACGATAGGAGGAATATAGGATCTTTACAATAAAATCTTTTCTCTGTGTTCTTCATACTTGTTTCTTTAGTCTAGTGTGACAGTTGTCTTTTCTCCATACACAAAATTAATAGCGGTGAAAGGAACATTCAAATCTTTGGGACATATCTGAATCTTTGGGTATGATAGGCTCTGACACGAACTAGAGGAATAGAGCATCATGAGTCCCCGCTCATGAAGAGCTGTGCCTCTTGTAAATGTTTCGTGATCACTTCACGACTGGTTCATCAGCGTTGGGCTGTGTCTGTTATAGGCTATTCGACTGATTCAGATCTAATTGGAAGTTTGCGATGAATCCGGAATGAAGACGCGTGGCCTTTTACACTTTCTTTTTTCACAATGTGAACTTTCATCAGCGGGGTTATGTATAAATCGTGTGTGGTGTCATGTTTAATTCTTATGTGGAAAAGGTCAGTTTGCCAGGCAAATGACACGAGACCTTTATTTCACGTTTTTGTTCGTTATTCTGATTCACTGCCGGGCCTACCTGATTATTGAGATTGTGTGAGCGTGTGTGTATGTGCATGCTCAGGGTGTGTCAGTGTGTGTGTGTGTGGTGTCAGTGTGTGTGTCAGTGTGTATGTGTGTGTGTGTGTGCGTGCGTGATCGTGTGTATGTTTGTGTGTGTGCGTGTTCGTGTGTGTGTGTGCGTGTTCGTGTGTGTGTGTGTGTGTGTGTGTGTGTGTGTGTGTGTGTGTGTGTGTGTGTGTGTGTGTGTGTGTTGGGGGGTGGGGGGTAATGCGAGTGGCCTTCATGTCCTCATAGTAATTTAAATTCGGACAGAATATTGTTATTATGTCATTCAAATATTCCATGAAGGATTCTAAAGCAGCTGAAAGAACAAAATCTGCCGGATTTGAAACTTTGCATCTCTCTCTCTCTCTCTCTCTCTCTCTCTCTCTCTCTCTCTCTCTCTCTCTCTCTCTCTCTCTCTCTCTCTCTCTCTCTCTCTCAGACCTAAATCTTTTTATCCTTGGAAAATAAAGATTCATTGTCATTGTCATTGTCTCTCTCACTGAAATGCGCATTGACAAAGTTTTACTCTTATCGTCTGCATGCACACCTAAATGTCACCTTTGAGACACAACAAGAATATTTACCCTCAGTTTGACTCCTCACGGTAAGTGGGGGAAGGCGTCAAATGTCCAAAGGTCATCTAAAGAAGTAACAAAACGTAAACCTCAGAGTCAGCACATGAATCAGTCCTAGACTGAACCCGAGTTACGTTTTCCCGCTTGAGGACACGGCAGTAATGAACGGTGCTGGAGGCAAAAAAAAAAAAACCACAACAAAAAAAATCTTTATGAAACCCCCGCAATAGCAAGGGTTCATTATGCTCTGTGCCTTTTGCGGACTCTGCAAGACTCTCGAATGTATGCAAACACTGCTGATGAGGACCTGTGCCTCTTGCGGATGGATTGCTCTTAATCCCTTGACTGCGGAGAAAAAGTGAGCACCACCCAGCTGCAAGAGCCGTATAGATCCTAATGGGTCCCCGCAGTTGCGAGGGCTCATGAGGATCTATACCTCTTGCTGAGACCGCTTTGTATGCAGTTTCCTTTGGCTCTGTTTGACGTTGAATTTGCAAAGATTTCAAAGACACAAACTGCGTCCACTAGCGGTGAAGGGATTAAAGTTGCCTTGTCCAGGGCGCGCTTTGGTCGCGGCTACAATTCGCCAGAACAACGGATTGGCAATGTTTGTCCAGCCTTGCAGCTGCCTTCTCAGTCCAGGGCGAGCTGTATTTGCTAAAGTTTGCAAACAGATGGTTCTCCATCTTTGTCCAGTCCGGCTGGCCGTGCAGCTGCCTTCTCTAGGGCGGACTTTGCAAGACTGCTAAAACTGGTGTGTGTCAGTCTCAAGAGTAAACGCACGAACTTGAAGAAACCCATGACACTTTGGCTAGTTTGACCTCTCCTAAAAACCTGCCGCGAAAAAGTCAAAGTTCAGTCAGTCACATAACGCACAGCGGGTGGTGTGATGTTTAACCTCGTTTGTGCATGCCGCATCCCTTTTAAAATGTTATATCAAATTCCCTTTTCTGGAGTTTGGACTCACCCTCCCTCCCCCCTCCGCCCCCCAACTTGATCCCCGCTTTTCGATTTTTGTTGTTGTTTGTTTGTTTGTTTGTCTGTCAATGGTGTAAACGTCCTCCTCAGTCATAGCACGTGTGCTGACGGTCTTCTCTCTGTCTCTCCCCCCCCCCCCCCCGCCCCTCACACCCGGCCACTCCCCCTTCCCGTCTCCCGCCCTTCGAGTTCCCCCCCCCCCCCCTTTTCTTCTCACGCAGTTACGCACATACGTCCACACACGCACACACTGATTTAATGCATTGAGAAAGTAAGTTGAACTGACGCTAAAAACTTACAGCAAGTATGCGGCGGCCTGTTTCTAGTAGTAACTTGACTGACTTGCGACAATACAACTCGGAAACCTATGGCAACTTGACTTGTGAAATATTGTAGGCCGACAACTCCGTCTCACTGAGATAACGCAGTTCGGACATACTTTCATAAGCATGCTTTTTAATTAAGACAATTGCTGCCAATTATATGATTCTTCTGCCATCATCGATTAAAAAAAAAAAAAAAACGTCCGGTCAAACGTACGTAGGGCCATACATTCAGTAGTTCGTGACACGCAGGCCAACTTCCTAGTGTAAACACTTCATGTTTACCGCCGATGAGATGGTTGGTTAGTTCGGGTTTAACGTCCACAGCACCGCCGAGATGATCATGGACGGCCCGGGCGGGTTATGCCGGGAGGACAGGGACCAGTGAAATCCGTATACGCTTTGCCCGATGGAATACGACCTGAACTTGGCACTGATCAACTGACTCAGGCGCACTCCAACCGGCTGTGCCACATTGATTTACCAGGACCTTTCAACGGACATGCTATTGAACAAATCCGTTTTTTCCCCCTGGATTGTGAGTCCAGCTACCGGGGCCGGGACGGGACTGATTCGAACCCACGACCCGGCGATTCCCTTCGCTCTCCTGCTCCGACGTTTAACTGCCTGAGCTATTTCGGACTCAGTCGCCGATGAGATGACCTTCTTCTTCTTCCGTAGCGGAGTGCATAACATCAACACTCAAACCAAGGGGAATCACAGCGCTGGACAGACAACAGTTAGATCCCCTGCCCCCGCCTATCAGGCACCTGCGTATTTCTCTGTGGGCTGGCGATTGGGTGCCTGATAGGCGGGGGCAGGGGATCTAACTGTTGTCTGTCCAGCGCTGTGATTCCCCTTGGTTTGAGTACTGACAATTCTGCCAGCGCTAGCCTCACCTATCTGGTTTGTGAGTATCATGTATAACTCGAGGCAAAATTTGTATCGTTACATTGTTGTGTAATGTTCTGTGCATCTACTGTGGGAAATCAGGGTATTTACCCGACCACATATAGTAGCGCACCTTCATGTTTGTGTATGTATGTTTCTCCTGCCTACTTCCTAAGTTCCGGAGAAAGACATGGGTTATATAAGAGACCTGATCCATTCTTATTAGGAATGGAAATGATTGTCTTATTCTATACCTGCGTATTTCTCTGTGGGCTGGCGATTGGGTGCCTGATAGGCGGGGGCAGGGGATCTAACTGTTGTCTGTCCAGCGCTGTGATTCCCCTTGGTTTGAGTACTGACAATTCTGCCAGCGCTAGCCTCACCTATCTGGTTTGTGAGTATCATGTATAACTCGAGGCAAAATTTGTATCGTTACATTGTTGTGTAATGTTCTGTGCATCTACTGTGGGAAATCAGGGTATTTACCCGACCACATATAGTAGCGCACCTTCATGTTTGTGTATGTATGTTTCTCCTGCCTACTTCCTAAGTTCCGGAGAAAGACATGGGTTATATAAGAGACCTGATCCATTCTTATTAGGAATGGAAATGATTGTCTTATTCTATACCTGCGTATTTCTCTGTGGGCTGGCGATTGGGTGCCTGATAGGCGGGGGCAGGGGATCTAACTGTTGTCTGTCCAGCGCTGTGATTCCCCTTGGTTTGAGTACTGACAATTCTGCCAGCGCTAGCCTCACCTATCTGGTTTGTGAGCATAACATCAACGTTTTGATGCCCTAGCCTGATCAGCGTTAAAACCCAAGCGTGTCTACATACGCGTGAGTGTCGACACTAGGTGTCGATGTGTCAGTGAGTGTCGACCAGTTATTGTCGTGGTGTCGACAAGTGAGTGTCGAGGTCCGTGTCGACTTATGTTGATTCTGACCCTAACGGTGACCCGCCTAATTTTAATATATAATTCTTACGCCTTGATCCAATTCGCTCACTTCCGGTACATAGTTTGCCTGTCACCTCGTCAAAATGTACTCCACGATAACAACGACTTCTACAAGCGAAAATTTGGATAAACGTACAGTTTACCTCGACAAGAATGTATACAGCCGGTGGTGCAGCGTGGGAGTGGCTTTAGGCGTGTCGCCAGACTCGATGACCGATTCCATGATAGCCTCTTTTCTTATTGGACAGTGAGTACCTGTATGCTCGTTCACTACAAGAGATGGATCGACTGTAGTCCACCCATGGATGATGTCAAAATAGGGGTTAACTCATTCGAGATGTGCTGCGTTCGAAAGCCGAATGCAGCACGTCATGAATGCGTTAATAAGGATGGCTGTCAGAATCCACGCATGCACAAGGAGATTAACATTGTTGGATGCATTGACTGTATGTTTCCACACAACTGTCAGACAAGTCAACCCACTTTAGCCGCTGGTACTCTTGCAGTATCAGTGGCAGCATGCGCAAGAAGAGGGTTAAACATGTTCATGCGCAAAGTTCTCGTAACTAGTATTTGCACTTTAGGCAGTTCCCAACAACGCTGCAAACAAGCTGCGTACGCCCCGATTTTGTCAGCCATGGCCGATAGCCCCGGGGATAGAGTTGGTTGGTTTTACTACCAGAAATATGCACTCGGTATTACAAAATGTTTCCAGTGTATTTGCACCCAACATGTTTGTACCCAGCGAGTCAATTTATGCAGCTTTTTAATTATACCCATACCAGTAATGGCTTTTGTGCATACCACATGACTTGTAATCAAACGATCCTTATAACAGCAATATTATGTATTTATATGAGCAGTCTCCTGACACCTCAAACAGATACAACACCTGCCGCACACTTCTGTGTGGTACTACCAGAAGGAACTCGCTTGGTGCATATGCATTGGATGCATTATGATTATATTTTCAAGTGAAACCACAGAAGTCTATCTCAAACAATGCGGCGTGTCTCATCTTGAAGAAATGAAAGAGAGACCACGTTACGCCTCTACTGAAGCAGCTGCACTGGCTGCCCGTCAAATTCCGCTGCCAGTACAAAATGGCAATTTTCGCCTATCGGCATTTTGACAGATCTCTCCCGCCGTACCTCTCTGCCAAGCTGTCTGCTTATCAGTGAATATCAGCCATCACGCACCCTCCGTTCCTCCAGTGAAAAACTTTTTAAAATCCCGAAGCTTAACATGAAAACTGTCGGGGAGCGTTCTTTCACCTTTTTAGCCCCAAGTGTGTGGAACTCTCTGCCAACTGAAATGCGGCATCTGCCCACATTGTCACAGTTCAAAGCTCACTTAAAGACTTTTCTTTTTTGTCGGGCATTTAACACTTAGCACATATTTAGCTAACTGTTGACTGACTGCCACTTTTTCTGATCCCAGAGGAAGTGAATGTAAGGTGTTGGGAAGGGATGGGGTGGTTTAAGGTAGTGTATAATTGTGCATGTGTGTCTGAGAGAAAGGGTGTGCCATTGTGCATGCGCAGTGAGTCCAGTGTTTTCCTGGAGAACAGCGCTATACAAGAACTATGTATTATTATTATTATTATTATTCAGTGTCACTGCAAGGGTAAAGTCCTATGGTTTCACCTGTAATTGTACATTTGCACCTAACCCAGACAGATGGTTAGTTTGGAGTTTAACATAATAGGCTGTTAATGCCTGGCAAAGCAGATGTCAAACAAGGGCTATGAATGGGCAGATCAGACATGGTGAGAAAGCATTATCAGGAACAGAGCCAAGGGCACCACACAGTCAATTGCTTCCAGAGCAGAGATGTAGTGAAAGACAGCTGGCGTTGGGCAGACTTGAAAGGACACAAGAGATTCATTGTAAACCAAACCAACATTGGTACGATCTTGAAAGCAACTCTGGGGAGACTTCTGATGGGTGGGGTGGAGTGCATATGGGCTTTTCTGAGCGCAGAGATCCCATTCTGACTAAACTGAACTTAACATCCATGGCACCGTAGTGACAATGGATAACCTCACTGGGGTTATGGGGGACAGGAACAGCTATCGCCTATGGAGTATGACCCGAACACTGATCATTTCAGGCATGATGCAACTCTGCCACTTTGATTTACCAGGACCTTTAACAGACATGCCAGTGTTCACCAAAACGCTCAGCTCTGCGTCTATTATGCATGCATAAATTTGAAAAAGACGCATAGATTTTCAGTCTGTATGTCCAAAGGACGCACGCAAATGCTTTTCAGACGAACTCGTTTTAGTGAACCGTTTCAGAGTTTTGAAATCTGATTGGCCATTAGCAGTGAGCTGACGCATTCTTTTCAGCGATTGGCTGAAAGTGAACCCTGACAGAGAGCAAAGCGAGTACTTTCACTTGGACTTTTTGCGCGATTCCCAGTGCAGGGTTGCAAAATGGAGAAGTAGCTGACTGAGAATGAGGTGACAATTAAATATGCCAGTTAATTTTTTGAAGACTTTCAATGAAGTGACCCTCAGTTTCAAAAAAAGGACCCTTGAATTTTCCCAGGGACCCTTAGTTTAGAAACAAATGGGGAACACTGCATGCTATCTGAACAAGCCCAGATAGAGTATAAGAGCCCATGCTTCATAATTATTTACCCATTCACCCCTCGTACACTATAGCAGGAGGAGAGTTGCCTTGGTAGTGCCCAGTCAGATTGGCACCTCCAGCCATCATGTATAAAAAATATGCGAATGCACTACCCTTTAACAACCATGCCATACACACCATACTTCTGCACTTAGGTGTATCTCCTAAACTGGGGAACTTTTGCCTTTATCCCTTATCATTCGGAATACACAAGTGTGTGAAATAAGTGTGACTAAAATAGTTCAAGGGTAGTGCCAGAATAGCTTGGCGCCTCAAGGTGCCAAGCTAGTCTGGCACCACCCTTGAACTAAAGCCATTGGTCTATATCCTTATCTGTAAGTACTAAAATGTAGCTTGATGGCAGTGTACAAATTTGAAGCTTTTAGCCTTGGTATGATATGTTTAAAGGGTTGCAACTTAAGATTCTCATCACAGGTTGCCAAAAGCTTTTATCAGAATTCAGGATACATACCCACTTAGATAATGACCGCCCTACTGTCCAAACATGTTCTGTTGTCTGTTCAATGAGAAGAAAATCTGACAGTTTTCAGTCACATAACCTGCAAAACAAAGCGTCGGCGAACGGGTCAGTGTCTAAACTACACGCCAACTGGGGGATCATGTCGATCTGCAACACACTGTAAGTCAGTGGTCTCCAAGCGTGCGTCTCAGTCAGCTGTAACTAGAAATCCAATTAGAAACAGCTAGACGTCAACATGTTATATATGGGCATGACAAGTTTAAGATTTACTTGACTTGGCTTGTAATGATGATGAGTAACAATGATGCAGAGTACACAACTACACATGGCTTCTTATGATTATTGTTGACATTTGGGAGTGTGCTTGCTCTGTAGATCTCTAAGATGGAGTGTCAATGACCCATACACACAATGTCAGCAGTGTCTGTTGCAAACAGTTTTCCGACTTTGTCAGGATGCTTGATCCCCAAAATCCCACCTGTAAGTCTTTTGCTGTCAGTATCACTTTTTGTCCCCATCACAACAAAAAGCGCTACCAACAGCCAAAGAGTTAAGTACTTGTTAACCCCCCCCCCCCATGCACATGCAGCTACTGGTACTGTTAGCAGTTCAGGTAGATGCATGCACACAGGGGTTAACTTGCCTGGTTCGACATAGTCTGTTTCTTGTTTCAGATATGAGAAAATCCACTCAGGTGTCCTCTCAGATATTCCATGTCCTCGCTGCCAGCATCTGGTGACTTTGGTCTGCAGTTGGTGTGACATGCGGACGCAAGCACCTGTAACCCAGGATCGAGAAGTGTTCACCTCTGAACACAGTGATAAGGGGACTATTGCAAAGTGGACGGATCAGACCGAAGTATGCAAAGATGTTGATGTGATGTACAGGCAAGAAATTCAGCAAGATCCACATATCATGGCTAGCGTGAGTGGCATGACTTCTGCTGCATCCCAGGAGCAAAAAGTAGCCCTTGATGTGAATCAGATGAGTGTTGAAAAAAAATATGGTTCATCTCTGATCAATGTCCGATTAGGTTCAATTAATGCTTGTATATTGAGAACACAGAGTGGTAACAGCATGAACAGTGCTTTTGTCTGTGCAGAATGTAATGCAAGTTTCAAAACTCAAGAATGTCTTTTAGAACATGGACAGCTAGTTCATGGTCTGTCAGACCCACAGAAAAACAATCAAGTTCTTTTTTGTTGTAGTTCATGCGAAGAAATTTTTACTTCAAAAAGGTCTTTAGACAAACATGAACAGACACATCATTCAAGTGAAAGTCAGCAAGTCACCGAAGAATCAGAATGCACTGTTACTTTTAGCTCAGATGTTTTTCCTAAAACGCTAAAGAAGAAATGTAGCAAGAAAAACAGTTTGGTGTGTACTAAGTGTGTTACTTCGTTCACAAGCGTTGTTCCATTCAAAAGGCACATGCGTTCGCATGGTGTGACTCGTCCATTTGATTGCGATAAGTGTAATGCAAGCTTCAAAACCAGGGCATATTTGAAAGTGCATGATTGCATCAAGAAACACAGTGTGGAAGAAAGTGCACACTCAAATTCTGCAAACAAACCCGAAGACAAGTCACAGAATAGTCCGGGGGAACAAGCCAATAAATATGAGTGTCAGGAGTGTGGCAAAGTTTTTACTTGCCGTGTGAACTTGAAGAATCACACCCTGCGTTTTCACCCTACCCCAGAGAATAAGCCCCATATCTGTGAGATATGTGGACGGGAGTACCCTTTCAAGTCAGCACTCCAGAGACATCTGAAGCTACACAAGGGTGAGAAACCCCACGTTTGTGAATTCTGTAACGCTGCTTTCTTATACAGCACCTCCCTCAACCGCCACAAGCAAATCCATGCCGCAGACCGGACAATGTCCATGTGTGAGGTGTGTGGAGCCTCATTTGCTAACCCCTACAGCCTGAAAAACCACATGAGAGTTCATACAGGTGAACGGCCTTTTAAATGTTCATTTTGTGATGCCAGTTTCCGCCTCAGTTGCATTTTGCAGAAACATGAAAGAATGCACAAAGATGAAAGAAAATATGTTTGTTCTATTTGTGGGCGCGCCTTCACGGAGCGTGAATACTGGCGGAGCCACATGAGGACTCACACCGGAGAAAAGCCATTTGTTTGCAGTATTTGTGGTGCAGGTTTCGCACAGAAGGGAAGTCTAAATGCACACAAGAAAAGACACTCGACCACAAAGGATGAGATAGGAGCTGAATTTCCACTTAGTCATATTTAGCTATACTTTTTTCACATTACATAAAAACTTTAGATTATATAACAACACATTGTTTCATATACATTGTACAGTTAACTTTGCCCGTAACAAGGTTGGATATTATCATATAACAAAATCCAGATACAACAACACTTGTTCACATCCTAACTACCGCGGTACACTGTTTATATGTAACTTACACTCTTACAGCAGAACATATCTTTAGTGACCACCCTTATGAGCGATCACGTCCTTAAGAGCCATGGTCTTTAATAACAGGTGACCCTTTTTGCCCTGCTTCTGTTCAGGACTTCTCTTTGAGATAGCACTTTTTTTAACCCTTATCATTCGGAATACACCGGTGTGTGAAATAAGTTTGACTAAAATAGTTCAAGGGTAGTGCCAGAATAGCTTGGCACCTCTAGGCGCCAAGCTATTCTGGCACCACCCTTGAACTAAAGCCATTGGTCTATATCCTTATCTGTAAGTACTATATAATGTAGTTTGCATATGGCAGTGTACAGATTTGAAGCTTTTAGCCTGAGTATGATATGGGTTAAAGACTTTTTTTTTCTTGCAAAAAAAAAAAAACCAAGATGGTTGCTCTGTACAAGTTCACTGTGCTACAGCTAACTTTAAAGCCATAATTACAACTAACTTCAGCCATAATGCAAAACAGATTTGGGTCCCCTGGCATTTTGTTACATAATCCGAAGTTTACTGTGTACTGATGAGAAACATGGGAAACATTGACAAGCAAAATAAATATGACATTTTGGATTCATTGGAAACACTGCAATGTTCAGATAATTCCAAAACAAGTCACATTTATTTTGCTGCGCAGTATCTATATCTGAAGCTGACAATATGCCACAATGACACAAACAGTGAATGTTACAGCTCTCGGTTACTGCTTTGTACTGATGTCCTTCTTTAAATGTATGTTATTAACCCCATCGTTCATGCAGGCCCCAGTACTGTAAACAGTACTGATGCCTTCTAAACTAAGGGTCCCTGGGACCCTCTGCCAGAAAATTCAAGGGTCCTTTTGTCAAAACTGAGGATCCAAGCCAATAGCTGAAAAGAATCATCAGCTCACTGCTAATGGCCAATCAGATTTCAGAACTCCGAACCGGTTCGCCGAAACGAGTTTGCCTGAAAAGCGTTTGGCCGGCAAGCCTAACTTTACAGTTGTCTGAGCACTTTTGATAGTAGCTTGTGGGCCATGATTGCATGCATCCTTTGGACGTACCGACTGAAAATCACGGTGTCCTTTTCAGATTTATGTGTGTGATAGATGCAGAGCTTTGCGTTTTGGGGAACACTGCAAGGAGATTAGCCCATTTAGCCCTGACACCCTGCAGCAGGAGATGGATCGACCATAATAATGCAAGGGTGGTGCCATATGTGCGTGGCACCTTCACGTGCCAATCTTATCTTGTACCACCCTTCAAATATCTTGGTCGATCCATCTCCTGCAGTGAATTGCATAATTGTCAGGTAACACCTCCAAAGTTTGGGAAATGCGGATGTGGGGTTAAATGGGTTAACCCTTCTAATCCCACAGCCGCATTTCCAAACTTTTGGAGGTGTTGTCTAACAACTATGTACCAGTTGTAAGAGATGGATTGATCATGATAATTCAAGGGTAGTGCCAGATGAGCTTGGCGCCTTCAAGCGCCAAGCTCATCTGGCACTACCCTTGAATTAGCATGATCAATCCATCTCCTGCTGCAGGGACCCGGGGCTAAATGGGTGAAGCAACAAAAGTATTTGCTTATACAGAATTTGTATTCATTGATGTACACCCAATGTTTGCTTGCTGTGAGATGGCCTTAGTGGCCTGCCTGACATTAAATCCCAGTAACCGATGCTGAAGGGGTCATTGTCACTATTTGGAGGTGAAAATCTACCCAGAATGAATTACCAAGGGTAAATCCACACACTATGTATGAATCCATCCACAGCAGACTCTTACAGGCATGAATCTACCCATGATTCCAAGTTCATTGGTCAACACGATTTCATGCTGCTGATGCACAAAGCAATTCAGATGGTGCTCAGCAGGAGAATGAAAAATGTTTGGTGGAATCACAGTGATGAAAATCTACCCCAGGTGGAATTACACTTGAGTGGAACCACACTTTGTAGATTTTCTCTGGGTAGATTACACTGGGTAGATTTATTCCTCTGGATTGTGAAGTTGATCCCTTCAGTATAACTGCCAACCCAGTGTCTGCACTATGGTTTCTGCCATTGCTGTGTACCAGGCTGGAACCTGTTGCGTGAGTGGCTTACATCCTGCACAAGCCACTAAGCAAGGTGTGCAAGTATAGCAGAGTATCTTGTTTAGTGGCTTTTTCAGGATTTACATTCATTCATGCAACTGGCCCCTGATCCTAAGACCATTTGTCCCAGTCTAAAAAGTCGTATCTTATGTAAATTTACATAATCTATATTTTCAGCGTTTTTCAAAAACTTCAAGGTGTATTTTGTTTAAGTAACATTACAGAATGCCTTTGTTAAATCATAAAGGAAATTTCACTCTTGATATACAGAACATTAACCCTCTTAGCCCCAAGGACCCGTTTCTCAAATTTTAAACTAATGACTATGTACCAGTTGCAGGAGATGGATTGACCATGATAATTGACCTTGACCTTTGTGGCGCTTCGCATAGGGCGACACTGTGGTGCATCGTCTCTGTCTTTTTTGTGGATTTACTTTGTTTTAGAGAGCAACTTTTCACGTTTGTACATGTCAGAGTGCTGTGTGAAGGTTTCAGGATGAATACTGTGGACATTTATAAAATGTTTTTGACTGTGTTGGCATGTATCTGCATGTTGAAGGGTGTTTGTGTAGCGAGTCTTTCAGACCAAGATGGCGGTGGCAGCAATGCACGTGGTACGATTCAAAATACTCGGGAGTCCCTGCTGCTGCTGAGAGCTTTGAGTGGCAGTAGCGGCTGTGCGTGTGACTTGCCTGACGAGATGAGGAGAACTGTGTTGCCAAGCGATGACGAGTGCAAGAGCAGTGTGAAAAAGAGAAAGAGAGGACAGAGAGGGGGGTTGATGCGACGAATGAGAAGAAACAAGAACAGGCCTCCATTACCATCCATGATCATGGCGAATGTGCGTTCTATTCGACCCAAGAGCGATAATATGAACTTTGAGGAACTGGTAGCGAATGTGCGTTTGACGAGCGAGTATAAGAATGTGTGTTTGATGTGCTTTTCTGAAACTTGGTGGAGCGATGATGTGAGTGATGATGGTGTTGCGATCGACGGTTTTGGTACGCCATTTAGAACAGATAGAGATTGTAAGATTAGTGGGAAACGGTGGGGTGGCGGAGTAGGCCTGTATATTAATGAACGGTGGTGTAGCAAGTCAAGCGTAATGGTTAGAAAACAGCTTACAACACGCGATGTAGACTTATTGTCAGTGTCACTCAGACCCCGTTATCTCCCTCGTGAGTTTGGTCAGATCTTTGTAACGGTCATCTACACCCCCCTCACTCCAACCCCTCCCACGCCTCAGCCCAGATAGCAGATGTGATTAGAGAGTTACAGCTTATCTCCCCTGACGCCCCCAACTTTATTGCAGGTGACTTTAACGACTGTGACTTACGCACGAGCTTACCGACTTTTCACCAGTACGTGACTGTCCCCACTCGCAAGAACAAGATGTTAGATTTAGTGTATGAAAACGTCCCCAATGCATACCGATCGTTTGTCCTCCCTCCCGTAGGTAACTCTGACCACAATACTGTGTTTCTTGTCCCAGCATACAAACCCAAAATCCAGACAGAGCCCATAGTGAAGAAGTTAGTTAAGGTGTGGTCTAAGGATAGTGTAGAACAGTTGCAGGGGTGTTTTGAGTGTACAGATTGGGACGTGTTTCTTGATTCTAGTGTTAGTGTAGACGAAGCTACTGAAGTAACTTATGACTATGTGAATTTTTGTAAAGATATGATTATTCCATCTAAGACAGTGAAATTGTATCCCAACAACAAACCATGGATTTCAAAGTCTCTCAAAGCCACATTGAATGAGAAAAAAATTGTATTTCAGACTGGAGACAGAGTAGAAAGGAAAGCAGTACAGAATAAATTGAGGAAGCAGATTTAAGACGCTAAGAAAAAGTATAAAGAAAAAGTAGAGTCACAGTTTGAATCAGGTAGCTTATCAGATGCATGGAAAGGACTTAAAACTTTATCAGGCAACGTTAAATCAAAATTCAGCAGCAGTAGCATGCCAATAAAAGAACAAACTGAATTTTCTGAAAAACTTAATGAGTTCTATTGTAGATTTGAGAAAGATGATCTGAAGGATGAATTAGATAGCATGATTTCCCAGCTTAAAGTAAATGTGGCAGGCAATGTTGATGAAGACTTTGAGATCCATGGCAAGGCGGTTCAGAAGCTTTTTAGCAAACTGAATGTAAAGAAAGCAGTAGGCCCTGATAATATTTGCGGTAGAGTTTTGAGATTATGTGCCAGTCAGTTGTCTGTTGTTTATAGCCGTTGGTTTAGCTGGTCTCTGAAGGATTGCACTGTACCTAGGCTCTGGAAAACATCTACAGTCTGCCCTGTCCCCAAGAACAAGCCCAAGACACTCAATGACTATCGCCCTGTAGCTCTCACCTCTATACTAATGAAGTGTTTTGAGCGTGTTGTCCTTTCTAGACTGCTCGATCAGGTCAAGCCCTATCAAAATCCTTTCCAGTTTGCATACAAGCAAAACAGATGTACAGACGACGCCACACTCACACTCCTGCACCATGCATACACACATTTAGAAAAACCTGGCTCTTTTGTACGCATTCTTTTTATAGACTTTTCTTCGGCCTTCAACACTATACAACCATAGCTCAAAAACTTCTCTGTTACAATGTAACTCCAAGGCTTATCCTATGGATTGTCAATTTCCTTGTAAATAGGACCCAGTCAGTTCGCTTTCAAACAGCTCTCTCATCCCTTAGGTCCACTTCCATAGGCGCCCCTCAAGGTACAGTTATCTCCCCTGTGCTGTTCACACTCTACACTAACGATTGTAGTGGCACTGACTCTACCCTTCTTATAAAATACTCGGATGACACTGCCTTAGAAGATCTCTCTAATAATGATGCGACTTACTTTGCAGAAGTAGAACGTTTTAGTGTTTGGTGTAAAGATAATTTTCTAGACCTAAATGTGAGTAAGACCAAGGAATACGGATAGACTTTCAAAGTAACCCTGCCCCTGTCCCTGTTCTACCCCACCCGCGTCTGCCTTGGGGGACTTGGGTGGGGTTAGGTATTTTTTAGTTCCCAGGGTCACCCTGGTCAGCCCCACAGGGTGGGTTTTTCTCTCTATTCTGGGGCATGTGTTTCTGTCTACCCTTTGTCCATTTACCTGTATTTGCCTTTTTAAAACTCTCCCTACTGTCTGCACTGCCTGTAGCTCTTGATATTGGATGTGTGTTGCTAAATGGTCTTAGCTTTATTTAGGCCCCATGTTGTAGGTTTATTTAACGTATTTGACCGGCTGGCGACATACATTCAATTTTCTGTTTAGTTTTTTTTTTTTTCACAAGCAGTGCAGGCACGTCCTGAGAAAGCCTTGTTGCTGTCGGGACGTTAAGCAATGTACAATCAAAATCAAAAAACCTGTCCCTGTTCTGATGATTGATGATGTGTCTGTTGAGCGTGTGACTGAGTATAAGTATCTTGGAACAGTTATAGATGATAAGTTGTCCTTTAACGAAAACACCACCGTCATACACAAGAAATGTCAGTCACGCATCTACTGCCTCCAGAAACTCAGGTAGCTGAATGTGAACCCCTCTGTCCTTCAAACTTTCTACTGCTCTTTTATTGAGTCTGTCATCACTTTCGGTTCTGTGTGCTGGTATGGAGGTCTGAGTGTGAAGAACAAGAACACCCTGGCACGAATGGTAAA
This sequence comes from Semisulcospira habei, assembly GCA_036245525.1. NCBI lineage: Eukaryota > Metazoa > Mollusca > Gastropoda > Semisulcospiridae > Semisulcospira > Semisulcospira habei. Next base: position 191,776,206 of record BTPG01000004.1, on the reverse strand, counting down.
CATCTGCAGCAAAGTGACTGGCAGTAAGCAAGCCAGTGTGGAGTCCCTGTATGAACAGCGTGTGGTGAGAAAGGGTAGGCGGATAGCTTCAGACAGATCCCATGTCCTTGCCCACCTCTATGAACTCCTCCCCTCTGGCCGCAGACTCCGCACGCACAAAGCTAGGACACTCAGACTACAGCACAGTTTCATACCCAAATCCATCACTCTAAGCAATCTGTAGGTACATCCACGCACACCCAAACCTAACTCCTCCCCCTATCCTCCTTTACCTGTGCAATCAGTAGGAATGGAGCTTGTTGATTTTAAAGAAGTGATTATATTGTGTTTTATTTGGTGGTGAACATGGATATATTGAGATTGTTGTTACTGAGTGTTTACCCACTAATTATTTTACTAAGGTAGATTTTAATTACGCAGCTTGTGCAGTAAAGTGTAATAATGTATTGGGACGTTTGTATAATAAGTAGTGAGGGTTAGGATTAGGTTGAAACACGCGTATTATGTATGCATGTGTAGAGGTGGGTGTGAATGTATAAGTGCCGCTCAGTTCAGTCCATAAAAGCTGTTTATGTGTGAGATGTGTAAGAATTATGTGTAAAGATTTTGTGGTGTTCACTTATGTCCATTTGGAATTTGTAGCTGTGCAAGTGCAGGGAGAAAATGTTCATAATTATGTTATAATGTTTTCATGTCTTGTTTGTACTATTTGTTATAAATGTACCACAAGCGAATTTATCTTTTCGAGATAATAAAGTACTCTTATTATTAATTCAAGGGTAGTGCCAGATTAGCTTGGTGCCTAATCTGGCACTACCCTTGAATTATCATGGTCAATCCATCTCCTGCTGTAGGGACTCGAGGCTAAATAGGTTAACCATTTCAAGATTTGGCTGTCGATAAAAGTGTATGTGATGAACTATGACTATGCATGTATACGGACCAACCAGCACCCCAATTCTACGCAGCTTTGTGACAACGTCAATGTGCAGAACCTTAAGATCTATTAGATCTGCTTGAAAGGGATAGATATATCACGAATTAGCCCAGCAAGAGACTAGATCCTTTGGCTCATGAGAATTTTATGCTGTTATTACACATACATGTGGGAAAAGTCGGTATTTTCATTTTTTGTTGTTGAGAAAAGCGAAATTGTTTTTGTATATAACAATGACAATCTCACTTTTGTCTAAAATCGGACATACTGGCTTTTGCCATTTAACTCTTTCAGCCCCATATCCCTGCAAGCAGGAGATGGCTTGACCATAATTCAAGGGTAGTGCCAGATTAGCTTGGCGCCTTAAGCGCCAAGCTAATCTGGCACTACCCTTGAATTATCATGGTCAAGCCAACTCCTGCAACTAGTACAGTCATGGTCGTTAGGCAACACCTCCAAAATTTGAGAAATGGGACCTTGGGGCTAAAAGGGTTAAGGGCGATTTGCTTCGTGCATTTGGGTGTTGTTTCTTGTGTTGACTGAAGGGGATATGGTAGTGTGCATTTTTTTTTTACTGCAAGTGGAGTTGTCCATATTAAACCCTTTTAGCTCCAAGGTCACATTTCTCAAATTTTTGAGGCGTTGCCTAACGACTATGTACCAGTTGTAGGAGATGAATTGATCATGATAATTCAAGGGTAGTGTCAGATGAGCTTGGCGTTACCCTTTACTTATCATGATCAATCCATCTCCTGCTGCAGGGTCCCAGGGCTAAAAGGGTTACGTTTTCTATTACATTGATTGTATTCATATTGTACTTGGAAAGTGAAAACGTTTATACATGCTAACACTTTTTGTGATTGATTTTATTGTATTGGGGTCTTTCTGTTGATTTTAAATTTTGTTTATTTTTTCCTTAGGCTACTTATTTAAATCATACCTATTTCAGTGAAAATTGGCATGAAAATACTGAATTCAGTATCAGTGTGTGTGTTTGTTGTGCATGTGTGTGGTGTGTGTGTGTGTGTGTGTGTGTGTGTGTGTGTAACTGCAGCAGAATGGGTCAACTTCACTATATTTCCAATAATTAAAATCTACACAGTGCCACGATTTCACCCATATTCAGATGTAAATCTACCAGAGTAAAACTTCCTAACATGAATCCACTCAGGCATGAACTTGCCGAAATGCGAAATTTAGCAGCAGCATAAATCTGTGCTGGTTGGATTCAAATTGGGTAGATTTGTGATGGATACATACCTGAATAGAACACGATACATCCTCAGTATTACAGCATGTTGTAGCCAGTGGACTTTCATCAATTACAAGAGACACACACAAGCTTGCCAACACAAAGCAATTCAGATTCAGACAACTTTATTATCCATAAGGAAATCGTTGCGTGATGGTCATTCTAAGTAACAATATCACAGCTTTAAAATGCTACAATAAAATATATAGTAAATGCTAGCTCTCTCTGCTATAATATAAACACATGCGTGAGCACATACGCGCGCACACATACACACACACACGCACCCACACACAAACAATTGCGCTAATTGCAGGTTAACCCACTTGCACACATGCGCGCACCACAAGACAGAAGAGATCGATTCAAAATCTGAGCTCGTGTGTGATGCAGAGCAGTCCATGCTTGCATTGCAGCGCAGGAGCCTTGAGAAATTGATTGATTGATTGACTGGCTTTTTTTTTTACAAAGAAAGTTCTAGGCCAGGGTGCAGGCCCAACTTACAGTACCTGGAGCCTATTGTACGAGTGAGCCTACCGGCACGGTCAGTCTGTGGACTATTTTCAGTCATTTCATGTAGAGATCTAACAGATTTTACTTTTGCTCGTAGAGAGTAGCACAGGGATGTGCCCGAAAAGGATACGCTGGGTAAGCGGGTCCAGTGTTCTTAGAGATAGATAATAGGGGAATACAAAAGAATCAAATTCAATAATGCCGCACCGATCATGCTCGCCACTTTTTCAAATTAACAGGGTTGATTCTGCGATAATGGAGAGGTGATGGCGGGTCAACGAGTTTATGATCGATAATAGCGAGATTTATATATTGGTGCGGCATTATTGAATTTGATTATTTTGTATTCCCCTAAAAGAATCAAATTCAATAATGCCGCACCAATATATAAACTTGTCTCGCTATTATCGATCATAAACTCTTTGACCCGCCATCACCTCTCCATTATCGCAGAATCAACCCTGTTAATTTGAAAAAGTGACGAGCATGATCGGTGCGGCATTATTGAATTTGATTCTTTTGTATTCCCCTATTATCTATCTCTGTTCTTAGGTGCATATGTCACGGCAAAGATTATTCCTGTTTTAAAACAGATGCGAGTTTGATAGTGTCACAACATTTGCGCCTCCTCAACAACTAATGGTGGCAAACGCATAGGCTGACATCTCCAGTTGAATAAATAATAATTCATGTCATTATATAGGCGCTTCACCCAATTTTGTGAATTGGCTCCAAGCGCCGCGACCTGAACCCAACATGCATGCTCAAGTGAAACATACGCACTCACTCTGCGGACAAACACAGCACAAGACAAACATATGACATTCACGTGGTGCTCAGCTATTCATGCAGAGGTTTCGGAAATTTTGATCGCTTGTATTTGAAAGTAGCTGCCTGACCACGATACCACAGTGGAGGGGGAGGAAGATTGATTGATTTTTTGTACATTGCTTAACGTCCCGACAGCAACAAGACTTTCTCAGGACGTGCCTGCACTGCTTGTCAGTGAAAAAAAACTAAACAGAACATTGAATGTATGTCGTCAGTCGGTCCAATACGTTAAATAAACCAAAGACATGGGGCCTAAATAAAGCTAAGACCATTTAGCAACATACATCCAATATCAAGAGCTACAGGCAGCGCAGACAGTAGGGAGGGTTTTAAAAAGGAAAATACAAGTGAACGGACCAAGGGTAGACAAACACATGCCCCAGAATAGAGAGGAAAACCTACCCTGTGGGGCTGACCAGGGGGAGGAAGAGCCGGAGTACCAGGAGAAAGCGTCGGGGCCCCCCCCCCTCCCCCCCCCCCCCCCCGACGGTCCGCCCGAATTAACGGTGACACTAGAGGAGAAAAGTTCAACGCCCGAACCGAGTATCGAACCTCGCACCTTTAGCATTGGTGGCACTTGTGAGACGCTTTTCCACTGCGCCACGGCGGACCGCCCCAAAATAGCTTGTCTGTCCTTCACCGGCTATTCAAAATGACCAAAACACTTCGCCAGACCTATTACAGCGAATATTATATATAACCGACCTCGATCACGACTGACGTCAAAGGAATATACATTTATACATAAATAGACTTATGACGTAATTTAAAATATTTCATGACGTTGCCGTCTCCAGTACTGAGTGTGCTTGTTGTTTCGAACAACACTAAGTAACGTTTTACTTTAGAACGTTTTGGTGATCTTTTATAGAACAAAATTCGCATCCAAGATGCGTCACAAAGAGGGCTACAATAAGTCCGCCATTTGTTGCTACGAGGGTTTTTGTATCACGGTCACATGGTACGGTTTGTGCTAAAGTGACTGGTCGTGTGACGTAGGGATGAAAACTAGTGAGCGATGCAGTCACAAAAAGGGCAGCTGATGTCCTGATGACACAATGCAAGCTTACCAGCCTGAAATTCCATGGCATTAGCACAGCAAGAGCATTCTCAGAATTGAAATGAATTTGGTTAGTTAGTTATTTGGGTTTAACGCCGAGAGAATTGAAATGAACATTATATATATATATATATATATATATATATATATATATATATATATATATATATATATATATATATATATATATATATATATATATATATATATATATATATATATATATATCGTGTAATATTTCAACATAATAAAGTCATAATGTATATAAATCTAACGGAAAGATATGTTTTTCATCTAGAAATCCAGCATAGAAGATTAAGACTACACTGCCTTTTACTACTCACGAACATGAGGGCAAGACTCTTGACATACCGCGCACGCACACGCGACACACAAACGAGCACACGCACGCGCGCACGCCGCACGCGTGCGCGTATCAAAGTCACTTCATCGTTCTCAGCAATTCAATGACGGACAAATTACAGGCTGACGTCTACAGTTGGATAAACATACAGATTGTCTGTGCTTCAAATTATGTCATGACGTAAGTTTATGCAATTGCTTCGAGTCATTTGAAAGGCGGATTCATGATAGGACGAAAGAAAGACGTCTGCGATTGCGGTTTTGTACGTCACAGTTTTTTTTTTTTTTTTTTTTTATCGCGGGATTGCAACAACGCATATTATCAGAAAAACGTAAGTATAATCAGATACAACGTGGAATCGAGGTTACTAATCACCAGTTATCTTGCTACTGATATAGTGTTGATAACGCGCTTGAGCTTAGTCTTAACTGTCTGACTCATGTTCCCAAACCAACAGACACACAAGAAGGTGAGTACATTTAAAAGAGAATTAAGACGGAGTTGTCAGTATTAACGTGCGCCACTTTCTAAAAATATAAAGGCGCTGTTGACCATTCAGTAAAGTTGTGCAAAACATCACACTATCTGTCCCATTTTCGTTTGTCATCAATGGTGGTTCCGAGAAATTTGTACTCTATTTGTTTCGCCAAAAATGGCAGTGACTGACTGCGTTTGTTGGTTTTTCCTGAAGTCTATGCACGTGTCTTTTATTTTGGATGCATGTGACTAGAGAAAGGAGTTACGGCATCAGTTCACAAAGTCAAGTTCTGCACGACTGGATTTTGACTCGTTTCGTTATCATAGACTGAGCAGATTCAGCAGAGCAGAACTGTCTAAAAACTTAATCAAGTACTGACCTGTCACTGTGCGCACTCATGCAATCATGTGTGTGCTATATAACCGAACAAGATTGGTGAAAGTACACAGCCTTGAGGTGAGACTGTGGGAACAAAGTTAACAGTAGACAATATGCGGTTTGCACACGAGGTGGTCCAAAACTGATCCATGGGGCCAGACTGTTACTCTGCTTAGAGTCACAGGTGAGGTTCCGTGTGGAAGGGCAAGTGTGGTTGGATGAAAGTGCTGAAGGCAGCCGCACTCAGATCAGGAACAAAACCCTAGTGTGAATTGTCCCCCTCTCAAGGTGAGTGGTTGAGGTTCACGAGCGTTAACGTGGCATCCTCGACTCCTTTTCCAGGCCTGTACGCGAACTGCAGAGGGTTCATTAAATGTGTTGTACAGTCCATGAGATGGGCTTGACACGTTTTCATGAAGGATCTTTTTAGGAATCAGGACAACTGTGAACATTTCCAAATGGTGGAACGCAACAGCGGCGAAGTGGACACCTTCGGTAATAATTAAATACAGTTCATGACCTTGTGCGTGTATTTTTCTCAAGTAATACATGAATCCAATCAACAAAACGCGATATTATCTGGAGCATTCGTTTGGATTTCATTGGGGGGGGGGGGGGGGGGGGAGACTGTTTTTTGCGTCGTCGTATCGTCTTGTCGTCCGTCAGTCGAAAGGGCGCCAAATTCGATCAAACTAGTCACAGACGACCACTTCCCTAAAAAAGTGCATCCACAGTTCCGCTATGATTGGTGCATCCACAGTTCTACAATTGGTGCTTTCGATGTTTGGATTATAAGCAGACCCGTAGATGTGTGTGTGTGGCGAGGGGGAGGAGGGGCCGGGGGGGGGGGGTAGGGGGCAAAGTGAGTTTGAGCCGGCCTCCCCACCCCGAACATTTTTTAATCGGGCAGGACGGGGGCGGGGGGGGGGGGGGGGGGGGGGGGAGGAGACTGACATTAAATGTTTCAAACTAACCCATATTTGTCCTGCCATATTCAGTTTTAGATTTTTATTTAATAAAACGGTGGGGTGGGGGCGGGGTGGGGGCGGGGAGAGGGCTGTTTGACTATACGTTCATCGATCTACTTCAGTAATTCATCTGCCGCCACCCTTACGAGGGCTCATAAGGGTCTCAGTGTGCCCAAAGATGAAGGACCCGGAATGAAACTTTACTCCGACAGGCAGTCTCGGCTATTATGGCTGATGGGGCACCGAGAGGCCGCTTGGTGCAACATGGGTGCAAAACCATATCAGTTACCCGTGTGCGGCCGCCTGGTACAACTGAAAACTTATTAATACTAGCAGTGACGCTGATGGGCAGAGTGTCACTTGTAAATGTGCCCAGTGCATTTGTATCCATCATACTGGTCATTACCAGTAGCGTTTTCCTCACAGAATGAATTGATAATGGGTTTTGCACCCATCACTGAGCAAGTAGTTAAGTAACTCATAGCAGGGGCGGATCTGGGGGGATCCTAGAGGTTCCGGAACCGACCTCCAGAGCCAAAATTATTTAAAATGCTATACTGAACAAAGTCCCTTTCGGGGTGTTTGGACCTCCACCCCCACCCGGCCATATTTGATTTTTTGCCGAGTTTGGACACACACACGCTACCCACTCCCCTCCCCAATTTGATATTTTGGCGAGACGTGAGAGTGTTGCCATCTTCCTGCCCCCCCCCCCCGCCCGCCCCCCCCCCCCCTCCCCCGCGTTGTTTGATTTTTCGGCGGCCACTGGAACAAGGTCTAGCGTCGGGATGCCTTTTGTGTCAGGTTGAATAAGTTGGAAACACCCCCCCCACCCCTCCACACACACACACACACACACTCGATGTGATCCGCCCCTTCAAAACTGAAGCAGTCAAACATGTTCAGTTGCCTTGTTCTCCTGAGGTGTTTAAATATTTCAGTCTTTCTTGCTTATTTCTTTGATTTTTTTTTTTATCACTATATATTTACCTCTCTTCATCCACCATGCACGCAGAGTGTAGCAGTTTGAGGGAGGTGGCCAATGCTGCATTTTACACGCGGCACTGCAGTCATCTTTTGACCCCTTCACTGCCAGTGATCGCATGATGTGTAAACATTTCTGAAATCTTGGTAGTTCAAAGCCAAAGAGCCCAAGTCATGAAAGGAACACGGATACACAGTGGTGTCAGGAAGACGCAAAACTCAGTCATGAGATGCACCTGCAAGAGATGTAGATCTGCATGAGCCCCCGCAATTGCGGGGGCTCATGAAGATCTACACCTCTTGCAGCTCAAGAGGTCCCATACCTGTAAAAGAGTTTAGGAGTGTAAAGCGTCGTGTGCTGTCATGTGTTTGTCATGCCGAGCTGGTGGTTCACTGCTGTAACGAAGTGGGAACCGGGTCTGTTTGTCGAGTGTTAAGTAATTCTTAGTACTCAGTACAGGTACAGTCATACACTTTTAAAAGAAGTTGCGTATATAAAAGGAGATTGAATGCCTTCCACGTGCAATGTCGGAGGCGGATTCTTTGGATCTCATTGAAAGGACAAGATCACAAACACAGAAGTCCTCGACCGCGCCTAGATTCCAAGTCTCTTCACCACCCTTCCCCAGCGCCGCCTCAGATGGTTGGGTCACGTATGCCTAATGGACGCCGGAATGCAAAATCCCAAAAGACATCCTCTGTGATGAAAACGTTCAGGCTTAACATCTTTTGTCCACCACGAAGGTGATTTCAAAGACGGGGCACCGAAATAGTGCCTTAACAAATTTTGACCCCAGCTCGATTTGAACCCGGGACCTTTCGGACGAGCCTCTATGATGCGCTGGTTACTGGCAAGAGAGCTACCTGGCGCCCCCACCTTTGCTGCAAGGATGTGTGTAAGCGGCGCGATCTCAAAGCGCTGGACGTCGACACAAAGAGGTGGGACGAGCTTGCCAGGAAACATACCAGTAGAAGGAAGCACTGAAGAACGGCCTGAAAGTCAGCCAGGACAAGCCCCGACAGAATGCGGCAGACAAACATGCCAAGAGAAAAAAAAAAACAGCCAGAGCCGGGAGCCCCATGAGTGTGCCTTCAAATGAAGCTGCTGTACTGAACGGACTGCCATTCCCGTGTGGGCCTATACAGCCGCCACAGCAGGGCCAACAGCGACATTTTCAAGGGTGCTGCTCCATGGTCTCTCGAGACTGATGGATGCCTACCACTACGACATGTCATGGGTTGGGTGTTCTGTGCCGTAACGAAGTGTTCATGGGGTCTGTTTGTCCAGTGTTACCTCATTCGAGACGTGCCGCTTCTGGATACTCCCGCCGCGGTTCATGCCACGTATCCTGAGGCGGCACGTCTCGAATGAGTTAATTCTCCTTAGTACGTGTACAGACATGCACTTTAATCTATTCAGTGTACAGTGTACGCAGACTGTCTTTCTGCAATCTTCGTCAATTCAACGGCAACAAAAGCAAGAGGAGGATTTCATCCCAATGTCTGCCGTATGGAGCACGTGCGTTTTTCTTTGAGTTGTTCATATTTTTAAGCTTATCCTTCTGATCCATTTCCCTCCTCTCTAACTAGTCTAAGCCGGGGAGCTGGGTAGCTCGGTGGTAGAGTGTTCGTCTCTCGACCGAAAGGTCCCGGGTTCGAATCCAGCTTGGGTCAAAATTTGTTCAGACCCTATTTCGGTGCCCCGTCTTTAAAATCACCTTCGTGGTGGACAAAAGACGTCAAACGTTTCTCCTCTCTAAGCCGGTCAGTCTCTGATCAACACACACGCCGGCTCACACAAATAAAGACAGACGACATACGGCGCTTCCCGCCATTAGTACGCTCTTGGTTCGTGTAGCGACAGAAATTCTGAAGAATAATAGCACGAGCAGCAAAATGACGTCACTATAACGGTTTGACGTCATGGCATCGCTAGTCTCACGACGCTGTGTACACAGTGACGCATTTGATGTTTCACGTCACTGTGTACGCAGCCTCTTCCAGGGCTGACTGTTTTCTTCCACACAGCCTCTGCCAGAGCTGAATGTTTAATGGATCCAAAACTTGTAAAATTGAATTAATTATTATTCAAAAAGTTGAAGAGGTGCTTTTCTTTGTGTCAATTCATGAATAGTAACAATGACGTGTTTTGTGCTTAGCGTCAGTTCAGCAACAATGTATAGCAACAGCAACAATGTATCATGTGGCTAGTTCTTTTACGTCACTGTCTTGAAGACGAGAATTCTTTGTGTCGACATTTTTTTCTGCGATGAATTATATTTTACAAAAACTGAAGAATAGATACAAAGCTGGTTAACGAACTCATCCAATATCTTTCTCGAAGCTAGCTGTATGCAAAATTTCAAATGAATATAACACAAATTACGGACTCAAATACAGACCAACCAACTTTGTATAAACGGCAATTTTTCTTTTTAATGAGTAAACCAAACTAAAAATGCCAAAAAGTACTCCGAGATACATCTTGAAGGAAGCATTTCCTAAATTTTCATACCTGTACGTAAACAGACACAGGAGAAACTCGTATCTACACACACACGCACACACGCACGCACACACACACACACACACAGACACACACACACACACACACACAGGGAGACGCAACCATCAGAGTGGGTTACCTAGCATTTCATGTGAAAATGGGTTCCCATATTTCTATTTATTCTAGGGCTCTGGAATTGATGCGAATGTTTAGAACTCACATTATAACTAAGCTCTGTAACTTAAAATAAAATAGACATTTTCTAGAAACAGAGCCACTAGATGCCGAAAAAATGGGTTTCTGCCAATAAAGTGGGTGGGTGTCTCTCTCACACAAATGAAACTGGCATTACAGTCAAAATGGGTGTCTTCACAACAGTAGGCGTCTGTAATAAGGTCAAGTTCATGGAATACTTCTTTTTCACATTAATTTTTTTTTCCCAACTTAAATGTGTATGTGTGCTTTAACATTCTTTACATAGTATGGTGCAAAATTCAATAAACACTGGCCCGAAACCTTTCGATTATGATTTTTACAGAGGAAATCGTTTAAACATTGCTGCGTTTTGTCCTTTTGAAGCAAAACAGTTTATCATGGCATTGATGTGAGAATCAACATAATGTATTCTGGAAATTAAAGGACTTTTTTTGTGCGTTTTGGGGTACTCTGGAGTTTCAGACAAACAGCAACAGAGCATTTTGAATATTAACCCTTATCATTCGGAATACACCAGTGTGTGCAACTAGTGTAACTGAAATAGTCCAAGGGTTAGTGCCAGAATAGCTTGGTGCCTCTAGGCGCCAAGCTATTGTGGCACCACCCTTGAACTAAAGCCATTGGTCTATGTCCTCATCTGTAAGTACTGTAATGTAGCTTGCATAGAATTATGGCAGTGAACAGATTTGAAGCTATTTAGCCTCAGTATGACTATGATGCGGGTCAAAAAGTGTGGAAAAATATCAAAGATAGAAAAAGACCCAGACGAAGAAACGAACACTTAACTTATTCTACCCCAGCAAAATTTAAGATCCACCACGATAGTTCAAGGGTGATGCCAGAATAGCTTGGCGCCTATGGGCACCAAGCTATTCTAGCATCACCCTTGAACTATCGTGGTGGATCTGTGTCCTGCACTGCAACGCAGTCTTCTGAAGACGACTTCAACATTTGGGCTTAACTTATTCTACCCCAGACACACCACAGCAAAATAAAGATCCACCATGATAGTTCAAGGGTGATGCCAGAATAGCTTGGTGCCTATGGGCGCCAAGCTATTCTGGCATCACCCTTGAACCATCATGGTGGATCCGTGTCCTGCACTGCAACGCAGTCTTCTCAAGACGACTTCAACATTGGGCTCAACTTATTCTACCCCAGACACACCACAGCAAAATAAAGATCCACCATGATAGTTCAAGGGTGATGCCAGAATAGCTTGGCGCCTATGGGCGCCAAGCTATTCTGGCATCACCCTTGAACTATCATGGTGGATCTGTGTCCTGCACTGCAACGCAGTCTTCTGAAGACGACGTCAACATTTGGGGATTCCGATCTTGGGGTAGAACGAGTTAAAATGACAGAACAGAACACTGACATTAATTAACTAACTGACAACATAAGAAATCACTTGAAACTTCAGCCTTTATTTAACGTCTTTCGTCTCCAACAAACAACCAGCCATTCTTTCATTTGCAAAATGGTATGGCAGTACAACCAACCATTCTTCAGAGCATGGAATTACTCGTACTAAAAAAAAGAGGAAAACCCCTTTTCACTAGGGGGGTCCGGGGGCATGCCCCCCCCCGGAAAAAATTTTGAAAATTTACATTAAAATTTGTGCAATCTGGTGCATTTTAGAGAGAAACTGAGCAGTTTAACCACCTAAAAATCTTGCTTTTTTTTTCTTATTTTTGGGGTGCACTTTTATTTTTTGTGTCAAAGGTTTAAAAGTTATACTAAAACAAAGTATTCAACAGAATATTTATATCCAAATGCTTATTCAAAATACATCTGAATGTCTTTCCATTTTTTTTAAAATTTGAGTTTAATTATATAATATATATACTTTCTTTAATAATCTCTGCTTAATCAGCTGTAAGTATGGATTCCTTTTATCTCTTATTTAATACTATGTACCATGGTCACTGAGCTGGAGAAAGGTTATATAGATTTTTCAACATAATTTCATCAAACTTTACTGGGAAAAAAATACATTGTAATAAATTTATTCACCATCATGAGTAATATTTCCAATGGCACTGCTTTTAGCTTTCTTGTGTTTCGCTGTAGACACGTGAGCATCAAGTGCTACGCGGCCGCGTAGTTAATATCAACTCTGCGCAGTTCGCGGCAATACGCCTGCCCACAGGCCGCTAACTTGCGAATACACTGAGCGCGGAGCTCGTCGTTTACGCTTTTCTCGAGCCAAGTCCATCTCCAAATATTCTTGGCTCCAGAATCGTCTGACGTCTATTCTGTCTCCGCGTTTAAGTATTTTCTCTTCGCCGTATTTTGACCAGACTACGACTCCACTGAAGACCGGAAGTGACCTGTGCGAGCTAAAGCTAACGCCTCGCTCAATTTTCAATACGCGATTTGGGGATATCCGCCACATAAAGATCACGAAACACGGTATTGGAATAGTGACTTTACGATTTTGTTTTCGGCGGAAATTCGGCGGAATGGCAGCTTCATTTAAGCGGAAATCCGCCAAAAAGAGGAAAATTCCATGCTCTGATTCTTTCATTTGCAGAGTTTTTAAAATGGCATGCAGTATATTACAAAATGATCCCCCCCCCCCCCCCAATAACACTCTTGTAATCAATTTTTACATTGTCAATGGTTTTCTTATCTTATTATATTGTCTTTTGTCCCCAGCCGGCTGTTTCGTTTTGCAAATCCAAAGGTTATACAGTATACAAAATGTGACCCTTTCTCACGAAACCAGTCTTAACTCGCAGCGAGCCAATCAGCACTACACGCAATAATATGTGGTGGGCGGGGGGGGGGGGGGGTCAATCTGGGGCATTTTCACTTTTTGGGAGAAATGTATTCTACATACACCAAAGTATCGTATGGTTAAAATCTTTATCATGAAAAATGCCATTAAATAGGTAAAAAATGATTTTAAAAGTCTGCCCTTGGCCCCAATTATGCTGCACACAGAAACTTCACAGGCTGTTTTCTCAAAATGGCCGCCGGAGGCTTTAACAACTTTAAACACTTAAGAACAGCTTTTACAATTTTTGCACTACAGCATACAGTCATATATCACAGTAATCAGCAAACACTGTAGTTTTCATAAATGCATATATGTCAAAACATCCAAAATGCGAGTTCTTAAGACTGATTTTGTGAGAGAGAGGGTCACAAATGATCCAGGCGTCCATCAGATAAAAAAAAAAAAAAGAAAAAAAAAAAAAAGCAGGCTATACATGCTGAAACCACCCCAATAATAACACTGATGTAATAAATCTGTATGAAATCGAAAATGCTGCGAGTGGCGGCTCAATTCATTTCTTTTGTAACTTTTTCAGTCTGTTGCGGACGTAATCCTTAATGTTTGTCCAGCGCCTATGTCTAAGTGCAGGTTCCAGCGCCATTGCATACTGTATCTCGGCCTTTCCAGGAAGTTTGTTCATGACGAGGTGTGTCTTGAAACGAGTTTGAACAGCTTTCTCTTCAGCTTCCCCCCATGGTTTTCTTGTAAATCTAGCTTTCTTTCGAACAGGAGCCGACGCAGTACTGTCATCATCAAAACTATCTAGATTGTCATCAGGCTCTGGACGTCTTTTCTCCGTCATGCTCATCGATTCCTGTGTTGCTGACTTGCTACTTGCTTCATTCACAGGTGCTGTTCCCCCCGAGACCTCTCTGCCAGTTTCTGATGCGTCTTCATTGTCAAAGTCAATCTCTTCATCATCGCCCAGCTCAGCTCTAATGCAACTCTCAAAATCTGTCATCCCATTGTTAACTGACAGAAGAATCTTTGCCACTTTTGCCTTTTGAAGGACGTCTTGAGGTTGGCGGTAGATATGGCGATGTATCCGAATATCATGGCCAAGGAAATCTGCCAGCTGATCCTGGTCTAACTCCGAGATGGCCATTGACTGAGCCAAAGTTGCAACCTGTTTCCGCAACTGAGTAAATGTGAACATGGCTGGGTATGACACCCCTGCTTCTAGGGCATGGGCCTTCAGAACATCATGGCCTCTGTAAGGCCTCTGACCAGAAGGTGTGGCAAAGATGTACTGGGAATCAGCGAGAGCTGGCACCGATTGCCTCATTTGAAGGATTCTGTCCACAGTTGTCATCATCTTCTTCGTCAGCAAAACGGGAACACTCCTATTAAACTTGCCTCTGATTTCCACTCGCTGAAAATGATTCACCATTTTCTTCTCAACCTCTGTGAGACCTTTCAAGATATCTTGATTGGTGATCGATCCAATCTTAGCATTCTGGAAGTCTGACACCTTCATTCTCTGAACTTCTCCCCCTCGTTTTCGGTTGAAAAGTGATACAGCACAAAGAGTTGCTTTAACCACTGTCGGATAATCTTCCGAAACCATCCTTGTCTCAAGAAGCTGTTGGACCTTCCTCACATCTTCACATGATGGGATCAGCTTGGGTTTGTTCATGGTCATTTTCCCGACCGACTGGGCTGCTGTAGCGGACACACAATCATACCAGTCCCCGTTGAAGACAGAGTCAAACCGCTGCGCCTCAGAGAGCTCCTGTCGCCACCTGTCGTCTGAACCCTGTCCAAGCTGTTTGGATGCCTGTGACTGTTTGATCTGTGAACACTTTTTCAAAGCATGGCCTATGCGCATTGCGAGATTGCCTTTTTTGAACTGATGTGTGTCCTCATCAAAATCTGCTAGCTCTTTTACAGCCAGGACAACATGATCAAAGCTAGCTGAATTGATCACAGCATTTAAACTTGCGATTTTCATTTCTGACCTCACTCTGATAATCTTCAACAGTCTCCCTAACTCCCGCATCCTGGAGCTGATTTGTCCAGCCGTGTGTTCTTCAATGTCCCTGCGGTCAAATAATCTCTTTCCATACTCAAGAAGCAAGGGGTCAGTTCTGATGAGACGGCTTATCTCATCATCTCTCTGGGTAGCCAAGACCTTGTGGTAGAAGGAAAATTCAACGTCTAAGGGTATTGGAAGCATGAGCCGACCACGGCGAGCGGCGTCCCCTCGCCGAGTGATCTGAAACCCTCCTGGCTTCTGACAGCAACGTTTTGAGTGTACAGAGATCAGCTTTTTTTGATAGAGCCCTTTGCAATGGCTACAGGCGAGAAGGTCGTCTACCTTACTAGTTTTGGTGCGATACTTAGGAATCAAACATCCGGATTTGTTTTCAAGAACAGCAACGTTATGCATGTAATCACCCTCATCTTGTAGTCTGATCCATGCTCGACGTCTCTGCTTGGTCCCTTTTTTCATCGACAAAATTTTAGCAACGTCAGCCTCAGTCTGCATGGACATCTTGTAAGTGCGTGCTCATTTTCAAGACAAGCTTGCCACACAATTTGCATGCATGTTTCTTGTCCCATTTGTAATTTTGTACTTTCCTTTCCCTCTCTGCGACACGTGCACACCCGTTTCTTCTGTAAGTGCTCTTTCCCCACTCTTTCCAGCATCATGTTCCTCCTGCCTATCCACATTCTCATTGCCACCCCTAACGCACACGACTTGCAGTCATGAGTCGTCACATGAGCTGATCCAATGTGACCTTTCAGAACCCTGCAGCGCTGTCCCACGGGCAACAGTGAGCAGCGTCAGCCTAGTCTGGCGCTGGTCACTCGTATAGTGCGTGCTCAGTGTTTCATGACAGCCTTGTCCACACAGATTTGCATCAGTGTCCGCCACGTACTGTTCACTGTCCGTCGAGCTGCGACACGTACAGAGCACTGCGTTTCTGTCTGTAAGTGCCTTGCCACTCTGTATCCAGCATCAATGTTCCTCCTTGCTATTACAAATTCCTCATTGCACACCTTGCTGGTACATCCGCTAACCGCACCTGGCAACCTGCTGTACCCAACGCACACCGCACCTTGCTGGTACTAGCGTCACCAACACCTGGCCACCCCAAACCTGCCACTTTGATGAAATCTAACATAGTCGATACAATACTGTCTATGTCCGAGATCCCAGCAATTGATGCTGACACACCCTCTGAATCCGGTGAGCTCGAGCCAGGAACAAACTCCTCGTCATCACTGCCCTCGTATTGCGATGCGCTGGCACTGCTCTCAGTCTCGGGTCCATCCCAGGCGCCATTTGCCAACTGGAGAAAGAAAGAAAGAAAGATTAAAACCAAAGCTGCCTTAGAAACAGAAACAGCCCAATTTTGGTTTAAAGGGGCCTTGCACAAGAATAAAAAGAGTAATCCCGTGTATGACCGATTTACATATGTGTGACCTCGGTGACGAGGGCTGGCTTCTGCAGCAGTCAAAATCCACGTTTTCTGAAAATGCAAGCAGTTTTCACACATTTGTCAACCCTGCGTGACCCTTTGAGAGAGGTCACTCAAATTGGCATGTTTAAAAAGGTCTTGCCACAAAGTATCCTTGGGCCAAGCTTGAAGAATGTGGCTTGAATAGTCTCCGAGAAAATGCCACCGTTAACTCATTCTACCCCCAGACACACCACAGCAGGATAACAGGGATTCTAGTAAGAAAGAAAACGCGGAAAATCAAACGACATTGGTGGGGGGTGGGTGGGTGGGTGGGTGGGGGGGTGGGGGGGGGGGGGGTGGGGGGTGGTTTCATGTCCTTCATTTTCAGCGGCCGAAAAATCAAACGACAGGGGGGAGGGGGGGGGGGGGGGGGATAGGCACGCGTGTCCACCGTTCGCCAAAGTATCCAAAAACCGACAGGGGGAGCGAGACCAAACACACCCGAAAATGGACTTTGTTATGACACTCCTGATCTGCAGTATAAAAATGGAATGTGCGTACCAGTTTATGTTCAGATGCACACTAAACGGCACTCTGTCTTGGACAATATCCTTTTTCACCGCCATTTTCCACTGCGACCTAAAGCTACCGGAAGTGTCGGGCGATAGTGAACCAAACTACATACAAATCCAACCCATTTGAGATTTTTTTGCCATTTAAGAAGATTTTTTTTTTTTTTTCTCGTCTTTTTTGTTGTTATTAGACGCGGAAAATAAATATGCTTCAGCGGAATTGTGAAAGAATTTCCACGGAAATCCGCGGAAACGCGGAAGAATCCCACCCTGGGATAAGGATCGACCATGATAGTTCAAAGGTGATGCCAGAACAGCTTGGCGCCTACGGGCGCCAAGCTATTCTGGCATCACCCTTGAACTATCATGGTCGATCTGTGTCCTGCGCTGCAATGCGGTCTTGAGAGGACAGGGGCAAAATTTAAGGATTTTGGTGTTGGGGTAGAATGAGTTAAAGTTTACCATGGACGACGGACGGACGACCAGTGGCCCAGAACATAAACTCACTTTTGCTTCGCACGCACGCCAGCCAATAAAATGAAGATGATCATAGAATCACTTTACTTACCAGTTTGTAATTGGGGGCATTCCGCTGCCGTCCATGCACCCTCCTACCAGACGCACCCTCTGTGGCAGAGGCTGGGGGGCCATGATTCTGCAGCATAGATCCCGATGGGTTTGGACATCCTGCTGCCATCCGGCGCTGGGTGTGTGCCAGAAAGTCCTGAGCCGGTGTGACCAAAATGGTGTTGCTGAGAACATGTCCAATACAACCATGTAAACCAACTGACATTTTGAATCAGATTGATTGTACATTGCTTAACGTCCCGACAGCCACTAGGCTTTCTCAGGACGTGCCTGCACTGCTTGTGAAAAAAAAACCCACCTAAACAGAACATTGCCATGTATGTCGCCTGCCGGTCAAATACGTTAACTCATTCTACCCCAACACCAAAATCCTTAAATTTTGCCCCTGTCCTCTCAAGACTGCATTGCAGTGCAGGGCACAGATCGACCATGATAGTTCAAGGGAGATGCCAGAATAGCTTGGCGCCCGTAGGCGCCAAGCTATTCTGGCATCACCCTTGAACTATCATGGTGGATCCTTATCCTGCCGTGGTGTGTCTGGGGTAGAATGAGTTAAATAAACCTAACACATGGGGCCAAGACATAAAGCTAAGACCATTTAGCAACACACATCCAATATCAAGAGCTACAGGCAGTGCAGACAGTAGGGAGAGTTTTAAAAAGGCAAATTTATACAGGTGAATGGACAAAGGGTAGACAGAAACACATGCATGCCCCAGAATTGAGAGAAAAACCCACCCTGTGGGGCTGACCAGGGTGACCCTGAGAACTAAAAACTGGCAATACAGTAAAAAGCGATACTTCAGTTGCACATTCCTAAACGAGACCTGTTTGTGGACGTTCGTTCTTCGAATCGCGAGGCAGTTTTGCGAACGAGGATTGAAATCTGGCGCCATTTTTGTTTTTTTTTTAAAAAAAAAAAGTCAACTGATAGTTACTGTGCATGCATGTGGCAAGTTAACACGTCAGAAAAAAAAAGAAAGAAGAAACAAAATCGCGTGGCAGATTGACCTTGTAATGGGGTTATTGAACGAATTCCTTTCATTGAAGAAGAAAGCTTTTGTTAAAATCGTGGGGTTCTATTATCATTTACTACAAGACTCAACGGTCAGGCCCGGCCGGTGCGGCCGAAGACACGTTTGAAAGCAGACGCCTTATTTTTCTGGGCCAAACGGGTACGGGGATTGGAGGCATCTCTCAGTTAAATAACTGCACTGAACAAGTACATTTGGGCGTGCTCTTAACTAAGAAATATTGCATAAAATACCTCTGCAAATGATGACCGGTGCGTCCGTTGGAGACGAAAGACGTTTAAGCAAGGGAAGGAACTCCGTTGATCGGTGTTGGACCAATCAAATTGATCTGAAAACACTCCGGCCGCTTCCGTGTCCACACACAGGCCCAGGGCATCCCTGAAACACAACGATGAAGTAAATCTGTTAAAATGGGCACATCGTATTTTGATATTTTTTTCTGAATTTTGAATGAAAGATAATACAGAAACAACCCTCAGAAAAAATGGGTGTCTGATCTGGCCACCCAAAATTTTACACAGACCCAGATTGCATAAGGATGGTAAAGAAAGTAACCCAGTTCAGTCATTTGGTGTACGCACACACACACACACACACACACACACACACACACACACACACACACACACACACACACACACACACACACACTCATTTTTTTTTTTATGGGTAGATACGCTGAGAATAAACCAGAACGTTCGAGCAAGGTCGCGCTGTCTAGTGACCTCGTAAGAGTGACATCAAAGTGTAGAGCCGCTCTATTTTTATTTTTAGTCATAGTTGTTTTCTGTGCGCGTGAATTTAGCGGCCAGTCAGTGTGTTTTATGAAAGGTCGTGAACGGTCTGCCATACTCTTGTGTGACGTCATTACACACGGGGATTTGGGGCTGAAATTAGCAGTCGAATTTTTGTAGACTATTTTAGTTTATTCTAGAAAGCTCTTTTTTATTTAATATTTATGAGTTTCAGTTACGTGTTCTGTTCTGATTGGTTGCGTTGTGTGAATTCGGTGGATTTTTCTGGAAAGTTGTTTTACTATAAAAGATGGTGCTAGGAAGCACGTGTGTACATTGTCATACATTGTCAGTCAGTTGTAGGGACACACAGTTTATCGTAAGTACGTGGCCCGTATAGGGTGTACATTGTGAGAGACGCAGCGTAACGGTGGGTGTACGTTGTATGAGAAACATTGACACGTGTCGCCGGCAGTGTTGACATTTGCAGAAGAGACTATTGTATCAGTGTAGTTGGTGCATTTGGGAATGCATTGTGTGGAGATCGCATCGCTGAAATAAAATATTGTTGGAACTGTTACTCCAGTGTAGTCTAGTACATCCTTAAGCCACGTGTGACGGGTTGCAGCTGAATAGTGAAGTTTATTTAAAAGAACCGTAATTGCGTGCGTCTGGTGTGATCCCGACGACTCAACATGACGTAACAGATTCAAAATAATGACTTAGAACAGAACACATTTACAAAATACAGTGTAACACACGATGCTGTATATGACACATACAGTATAGGGCTCGGGAAGCTGACGTCATCGCCAGTCACGCTAGTCGTGGCGGCCATCTTGTGAGCGGATAGCGAAGAAGCGGGCGCTCATAGGGAACTGAAACGCAGTCAGGACCACAATAATGTTAGGAAAGTCCTGACGTGCTATACGCTTGCCATAACCGTATGAAACCGCTAACCAGAATCTGATTTTGTTTGTTTCCAACGGAAAATCTTATTCACAGACTAACCCACCGTCGGCATATTTCAAACTTTCACCTGATTCTGACTGACCCCACAGCGGCTGAAGAGCGTGGAACTGCTGAGCACACAGAGAAGAATTTAGGCCTACCAGCGAGCTTTCCTACCACCGCGGCGGCCGTGTTTATGTATCGTTTTACGGCCCTGACCCGCCGACCTTCGCTTTTGACAGATCATTAATTTCCCAACAAGCGGCGTGCCAGAGAAAATGACTGTGTGTGGGGGTGCTGGTTTTTATTTCAATGACTCATGACTCAGTGTTACCATCATGATATTACGTGCTATAAAATGATGTTGACGGACTTCTTCTGCTGAACACCGGCGCTGTACTATAGCGACGGGCCTCCAGGTGCAGCTTTGACCGTTGTTTTGCCTAGACTGATCATGGGAGATTATTTTCCCGCCGGGGCTTTCGACGGTAATTTGTTTCTGTTGTTAACTTGTATATTTATGTACTCAGTAGCGGCTTTAGTCAGAGTCCGACTGACTGAGTAACAAAAGAGCTACTAGTGTGTTCACGGGAGACTTATGGCTGTCACTAGCATTCTGTTTTTGTCAGGGAGGTTCGGGTCAGGATGAGGCCACTGCGGCCCGGCCCCGCCCCGGCCATTAGATGCCTTGGCCACGGGCTTCACTGACCCGTTCCGAGTCACAGTCATTGTCCATTTTGTAGCTCTGTTCAGTGTCATTTGTAATTATTTGTGACCTGGAAAGTCCGAGTCAGTGAGTGAATGTGAGCAGCACCTGCGGTGGCAAGACAATTTTTGCTGGTATGATTATCTTCTATTACAGCAACAATAAAGTCATCTTGAATCTCGAAGAAAAACGTGTTGAAACACCTCATCGCTACTATCTTAAGACTATGGTATCCTCTTAAGATGGCGGCTGAAGCGCCGACTGACGTTCCTAGGCAACGCGGGGAACTTCTCGAGCCCTATTGACTGACACAAAGCTTTATTACATACATGCATCTCAAGTCAAAACACAAATCCAGTCAAGAAAACGCGATATTATTTGGAGTAATTTTCTAGATTTCATTTTGGTAAAAAGATGGATTGTCGCAGAGGGTGCCAAATTTGCTACATGATTAAGCAGACGACCACTTCCGGAACTACGGGACACCAACCATAGAAAAAGTCCCCTCCCGGAAGTGGTCGTCTGAATAGCGGATCCAAAGTTCAACCATTGGTACTTTCGATTTTGGATGAAAAGGCGCAAGTGGTGAGGCATTTTATGCAGATATCTTCCACAAATATAAACAGTCCTGGTTACTATGGCTGATGGGTGCAAAACCATGTAACTCGTGCGTTCTCGGGTTTAAAAAAAAAAATACTGAAAGTGCCGCTCATGGGCAGAGTTATAGTGCCGGTTTCATATAAATCATATGTACCCATCATATTGTTAACCAACGAGCCACTGCCAGCAATGTTTAATAAATAATAATAATAATGTCAATTTATATAGCGCATAACCACCATAGGTGCTCTAGGAGCTTTATATGTTACACTAAAATATATATTATGACAAAATGACAAAAATTGCAATGCTAGGCACACACACACATGGTAGTAATACATCAGTCATGTGGAACAGGTTGAAAATGTCCGTAGATATAAGTCAGGGTGAAAAAATGAGTTTTTAGTTTTGATTTAAAAACAAAAAGTCAGTGTTGGTGCGTGGTGCACATCAGCTGGGAGCGAATTCCATGTAACAGGGCCAAAGTACTTCTTTTTAAATCTTGAGATGCGAAAAATGTGGGTGTCTGAGGCAGAGCATAGTGAGCGTGACAGTGTGTAAAGCTGGACTAGATCAGATAGATATGGCGGGGCAAAACCAGGGATAATGCTGTAACAGATCACACAGACTTTGCATATTGGATTCTGTACGTAACTGCAGCAGCCAGTGCAAAAATCAGCTAGAAGAGGTGTAATGTGTTGACGCTTTGGTGCCTGAAAAATCAGTCGCGCAGCACAGTTCATAACTCTTTGGAAAGGGTCAAGTAGGTTTTACGGAGTACGTACAGACAACAGAGCATTGCAGTAGTCTATGTGGAACAGCACAAGGGAGGTAACAAGTATCTTAGTAATTTCAACAGTCAGCAGATGCTGAACACTGCTGATCCTTCTGAGTTCAGTGAAGGCAGGCTGTCAAACTTTCTTCACTATAGTTCTTTCTTCACGGTACTCAAGTAATCCAGTGACTCAAAAGCCACCTACTCTAGGGGTTAATAGTTTGCAACATATCTCCTTTATACATGGTCTTAACCCTTTTAGCCCCAAAGGTGCATTTCCCAAATTTGGAAGTGTTGATTAATGACTATATACCAGTTGCAGGAGGTGGATTGACCATGATAATTCAAGGGTAGTGCCAGATTAGCTTGGCACCTGAAGGCGCCAAGCTAATTTGGCACTACCCTTGAATTATCATGGTTAGTCAATCTCCTGGTGAAGGATGTTCGTGCTAAAAATACTGTACAAAACTGCTGACTTAAATTAAGAAGTTTGCATGTTGTACAATAAAAGACTTTCCTGCTCTTCTTATCCATTGTGTGAGGAGAGTTCCTTTTGTTACGCTCAAAGCAAGCCACTGGAAAATCTCTGCCCATACGTGTGCCCACTAACATGGATTTTGAAAAAAAAGCATAGGCTTGCAGCGAATAAACAGGGATGCAAAAAAGGCAAGTGAGAGGCATCAAACCTCATGAGCCCTCCCCCCCCCCACCCCTCTCACCCCCAACCCACCCTTCTGTGGGGGGTAATGAGGTTCTATGCTTCTTACAGTTCTGTAGTTCGTTCTGGTTGTGTCCCAGTGGTCAACAGGTTAAACCTAGGTATGAAACTGATCTAAGCTGTTGCACTTTTCACTTGAAGTGCATAGCTGTGCATTACCTTATTGGATCTTGATTTCAGTTGCCGACAGCCATGTTCACGAGGGCAGAAGCAGTGGAGTTCCTGGAGAGCAAGTGGGGAATTCAGCATGTGGCAGAAAAGATGGAGAGTGACAGGAGGAATTTACTGGAGGAGGTGATCACCCTCGTACAGACCCACGTGCCCTTTCAGAGCATCACCCTCATGGCCACCCCGCCTGAACAGCGATGCCGGCCCAGTGTGGAAACAATAAAACGAGAGTGCATGGCTGGCTTAGGGGGGCTGTGCTACAACTTGAATGTGTTCACATGGGGCCTGCTCAAAGCTTTGGGGTACTGTGCCCAACTGTGTCCTGCTACCTGCACCACTACTGTCACGTACCCTGACAACCATGTTCTTGTCCTTGTTAACGACTTGGAGAAACCTGGCGACCTCCATCTTGTCGAATGCGGGTTTGGGTCCCCCACCTTCCGAGCCGTGTCGCTCAACTTTGAGCATGAGAGCCCGGTTTTTGTCGACTCTTTTCTGGAGTACAAGTACATCCGCCATGAGGGTCAGTTTTTACGCATGCAAGGGAAGGGCGACCCCATGAAGCGAAATGACCCACCGGTGGAGGGTCTAGACTTCATTGTGGGCAGGTGGCGAAGGTTTTATTACTTTGATCTGCGGCCGACGGATTCTCTAGCAGCTTTTGATGCCTCCTTTGATCGCGTTTTTACCGTCCCTCGTGCAACACCCTTTGATCATTCACCCCGTGCCCTGTGCTTTCCAGACAAAAAGGCTGTTGTTCTCGTCAACAATCGCCTAATGTTGGAAGAAAACGGCGAGCTAACAACAACGGTGTTGGAAAATGATGAGGAAATAATCGCAAAATATCTCCAGTATTTTCCCGTCCTGAGTGAAGACATTGTGCGTGCAGCAGTTCAGCAGTGGCGAGAATTGCTCTCGTGAATGGTTTCAGCTGAACTTGATCCTGCCCAGTGAGCAAACGATCCTCAGCTTGAGGTTGGCTGCAGCAGGCCTACGCATGGGTGTTTGCGTGTTCACGGATGTTTGTGTGTTCACGGATGTTTGCATGTTCACAGATGTTTGCGTGTTCACGGATATTTGCGTGTTCACGGATGTTTCGTGTTCATGGATGTTTGCGTGTTCATGGATGTTTGCGTGTTCATGGATGTTTGCGTGTTCACAGATGTGCATGGGCCTGCTATGGTCAGCGTCAGGATGAGGACATTTTACTCACTGGACTGGTGGGTACACTTCCTGCTGGCAGACGTGGGCCCCATCCACATCTTCAGAATGATATGTTAGATTCAGGTTGAATCTGTCAGTCAAGTCTCATCATGTAAATGGGGTCAGTCTCTGTCAGCAAGAGTCATGAGAATCTATGCCTCTTGCAGAAGGTTTGGGCTTGCTGGAAATGGAGACAGTTTCTGCCAGTTCTCATGATCCCCTGCAGTTGTCAGAGCTCATAAGATTGTTGAAAATCTACGCCTCTCTCAGACAGATGGAGCGGATTGACACAAGTGATCTACAAATGCGGATTCCAGATTTGTTGTACATGCACAATAATGACTGCTTGCTGAAATATTTTAAACCATTACATCCCGACACTCATTTTGTAAATGTTCTTATTGTCCTATGAAGGCCACATTACAGATTAGGAGACAGATCAACCATTATGTTCAAGGGTGATGCCAGAATAGCTTGGCGCCTGATCGAAGCACCAAGCTATTCTGGCACCACCCTTAAACTATCATAGTCAAATCAGTTTCATGCAGTACGGTATCAGGATGAAAAGTGTTAATGAATTGTGCTGTATAGCAGAGCTTATGGGGTAGAATCTGTGTACAAACCACAAGGATAGTTTTGTGAAATAGGGCATTAATTACTTTTTATTATTACCATTATTGTTACAAGTATATTGATTTTGTAATTTTGATAGAAACAAAATTACGGATGGCACATTCTAAAGTAACAGGAGCTGCTGAGGTAATACAATTTTTGTGACATTGTCAGTCGCCAATGTTTGTTGGTTTTTTGTGGGTTTTTTTTTATAAGAAAACCACTTTTTCCAAGATTGCCCTGGCTTAAATTAACTCCCTTGTGCATTCAGCCAGGAGTAAAAAGTGTGGCTGTATGCACAGGGGGGTAGCGAATCAAGAGAGACAACAAGTGTGGGATTAATCTATTCCTGTGACTGGGATGCTCGACGGCTGCAGGAGCTCAAGAGGATACATGTATATACATGTTTCTTGAGATGGAACTTGCCAACTGAACCAAAATATCTGCGATATAGTCTAACCTACTTCTGATTTAATGATGTCTATTCACTAGAGTTGTGCTCATTTCCGCGCAGACATTTTATATACATACTTTTACTCAAGAAAATTATATATCATGTTATATGTTCATGATGGAGTTTTTGTGCGTTGTTCGGGGGTACTGTCTATGTATCTGCTGAATTCATCACTGTTGGCTGTGAGTTATTTCAGCGTGCTAAACCCTGTTTTCTGTTAACCCATATCATACTGAGGCTAAAAGCTTCAAATTTGTACACTGCTGTATGCAGGCCACATTATAGTACTTACAGATAAGGATATAGACCAATGGCTTTAGTTCAAGGGTGGTGCCACAATAGCTTGGCGCCTAGAGGCACCAAGCTATTCTGGCACTACCCTTTTAACTATTTTAGTCAAACTTATTTCACACACTGGTGTATTCCAAATGATAAGGGTTAAAGAAAAATTCTCTGTTTTGATGGATAAATTTCGACATGGACAGAAAACTAGACTGTCCATCACTAGAAGAAGAAAAAAAGGAAGCATCCAGTCATGTGAGGAACACAGAGGTTGGTTGTGATCCTGCAGCGTGAGATGCACACATCAATGCATTTTGTTAAAGGTTACATGATGCAAACCTCATCCCACCACAGCCCCTTGTATTCTTGTTGGTGTATTTGTGCAACTCTGCCATCGGTACTGATGTGCTTATCTTGGTCTTGCTTAACCCATATCATACCGAGGCTAAAAGCTTAAAATTTGTACACTGCCATATGCAAGCTACATTATAGTACTTACAGATAAGGATATGGACCAATGGCTTTGGTTCAAGGGTGGTGCCAGAATAGCTTGGTGCCTAGAGGTGCCAAGCTATTCTGGCACCACCCTTGAACTATGTTAGTCAAACTTGTTTCACACACTGGTGTATTTTAAATGATAAGGCTTAAAGTATGCGATCTACAGTACAGTGCCTGGGACCTAATTTTTGTATACGCTCCGCCCTGATGACCAACAGTTCTAAATCCTAGTGGAAGCCTCCTGCACACTCATGCGCACACACACACTCATGTGATTTGCATGTTTGATATCATACATTTTTCAATGTTATATACTCCGGAAGGTGATGTGACTTTTTTATGCATGCTTTTTATTATTGTGTTTACTCAAGAAAAATATGAGAGTAAGCCACTAACATTATTTAGGTGTTTTTGTTCCTTTATTCATTCATTCCTTGTTTTTTTGTTCGAATACAGTTGCTTGTAAACTTTGGTTATGGAGGAAACACTGATTGTGCCTAAATGAATACTCGGCTGTGTCGCAGACACAATTTTAGTCTTTGAAGATTCTAGTATCAGCATTGATAAACCAACAACCCAAATATCACATCCAATTAAACCCTGTAGGTGCAGCAAAAAAACAAAAACAAAATGGGATGAACCATAACCCACAAAGTCCCTTCTATGTGAGAGCTGTCCTTGCTGTCAAGGGTCTCTCTCTACCTTTTGTCTTTGACCTGATTCTGATGTTGAAATGTCTCATATTGAACAAGATGAGGATTCATCCCAAAGTCTACCGTATTGATTGGAGCTCACATGCATTTTTCTTTTAGGAACATTCACAGTTGTTCATATGTTTAATTAAGCTTATCCTTCTGATCCATTTGTTTCCTCTCTAAGCCAGCCACTGATCAACACACATGCTGGCACACACAAATAAAGACGGACACACAGTGCTTCCCACCATTAGTACGCTCTGTAGGCTGGAGTAGCCACAGGAATTCTGAAGAAAAATAGCACCACTAGTAAAATGACGTCATTAAAAGCTTGAGTCATGGCATCGCTAGTCTCATGACGCTGTGTACACAGTGACGAAATTGATGTTTCACGTTACTCATCCAAAAGGCACACAGCCTCTTCCAGGGCTGACTGTTTTGTTCCACACAGCCCCTTCCAAGGCTGACTGTTTCATGAGAGTATATAGTGGATCCAAAACTTGCAAAAATGATTTAATTATTATTTAAAAAAGTTGAAGAGGTACAAAGCTGGCTAACGAACTCATCCAATATATTTCTCCAAACTAGCTATATCCAAAATTTCAAGTAAATGTGACCAAAATTACGGACTCTAATCTGGGTCAACTGACTTTCTATAAACGGTCTTTTATGTCTAAAATGAGACACCCAGTTACAACTTGCTCGGAGGCTCTCTTAGCCACCCCTTAAATAAAGTATTTTGTGAAGTTTCAAGCTTGTACATAGAGATTCTTGTGTCTACATACAGCCGCACAAACACACATACGGCCTTTTGCGCCAAATGTACGTTCAGCAGCAAGGTTAGCGTAACCAGACATGATTTAATTCTTATCTTGTTACTTCAGTTGTCAGAGGTTTAGACCTGCCCACCTTTGACATCATGGACGTCCTATTAAATTCGCCCCACCGTGACCCATCCTAAAATGTCCCTTCAATAAATAGAAGGGACTTAAAAAAGAACCACTACTGATATTTACAGATATTACAGCACATACAGCCTTCACTGCAGGGAGTTTGCGCTATATAAACATCATTATTATTATCATTTTTTATCACACACACACACACACACACACACACACACACATAAGCTCTTACAGTATATACAAGCATTTATTGTGACATTCAGGCAAAATGTGTATATGACAAGATGATACAAAATGGTAACAAAATTATAGGAATTTTTTAGTTCCTTGGAATGTTAATTTGGGGGGGAGGGGGGGGGGGGCATTGCCTACAGACTATACTGTCAAGGCAAGGCATGTGGCAGATCCTGGAGCGACTTGGCTGTCCCCCAAAGTTCCTCAACATGATTGTCCAGCTACACGAGGACCAGCAAGGCCAGGTCAGACTCAACAATGACCTCTCAGAACCATTCCCTATTCTCAACGGTGTAAAGCAGGGCTGCGTGCTGGCACCGACCCTCTTCACCATCTTTTTTAGCATGATGTTGAAGCAGGCCACAGTGGACCTCGATGATGACGATGCAGTGTACATCAGGTATCGTCTCGATGGCAGCCTGTTTAACCTCAGACGACTGCAGGCCCACACGAAAACCCTAGACCAACTGATTCGCGAGCTGCTTTTTGCTGATGATGCTGCCCTCGTTGCACACACAGAGAGAGCCCTGCAGCGCATCACGTCTTGCTTCGCAGATGCTGCCCAGCTCTTTGGACTCGAGGTCAGTCTTAAAAAGACAGAGGTCCTCCATCAGCCGGCACCCAAGACAGTGTACCGCCCTCCTCACATCACCATCGGCGAGTCTGAACTAAAGTCAGTGCACCAGTTTACTTACCTTGGCTGCATTATCACGTCGGACGCCAAGCTGGACAAGGAGCTTGACAGCAGGCTGGCAAAAGCGAACAGCGCTTTCGGGCGACTTTTCAAGCGGGTGTGGCACAATCAGCAGCTGAAAACAGGCACCAAGATCAGCGTGTACAGAGCTGTGGTCCTCACCACCCTGCTGTATGGTTCCGAGTCCTGGGCCCTCTACCGCAGCCAACTACGACTCCTCGAACGCTTCCACCAGCGCTGCCTGCGTACCATCCTGGGCATTCACTGGAGTGACTATATCACCAACGTCGAGGTCCTTGAACGGGCTGAAACTGTGAGCATCGAGGCTTTGCTGCTGCGGACACAGCTCCGCTGGGCGGGGCATGTCTCCAGGATGGAGGATCATCGCCTACCAAAGATCACCCTGTTCGGCGAGCTTGCTACTGGACACCGTGACAGAGGGGCACCAAAGAAGAGATACAAAGACTGTCTCAAGAAGTCACTTAGTGCCTGCCAAATCGACCACCACCAGTGGTCTTCGCTTGCTGCGGACCGTGACACCTGGCGCTCCACCATTTACAAGGCAGCTGTCTCCTTTGAGGACTCTCACAGAGCTAGCCTTAAGGACAAGCGGCTCAGGAGAAAAAACAGAGATGCCGCAGCTCAGAACCCTGGCCATACCTTCCCCTGCAGCCACTGCGGTCGAACCTGCCTGTCTCGGATTGGCCTCCGCAGCCACGAACAAGCCTGCAGACGTCGTGGGCAACTCCTATAAAATCTTCGTTCGCGAAGTCAAGCCAAGAGAGAGATACTGTCTGAGGCAAGTAGCATGCAAAGCATTTTGATTATGAAAGACATTTGTGGACAAAGAGGAAAGCCAGCTAGGCCATTCCATCTGCAAGAAGTAAAGATTCTCATGAGCCCCAGCAGGCAATAGTTGCCAGCATGATGCACCAATTGTCATGAGCCTCTGCAGGCAATAGTTGCCAGCATGAGGCCCTAATTGTCATGAGCCTCTGCAGGCAATAGTTGCCAGCATGAGGCCCCAATTGTCATGAGCCCCTGCAGGCAATAGTTGCCAGCATGAGGCCCCAATTGTCATGAGCCCCATCAGGCAATAGTTGCCATCATGAGGCACCAATTGATATGAGCCCCTGCAGGGGTTCATGACAATTGGTGCCTCATGCTGGCAACTATCGCTTCACGTCTTGAATGAGTTAACCCATTGTGCATGCAGTTGCAAATACTATATACAGTACCAGTGGCTGCATGTACAAAGGGGTTTAGAAATCAGCAGCAGCAATAAACGTAAAATAAAATGAAACCTCGCAAAGATTGATTGTACATTGCTCAACGTCCCGACAGCAACAAGACTTTCTCAGGATGTGCCTGCACTGCTTGTGAAAAAAACAACTAAACAGAACATTAAATGTATGTCGCCAGCCGGTCCAATACATTAAATAAACCTAACACATGGGGCCTAAATAAAGCTAAGACCATTTAGCAACACACATCCAATATCAAGAGCTACAGGCAGTGCAGACAGTAGGGAGACTTTTAAAAAGGCAAATACAGGTGAATGGTCAAAGGGTAGACAGAAACACATTTGCCCCAGAATAGAGAGGAAAACCCACCCTGTGGGGCTGACCAAGGTGACCCTGGGAACTAAAAAGTAGTTAACCCCACCCAAGTCCCCCAGGGCAAACCCGGGTGGGGGCCTCGCAAAGAAGGTCTGTAAAAAAAACGTAGTATAAAATAAGTAAATAAACAAACTAATAAATGAATGCATAATCAAATAATGTAACCCCTTCACTACCAAGAAAAAGTGATCACAATCCATCTTCAAGAGGCTCTGATCCCCATGACCCCCCCCCCCCCCCCCCCCCCCCCACAGTTGTAAGGGCTCAAAAGGTATACTGTACGCCTGTTGATGACTAAGCCCTGTGTCCATGTTCCTTGGGCAGTCTGGGTTCTTTGGCATTAAATTAAAACACACTGCATCCACTAGCAGGGAAAGGGTTAATTAATAAGAGTGGCATATAAAGACATTTAGCCTGGAGGGTGGGGAAAATACCAAACAAGAGGAGGGGAGGGGAGTGGGCGGAGGATGGAGTTTGCTTTTGACTGGGAGGTAGGGGGGAAGGCACCAACAAAACGAATTTCAGAGGGAGTGAAAAGATATGCTGTACTATAAACTGACCACCACCTTCATTAACCCTTTTAACCCCACAGGCTCATTTTCCAATTTTAAAGGCGATACCTAATGACTGTTTCAGGAGCTGGATTGACCATGATAATTTAAGGGTAGTGCCTGATTAGCTTGGCGCACTACACTTAAATTATCATGGTCAGTCCATCGCCTCGTCTAGGGTGCCGGGGCTAAATGGGTTAAGGATAGCGGCATGCCTTAAAAAATGCAATCAAAGTAAATAACTGTCAATCAGTTCAAAAACTATGAACCAAAACACATGCATTAACCCATATCATACGGAGGCTAAAAGCTTCAAATTTGTACACTGCCATATGCAAGCTGCATTACAGTACTTACAGATAAGGATATAGACCAATGGCTTTAGTTCAAGAGTAGTGCCAGAACAGCTTGGCGCCTATAGGCGCCAAGCTATTCTGGCACTACCCTTGAACTATTTTAGTCAAAAATTATTTCACACACTGGTGTATTCTGAACGATAACGGTTAAGAGGTTATGAGCAAGGAATATGCAGGTAAAAAGAAAATCACGTTGTAAACTCAACAATACGCACTGACCATAGCAGCTGCTGACACACTGTGCAGTGCTTAAAGGCACACAATACTGTATTATGCCAATGTATATGTGCATCACAAGGTTATAATGTACATAATATGTAAACCAAAAAGTACAAACATGATAAGAATAAGAAAAGACAAGAGTTGCAGCAAGTAACCCTGTTGTGCCTGCAGCCACTGGTACTATTAATTCATTCAGGGCACCCCACATCAATAGCTACGAAAGTATTGGACATCACCGACAGCACCTCTGCAGCTAATGATGTGGGGCACCTTGAATGAGTTAACAGTACCGGTGGCTGTATGTGGGTGGAGCTAGAGAAAGCGAGTGACTTTGGCTATGATTTTGATTTTTAGTTACACTTTGAATGAGCACAATACATATATAAAATGTACTGATTGAGCCAACCCATTAATCGGTGATGTAACTGGAAACCTTGTATCTGACACACATTTGCGTGTCTGATATGAGGTTTTCCAATGAGCCCTTTACCTGCCAGGAAAAAAATGAACACAATATGCAAGAGACACAGATCTTCATAAGCCCCCACAGTTGCAGGGGCTCATGAGGATCTCTTGCTAAAGATTTCAGAACCAAAATCTGTGTCCACTGGCAGTACTGGGGTAAAAACAAGATTTTACAGTTTTCATACAACTTAAATTCATACTAGTTGATGTGCTGAAAAATTGCGTGTTTTTTGTTGCTGCAGTTCAACAAAAGGCATTTTGTTATCACAATTGTAATCAAACATTAAACAGCCATAACAATACTGTATAAATTCAAAAACACACACTTAGTCTTTCTCAGAAAGAACTTCACAGAAGATTACAGCATGTGCCAATCACCTAAAATGTAATTATGCTGATCATGACATTTTAACACCCCAGGACCGAAATCCCCAAATTTTGAAGTTGCCCTCTGAAAGACTGTATTACAATTCTAGAGACAGATCGAGCATGACAGTTCAAGGGTGGTGCTAGAATAGCTTGGCGCCAATAGGCGCCAAGCTATTCGGATACCACGTTTGAACTATCATGCTCGATACAGGTCTTGCTGTGGTGTGTCGGGGCTGAATGAGTTAAATCACATGAACCACAGGCATCTTACATCGCAGATTCTTGGCGTGAACCCCCACCCACCTGAAAAGGTAACTGTAAATGTGAGGGTGTGACTCTTACACGGTGAGTTTGTACACAGTACACAAGGGTACATTCAAAGAAATCTATTACATCAAATGCGACAGTGCAATATCATTTTGCCATTAACTCACTGTGTCCCGGGTACCAAATCCCCACATTTTGGCGTTGTCCTCTGAGGACTGCATTATAAATCACCCATGATAGTTCAAGGATGGTGCCAGAATAGCTTGGCGCCTATAGGCGCCAAGCTATTCTGGCACCACTCTTGAACTATCATGGTCGAGCCATATCTGGCCATGGTGTGTCGGGATTGAACGAGTTAAGAATTAACAAGAATAGTGGAGAATCCCTCATGGCTCACATGCAAGACCCAATGTGCGAAAGGCCATTTGGCTGATGTCGGCCGCTGTTTGCCCACGCTCAGCTGTGCGTGGGCCAACAGCCGCCAGCCATTGGCCCGATAGCCTTTTGTGCATCGGGGAAGCATCTGTATCATTTATCTGATCTTCCTGCATGAGTCGCAGTGACAAAAAGTGCTACTGGAAGCCATTTTGTGCTGGTCTGTGATATTGAATCTTATGGTTCAAAACTGTAAGGTCCAAACCATAAATCAGCACACATTTTTAACATATTATTGATGGTGTTCCCATGCAACCTTGTAATTATTCATTCTGTGTTTTGACAACTAAAAAATGTTTACACTGGTCAGAATATGTGATCCGAAGCTCTCTCTAAGTGAACATGAGCAGTTTCTGCTGAGCTATAAACAGATTTCAGATTTCATCAAAAATTAAGGCCTCCACCCTCCCCCCCCCCCCTCGCCCCTCATATACACACACTTATTTAATGCATGTAAACACAATATGCTGAGCACAGCAATAGGTAATCCTAGTTCGTGTAATGGCAACACAATGGCAACACTCACTTGATTCTACACATGCACAATTTTACAAGAGGATGACACCATGATGCAGACGACCGTTTTTGTTTCAACCATCAGCTTAAACTCCTATGCAGAGAAGAAACCAACTGAGAAAGAAACACGCTTAGAAAAGACAGTTACAACACAATTTATTAATATTTCAGGTAAATACCCTTCTTCAAAATTAACAAACAAGTACATGTATAAGAGACCAGTCGCTACTTATCTTATCAGCGAGGAAGGAATGTGGCAACTGAAGGAGTGTGGCATTTTACACGCTTGGCAGTCTCCTTTTGGGTCTGGATTTTATACTCATTCGTACATGTACAGTGTGTGCATTAACTGGTAATTCTCTGTATGTCACTGGTGTCTGAAAGCAAATAACAAATGGAAAGCAGCAGTTGGTAGATACAGGTTAGAAAAGGGAAATACCAATTTACAGAGACAGGGTTACAGGGTTATGTGTTTGTGTATGTATATATACATGCACACAAATATATATATTTGTTTTCCTCTCTACGTCACACGACCAGTCACTTTAGCGCAAACTGTACCATGTGACCATGATATAAAAACCCCTGTAGCGAAAAATGGCCGACGTTTTGTAGCCCTCTCGATGACGCATCTTGGATGCCAGTTTTGTTCTATAAAAGATCGCCAAACGTTCTAAAGTACAAAGTTACTTAGTGTTGTTCGAAACAACAAGCACACTCAGTACTGGAGACAGTAACATCATGACATATTTTAAATTACGTCATAAGTCTATTATGTATAAATGTATACGTCAGTCATGTCTGGCGTGATCCAGGTCGCAAGATGTCTTCTTGATTTCTTTTACGAAAATAATGGAGGAATGAAAACAAATACGTTATTGGTCAGAGGGGTTCGCTGGACGGACCCTTGTAGGCCTGAGGGAGGTCAAAGGAATCATTGTACCTCGAAGGCCTTTGACCTTCGGGGTACATTTGACCTCCCTCAGGCCTACAAGGGTTCGTGTAGCGAACCCCTCTGACCAAAAACTTATTTTATATATATATATATATATATATATATATATATATATATATATATATATATATATATATATATATATATATATATATATATATTTACACACACACACATACATATATGAAGAGTATGGCAAAATATAGTTGCAATGTAGATGTGCATATTTCTTCGTTAATAATAATAATAACAATATTTATATAGGGCTTATTCTAAAATGAACTCTAATCACTTCATAAATCGGGGGGGGGGGGGGGGGGGGGGGGGGGGGAAGAGAAACATGTTGCTATGAGACCCCCCAAAAAAAGAGGAACTGTTAAAAACCCCAGCACGAACACTGATGTACAACATAAGGAAAACTAAGGTGGTGTCAGAAACTTGAGCACACGAGCCCGGTAGCTTTCACACAATCTACAAGGTAATCTCTGTGATAGTGTGTATGGCACTTCTAGAAACGAGATAAGCCTTCTTCTGTATGCACTCACCGCTACTGTTTACAGCACTAGTGGCTGCCTGCCCAAGGAGAACTCATTCAACCCGATGGTCGTATTTCCCAAATTTTGGAGGCACCATCTAATGACTATGCACCAGTTGCAGGAGATGGATCGACCATGATAATTCAAGGGCAGTGCCAGATTAGTTTGGCACCAACAGGCGCCAAGCTAATCTGGCACTACCCTTGAATTATCATGGTCGACCCATCTCCTGCTGTAGTTTGTCAGGGCTGAATGGGTTAATTAACAGACTGAACCCACACATTAACCTTTTACCTGTCAGTAGGGCTTTTGCCACAGCCAAAAGGTCAAAATTCTCAAATCTGGGAGCTGTCCTCTGAAACCTGTATCACAGATTAGGACAGAGATCCACCATGATAGTGAATCCACATCTTCTGAACAACCAATATTTTTGCACAAAAGCGATCTAAGATGACAAGTGCTCTCTCAAGAGAAGCCTTGAAAGGCAAAAAGCATTGCCTGTCATTAACAACCATCATGTGCGTGGCTACAGCCACAGTCACAGCTACAGCCACCTAAATGATGATCTTTAGCCCATTCAGCCCTGACGCACTACAGCAGGAGATGGGTCGACCATGATAATTCAAGGGCAGTGCCAGATTAGCTTGGCGCCTATTGGCGCCAAGCTAATCTGGCACTGCCCTTAAATTATCATGGTCGATCCATCTCCTGCAACTGGTGCATAGTCATTAGATGACGCCTCCAAAATTTGGGAAGTATGGCCGTCGGGGCTGAATGCGTTAATGACAGGTGATCTGTGGAAAGGGCAGTGGCTGAAAACTGGTTCTGCTGTCTCACGTCAGGGCGGAATGGTTCTGGGACATGCTTCACTGATCTGCTCAATTCAACTGGTCATCTGGACTGTGGATATGATGATGCGATCCAGAAAAGGAGGAAGCTTCACATCTCTAAGTGGCAGACCTCACCCTTTGGCTGTCCCTAGCAGTGTTTGTCACTATTAACCCATTACATCCTGAAGTTGATTTTTCAATTAGTGAGTTGTCCTATGAAGGTTACATTCAAGTTCCGACAATAGACTGACTACGATAGTTGAGGGGAGGGTGCCAGGACAGCTTGGTGCCCCTGGGTGCCAAGCTGTTCTGGCACCACACTTCAACTATCATAGTCAAATTTCTCTCCTACGAGTGTCAGGATGTAAAGGGTTATTGATTCCTGCAGGAATCATTACAACAAAAATGGCTACCAACAGACAAAGGGTGAACGCTTTCTTACATGATGATAATGACATGTCTGAGGAGTAATGCTGCTATCTCTGGTACACTTGGCGAGTTTCACGGCTCGGACGGAGGCCCTCGAGCCACTTGTTGAGCAGAAGAATGAATGTTGAAAGCTGCAATATAAAGAAGTGAAAGTTATACATAAGAAGCCATCAAAACAGCTTGTTCTTAAAAACAAACTATTTTCATTGCTTCTTAGGTATAATTTTACAGCCATCTTCCACCCCAATAGATACTTAATTCAACACCAACACACTGACAACATTTAACCCATATCATACTGAGGCTAAAAGCTTCAAATTTGTACACTGCCATATGCAAGCTACATCATAGCACTTAAGATAAGGATATAGACCAGTGGCTTTAGTTTAAGGGTGGTGCCAGAATAGCTTGGCGCCTAGAGGCACCAAGCTATTCTGGCACTACCCTTGAACTATTTCAGTCAAATTTATTTGACACACTGGTGTATTCCGAATGATAAGAGTTAAACAACAGCAATTTAAAAAAACAGTAAATTTTAAAAAGAATTCACTGCAATAATTAACAGTACACAACTTTTATTGCAAATAAAACAATTCACATTTAAATTTACAAACGATGCAACACCCATTTGAATAACTGGAAACACTGGAGTGTTTCCAATGATTCAAATGATGTCACATTTCTTTTGTTAGTTAATATACCAAATATTTAAATGTACTACGCTGGGATACGCCATATACATTTTTGCGTCAATGTCGTTGGCCCCATCATTGCTGAGAAAAACTGAAAACAATTTAACTGTAAGAGACCCAGACCCTCATGCGACCCTGTAGTTCCAGGGGCGAACGAGGATCTATGTGTCTTGCTGACAACACTTTGTATCCACAGTCCTGGACAATTGGGGCTCTTTGGCGCTGAATTAATGAAGATCCCCCAAAAAGAATCTGTGTCCACTGGCAGTGAAGGGATTAAAACTAATCTGTGATTTTGGACCTTACATCTTACAGATATATTGAAGTCATCTGTATTAGCTGTAGCGTGTCCATGTGTGTGCTTGTCTATAACTAGTATAAGCGCAACCCCTCCCTTGAATGAATTATTATGCATTATTTTAGGGTGACTGTGTACAGATTGTTTAACTCATTCAGCCCGACGGCCGTATTTCCCAAATTCTGGAGGCATCATCTAATGACTATGCATCAGTTGCAGGAGAAGGATCGATCATGATAATTCAAGGGCAGTGCCAGATTAGCTTGGCGTCAACAGGCGCCAAGGTAATCTGGCACTACCCTTGAATTATCATGGTCGACCCATCTCCTGCTGTATTGCGTCAGGGCTGAATGAGTTAAAGAGTGTGCTGCATCTTTGTTTTCAATTTTTTAAATATTTTTTGTAACTGTGTATTTGTAATTAGTTATTTTCATATGATTAGCCTTGTGTTAGGCATGTAGAGCTCACATTTCTCAGGTTAGGCACTATAGTACTCATCATCATTATAATTATCATTATTAGACACACATGCTTGTACATATATATATATATATATATATATATATATATATATATATATATATATATATATGTACAGAAGAACCCATTCTGAGCAGCCACACACCACACGCAAGAGAAATGTCATCAAAGACAGGTACAAAAAGTCAAACATTAAAGACACACAGTTAGGTGAATACAGCCACCTAAATGATAGTCTTTAATGACAGGTGATCTCTCATAAGGATAGTCACTGGTACTAAACTAACAGTACTGGTTGCTGCATGCACAAGGAGAACAAGAAAGGCAAAGCCCTTATGGCTCATGTGTACGACTGATCCACATGTGTGACAATAAGAAAAGGAATGGCTTCTGCGCCAACAAAATCCACGTTTTCTCAAAATTTAGTCAGTTTTCACACATCTGTGAAACACCTGTGGCCCTTAACCTTTGCGATGAGTCGACTAAATTAATATACATAGGAAGGTCTTATCATCAGCTACCTTTTTGCCCAAAATGTGACTGAAAGTTTGCATAAATGTTGATAATAACTACAATTCTATCAAAAACTAGCATTTTACACACATTTGCCGACTTCTTGTGACCCATGACCTTTCCAAGGGGTCATCCAAATTAGTATGCATAGATAGGTCTTACCATCAGGTATCTCTGTACCAAGTTTGAGTTTGAAGTTGGGAAGAGTAATTGAGAAAAAACATCTTTTGTCAAAATAAAGCTATTTTTTATATATTTTCTGATCCCCTATGACCTTGACCTTTGTGACAGGTCACTGAAATTGGTATGCTTAGAAAGGTCTTGCCACAAAGTATCCTTGGGCCAAGTTTGAAGACTGTAGCTTGAATAGTCTCCGAGAAAATGCCAACATTAAAGTTTACCACAGACGACGGCGGACGGGATGACAGACGACGGACAGACGACCACTGGCCCAGAACATAAGACTCACTTTTGCTTTGCATGTAAGCCAATAAAAGCTTCATTAACCCTTTTGCCTGTGCATAGCGGCAAATACCACTACCGACAGCCAAAGGGTTATTCCTCTGACCTTTCTCTTTGAGACCCTCGTTGAAATTGCGGCAGACGAAAATGGCGGCAATTATGACAAGAATTCGCACACAGATAGCCATGATGCCACAGGCTATGGTGCTGCCAGCAATGCCTGCATGTTCTGAGAGATAGTCTGCCACCTGCAACAAAAAATTAAATCATAAAGCATCAGCAGGTGATTTCAATTATGCTATATATTGAAGGGAAAAGATTAATCCTTATATAGCCCTGGGACCCTGCAGCAGGAGATGGATTGATCATGATAATTCAAGGGCAGTGCCAGATGAGGTTGGCGCCTTCAGGCGCCAAGCTCATCTGGCACTAACCTTGAATTATCATGATCAATCCATCTCCTACAAATGGTACATAGTCATTAGGCAACACCTCCAAAATTTGAGAAATGGGACCTCAGGGCTAAAAGGATTAAACCCTTAACTGCTGAGAAAAGGTGAACCCAATTAAACTGCAAGAGACATAGATCCTCATGTGCCCACACAGTTGAGGGGTTAATGAGGATCGTTATGTCGCTTGCCGAAACCACTTTGTAGCCAAGCTCTTTGGACGGCTGGTGTTCTTTAGCACAAAAATGTTCAATGTTAAATTTAGGGCTTGACGTCTTTTGTCCACTTCACTGATGATTTTAAAGATGGGGCACCAAACAACGACTCTGAACAAATACTGACTCGAGCTGGGCTCGATCTCATGACCTTTTCGATTGAGAGTTGAATGCTCCACCATCCCCTCTTTTGCATTGAACAAAGATTTCAGAAACACAGTGAGCAGGGTTTAACCCATTCAGCCCTGACAGCATCAAGCTAATCTGTCCACGACCTTCAATTATCATGGTCGATCTATCTCCTGCAACTGGTACAGAGTCATTAGATGACGCCTGCAAAATTTGGGAAATACGGCCGTGGGGCTGAATGAGTTAAACTTTTTCTGAAAGAAAATACAGCAGTCGCCTCTTTGGGCGTTGCTCAGCATCTGGGATCATCTAGTGCACTGATCTGTGATTTTAGACCTTACGGTTCTAGACTGCAGGGTCCAAAACCACAGGCCAGAAATCAGGCTGACCAAAACAATCGACTAAGCAATATCTGTGTCTCTCTTAACCCATTGAGCCCCTACAGCAGGAGATGGATTGGCCATGATAATTCAAGGGTCGCACCAGATTAGCTTGGCAGATGAAGGCGCCAAGCTAATCTGGCACTACCCTTGAATTATCATGGTCAATCCTTCTCCTGCAACTTTTACATAGTCATTAGGCAACACCTCTTAAATTTGAGAAATGGGACCTTGGGGCTAAAAGGGTTAACTTCACCTTCATCTTTTATAGGGAAAAAAGACATTCGGAAATCAGAAGGTCAGAATTGTATGTGTTTCTACAAAAACACAGCTGCTGATACTGCATGTTTGTCTGGACTTTGAATCTACTGTTTTCAAACAAGTGCCACTTTGACCTACTTCTAATTTCTATTGCGTCAGAATCACACCAAACAGCAGAGAAATACCCAAGGAAGTGAGAAACACACTTTGAAAGGGCAAACACAACACAGTGAATAACCTGCACATGTTATCTGTTCCTTTCAAAGCGTGTTCACCTTTTTGGTCTGGACACGAAAAAGTGGAATTTTAAAGAAATGAAAGGAACAAATAAAGATCTGTCAACATTTCATACCTGCACTAGCTTGTAAATGACGTATGCAAATTCCAGAGGGCTCAACACAAAGAAAACTATGGCACCGATCTTGTTTTCCATCTTCATCTGTAGACAAAAGATTAACCCATTTAGCCCTGAGTCCCTCAGCAGGAGATTGACTGACCATGACAATTCAAGGGTAGTGCCAGATTAGCTTGGTGCCTGAAGGTGCCAAGTTAATCTGGCACTACCCTTAAATTATCATGGTCAAGCCATCTCCTGCAACTGGTACATAGTCATTAGGCAACACTTCCAAACTTTGAAAAATGGGACCTTGGGGCTAAAAGGGTTAAACAAGATCATCAGTGACAACAGTATAATGCATAAATATGCTTGCACAACCATTAT
This sequence comes from Semisulcospira habei, assembly GCA_036245525.1. Classification (NCBI taxonomy): domain Eukaryota; kingdom Metazoa; phylum Mollusca; class Gastropoda; family Semisulcospiridae; genus Semisulcospira; species Semisulcospira habei. Next base: position 191,734,954 of record BTPG01000004.1, on the reverse strand, counting down.
CACTGCAGCAAAGCCTGTTCTTGGCGACCTCGCTTACAAGAGATTAGCCACCTAAATGATGGCCTTCACATGCCTTTCAGACTTCTCATAAGACAGTACCTATATTTTTAAGACCACTTACCCCCCCCCCCCCCCCTCCCCCTCCCCAGCCAGTGTCAGCAGTAGGTTCTCCCATCGTTTTCTCTTTTCATTGTGAAAAGTGAATGCCAGTATTTGTGAATCATGATTTGCAACATATATCATTGTAAATCCATGATGGTATATCCCGCCCCCCCCCCCCCCCTCCCCACCAAATGCCCCCCTCCTAGTCTGTAAGTCCAAAATCACAAACCAGTACACCCGAGTCCAAACAAAGACTCGATCTCTGTCTTGTCTTTTTCATTGAGATTTGTGAAAACAAAATGATGCATCCAGAATGAGGCCACCTGGGCATAGTTTAGCAATTACATCTATTACCAACCAACCCTGGTTTATCACACTGACACTCAACTCACCGAGGAAGGAAAAAAATCACATCAATGTAATGAATAAACGACTCAAGGTACATGTGTACATATCAATTGTATCAAACTAACAGAAGCCACATGGGACATCACTTTTGTCAAGTTATTTACCCCACATAGCCTATTTTTAAGTCTTAGGAGACTCTTTAGGATGGGTTGTGGTGGTGCGATTTCAATAGAATGCCCATGACCACTTAGGTGAGCAGATCTAAAAATCTAACAACTAAAGTAACCAGATGAAAACGATAGCATATCTAGTTACACTAACCTCGCTGCTGAATGTACTTTTGGCATGAAGTGCTGTATGTGTGTGTGTGTGTGTGTGTGTGTGTGTGTGTGTGTGTGTGTGTGTGTGTGTGTGTGTGTGTGTGTGTGCACACGTACATGTAAACATAAAAAATCTCCAATATTTGTGTACATACAAGCTTAAAATGGGGAAATGCTTCGTTCAAGGGATGCATAGGAGAGCCTCCAAGCATATTAAAATTGAGTGTCTCATTGAAGGGTCAAAAGACTGTTTATGGAAAGTCAGTTGTACCACACTGAAGTCCATTATTTTTGTCATATTCACCGATTTTGGATATGGCTCAATTGAAGAAAGACACTGGATGAGTTCGTTAGCCAGCTTTGTATCTTTCAAACTTTTTAAAAGTTCATTATAAGCAGAAAAAAAGTAAAAGTGAAAAAACCTAGATTTCTGGGAAAAAATCAGACAGTGACAGTGATGTAAAAGCACCAAATCTGTCACAACGCAGACATCGACACAATACCCTAGATATGATGTATTTTCTCTCTCTCTCTCTCTCACACACACACACACAAATATTGACACGCTGTTAGACAAGCATGCATGTGTATAGTAGAATATTATGTTTCTATCTTATGTATCTAGGTAAGATCAACCTGATTTCAAATAAATTATAGCAGCTAGACTTAAATTGTACTGTAAAATTCTAGTTTTGTCCAACCTTCTTCTCAAGTGGAGAAGGCAAAGTGAAACTCTTATCACGTAAAATATAAAATTACGTAAAAACTTAAATTACGTCTTTACAAATGACGATTTTAAAACCAATGACGTGTATTTACTGTGCCCTTTATAGAACTCATTGATGCATTGGCAAATCTGTGAGGCTTTTTCAATAGGAGATATTTTAACATAAGAATCAGATCAAAGACAACAGGTAGAGACCCTTGACAGCGAGGACAGCTCACATATAAAAGGGATCTTGTGGGTTAGGGCTCTCATACAGAAGAGACTGTCAGTTTGTGGGTTATCTTCTTCTTCTTGTCGTTCGCAGTGGGCTATATGGTCAGTCCAGCACCGGCGATGAATGACGTCGTTTTCTCCAGGTCTTCTCGACTGCCGTAGAGTTTGGTCTGCAGTGGAGCTGGCGACGGCCACACTTCTTTTCTTTCATCGTCCAGTAGGGGGCATCTCTGGAGAATATGTTCCGCTGTTTGGTCTTCCTGACCACAGGCGCAGGTTGGTGATGCCGCCAGCTTGAGCTTTCTGTTCATGTGAGCGTTCAGTCTGTTATGGCCGGTACGCAGTCTGATCAGGACGACTTGCTGCTCTCTGGTCATTGTGTGGTAGTCGTCTCTGTTTGACCTCGGCCTAATCAATGCCTTGATGATTGTCTTTTGCTCACTATAGCTGACGCTGTTTTCTTGTTGATCTTTTGTGGCTCCTTCTTTCGCCAGCTCGTCTGCCCTTTCATTTCCTGGTACCCCACAGTGGGCTGGTATCCACTGGAGAACAACTCTTCTGGTTTGTCTGACCTTCTGCAAAGCTCTGGTCAGCTGGGGGAGCTTGTCGTTCTCGAGGGCCTGAAGGACTGAAAGGGCATCGGAGAAGAAGACAACTTGGTAGCATGGGTCTGTGGAATTCTGAACCATGGAGGTGGCCTGCATAAGTGCTTCAGTTTCTGCTTTGTAGTTTGTGCAGTGTTTGCCGGTGGCTACACTGGATGTGGCTGTATGTCCCCCTGGGAACTGGATCAGGATGCCAGCACCTCCATTGGAAATGGCATTTGTTGCTGATCCATCAGTGTAGATGTGGATCCATGCCTCCTTTGGGTACTGTTCATCAATCAGGGCTAGGGTGAGTGCCCGTCGAACGGTGTCATCCTGTCTCCTGAGGCAGCATGTGGGACACTGGTGCAGATCTGGATGTCTGGTTTGTCCACTGCCCAAGGGTTTTCCTCTTCTTCTGTGATCAGAGGTAGAGTGCTCTGTGGAAGGACTTCCCTGTATTGTCGAGAAAGTCGCATGCTCTCATGGACAAAGCTGCTTCTTTTGAGCCGGTTCTTGGTGAGGTTGCTCAGTCTGTGCTTCATGGGGTGGTCAGGCAAGCACCTGAGCTTCTCCGCCTGTACCATGGTTTTGGCTTCTCTCCTCTGGCTGAGAGGTTGGATTGTGGTCAGCTTCTCCATTTCCTTGATTGGTGTGGATTTCATTGCACCAGTGATGAGTCGAAGAGCCTGGTTTTGCACTCGGTCGAGGGTCTGCAGGTTCATCTTGGCTGAGGTTGACCACGCTGTGGAGCCGTACTCGTGGTGGGGCCTGACTGTTCCCTGGTATACTGTCTTCAGTATCTTCTCGTTCCCTCCCCAGGTGGTGCCTGCCAGTTTCCTGAGTATGGCCAGCTTGCGCCGGGCCTTCGCCTCTGCCTGTGCAATGTGTGGTTTCCAGGTCTGACGTCTGTCGAAGGTGACACCAAGGTAGGTAGCTTCTTCATCCTCTCTCAGAGGGGTTCCACCAAGCTTGATGGTTCCGGCTTTCTGCTTTGGGGACAATGTGAAGAGGGTGGTGGAGGATTTCTCCTTGTTGACGGAGATGCACCAGTCTTCTGCCCATGCGTTCAGCTTATCTGCCGCTAGCTGCATTCTGTAGGTGGCAGTACTTGCATGCTCCTCCTTGCACCAGATCACAAGGTCGTCTGCATATAGGGCAGCTTTGATTCCCTTGGGCATCTCAGACACCAGATCGTCGATGAAGAGAAGGAAGAGGGTAGGGGAGAGGACTCCGCCTTGTGGGATGCCATGACGAAGGAGGAATTTCTTGCTTTTGGTCTGGTCGACGCTGACTCTTGCCCTGCGGTTGAAGAGGTAGGAGCGTATCCACTGGAACATGTTACTGGACATGCCTTTTCTCAGCAGTTTGACACGCAACCCAACTTTCCAGACCTTGTCAAAAGCCTTCTGAAGATCAATCCAGGTTACAAAGACCAGCTTCTGCTCCTGGAAGGCATCTTCAGCTTCCTGCGCCAAGTAAGTGACCTGGTCTTCAGTGCTGCGGAACTGTCGGAAGCCAGCTTGTTCAGGGGCAAGGAGGATCCTAGATTCCAGGTAACACCTGAGGCGCTTGTTCACAATTCTCTCCAAGGTCTTCACAACACAGCTGGTGAGGCTGATTGGGCGATAGCTGGTGGCCTTCTTTGGATCCTTCCCTTTCTTTAGAATGGGGATCATGATCGCTTCTCGCCAGAGTTGTGGAGGCGATCCTTCTTGCCAGCTCCTGTTGAGGACCTCAAGTAGCTTGTTTTCTGCTGCACTACCAAGGTGGGTTAGCATCTCGTTGGTTATGCCATCTGGACCAGGAGACTTCTTCGCCTTCAACTTTTTGAGAGCTATATGAAGCTCTTTGTGTGTAAGTGGTTGATTCATGGCGTCCGCTGTTGCTTGTTTGGCAGGTCTCTCTTTTTGCTCTCTTCTTGCTTCTCTCTGCTTTTTGGGGCTAACATGGAGATTGCTCTCAGCTGCTTAGCTTTCAGCAAATTGGTTGGCAGCATGCTTTCCTGTTATCTTCCCATTTTCTTCTAAGGTGATGTTTCCTTTCCTTGTGTTCTCATCGTTCAACTGCTTGGTCAGTTTCCAGAGCTTTCTGCCGTCCTTCTCAAGGTTCAAGGAGCTTGTTTTCTCTTGCCAGCTCCTGCGTCTTGCCTGTAGCTTCTTCTTGAGAAATCTGGCTTTGGCTTCCTGGAGGCGGATGTTGTTTGCCTGTGATGGGTTAACTTCTGCTTCCCTTCTGGCATCTGCTAGATCATCATCCAGTTCCTGCAGTTCATTGCTCCAGTAGGGCTTATAGTCTTTTCTAGCACCTCTGGGTATGGACTCACGCGCTGCTCTGAGGATGCTCATGTTGAGGTCCTTCACCACCATGTTGATGTCTCGACCTTCGATTTGAATGTCTTTGGTGAGTTCGCTGGAGCGGTGTCTAAAGAGGAACCAGTTCGCTCTTTTGTAGTTCCACCGTGGGAAGGTTGCATCAGCGCAGGACTCTGTGCCCAAGGTCAAAAAGACTGGCCGATGGTCACTTCCACCTAGCTGTTCTCCGACCTCTCTGCTGGCTTGCTTATGCATGTCTTCTGTGCAGAAGGCTAGGTCAGGAGTCGATCTAGTGTGCCATCTTCTGGAGTAGAACGTGGGGCAGTCAATGGGACTGTTCAACAGAATGAGATCATTGTCATCCTGCCAGTTCTCCACCTCTTCTCCTCTCCGATCCAAGTGGTCGTATCCCCAACTTTGTCAGTGACTGTTGAAGTCGCCCACCACAATGAAGTTGGAGGCCTTAGTGGGGATCATGTCAAGGGTGAGTGGTCTGTCGTTGGGGCAGTAGAAGTTGACCAGCTGGAAATCTGCTGTCTTCGTCTGGATCCAAATCACTTGGTACTCGGAGTTCTCCATGTGCGTATCGATCAAACAGGCGTTGATGTTGTTCCTGATCAGGGTCAGGATTTCTCCCTTGCTTCGATCTGTTCTGTCGGATCTGAAGCACTGGTCCACTTTGAAGGACTTTTGGGGTGTCAAGTGCGTCTCCTGAATACAGCAGATGTTAATGTTCTTCTCATGCAGGATATGCTCCAACTCGGTCTTCTTGTTCAGAATGCTTTCTGCATTCCAGTGCATAACCTGAAAAGGTCGCTGCTGACTGGGATTCTTCATGGTTGTGGTGGTGCCAGTAGCTCTCCTCCCGCGTCCCCTGGCGTGACAAGACGGACGGGAGGGACCTCCAGTAGCTGAGGCTGGGTCCCTTAGAGGCATGGGACCCGACGCTGCTCCACCCTGGAGGGTCCTCAGTGGGCAAGCGCCATTATCGTCAATGGTAGTTGGCCGTATAGTCATGATTGCGGGTTTGCGTGGATCCATGGTTTATCATAATGCGACGTGCGGCCTGGGTCCTCCGTCTTCAGCATTCGAGGTTTCTGTCGGGGTTACCTCACCCTTAGCTCCTGGTATGCGACCTTCCCTGGGAACACAGGGTGGCTAGAGCTTTATGCGGCTCTTCATCGCATGATAAACCCGTCGTTGGACACATGGGGAATTTCAGTGGAGATACAGTGCCACCTGCTACCCCGCCCCGTCCTGGTAAGCTCATCGCCATTTGGTCCGCGACTGCTTGCGCAGCTAGCCTCCATATCTGAAGGCCGTTCCCCTATCCGCCACCCGGGGACACGCTAGGTTGGGGATGGTCGCCCCACTGAAAATCCCACACTGGGTTAAGGAAGTTCGGCATGTCCTAGGTTTGTGGGTTATGATTTATAACATCTTGTTTTAATGGGGGGGGGGGGGGGGGGATCTTAGGACCATCTGACAAGCATTGATTACCGGTAGATGTCAGCAACTTGCAAAGTCATTTGAATGGAATTGTCATGACATGGATTTTTTCTTCGTATAATTTTGTAGGGGAGTAAGTTTAGAGGGGTGACAGGATTTAGTTAGTCACCGGGTAGCGATAGCGTAGTGTGTAGTATATGGCCTTTGCACGAGTTTTGCTGCTGTGCGAGGGTTGGGTGGACGGCGTGCAGCCACGTGGCCACCCAGTCTGAACGTCATCAGGTGGTACCTACTTCACGTGTTTTTGCATCACGTGAGGTAGTGAGCAGTTTTTCGCCATCCTAACGGTATCAAAATTACTAGTCATTCGCATTCCACCAGCTAACAGGAACAGTCGTCTTTTTTCAACATAGTCTCTGAGGGGGGTTTGTGCGGGCGTGGTTCTCCATTTGCCGACGCCTCAAGTAGCTGTGTCATCCTTCTGTGGCGTCCCTACGAGACGGCCCTGGTTGAGCCCAGAGGTCGGTGTCCTGAGAAGAGAGAAGCGAGCTGTGACGACTTTACCCCTGTCTTGTCTTGTCTTGTTTGTCTTCGTCCTAGCCGGGGCGTCTTCACCGATGACAGTAAGTGCACATAACAATCCTTTAGTGGCCATTTGCTCGGTGGGGTTGTTTGTGTTTGCTTGTTCGGTATTATGTTGGCTAGTGTGTATTCGGGGGCAGGCGTAGAATCGCGGAGAGTAGGGTGTAGAAGCAAATGCTAGTTATTGTACGTGGGACCTAGGGTAGTTAGCGGCGAAGTATTTATTGGGGGTTTACCGCCGAGCAGGCGACTAAGGTTCCAGTATGTAGCGTTGGTAGGGGTGTAAATATTGGGAGTGAGTCACTGGGTGACGTGTAAATATGTATTTTGAGTTTGCATTTATTATTGCGAGAGAGAGGTGAAGAGAATGGTGAGGTTAAATCTATTGTTGCGGGAAGTGTGCGATTGTGAACATGTATTTTGTTGACGTTAATTTCTCGTTGTGGAAGAAGTGAAGGGAATGTATTCAGGGTGAATTTGTCGCGAGGGAGAGAGGTAAAGAGTATATGTTGAGGCTAAATTTACCGTTGTGGGAGAGAAGTGAGGGGAGGATAAATACGGCAGTTAAAGTCGTGGGAAGGGTAAGGTGGTTATCTTATCCTCTTTTGTTAGTTATTTATATGAGTATTTTTGCACCTGTGTTTTAGTGCATCTTTAAATACGAAGAATTAACCAGCTAGTCTGCCAGTGCCACCGTGCTGTGGTGCTCTGCGTGGAAGCTGACTATGTCACTCCGCCTTGTGGGCTACGACACCGGACCTGGGTGCCTTCGCGAATGTCACGGCATGCCTCGTATTTAGTCAGGTCGGGTCGTCCCATATAGTTATTTCTAATTTGTTTACGTGAAGTTGTGTATAATTGTTATAAGGAACGTTAGTCTATTTCGTATTTTCCTTGTAGCGATTGTATTGCTAGAGGAGCTTTTGGTACAGTAACGTGACATTTGGAGTTATATTATTGGTTAAAGTAGCCTGTGTTACGGAAGACCTTATCGCGGAAGCAAGAGCGTCGAGTTGAACTGCGCTCAACGGTTGTGCTTCCGGCGAGAAGGTCCCGTCACGTGAAATATATTATTTATTCAACTTTCAGTTACCTTAAGTTATGTGATATTGGTTAGGCTCCATTTGCATATGCGATGTTTAGTCTCCATGTGCTTATGTGATATTACTCTGAGACGTACTAGTTAAAGGAACCTTGTGTGTCCTGAGATGTGCTAGTTAAGAGCCTTGTGCTGTCAATGTATAATTTGCTAGCTTAATTCGAACGTGTTGTTCGTGATCCCTTTGGGGAGATATAGTAGCATACGATTTGTATTCATTGTTCTCGATCTTTATTGAGTTAGCAAGCAAGCGTATTTGGTTCATATAGTTATTGTGCTATTTGCAGTACTGTATTAAGGAGCCACGTGTTGTAATAGACTCTCCACAGAGGCAAAAGCGCTGGTACAACTGACGTTAGCGCTTGACGCTTGTGCTTCCGGCGGGGTCTAGTGGCGTATGGTTTAAGCTTTTCAGCCTCTTTGGCATTATTAAGGATAGTAGTTTATTATATATTGGTCGGCTGTACTTTAGTTAGGATATTTAGGTTATAGTATTTCATTCGGAATATTTAGTTATTATATATTTTGTATTTTGTATTAGTATTTAGTTTGGGGAGTTTGGACGTATGTGTGTGTGTGAATGTGACGGGTGAGTGTGATTAGGATTGAGTGTGAATAGTTGGTTTTTTGTTAGGGTTATATTTAATAAACGTCGTTGTTATTGTTCCTCTGGTGTTTGTGTTAGGTTTGTGTTAGTCTGGGTTGGGTGAATCTCGAGTGACAGCACTCATAGTTCGCACCCCGGGAGCGGGGTCATGACAGGAATATTCTCTTATCATGACAATGCACATCTTCATATTCTTTTAGCAGATTTTAAAAATAAGTAACTTTTAGGTGCTGGTAAAAAATATTTTAAAAACTTTTTTTGAACTGGCAATGGCATCCAACATTTTTGTTTGACAAATTATTGTTCCCTCTTACAGAAAAATGTATTTTTCTTTAAAATGTATTTTTTCGAAAAATACTTACCGATGACATTACGGTATGGAATGGTTCTTAGCTAGACTAATTTTAGCCAAAATTGTTGTGTACGAATATGGCAGTGTTGGCAGGTGAGGGACGCCATAGCCTAGGCGGTAACCCGAGTAGCCTCCCTTCCATCCCATCTCAGCATCCGGGAAAGCTCACCAGTCAGTTTCTTAGCGGACCAGCGGCAAGCGGGGCAGGTGGGAGGGTCCTTCGAGTAATGTCATCGGTAAGTATTTTTTGAAAAAATACATTTTAAAGAAAAATACATTTGTTTCCTCAAAACACATTACCGATGACATTACGGTATGGAAGAATCCCGAAGAGGAGGCGGGTGCCGCTATAACGCTCCTAACCCCCAATACAGGTCACTAGGCCCGCCCTTTCTAAGCAACCTCCTGATAATTTTAGCTAAGATACCTACAGCGCCCAGGGCGCCGGGAGGGAGTGTTGCGCCGCCACGATATCTCCCACCAGCGAAGATTCTGGCGCCGGATGGAGAGGTCCCTCAGGTAGAAGCGGGCAAAGGTAATCTCTGCTCGCCATCGTACGGCCGCCGCAATGTCTTAGACAGCACAGTTGTGGTCGAAAGCAAGGCTTGCGCCCTGATGTTCATTCATTTGGCTGCATCAGGAGAGGGATCTTGGTAGGTGGAGCGTATCACCCATCAGAGCCAGGAGGATATCGTCTGGGCTGAGATGTCATTCTACCTTGGGACAGTGGGAGGAAAAGGCAGGTGCGACTCCTGCGGAGCGGCTTGGTCCGGCGCAGGTACACGCATAAAGCCCTCACTGGGTCCAATTGTCTGGACTCACAGGTGGAGCCTGGGTCTCTCAAAGGTGCATGGTGACCAACTGCGGGGCAGCCAAGGAGATCGGGTCTTGGCGAGAAATGCCGGGTCGGGCAGCTCGAGGTTACGCGACCGGGCAGAGACACTCGACGGGACTGTGGCCGGCACTAGAGCTCGGGCTCGCGGGCTAAGCCGCGGCGTTGAAGGTTCTACAACCTGGTAAGGGCCACTCGTCGCGTCTGTGGGGCTTACCGGTGTTGGACCCCTTACCCGTGCTGGGTGAGCCGCTCGCTGACCCTGGAAGCAGACGCGAGGCCAGTAAGAAGCAGGTCTTCCGCGTCATGTCCGGTAGACTCGCCAACTGGATCGGTTCGAAGCGGTCAGAGTTGAGCCAAGTAAGGCCCAAGGCAATTCCCATCGCGGCACCCGGGAGCGAAGGGTGGGACCTTGTAGACCGAAGTGGGCCAACAGGTCAGCGAGGACTTTGCAGCTACCAGGGTCGGGTTGTCAGCGACCAGCGTATAGGATGCTCATCGGTCATTGACGCATACAAATTTGAAATGACACATTGCTCTGTCAGTGAGCTGGTCATATGACTTATTCATTTTTTAGCCAGTCACTGATACCCACGCCGAGTTAGTTGGCCTGTAGGAGAGAGAGAGAGAGAGAGAGCTATAGCCAGCTAGCATGATGCTCTAGTGCACTGTAGGCCTACACAGTCAGTCCTCAATGAACAGAGTGCATCCTGAAAATTGGGGAGGCGGGGAGGCCAGCTGCCAACAGTGATGGGCGACACTTGCCCTCTCTCTTGAGCAAATGTAAACAATACTGACTAGGCCTTATACGGTCCAACATGATGCAAAACGCTTTCCGCCTGTAAGAGGCATACATCATCATCAGTCCCCAGGCTGCAGTAACTCCAAGTCTCTTGTTGGTCTCATTGACGCTGATTTTGATCCGCAGAGTCGGTATGAGGGTGTCAGTGGACTAGATCTAGATGTCTGTAGCCATTTTTTTTCACAAAGTTCAGCAGTTTACATATTCATAATAGATGTGTATAGAAGCAAAGGCAATGGCTGTACTGTTGTCAGTGCTGCCGGTTCGTCATTTTTGCAGAGATATGCGTATTTTTAAATGATGTCCCAAAATGTTGTAATGTAAGATGTTGTAATTGATGTACCAGTGGTCTCTCGTGCTCACACATATAACCTTCGTTCTTATTTCATGGTTACACAATCAGTAACTCAATCTTGCTTGTTCATGTGTTGTAGTTGAAGTCCACATCATGTAATTACTTGTATACTGACAACCACAATCTGTTTCTTGCTTTGTTTGTTGTTTTCTAGGAGAGGGAGGAGGGAGGGGGCGTCTATGACAATTTGACAAAAATGTGTTGTGGTTGGTGTCCTGGACATGAAAGCTTGAATCAGTTCTGCCAGAAAACTGGTTATTGTTGCTGAAAACCATTGTGCTCTTCACTGTAGCACAGTAATTCAGTGCTTACACGTTAAAAAAAACATATGTAATGGAAGTCATTGAACGCAAACCTGATTACATTAGATTGCAAAATAGCAAAAAAGAACTAAAAATCCGAAATTGCCAAATATACTTGCCTTTGGTATTTATACACCAAGTATAACAGGTATAGTTGGCTGCGAAGTGATGAAAGTAACCAGTGCAAGAGTGAGTTTCTCAAGGGCTGCAAGAGGCATAGACATTCAAAAGTCCTCACCACCTAAGGGTCGTTATGAGAATCTATGCATATTGCTTGAGATTTTATCTGATAGTGTACTCACAATGAGGAAGTAGATGCGGACTAAGTAACGATTATAATCCACATCTGCAAGAGGCACAGATCCTCATGAGTCGCCTCTGCCCGCGGGTTCATGAAAATCTACGCCTCTGACTGGTGCCATTCATGCTCATGTTTCTCAAACTGAGTCTAACTAAAAACAGCCTTGACTGTAACCAAATGGCAGGCAAGCACCGCGAAAACGTTAACAGTGAGAGTCTGCGGTAAACAGTGAGAGTCTGCGGGCCAAGTTACCAAGATGATTGTGTTGACAAGTTTGACAACTGAGCAGACTACTAGACCACACCCACAAACGGCATGTGTGATTGAGGTAGAACTGTACATCGCAGTTGATTAACTGGACAGTAGCCCCAGTAGACGCAGCGGCTGCACTTCGCTTTGCAAGCACCCAATCAATTTTAACCTTTTCTCGATTATGTACACTTTTTGTGGTGGCTCGCAAAGCTGCCGTGCCTACTGAACAGGCTACAGGGGTGACCGAGCGTGGGAGGATGAAATTAGTTCGTTAAAAGAGGGTGTTTGTTATGCAAGTGTATTCTCTTCGTTCGTTGTACACTACTTTTGTCTATGCCAACATCCGTTTTTTGCTGCTGACATTTCAAAATCAAAAATGCCGAAAACGTGATCATTTTTTGTTGACTTATGGATTTTCAAAATGACCTATTGATTTTATGTTCCTCCGGTCATATGACTTATTGACTGCAAAACTCAACCTAATCACTGAGTGACCATGGCCAGGTAGCCGCGAAAGGTGGTCGGCGCTGAACGCTGGAAGGTGAACAGCCATAGGATGAAGTCCGCCAGCTGAGGAACCATCAATCTGTGGGGGTGAGGCGCAGCCGTCAACCAGTCGCACAAGACTCGCCACTCCCCTCTGTAGCCTCGTCTGTTCGAGATTCTGTGGGCTGTAGCGATAGCTTCCATGGTCGCACCTGAGAAGCGTCTAGTGGCGAGGGCTTGCCGCACAGCTCCGGGTGGGAAGGAGAAGCCCGGGTACACGGGTGGTACAACGCCTGTCGTGGTTGCTTGAGCCTCATGCGCGGGGTGGAAAACCCGCCGCGGTGGAGCCGTGACGAGGCTCAGGAGGTCAGTGGTCCACGACTTGGTCCAGCAGACCGGGGCCACCAGGAACAGGATCGTGTTGCACCCCCTGAGCTTAAGTAGGGCTTTGGGAACGAGCATCGTCGGCGGGTAGGCGTAGGCGACCAGGCCGTCCCACGGGATGGAGAGAGCATCGACTGCCCCGGCAAGCGAGTCTGAAATCGGCAAGACGAAGCCACCTCCTGGCATTGGGAACGTGACACCCAAAGCTGGACAAGGAAGTCCGGAGGCCATCCGCCGGAGGCAGGGTAGGATCTCAGTAGCAGGGGAGCACTCCTGGTGGCGAGGCTTGCGTCAACGTGAGGGACATCCTGGGAGGCGAGAAGGAAGGGGAAATCCCGTCACGTGCCAGTCTGGATCCGCCCGGGGAAGAAGTGAGGGCGTACCAACGGTCGCACCGGAACCTGAGACTCGAGGTCACCTGTTGAGGATCACCTGGGGAGAAGCAGGAGCCGCTGAGGCGGAGGCAGTAGAGACATCCGAGGGGAAGAAAGTCCACCGTGGTACTCACCTATCCCCGCAGCCGAAGTCCCCGTCTTGCGGAGTACGCTTGCTCTAGAGACGACGGCCATGCTGGGTTCGCCATGTGCTGCATCCGCCGCTTCGGGAGCTGCCCTTTGTGAGGTAGGTGCAAGGTTCCATCCGCAGGTAGAGAAGCGGCGCGAAGGCGAGAGGTTGAACTTGCCCACGTAGACCAGGAACCACGCCTGCCGAGGGGATCCCAAGTGCATCTCGATCCTTCTCCCAGCAGGACTCCAACCAGTTACGCGAGAGGTGATTGTCTACGGAAGTCAATGTGGAGCACGAAGACGGCCGACTAGTCCTGTCTGCAACGGAGTACAGCCACGGCAGAACCCCCAGAGGCTGCGAAGCCACCGCAGGAAGCGCGCGGCCCGGGCAGGTCACGCCGTCGAAGGATAAAGTGGAGGGAGAGGCTGGAGGCGGTGTCCTCTTCTCCATCTGGGGACGACCAGAATGCAACGCAGACCGTGGAGTTCACCGACCGGCTCTGTATCATCTAGGAAGTCGCCGCGTCCAGGCTGAAGCCCCAGTCTAAGTCTGCACTGCGAGGCGAAGTCTCGGGCGGTCTCCCCGCCAAAAAAACGGGTCGGTGACGAACTTGTACAGCATGGTGCGCGCGATGACTGTCGTAGCCGCTACCAAGGTCGGGATGTCGAAGCGCCGGGGGCATCCTGACGGGGGCCAGGGGCATCCACACAAGTGGTAGCTGGCAAGGCATCGACCCAGGAGTGGTATGCAGCGTGGTATGAGAAGACCGGCAAGCCAGGAAGCTCGTAACCGCAGCTAGAGGAGGAAGTCTCTGATCATCGACGCTCGAACGATAGAGGCCCAGTCATGCGTAGGTAGGCGCCGTCTCTGCAGGCAGACGCGCCCCGAGCCGGGGCCGTAGCTAACCAAGCTAACGTCCTGGGGCGCCGGCAGGTAACCTGTGTCGTCGCCGAAGCTACTAAGGAATAAAATGGATCATTAGCTTACAGTGCTTAACTTACCTTCCAGCTGTAAGCGCTTACGAAGTGTACATGCCACAAACCCCTACTAGTGGTTGGAAGCCGCACCGGTGAGGGTACTTGTAATGGGCTTGAGACGGAAAACTTCTGTTGGCCTGTGGCAGGGTCGGTCGGCCAAAGTCTTGTCCTGACGGCAGGCCTAGGGTGAGGGATGGGATCCGAGTCGCGGGAACCAGTCAGTAGTAGCGTCGGTCTGCCTGCCAGCACGGCCGCCATAGCGGAACGACGTCCGCTTGATCCTTCTACCACTCTGTGGTCCGTCCACACCGTCTTAAGGGTAGACGGGGCATGCGATTGGACGTGAACCCGGCTCATCCCTAAATAACCTGGCGAGTGGGCGCACGTAAACCGAGCAGTCTTGTCTCGTCAAGAACTCCTTCCACTGACCCTCCGCCGCGAGACTGCCTTGGTCGCCTGGGCGGAGTTAACCAGCAAACAACAATAATACTACTTGATCTTGGAGTGGGACGCCGAAGCTTCAAGCAAACTCAACGTGATCCCGACTTGTCGCTTACCTGTCCCGGAGGAGCGGGTGCACACTAGTCCAGCAGACTTGTCCACTCGTGGTCCCCTGTCACTGCCTATGAGTGGGGCGCTGAACGTCTGTGCTGGACTAGAGTCGAGGATTGGAGGGCCTGCACGTCGCGGGCCATCCTCATACTGGGTCCTTCCAGTACTTCGAGATGGCGTGCACCGGCCAATGAGCTAGGCATAGTTCCCATCCTGTGGCCTAAGTCACGCAAGCGCCGCATGGTCCAGCATTATCGTCCCACCGAGGGTAAAGTCACTCACTGCAGCCCGGACAACCATCTTGTATGTGCTGGTGTATACTCCAGGTTGCAGCGGACGTTGGCCCGGAGGGAGGTCTAAGGAGGACGCGCCGTGGGAAGACGATCGGCGGGTGCCAGGTCATACCTGGAGGTCGTTTTTACGCCAACAGCACTTGGTGTTTCCAGACGGTCACCTATCCAAGTACTAACCGAGCCCGACGTTGCTTAACTTCAGTGATCAGATGAGAACCGGTGTATTCAACGTGGTATGGCCGTTGGCCTCGAGAGTGCCGGCTTGCATCCGAGACGCGGGAAGCAGACTGTAGCGAGTCCACCTGTCCCTTGAGCGCGAACGCCGTCGAGCTATGGGAGTCTGCTTGTTTGTCCAACAGAGCAAGGCTTGTCCGCGCCAGGGGGTAGACGGGGCATGTCGTCTCGTTGCGCACCCGTGCTGTCTCCTACTTCCTACCGGGGAGCGGGAGTGCGCCAGGCCAGCAGACTTGTCCGGTCGTGGTCTCTGATCCCTCCTGGAGCGGGGCACCGAATCTCTTTGCCAATCCTAGCCTCTTGCCTTGCCGAGGAGGCAGCAGTGACTGAAGCATCGCGTGGCGGGCGAATCACCACAACCTGGTAAGCAGCACTCGTCGGGTCTGTGATGGCCACCGGTGCTGGAGCTCGCTCTCGAGTCTTATCTCGCACCGAACAGGCGGCAGAACCGGGTAGAGACCACTCAGCGGGACTGTGGTGGTTACTGGTGCAAGGGCTTTGTCTCAAGGCCTATATCGCGGCGCTTGAGGTTCCGCGACCAGGCAGAGACCACTCGATGGGACTGTGGTGGCTGCAGCCGCTAGAGCTCGGGCTCGCGACCTAACCCGCAGCGTTGAAGGCTCTACAACCTGGTAAGGGCCACTCGTCGGGTCTGTGGGACTTAAGGCCCCGCCACACAGGCCGGTTGTGCACCTATTTTGAAGCCGATTCTGATCCGTTTACGATCGGATGACGTCAATTATCCGATCCGGTCCCAATCGGCTGGGAATCGGGTCACTAGAACCTGCTCTATATTTCCGATCCAAATCAGTCCCGATCGTAAGCTTCAACCAATCAGAGCGCGTCTCGCAAAGCATGTCGTTTCAACACGGTTTGCAAATGGCCGAACACGCCTGTTGTCATCAGTACCACCGCCGTTGCCGCTGATGTTTCGCATGCCTCTTCCCGAATATGATGGAAAACTGCTGATAATGCAAGCACATCATCATCACTGTCAAAACTAGCAGTCATTTTAAAGCATGTCAACTCTAATAGTCTGTTCAGTGTATTCCAGTCTGCATATCGTCCCCATCGTAGCACTGAAACAGCTTTGCTGAAGATATTCAATGACCTGCTTTGTGCTTTGGACGAGCGTAAGATCACAGTCCTTGCTTTGCTGGACCTGTCCAGTGCTTTCGACACTATTGACCATGAAATTTTGCTGTGCCGTCTTCAATCTGTATTTGGCATTGAAGGCACAGTCTTGGCATGGTTTAGTTCATACCTGACTGAACGATCCCAGATTGTTTCTGTCGACGGCTGTCGTTCTGAGCCATCACCTCTTCGGTTTGGTGTACCCCAGGGCTCGGTCCTAGGACCTGTATTGTTCTTACTGTATGTTCAGCCCCTGTCCGACCTGATTTGTAGTCGCTCCATTTCCCATCATGCATTTGCAGATGATACGCAGATGTACAAAAGTGATACTGTCGAGCGAGCTGTGAATGCCGTCCAAAGTATAAGCCAGTGCATTGACCATGTCAAATCATGGATGACCACCAACAAACTGATGTTAAATGATGGCAAAACTGAAGCAATGATGGTAGCTAATCCAAGATTATCTTCGTCCCGGTCTTTACCGTCATCATTGTCTGTGGATGGAACACCCATTGGTTTCTCTGCGAGTGTGAGAAACCTGGGTGTTACACTTGACAGCGAGTTATCTATGTCACAGCATGTCAGTGCAGTGTGTAGATCCGCTTATCTGGAACTTCGTCGTATTAGTTCAGTTCGTCACCTGCTGACCGTGGAAGCCACTAAAACACTAGTTTGTGCATTTGTGCTGTCCAAGATAGATTATTGTAACTCTTTGCTTTGTGGCTGCCCTCAGTATCTCATTGATCGCCTCCAAAAAATTCAGAACAATGCAGCCCGGCTTGTTGTGAGAGTCCGTAAGACTGAGCATGTCACACCCATCTTGAAGTCCCTTCACTGGCTACCTGTGTCCTCACGTATTCAATACAAAGTTATGTCAATCTGTTTTAACTGTCTTTCAGGCACCAGCCCAGAATACTTGTCCTCTTTGCTGCACGTGTATACACCCTCTCGTGAGCTCCGCTCCTCTTCTGATAAACGGAAGTTGTGTGTACCTTCTGTCCAAACTAAAACATTTGGTCAGCGCACTTTTGTTTATCAAGCCCCAGTGTTATGGAATACACTTCCTCTTGAGGTCAGAAACAGTGAGTCTGTCTCTGACTTCAAGAGGTCGTTGAAAACTCACCTCTTCAAGCTTTACTTTGAATAACTGCCAGTGTTTGATGCCTTAGTTGTAGTTCTGCAATCCTCCTTGTTTAGACTGAATGTTAATTAGAATATAAATTATTATGTATGTATTGTTGTTTAGTTTATTGTAAAAGTGGTGTGTTCGGGCATTGTGTTTTGTTTGTTATGTGCATATGTCATTGTATTTTTATTTTTGTGTACAGATTGTAAAGCGCTTAGAGCTTTTGAGTAAGATTAAGCGCTATATAAATACTCATTATTATTATTATTATTATTTTGCAGAACAGGTACGACTTTGATCCCTTCGGTTCAAACCGGTCGGCTAAACTT